>CM041781.1:17272361-17872361 GCA_023374045.1 Limonium bicolor
TGTCTTAATAAGCCGAGGGATAAAACATGATAGCTGGAACGGAGACCCAGCCTATGCGTGGCAAGGCAGATGCCTAATGTGGACATATTGATGTGCAATGAACGGGATGAAACTCCCAGAATGAGTACATACACTATCAGGAAATGTTGATCTTCACAGAAGAAGATAATAACCGGTTAAGAACGCAAAAAGGCGTGGCTAACGGAATGTACCCATGAGTGCAAGCCAGATGTAATGGCATATGTTAACAACACCCAGGAGAAATCCTTGAAGGGTGTTCGCATCAACAATTGTTGAACGAAATACATGTCAGAAACACAAGGGTTGAAATTAACACCCAGTTTAGACATAAGTTGTCAGGAGACGGACTGACAAACCTGAGGGGCATCCCATGAAAGGAAACGGAATGCAACGACCTTGTCATGGAGCCCACTACAACCTCTAAACATGTAATGTGATACAGAGGAGTACATATGTGTGGACAGCCTACAATGAGCCTAGCTCAAGGCAAATAAGGCTTATAAGCCATAATCAAGATATGTTATATAAATTCGATTGATTGTAGGAGTTTATGTTGTATAAGTGGTTAAAGTGGTAAGCGAACCACTGCATTAAGAGTGGGAATACCTCTCGATATTGTGAGACCGCAGGAGCGGTAGTTATGTGAATCAAGTTCAAGAAATATGTGGAGGATGGACTGTTATACCCAAAATTTCAACCCCCTCGGAGTAGTCTCTAAGGCATACGTGTTACAAAGGGCAAAATGGTCAAAATGCACCGATGCAGGATTTTCCAAGGACATTCTCGGGATTTTCTATTTTCATATGACTTGTTCATTATCTCCAAACACTTCCAAATATCATAGTCATTATGAAAGGTATTTCATGATTTTCTGATAATATTTATTCTGGAAATTAAGCTTTTAATAAGCTAGTTTCTTTAATAATTAACACATGAAATAACCTCAAAATAGAAATAAAAGGGTTTTCAAAATTAAAATAAAATTGTCACATGGTTAGCATGACTACACACAGTCATAAACCTGAAATTATTTTATTTGGAACCTTATCCCAAAATTTAAAAGAGAAATTCAATCATTTTTGCAATTTTCTCTCTCCTCTGGAAAGTACCGAAATCAAAACAAAATGTCATGAAATTTTAACACAGGGTAGAGGATGATTATTAGAGACTAATGCCGTTGGAATTTCGTAATTTCGACTTTCCAATAATAAGTTATGAATTTTGGGAGATTCCAGATTGTGAGATTTTTATCTAATCGGTTATTTAACAAAATAACCCGATTCCAACTCTCAAAATTCCTAAAATCATTCTTTACCTTCAGTTAAATTTTCATAATTTTTATCGGCTTGCAACATATTTTAAAAAATCAGATTCTCTTAGAGCACAAAATCAAGGTTTTAGATAAAAATTTGTTCTATCAACTTGGCCATGCTCTTTCTATAAAAGGCCTTCCAAAAAACGACCTAGGGCAGGGTAGATGATCCCCATAGTCAGAAAACACAGCCGTCTACTTGCCTCCCACGTTTTCAACACTCCCAACACCGAAACTCTACCGAAATCATCCCAAAATCACCAAAAACACATTCTTTCTTCTCTCATTGAACTTCCAAGCATCAAAACACCACAAATACAGAACCAAAACGTGCTTAACACACAAGGAAGAAGAGGTCAGAAGCTCGGGTCAAAGTCGAACCGGATCGGCCACCAACGAAGCTTTCAGAGATTCCCGACGTGAAGGAACAACAAGTTTTCGAAATCAAAACAGGGTAAAAACCAAATTCTCTAACCCTTCTGGTCAAAATACAATTCTGGTTGAAATTGCTAACCGAATTGATTTTTCCTTGCTTCTGAATTAAGGTTTGTTTGTGTTTCTGCCTTCTAACTTGTTCGTTAAGTTTTGCATTAAATTCGATTTCAAATTGAAAACTTTCAATCACTAACGTCTTGTACATCTTTCAGGCTACGCACCCATAAAATTTGAGCCAAAAACACCTTCGGGAACAGCCTCAACGCCGCCGTCCGAGGGCTGTCCGCACCCACGGACGTCATGTCCGGGGTCCCGGACTCACTGTCCGTAAGCCCGGACGCCCACGGACGGCGGCGGGATTTTTAAATTTTAAAAATTTAGGTTTTCTGATAATGTCCGGGCCCACGGACAGCCTGTCCGTGGCCCCGGAATTTACAATTTTCTGTTTTCTGTTTAATTCGACTTTATTTTCATATAGGTTAACTGGGGTCCGTGGTTTCGGACATTAGGTCCGTGGCTACGGACGGAAACAAAATTTGACCTAATTCTGCCTCCGAAACCCTAGTTTAGGTAATTTTAATTTCCACTTTAATTTCTGTCAAAAAATGCAAAAACACAAAAAAAAACAGAAGCTCGCGCACTTAGGTTAAAACGACGTAATAAGCCGTAATTAAACCAAGTAGAGGAAAAACGACCTAGGAAGGGTAATGAAAGTAATTGAACCCTAATTAAGTCGAATATCAAGCCCCGAACCCGAACTCTCCATTCCTAATTTGATCTAGGTTAAAATTAGGTGGCGACTCGTAATAGGTTCCAGTGAGCTAGCTTAGGTTTTAATAATTATTGTTATATGACATAGTTATTAATCTTAGGCTATAAGTGGACCTAAAACCCGTTTAGATCCCAATCAAGTTAATCCACATAGGATAGGGTTTAAAATCGAGGCTCACAGACTGGCGACTCTGCTGGGGACCAACTTCTTAATTTTAACTTGCTTAATTTTAAGAAAGAGGGCTTAACTCGAAAAATGTTTATTTGTGGCTTTATTACATTGTTTGTTTACCTTTGTGCGCACTTTAATTCCTGCACCTTTGCATCATATGAGTACGAGGGTCCACGCAAACCAGTTTTACCCCGGGACCCTCCTGTCAGGGACTCACACCTTTTAGGTGATGTGAATAAGCGGGGGAAAAGAGGAGGGTGTCGTCTAACCACACCCCCTTAATACCTGGGCTTTAGCCCCAAGCGTTTTCCTGGTAGTGCCCTTACCTAGCCCTTTGTTTGGTCAGTCAAAGACCCGACCGTAGACGCACACCTTCAGGTGATGTGAAAAGAGTGGGGAAGCCCAAAGAGAATAGCGTGCAAGCCCTATTCCTTTGTGGTGACCTGGGCCCGCGCCCCAAGCACCTCTCCGGATTGATCCATACCCTGTTTGATTTAAACGTCTAGTGAGGACATGTTGAATTTGTGTGGGCCTTGTTTGCTTGTGTGATCGGCCCACTACCCAGCCTAGAGATTGATAGGAACTTCTCCTACATCGACCTAGCCCAACACGAATTGGCAGCTCTATTTGTTTGCGGCCCAGAGACCCTGTTTGGTTTAACATGTGAGTCGTTCAGGCTTCGGCTCAAAAGCCTTGACTAAGGTGATTTCTCTTCCGGCCCAATTTGAATTATCCAATTAGTCCTAGGCCCATAAAAAAAAGATCCACTTGAACTTGAGATAACTCACAAGTCCTGAAAATAAAACCTTTTTCGGTTTAGCAACCATCTTCTCTGGCCCGAAGAAAGTTAGGCCCATTTATGATTTAGGGACCATTCCAGCTCATGTGCTTTACTTTATGCCCAAACACATTCCGGCCCAAGGGCTCATTCTGGTCTAGGTAGACTTCTTATCATGACCCTAACCCAAAATCCTAGATCTAGGTGTCATCTTTTAGGCCCAACCAAAATCACTCGGCCCAAATTCCAGTTCACATATAGAACAATCATTCTGGCCCAGTACCACGCTCATAACTCATTCCGTTCGAGCCCATAGACCAATTCATAGTTTTGGCCCATGAGCTTCGGTTCATAAAACATTTGGATCCAGGATAGTTTGCATAACTCATTCATTCCAGTTTCCGGCTTCAAAGCCCAACAAGAGCATCAAACAAATCTAGACTTCAAGGCTTATCCTTCGGCCCAACGGCCCATTCGCGGTCCATGTGATTTCTTTCAGCTGTTTGCTCAATTCCTGGATTCAGACCTACATGTCCGTTCTAGTCTAGGAATCACTCTAGTCTATGTACTTCACTCCCAGTTTGGCGAAGACTCAGGCCCAATTGCTTCCTACATAACCCATAGGTATTCCTAGTTCGGACATCTTACAGGGCCTACTCGAAGTTTGGAAGGAAGACGATCACAGTCATCTTAGCGACATCCCAGCGGTCAAGAGCTCGAGTCTTCAGCATGCCGACTTCAGACGGTTCAGCAGGATTTCGATTCAATAGAAATTTTAGGGTTCCTATGCATTCTACTGCATAACCTGCCATAACACTCATCTTTCAAATGCACCTCTCATGTTTTTCAAAGAATGATCATTTTCAAACCACTAATAAGAAGCATCGATTTTGTTGAATCATCTTCTTCCTCATGTTCACAAATGAATGACTTTTTCAAGTCTAAATGACAACACAAAAAAAGGGTTTTGTTTCACACAAGTTTCTTTTGAGAAAATGGTTCATGAATTAATTATTTCCCGACAATGGAACACAAAGACTTGTATTTTGTTTCTGAAGTTTTGAGCATGCCTTACCAAACCCCACATCTTATCCCAAAACATCCAAATAACCCCCAAAGCGGTTCCAAATCCATATCTTTTAAATTGTCGTCGCTAACCCCAAATTGATACTGGGGGCAATCTGAGTTTAGGTTCGTCATCTTTCATCTTTCGTTTAAGCGTGTGAACTAGTCTCTGAGTGAAATTCACGAGAGTGTCTTGAGCGGAAAAACCATGAGCAAACGAGCGTGTCATTTTTACACGACTCCGGTGAGACCACATCCAAAGGTGAGGTAAACGGCATAACTCCGACCGAAGGAGATAATTTGTAAATTTACGCTTAGACCTGTGAAAAGTAACAAAGAGCGGATACACAACTATCAGGAATGACGAAGCGCCTAGGTACAGCACCACATAGCCAAAAGCTTGTGAACCTGACATTAAACCCTAGGTACCCCCGCTGAGCCTTTCGTATATCCCTTTTTGACATTATGAACTCCACAAATAACCCGGCCAATGATGAATGACCGACCCGGTGACCAAAGGAAGCGAGGAGCCCGACTCTCAGATAACATTCCCATCATTCCAAAGAAGCAATGCCGCTATCAGCATGACAAAGTGATCCGCAAATGGTCCCAAAGTGACACAGGATCAACAGAGCTCACATCAAAACAGCTCTCGAAGCCCAAAACCGGGAAACACAAGAACCCCGAAGGCAAAGCCAAGAAAGATTAAAACAAAAGGCAAACCCGAAGTGCCTCGAAGAAATCCAAATGACAAAAAGAGAAAAGGTGTAAAGGACAACTTCAAAAGTCCAGGTCCAGAAGCTCGAAAGCAACGTCAACATGAAGCAGCTAGACGACTTCAAGACAAGGGAGATGAATCCAAGAGAAGATGCAGGTGCAGCTTTGGTCACCCCTTTTAAGCTCCACATACCTCAAATATCCCTCCATGGTCCCGTTGTCTTTCATCACACCCTATGGCCACGTTATAAGCCTTAAAGACTTCCGACTTGATAGTTGTGTGTCCAATCACGTGAAAGTAACAGATCGAATGCGTAAATTCATCAAATATCAAATTCAATGGTCAAGAAGTTGTGACCGTAGGTGAGAAACGAGTGCAAGAATCAAACACTTTGAGTGTAAAGCACCACATCAAGACACAATCCTTGACCATGTGAGGATAAGACTTGTTCGCATGTTTAATCAAAGAAAATACTGGGGGCAATCGATCGTTCCGATCGATTGCCATGAACTCTAGCTCAGATTGCCTTAAGGAACAATACTGGGGGCAATTGTTGGTTCCAACAATTGCCATGACAACACCAACGGAAACCCAAAGCGTGGGCACCACAAACACCACCACGCAGGCCCACATAAGCCCTTACCACGTAGGCCCACATAAGCCCTTACCCTCACATCATACCACACATGCCCACATAAGCCTTAACCTCCACACAAACACTCTCAGGCCCGTCACTGGTCTTACCTCCACAAAACATCAGCTCATCTTAATCCAAATCACCATCCAAAATCACACCCCAACCCCAGGCTTGTCATAAATCCTGAACACCAGCAAAAGCTTTCAGCACCACAATGAACACCACACATTTCCATTAGTATCGTGTTCATCCTCTGAGAAAAAAATTGCAGGTCTGGAACTCTTAGTCAGGAAATGATTATTTCGCTTTCCTTTCTTAACAGTGTTTTTCTCAAGCATTGCCATGTTTGGCACATTTTCAGCTATTTCTTGCTTTGTGCAAATTTTCGGTTTTCGCAAGCACTTCAATTTCACTTTGCAATACTCGGGTAAACCTTGTCATCTCCATGTTTGGAACCTTAACAATTTGATCACAATGACAATCATTTGCATAAAACGTGTTTTGCATCCTCACATCATCAAGCATACTGCATTTGCCTGGTCAAGTTTAGATGGATCTCGGTCTCCATAAGCAACCGAGTAGATTGGGTCTCGGTCTCCATAAGCAACCGAGTAGATTGGGTCTCGGTCTCCATAAGCAACCGAGTAGAATGGATCTCAGTCTCCATAAGCAACTGAGTTAGATGGATCTCGGTCTCCATAAGCAACCGAGTAGAATGGATCTCAGTCTCCATAAGCAACTGAGTTAGATGGATCTCGGTCTCCATAAGCAACCGAGTAGATTGGGTCTCGGTCTCCATAAGCAACCGAGTAGATTGGATCTCGGTCTCCATAAGCAACCGAGTAGAGTGGGTCTCGGTCTCCATAAGCAACCGAGTAGATTGGATCTCGGTCTCCATAAGCAACCGAGTAGATTGGGTCTCAGTCTCCATAAGCAACTGAGTTAGATGGGTCTCGGTCTCCATAAGCAACCGAGTAGAGTGGGTCTCGGTCTCCGTAAGCAACCGAGTAGGATGGATCTCAGTCTCCATAAGCAACTGAGTTAAGATGAGTCTCATCCCTAAACCTTAGGCACACATAAGACCTACCCTACATTCTATCCTTTTAGGCACACATAAGACCTACCCTACATTCAATCCTTTTAGGCACACGTAAGACCTACCCTACATTCAAATCCTTTCAGGCACCCATAAGGCCTACCCTACAGGCACCCATAAGACCTAGCACCATCCTTAGGTTCGTCATAAGACCTGGAGTCATCCCTTTAGGCTCGTAGTAAGACCTAACACCACTCCTTAGCTTACCTGCTTCCATTAAACACATTCCATTCATTTCATTCATTATAGGTAGTCAACGCCTTAGAATAGCTTGACATTATTTCATTCATTATAGGTAGTCAACGCCTTAGAATAGCTTGACATCATTTCATTATAGGTAGTCAACGCCTTAGAATAGCTTGACATCATTTCCACATTTTAGGTTGTCAACGCCTTAGAATCGCTTGACATTATCTCATTTCCACATTTTAGGTTGTCAACGCCTTAGAATCGCTTGACATTATCTCATTTCCACATTTTAGGTTGTCAACGCCTTAGAATCGCTTGACATTATCTCATTTCCACATTTTAGGTTGTCAACGCCTTAGAATCGCTTGACATTATCTCATTTCCACATTTTAGGTTGTCAACGCCTTAGAATCGCTTGACATTATCTCATTTCCACATTTTAGGTTGTCAACGCCTTAGAATCGCTTGACATTATCTCATTTCCACATTTTAGGTTGTCAACGCCTTAGAATCGCTTGACATTATCTCATTTCCACATTTTAGGTTGTCAACGCCTTAGAATCGCTTGACATTATCTCATTTCCACATTTTAGGTTGTCAACGCCTTAGAATCGCTTGACATTCTCATTTCCACATTTTAGGTTGTCAACGCCTTAGAACCGCTTGACATTGCTTCATTTCACTTTACTTGCAGGCAGTCAACATCTTAGAATAGTTTGACATCATATCATCATTATAGGTAGTCAGCGCCTTAGAATAGCTCGACACAATTTATCAGTTTTCGATAACATGCAGGGTCTTGGAAACATTTGAAATTTTGGGGTATCACTCAAGCATCAACTAGCCTTCTCACTTTCATTACAAAGTCCAGTTGACGGGGGGCAATCTGTTATACCCAAAATTTCAACCCCCTCGGAGTAGTCTCTAAGGCATACGTGTTACAAAGGGCAAAATGGTCAAAATGCACCGATGCAGGATTTTCCAAGGACATTCTCGGGATTTTCTATTTTCATATGACTTGTTCATTATCTCCAAACACTTCCAAATATCATAGTCATTATGAAAGGTATTTCATGATTTTCTGATAATATTTATTCTGGAAATTAAGCTTTTAATAAGCTAGTTTCTTTAATAATTAACACATGAAATAACCTCAAAATAGAAATAAAAGGGTTTTCAAAATTAAAATAAAATTGTCACATGGTTAGCATGACTACACACAGTCATAAACCTGAAATTATTTTATTTGGAACCTTATCCCAAAATTTAAAAGAGAAATTCAATCATTTTTGCAATTTTCTCCTCCTCTGGAAAGTACCGAAATCAAAACAAAATGTCATGAAATTTTAACACAGGGTAGAGGATGATTATTAGAGACTAATGCCGTTGGAATTTCGTAATTTCGACTTTCCAATAATAAGTTATGAATTTTGGGAGATTCCAGATTGTGAGATTTTTATCTAATCGGTTATTTAACAAAATAACCCGATTCCAACTCTCAAAATTCCTAAAAATCATTCTTTACCTTCAGTTAAATTTCATAATTTTTATCGGCTTGCAACATATTTTAAAAAATCAGATTCTCTTAGAGCACAAAATCAAGGTTTTAGATAAAAATTCTGTTCTATCAACTTGGCCATGCTCTTTCTATAAAAGGCCTTCCAAAAACGACCTAGGGCAGGGTAGATGATCCCCATAGTCAGAAAACACAGCCGTCTACTTGCCTCCCACGTTTTCAACACTCCCAACACCGAAACTCTACCGAAATCATCCCAAAATCACCAAAAACACATTCTTTCTTCTCTCATTGAACTTCCAAGCATCAAAACACCACAAATACAGAACCAAAACGTGCTTAACAACACAAGGAAGAAGAGGTCAGAAGCTCGGGTCAAAGTCGAACCGGATCGGCCACCAACGAAGCTTTCAGAGATTCCCGACGTGAAGGAACAACAAGTTTTCGAAATCAAAACAGGGTAAAAACCAAATTCTCTAACCCTTCTGGTCAAAATACAATTCTGGTTGAAATTGCTAACCGAATTGATTTTTCCTTGCTTCTGAATTAAGGTTTGTTTGTGTTTCTGCCTTCTAACTTGTTCGTTAAGTTTTGCATTAAATTCGATTTCAAATTGAAAACTTTCAATCACTAACGTCTTGTACATCTTTCAGGCTACGCACCCATAAAATTTGAGCCAAAAACACCTTCGGGAACAGCCTCAACGCCGCCGTCCGAGGGCTGTCCGCACCCACGGACGTCATGTCCGGGGTCCCGGACTCACTGTCCGTAAGCCCGGACGCCCACGGACGGCGGCGGGATTTTTAAATTTTAAAAATTTAGGTTTTCTGATAATGTCCGGGCCCACGGACAGCCTGTCCGTGGCCCCGGACTTTACAATTTTCTGTTTTCTGTTTAATTCGACTTTATTTTCATATAGGTTAACTGGGGTCCGTGGTTTCGGACATTAGGTCCGTGGCTACGGACGGAAACAAAATTTGACCTAATCCTGCCTCCGAAACCCTAGTTTAGGTAATTTTAATTTCCACTTTAATTTTCTGTCAAAAAATGCTAAAAAACACAAAAAAAAACAGAAGCTCGCGCACTTAGGTTAAAACGACTCGTAATAAGCCGTAATTAAACCAAGTAGAGGAAAAACGACCTAGGAAGGGTAATGAAAGTAATTGAACCCTAATTAAGTCGAATATCAAGCCCCCGAACCCGAACGCTCCTTTCCTAATTTGATCTAGGTTAAAATTAGGTGGCGACTCGTAATAGGTTCCAGTGAGCTAGCTTAGGTTTTAATAATTATTGTTATATGACATAGTTATTAATCTTAGGCTATAAGTGGACCTAAAACCCGTTTAGATCCCAATCAAGTTAATCCACATAGGATAGGGTTTAATCGAGGCTCACAATGGACCACGTTGTTATTACCCCAGGATGATTTGAATAAGAATAATACGAAGGAAATGTTTGTACCAGTTGTGTAGACAGGAATGTGATAAGTTGATAGCAATCACCATAGGTGTGTAAGTGTGAGCCTCGATTTTAACCCTATCCTATGTGGATTAACTTGATTGGGATCTAAACGGGTTTTAGGTCCACTTATAGCCTAAGATTAATAACTATGTCATATAACAATAATTATTAAAACCTAAGCTAGCTCACTGGAACCTATTACGAGTCGCCACCTAATTTTAACCTAGATCAAATTAGGAAGGAGCTTCGGGTTCGGGGGCTTGATATCGACTTAATTAGGGTTCAATTACTTTCATTACCCTTCCTAGGTCGTTTTTTTCCTCTACTTGGTTTAATTACGGCTTATTACGAGTCGTTTTAACCTAAGTGCGCGAGCTTCTGTTTTTTTTTTTTGTGTTTTTAGCATTTTTTGACAGAAAATTAAAGTGGAAATTAAAATTACCTAAACTAGGGTTTCGGAGGCAGGATTAGGTCAAATTTTGTTTCCGTCCGTAGCCACGGACCTAATGTCCGAAACCACGGACCCCAGTTAACCTATATGAAAATAAAGTCGAATTAAACAGAAAACAGAAAATTGTAAAGTCCGGGGCCACGGACAGGCTGTCCGTGGGCCCGGACATATATCAGAAAACCTAAATTTTAAAATTTAAAATCCC
Source organism: Limonium bicolor (assembly GCA_023374045.1). Classification (NCBI taxonomy): domain Eukaryota; kingdom Viridiplantae; phylum Streptophyta; class Magnoliopsida; order Caryophyllales; family Plumbaginaceae; genus Limonium; species Limonium bicolor. Next base: position 17,283,189 of record CM041781.1, read on the forward strand.
GCCGCCGTCCGTGGGCGTCCGGGCTTACGGACATGAGTCCGGGACCCCGGACATGACGTCCGTGGGTGCGGACAGCCCTCGCGGCGGCGTTGAGGCTGTTCCCGAAGGTGTTTTTGGCTCAAATTTTATGGGTGCGTAGCCTGAAAGATGTACAAGACGTTAGTGATTGAAAGTTTTCAATTTGAAATCGAATTTAATCAAAACTTAACGACAAGTTAGAAGGCAAACACAAACAAACCTTAATTCAGAAGCAAGGAAAAATCAATTCGTTAGCAATTTCAACCAAATTGTATTTTGACCAGAAGGGTTATAGAATTTGGTTTTACCCTGTTTTGATTTCGAAAACTTGTTGTTCCTTCACGTCGGGAATCTCTGAAAGCTTCGTTGGTGGCCGATCCGGTTCGACTTTGACCCGAGCTTCTGACCTCTTCTTCCTTGTGTTGTTAAGCACGTTTTTCTGTATTTGTGGTGTTTTGATGCTTGGAAGTTCAATGAGAGAAGAAAGAATGTGTTTTGGTGATTTGGGATGATTCGGTAGAGTTTCGGTGTTGGGAGTGTTTGAAAACGTGGGAGGCAAGTAGACGGCTGTGTTTTCTGACTATGGGGATCATCTACCCTGCCCTAGGTCGTTTTTTGGAAGGCCTTTATAAAGAGCATGGCCAAGTTGATAGAACATAATTTTTATCTAAAACCTTGATTTTGGCTCTAAGAGAATCTGATTTTTTAAAATATGTTTCAAGCCGATAAAAATTATGAAAATTTAACTGAAGGTAAAGAATGATTTTTAGGAATTTTGAGAGTTGGAATCGGGTTATTTGTTAAATAACCGATTAGATAAAAATCTCACAATCTGGAATCTCCCAAAATTCATAACTTATTATGGAAAGTCGAAATTACGAAATTCCAACGGCATTAGTCTCTAATAATCATCCTCTACCCTGTGTTAAAATTTCATGACATTTTGTTTTGATTTCGGTACTTTCCAGAGGAGAGAGAAAATTGCAAAAATGATTGAATTTCTCTTTTAAATTTTGGGATAAGGTTCCAAATAAAATAATTTCAGGTTTATGACTGTGTGTAGTCATGCTAACCATGTGACAATTTTATTTTAATTTTGAAAAACCCTTTATTTCTATTTTGAGGTTATTTCATGTGTTAATTATTAAAGAAACTAGCTTATTAAAAGCTTAATTTCCAGAATAATATTATCAGAAAATCATGAAATACCTTTCATAATGACTATGAATTTGGAAGTGTTTGGAGATAATGAACAAGTCATATGAAAATAGAAAATCCCGAGAATGTCTTGGAAAATCCTGCATCGGTGCATTTTGACCATTTTGCCCTTTGTAACACGTAGCCTTAGAGACTACTCCGAGGGGGTTGAAATTTTGGGTATAACAGATTGCCCCCCGTCAACTGGACTTTGTAATGAAAGTGAGAAGGCTAGTTGATGCTGAGTGATACCCCAAAATTTCAAATGTTTCCAAGACCCTGCATGTTATCGAAAACTGATAAATTGTGTCGAGCTATCTAAGGCGCTGACTACCTATAATGATGATATGATGTCAAACTATTCTAAGATGTTGACTGCCTGCAAGTAAAGTGAAATGAAGCAATGTCAAGCGGTTCTAAGGCGTTGAACAACCTAAAAATGTGGAAATGAGATAATGTCAAGCGATTTCTAAGGCGTTGACAACCTAAAATGTGGAAATGAGATACTGTCAAGCGATTCTAAGGCGTGACAACCTAAAATGTGGAAATGAGATAATGTCAAGCGATTCTAAGGCGTTGACAACCTAAAATGTGGAAATGAGATAATGTCAAGCGATTCTAAGGCGTTGACAACCTAAAATGTGGAAATGAGATAATGTCAAGCGATTCTAAGGCGTTGACAACCTAAAATGTGAAATGAGATAATGTCAAGCGATTCTAAGGCGTTGACAACCTAAAATGTGGAAATGATGTCAAGCTATTCTAAGGCGTTGACTACCTATAATGAAATGATGTCAAGCTATTAAGGCGTTGACTACCTATAATGAATGAAATAATGTCAAGCTTATTCTAAGGCGTTGACTACCTATAATGAATGAAATGAATGGAATGTGTTTAATGGAAGCAGTAAGCTAAGGAGTGGTGTTAGGTCTTACTACGGCCTAAAGGGATGACTCCAGGTCTTATGACGAAACCTAAGGATGGTGCTAGGTCTTATACGAGCCTAAAGTGAATGAATAAGGGAGGTCTTATGGGTGCCTGTAGGGTAGGCCTTATGGGTGCCTGAAAGGATTTGAATGTAGGGTAGGTCTACGTGTGCCTAAAAGGATTGAATGTAGGGTAGGTCTTATGTGTGCCTAAAAGGATAGAATGTAGGGTAGGTTCTTATGTTGTGCTAAGTTTAGGGATGAGACTCATCTTAACTCAGTGCTTATGGAGACTGAGATCCATCCTACTCGGTTGCTTACGGAGACCGAGACCCACTCTACTCGGTTGCTTATGGAGACCGAGACCCATCTAACTCAGTTGCTTATGGAGACTGAGACCCAATCTACTCGGTTGCTTATGGAGACCGAATCCAATCTTACTCGGTTGCTTATGGAGACCGAGACCCACTCTACGGTTTCTTATGGAGACCGAGATCCAATCTACTCGGTGCTTATGGAGACCGAGACCCATCTACCGGTTGCTTATGGAGACCGAGATCCATCTAAATCAGTTGCTTATGAGAGACTGAGATCCATTCTACTCGGTTGCTTATGGAGACCGAGATCCATCTAACTCAGTTGCTTATGGAGACTGAGATCCATTCTACTCGGTTGCTTATGGAGACCGAGACCCAATCTACTCGGTTGCTTATGGAGACCGGACCCAATCTACTCGGTTGCTTATGGAGACCGAGATCCATCTAAACTTGACCAGGCAAAATGCAGTATGCTTGATGATGTGAGGATGCAAAACACGTTTTATGCAAATGATTGTCATTGTGATCAAATTGTTAAGGTTCCAAACATGGAGATGACAAGGTTTATCCGAGTATTGCAAAGTGAAATTGAAGTGCTTGCGAAAACCGAAAATTTGCACAAAGCAAGAAATAGCTGAAAATGTGCCAAACAGGCAATGCTTGAGAAAAACACTGTTAAGAAAGGAAAGCGAAATAATCATTTCCTGACTAAGAGTTCCAGACCTGCAATTTTTTTCTCAGAGATGAACACGATACTAATGGAAATGTGTGGTGTTCATTGTGGTGCTGAAAGCTTTTGCTGGTGTTCAGGATTTATGACAAGCCTGGGGTTGGGGTGGATTTTGGATGGTGATTTGGATTAAGATGAGCTGATGTTTTGTGGAGGTAAGACCAGTGACGGGCCTGAGAGTGGTTTTGTGCAGGTTAAGGCTTATGTGGGCATGTGTGGTATGATGTGAGGGGTAAGGGCTTATGTGGCCTAGCGTGAAGGGCTTATGTGGGCCTGCGTGGTGGTGTTTGTGGTGCCCACGCTTTGGGTTCCGTTGGTGTTGTCATGGCAATTGTTGGAACCAACAATTGCCCCCAGTATGTTCCTTAAGGCAATCTGAGCTAGAGTTCATGGCAATCGATCGGAACGATCGATTGCCCCAGTATTTTCTTTGATTAAACATGCGGAACAAGTCTTATCCTCACATGGTCAAGGATTGTGTCTTGAATGTGGTGCTTTACACTCAAAGTGTTTGATTCTTGCACTCGTTTCTCACCTACGGTCACAACTTCTGACCATTGAATTTGATATTTGATGAATTTACGCATTTCGATCTGTTACTTTCACGTGATTGGACACACAACTATCAAGTCGGAAGTCTTTTAAGGCTTATAACGTGGCCATAGGGTGTGATGAAAGACAACGGGACCATGGAGGGATATTTGAGGTATGTGGAGCTTTAAAAGGGGTGACCAAAGCGGCACCTTGCATCTTCTCCTTGGATTCATCTCCCTTGTCTTGAAGTCGTCCTAGCTGCTTCACTTGACGTTGCTTTCGAGCTTCGGACCTGGACTTTTGAAGTTGTCCTTTACACCTTTTCTCTTTTGTCATTTGGATTTCTTCGAGGCACTTCGGTTTGCCTTTTGTTTTAATCTTTCTTGGCTTTGCCTTCGGGGTTCTTGTGTTTCCCGGTTTTGGGCTTCGAGAGCTGTTTTGATGTGAGCTCTGTTGATCCTGTGTCACTTTGGGACCATTTGCGGATCACTTTGTCATGCTGATAGCGGCATTGCTTCTTTGGAATGATGGGAATGTTATCTGAGAGTCGGGCTCCTCGCTTCCTTTGGTCACCGGGTCGGTCATTCATCATTGGCCGGGTTATTTTGTGGAGTTCATAATGTCAAAAAGGGATATACGAAAGGCTCAGCGGGGGTACCTAGGGTTTAATGTCAGGGTTCACAAGCTTTTGGCTATGTGGTGCTGTACCTAGGCGCTTCGTCATTCCTGATAGTTGTGTATCCGCTCTTTGTTACTTTTCACAGGTCTAAGCGTAAATTTACAAATTATCTCCTTCGGTCGGAGTTATGCCGTTTACCTCACCTTTGGATGTGGTCTCACCGGAGTCGTGTAAAAATGACACGCTCGTTTGCTCATGGTTTTTCCGCTCAAGACACTCTCGTGAATTTCACTCAGAGACTAGTTCACACGCTTAAACGAAAGATGAAAGATGACGAACCTAAACTCAGATTGCCCCCAGTATCGATTTGGGGTTAGTGACGACAATTTAAAAGATATGGATTTGGAACCGCTTTGGGGGTTATTTGGATGTTTTGGGATAAGATGTGGGGTTTGGTAAGGCATGCTCAAAACTTCAGAAACAAAATACAAGTCTTTGTGTTCCATTGTCGGGAAATAATTAATTCATGAACCATTTTCTCAAAAGAAACTTGTGTGAAACAAAACCCTTTTTTTTGTGTTATCATTTAGACTTGAAAAAGTCATTCATTTGTGAACATGAGGAAGAAGATTTCAACAAAATCGATGCTTCTTATTAGTGGTTTGAAAATGATCATTCTTTGAAAAACATGAGAGGTGCATTTGAAAGATGAGTGTTATGGCAGGTTATGCAGTAGAATGCATAGGAACCCTAAAATTTCTATTGAATCGAAATCCTGCTGAACCGTCTGAAGTCGGCATGCTGAAGACTCGAGCTCTTGACCGCTGGGATGTCGCTAAGATGACTGTGATCGTCTTCCTTCCAAACTTCGAGTAGGCCCTGTAAGATGTCCGAACTAGGAATACCTATGGGTTATGTAGGAAGCAATTGGGCCTGAGTCTTCGCCAAACTGGGAGTGAAGTGCATAGACTAGAGTGATTCCTAGACTAGAACGGACATGTAGGTCTGAATCCAGGAATTGAGCAAACAAGCTGAAAGAAATCACATGGACCGCGAATGGGCCGTTGGGCCGAAGGATAAGCCTTGAAGTCTAGATTTGTTTGATGCTCTTGTTGGGCTTTGAAGCCGGAAACTGGAATGAATGAGTTATGCAAACTATCCTGGATCCAAATGTTTTATGAACCGAAGCTCATGGGCCAAAACTATGAATTGGTCTATGGGCTCGAACGTGAGTTATGAGTGTGGTACTGGGCCAGAATGATTGTTCTATATGTGAACTGGAATTTGGGCCGAGTGATTTTGGTTGGGCCTAAAAGATGACACCTAGATCTAGGATTTTGGGTTAGGGTCATGATAAGAAGTCTACCTAGACCAGAATGAGCCCTTGGGCCGGAATGTGTTTGGGCATAAAGTAAAGCACATGAGCTGGAATGGTCCCTAAATCATAAATGGGCCTAACTTTCTTCGGGCCAGAGAAGATGGTTGCTAAACCGAAAAAGGTTTTATTTTCAGGACTTGTGAGTTATCTCAAGTTCAAGTGGATCTCTTTTTTATGGGCCTAGGACTAATTGGATAATTCAAATTGGGCCGGAAGAGAAATCACCTTAGTCTAGGCTTTTGAGCCGAAGCCTGAACGACTCACATGTTAAACCAAACAGGGCCTCTGGGCCGCAAACAAATAGAGCTGCCAATTCGTGTTGGGCTAGGTCGATGTAGGAGAAGTTCCTATCAATCTCTAGGCTGGGTAGTGGGCCGATCACACAAGCAAACAAGGCCCACACAAATTCAACATGTCCTCACTAGACGTTTAAATCAAACAGGGTATGGATCAATCCGGAGAGGTGCTTGGGGCGCGGGCCCAGGTCACCACAAAGGAATAGGGCTTGCACGCTATTCTCTTTGGGCTTCCCCACTCTTTTCACATCACCTGAAGGTGTGCGTCTACGGTCGGGTCTTTGACTGACCAAACAAAGGGCTAGGTAAGGGCACTACCAGGAAAACGCTTGGGGCTAAAGCCCAGGTATTAAGGGGGTGTGGTTAGACGACACCCTCCTCTTTTCCCCCGCTTATTCACATCACCTAAAAGGTGTGAGTCCCTGACAGGGGACCCTCAAACGGGTCCCGGGGTAAAACTGGTTTGCGTGGACCCTCGTACTCATATGATGCAAAGGTGCAGGAATTAAAGTGCGCACAAAGGTAAACAAACAATGTAATAAAGCCACAAATAAACATTTTTCGAGTTAAGCCCTCTTTCTTAAAATTAAGCAAGTTAAAATTAAGAAGTTTGTCCCCAGCAGAGTCGCCAGTCTGTGAGCCTCGATTTTAAACCCTATCCTATGTGGATTAACTTGATTGGGATCTAAACGGGTTTTAGGTCCACTTATAGCCTAAGATTAATAACTATGTCATATAACAATAATTATTAAAACCTAAGCTAGCTCACTGGAACCTATTACGAGTCGCCACCTAATTTTAACCTAGATCAAATTAGGAAAGGAGAGTTCGGGTTCGGGGGCTTGATATTCGACTTAATTAGGGTTCAATTACTTTCATTACCCTTCCTAGGTCGTTTTTCCTCTACTTGGTTTAATTACGGCTTATTACGAGTCGTTTTAACCTAAGTGCGCGAGCTTCTGTTTTTTTTTGTGTTTTTTAGCATTTTTTGACAGAAAATTAAAGTGGAAATTAAAATTACCTAAACTAGGGTTTCGGAGGCAGAATTAGGTCAAATTTTGTTTCCGTCCGTAGCCACGGACCTAATGTCCGAAACCACGGACCCCAGTTAACCTATATGAAAATAAAGTCGAATTAAACAGAAAACAGAAAATTGTAAAGTCCGGGGCCACGGACAGGCTGTCCGTGGGCCCGGACATTATCAGAAAACCTAAATTTTTAAAATTTAAAAATCCCGCCGCCGTCCGTGGGCGTCCGGGCTTACGGACAGTGAGTCCGGGACCCCGGACATGACGTCCGTGGGTGCGGACAGCCCTCGGACGGCGGCGTTGAGGCTGTTCCCGAAGGTGTTTTTGGCTCAAATTTTATGGGTGCGTAGCCTGAAAGATGTACAAGACGTTAGTGATTGAAAGTTTTCAATTTGAAATCGAATTTAATGCAAAACTTAACGAACAAGTTAGAAGGCAGAAACACAAACAAACCTTAATTCAGAAGCAAGGAAAAATCAATTCGGTTAGCAATTTCAACCAGAATTGTATTTTGACCAGAAGGGTTAGAGAATTTGGTTTTTACCCTGTTTTGATTTCGAAAACTTGTTGTTCCTTCACGTCGGGAATCTCTGAAAGCTTCGTTGGTGGCCGATCCGGTTCGACTTTGACCCGAGCTTCTGACCTCTTCTTCCTTGTGTTGTTAAGCACGTTTTGGTTCTGTATTTGTGGTGTTTTGATGCTTGGAAGTTCAATGAGAGAAGAAAGAATGTGTTTTTGGTGATTTTGGGATGATTTCGGTAGAGTTTCGGTGTTGGGAGTGTTGAAAACGTGGGAGGCAAGTAGACGGCTGTGTTTTCTGACTATGGGGATCATCTACCCTGCCCTAGGTCGTTTTTTGGAAGGCCTTTTATAGAAAGAGCATGGCCAAGTTGATAGAACAGAATTTTTATCTAAAACCTTGATTTTGTGCTCTAAGAGAATCTGATTTTTTAAAATATGTTGCAAGCCGATAAAAATTATGAAAATTTAACTGAAGGTAAAGAATGATTTTTAGGAATTTTGAGAGTTGGAATCGGGTTATTTTGTTAAATAACCGATTAGATAAAAATCTCACAATCTGGAATCTCCCAAAATTCATAACTTATTATTGGAAAGTCGAAATTACGAAATTCCAACGGCATTAGTCTCTAATAATCATCCTCTACCCTGTGTTAAAATTTCATGACATTTTGTTTTGATTTCGGTACTTTCCAGAGGAGAGAGAAAATTGCAAAAATGATTGAATTTCTCTTTTAAATTTTGGGATAAGGTTCCAAATAAAATAATTTCAGGTTTATGACTGTGTGTAGTCATGCTAACCATGTGACAATTTTATTTTAATTTTGAAAACCCTTTTATTTCTATTTTGAGGTTATTTCATGTGTTAATTATTAAAGAAACTAGCTTATTAAAAGCTTAATTTCCAGAATAAATATTATCAGAAAATCATGAAATACCTTTCATAATGACTATGATATTTGGAAGTGTTTGGAGATAATGAACAAGTCATATGAAAATAGAAAATCCCGAGAATGTCCTTGGAAAATCCTGCATCGGTGCATTTTGACCATTTTGCCCTTTGTAACACGTATGCCTTAGAGACTACTCCGAGGGTTGAAATTGTTTGGGTAACAGTCCGACTACTCTCGGACTACTCTCATTCCCATACTCCTCTCTCGGAGTTATAATAATATTATGTATATTAGTCTAGAAGCATCACTCTCGATGTATCTAATGACTTGGGAACATTACTTTAGTTCGAATCTTAGGTTTTAGGAGTTACCCATACTTCCACTTACTCATACTTTCGGTTAATTTCCTAAGTCGGTAAAATCCTCATATAGGAGGTTGACCATGTCTCAAGGGAGCTACTAATCCCTTAGGTCTCTTTTACCTTCTTTACTAGTTCACATCTTCGAACTATCGTTAATCCTCTTGAGGGAGGTTCACTTACCTTTCCATTCTCATTTGTTTCGTGGATTGTGTCATTATGGTTTACCAACCGTTATCGGGTAATTATTCAACCCGCACATCTCCTTATATTCTAGGGAGTTCATATGTTTACGTTTTCGTTATACTTTAACGGGTAGTTTGTGTGTTTGCTCATTTTCGTTATCATAAGCATCGACCCGATCTATGGGTCTCTAGCCAAACGTTACTCACTAGGAGTCGGTCTTTACTCTATGTTAGACCACACCGGCATACAAGTATGTTAGCTCATTCAACATACATCAGGACATACATAATCAAACAAGGGATTATTTTCATGCTTTATCTTGATTAAGCCGGCACACAAACACACAAATCAACGTAACTCGGTTAGCACGCGGAGTATGAGAAAATCATACCTTTCACCGGGGTTTTTACTTTTACGTGTCATCTCACCATGCTCGGGCACGCACGATTCTCTGATAATGTTTCAAACATTACTGTTAATACTAAGCTCATACGGAACATAATTAAATGCTACTCCCGTACTTTCCCCGTTATCCCGTTATCTCGGTTTTACTCTTGTTAATTTGAGTTCTCACTTCTCAATCACTTCTAACACTTTCTTACACTTCCTAGGGCCTTTACATGTCACCAAACAAGGCCTTAACATCTTATAACATCATTAACATTTAAACCCCCATCATTTACAACCTTTAAAATGCTCTCTGTAGGTTTCAGGGTGGTCCGGGACTTGGTCCCCACCCTAAGTCCCGGACCATTACAAGGTATAACTCTCGGCTGAATTTAACAAGTGGTCCGGGACCTTGTACCAAACTCAAGTCCCGGACCAAACATGGTAGGCAACTCTCGGCATAAATAAAGGGGGTGGTCCGGGACCTTATCCATCTCTCAAGTCCCGGACCAAGTACTGGGATGAATTCTCGGTATGAAAACAGGGGGTGGTCCGGGACTTTGTCCATGGACTAGGTCCCGGACCCTGCTACAGATTTTACAAATTTGACATTTTCTAACTCTGTTCAAGGTCCTCTCTTAGCTCATTGATTACCCAATCTTCACCAACTATAATCCTCATGTTTTAGCACCTAATTACTCATCTAAACCACCTTAAACCAAGCACCAAGTGCACTCACAAACTCTAGTTAATTTCACTTGAAAATTCACTTACACTTCCATAACTAGTTTTCTTGTTTTCTACAACTTTGTAACAGATTCAGTTCACTCTTTTTACCATTCATTCCTCACTCACTAATGCCATTCCCAACACTTAAATGGCATTATTTCTACTGCTAACACACTCTTCATCTTGGTTTGGTTTTCAAACCATTAACCACTCATTTAACACCTCCTAAACAACCTAGTTCTCTCCTCTAAAACAGAACACTCAAGACCATAAATTCCTAGGTGAATTTTGACAGCACCTACTTACTTTCCTAAGCATTTTCACCACACTAAAACAGCTCACAACACTTCTCACACCTGTTTGGTTTAGGCATTAATAAACACACCAAATTCCCATGGTTCACACATATGCCTAGCTTAGTTTCCTAGGCTTGTTTGCACACTTAAAACCACATTAAACATTCTCATTCAACTCACAATATTGTGGTATCATTACTACTCAAGCTCAAGGTTGTTTATACAACACTAACATAAGTTTTCCCAAGGCAAATAAAACCAACACAAGGTAAGCCCATTACCTTGTTTATTCTCGGTTTTTACTCCTCTTCTTCCTCTTTCTCTTGTTCCCTCTTCCTCTTCTTGTTTTCACAACATACAAGGGGGTCTAGATTGCTATCTACAATCATTTTCCCCACACCACACACAACAATAAAAATCAATTCAACTTTCCTCACAAAACTAACATTTTAAGAGTTAGTTTTTAGGCTTTAACTTAGGTATTACCTTAGAATGTCCAAAAGGAGGGCTTGGCAATCAAATGATGGAATTTCCAACACTCCACAGAAGCATGGAGAAGCCGACTGAAATGGAGAAAAATTCCAACGTTGGAAAATTCTTGATTTTGCAAGGAAGAGTTAGAAATGGATGGAACTCTTGTATTACTTTTACCTTAAGGCATCAAAGAGATGATGGGGAGTCAAAATCAGCTCTTCAAGCTTCAAAAGGCCCAACACCCATGGAAGTGAAGATGGAGGAATCAAGGTTTTGTTGGGTGGAAAATGAAGCCCTTGCCGATACGAATCTAACGGTAGTATTTGTGTGCGATTCGGTGAAGGAATGAGCAAATTAGAGGAGGAAGAAGATGGGGCTGTGTGCTTCCTTCTCAAATCGGAAATGTTAACAGAGGAGGAAGGAGATATGCAGAGGATGGGAAGAAAAACGTGAAATGAGGGAAAGAAAGGAAGGTGAGAGAGTAAGTAGTCACTTTTTACTATTTCCCCCTTTTTGCTTTATTTATTTATCTTGTCATCTTGTTACCAAATACTAGCAAGCTTATTAATGTGTGTGTACACACTAATTAAAACCGGCCATATGCATTAGTAGCCCGGGTCGTTTTTCGTCTTTTCGAATTAAACGCGTTTCGTCTCCCGGTTTTGTCACTATTCACTTACCGGGTCCGTTTTCCGGAATTTTCTCGTTTAATTAATTTTAATGGTTATTAAGCTTCCATTAATACTTAATTACAGTTATTTAATCAACTATAATTTTTACGGGTCCGTTTGACCACTTAAAGTCACGTTTTTGGGTTTTCTCGAAAAACGTGCTTTAAAACTCTGTTAACGTTTTAATCCATTATTTGGATCCGTTTTCTCCGGGAATCCTTCCCGTATGCTAATTAGGCCTAACTAAGCCTTAGGAATCCATCTCGGACCCTCACGAGATCATATATCTCTCATAATCATTTAATGCGCGTTTTAGTGTTTTTTGCATTTAACGCATTTTCTCTTTTCTTTTGGTTTTATTCTTTTTACCAATACTCTCTAGGCACCATTAGGCCCTTAATAATCATATTAAAGTAATTTAATCACCACTTTTAGATCCGGGGTATTAAAATCTACCCCCCTTAGGAACTTTGTCCTCAAAGTTGGTGAATCTTATATCGATACTCTCATGGGCACACTATGCCAAGGTTATAATACATGTATAACCTTACAGACTCCACAAGTCAGTCTCATTTCACACTACACATACCACACATATAACACAGCATGTATAGCAATCGAAAATACTCTTTATACTCTCTCCATGGAATCGGTCCGAAGACAAGAAGGCACTACAGTCCTCGAATCCATATTGAGTAATACATTACTGATCCCTCAGGTACCGGTCACGTTGAACACTTACTCTTTCTGGTTCACGGCCGTTTCATGACAAATGGGCACTTACTCTCTCTGGCCCACGGTCCCTTCGGTTCTGATCAAAACGTTACACATATACATATCCTCAGGCACTCTGGTTGACTCACTCAACACAGGACAGTCTCAGGGTACTCTCCCTATCCCGCTGCCTTTGGAAAAGTCACACATTGTCACCGCCCCAACCGGTCACTTAGGACCGCCGCACGTACGGTGCAATGGTTTCAAAACTAATACACGCCCACCGTTCTACCGGTCATCAAGACTTAAGGCCGTAGCCATCGGCGGGTGATAGCGGTTTAAAACCAGTTTTCATTTCCATCTTCATACTTGAAGAAATTCCTTTTCAAATTCTGTTTGGAAATTGTTTTTAAATCATCACACAACTCCAAATCAAATTTATGGTAGCTGCATCTTTTCTTAGCGTGATTACTTGTGACCACTTATAGGGAGCTTCGAGAATCATCCAACCCTGATGTGATCAGCATCAGTGTTGAACTATCCTTCCACTCCAATTTGTGTTCGGTTTCCCTTGATCGCTAGCAGATCAAGTTCCTCCTCCCACGTCAGTTTCAAACAATCAGATAGTCAAACATTTTCGTTTTCTATCTTTAACTCTTTCTAGTCATATTCATGAAGCAATTCATTTCAATTAATCTCTAGTTCCTAGTACTTAGGTCATTCATCATTCCAAACTTACTCCATTTACTTACCTAGGCATTCACTACTCGAGGCTCATTTCGTCATTTATTACTTAATTGAAACACACAACATCCAACTCCAAAGGATGGAACTCACTCCATCAATCATTCTCAAATAAAATCACCTAGGGAACTCACTCCCTACAAGGTTCCACATCGGTTTCATACCAATTCGTACTCATTATGTCTCATGTCTAATCTCACTAGACATATACTATAGGGATTCTCATTCCCTAGGAGTCTCTCTACTCCTCTTTTCATAAATATTACATACTCGTTACTTGCATCACTCATGCACAATAATCATTATTACACAATGAATGGGTACATATGTTTATGTAACATAAGTTCCAATCATCAAAACAATTTCTTTTGTGCTATGCACATAGTAGTTTACGCACTAAACGTAAAACATACTCTAAGCGGTTTCTCGCCCTACCCCCCTTAAAAGGAGTTACGCCCGCGTAACTAACCATATGTTATTACTAAACATTGGTTCATTAATTCAAGTATCATGAAGTGTTTTAACTTCAATGCGGTTAATTAACTCATAACCAGGTTCGGTTCTAGCCTCTAAGGCTTCAGGCGTTTAGGATTAGCCAATTACCCACAATGCTAGGTATACTTAACCTTGTAATTACGGCCCACTAGCTTTTGCTGCGTGACCTGATAGCTAGAGCTTAACTCGCCCTTTTTATATTATTAATGTATTATCCACTCCCTTTTATCCCTTTTTGACTTGGGATTAAAGGTTTCTCAATCGTCGCTAGGTATCTCTTACTGTATGCGAATTTGATGAGTTATAGGTTTTCTCTCCAGCTCTTGGAAATCTATTTTGTATACTCTGTATACCTTCGTGGTTATTAACTTACCTTTTTCCGACTTATTATCGGTTGAGATCAAGCTACTACTCAGTATGTGGTGCTTCCTCGTTTAATAGTGCTTCTCAATTATGTTTATTCATTTATTTCTGTACAACAATTCCTCCTTCATACTACTCTGCATTAACCATTCATCGGTCCTGGGACCTGTGGGTTACAACCCACATTCTTCGTGCATCTTTGGCCAAAGGCCGCATGGTTATTTCTTTAGATTCTCGTTCAACAGGCTTCGTTGACATTCCTCAATTCCTGGCTCTCCCACTCGATCATTACCGCACAAGTGCAATACCAAAACACTCAGTCATACAGAGTGCAGAAGCGTAAACCCTTGACAGTAAATCTCTCATGAGATAGGAATGATTATGTCTCCTTTACCACATTTTCTCATCAGCTCCGTATCATTATCTGTTACTGTGTACCATGCTCTACTCATTACAACATTCGCTTATATGGCATCCGCTACTACTTTAGCTTCCCCTCATGTGCTCCCGCCATTTATACTATGGCTTGCCATTCACTTGGCTCAATAAAATATATTACTCCAAACTCTTTACGCTTACTGCGCATCGTTTACTCTGCAATTCATACTGCACACATACAGTGTTTAATACTAATCCGATTACTCTCTCGGTTTCTTTCCACTGCTATCAACGCCTTTCTATGCCCTATCTCTGTTCGACTTACTCCTTGGCAATTAACACATGCTCAAGTTTCACTACACCGCTTTTGTGGTTTCACATTACATACTTAGGTGGTAGCCTTTCTCTGGAGGATTCACGCAATTACCCCTCCTTAGGCCCCATAATAACAAGTGGTGTCCCCACTCTAAGGTAGTGGTTCGTTCTCCACAATTCCTCTTATGCCTTTATGCATAACGTTTGGATCTACGAATTGTAGTTAGTTTTCTGGCTTACAAGCCACATTGCCTCGCCACGCTCTATGCGGGCTGCTTAAACAGGTTTCTCCTTCTCCGTATACCATTAAATGGTTTGGAAGATATTACTGGGCTCTCGTTATGGTTGTCTCACCACACTTCCGTACCTGGAAGGCCCTTTGTACTTTGATATTAATTCATGCCCTATGGCAATTTAGGGTATCCCGTGTTACGAGGGATCCCTTCGGGTTCTACCCGAGTGTTTGCTTAAACACTTGTGTTCTCAACATGATGTTTCGTTCAACTACTGTTGACTCCGGCACCCTTCTCGGATTGTTCCTGGGTGTTACTGAGTAATGCCATTACATCTGGCTTGTGTTTATGGTTATGTTCAGTTGTGACTTCGCCTTGCGGCTATGTATAACTCGAACTATCCCATTTAGGGTTGTAATGTCTCCCGTTATTGGGTAGATTATTAGTACTTTTCCTTTACCTACTTAATTAGGTCGTTATTCTCTTAGTGAGATATACTGTGGGAATTCTATCCCATTCATCAAACATTGATATGATCATTTAAGGCATTCATCTTATTGCTTACACTGGTATCCATTCCAGTTATTAGGTATTTCCTCCTTGATTCCTGTGACATATCCCATGTCTATACTTAACACTCTGTGCTTCTCACACTTATCCACGCTATGTCCTTAGGTCCGTCACCTTACTGGTTTCTAGACTCCTTTAGCTTCGTAAACTTCTTTGTGTTCTTCAATCATTCGAGGTGTCCAAATATCTTGGTTTGGATTGGTTCTTTCGTCCGTAGTATGGAGTGGGCTACTTCTCGTGTACCGTACTCTACTTGTATACATACATGGAGTATCTTATTGATACGTTACCACTTACCCGACTAACTCATAACTGGTCTGTCAGGCCCGCAAGCTCCTTCGGAGTGTGGTCGTCCCATGTCTCGTTTAGTACACCGTAGTGTGGGTCACACGCCTAAGTGAAGTATTCTGTTGCCAACTCCTCTTATATCGTCCTATGATAACTTACCGTGATTCTCTGGTTTGGTTTTTAAAAATTTTGGGGTTTTTGAAAAATTCCATGTTTGAAAGAAAAATTCGAGTTGAAAATAAATTCTTCATGGCATTTCAATGCCGGTTGCTTCTTACCAGGTCTAGCTACTCGCTGACTGGTATGTTCTTTATACAGTGGTCAGGCCGTTAGGCCTTTCCAAGGTTTCGTTTCAGAATTCTTAGGGTTTGTGGTGGTATATTGGCTCCTCTCGCCATCTTCGTACTTGCTAAGTACTGGGCGCTTGTCACAGCTCTTCTTAAAAGTCCCGTTAATACTGCACTTGCCGTGGCAAGTGCGTGGTACAGGCGGTTTTTAGGTTAACTCATACCGGTCACGGTATTGTTCACATTGTATTTGGTAGCCTTGTCGGCTCTTCCTTGATCCTTTAATTGGATAACTGCTCCTTAGAGCTGCTTCTCATTCCTCTTGACATGACTGTCATTCATTTAGGTGCTTCTCCACAATTCGGAGTTCCTTAATTACTTTAATTCTATGCTTTACCTCGTTGCTCGTTCCCACGTCTTTACTGTGGTTACTGAGGTTTAACTCATTTAGGCACTACTTTTGTAGTCCTATTCGGGTATATCCCATAATTACGCTCGTAGCTGTCTAAGCTATATCAGTGAAGTATTGCAACTTCTTCGGGTGTGGCAGGGGGGGGGGGGGCGCACCTACTTTCAACTAGGTTCTTAGTTGGTTAGTATACCGTTAGTGGTATTACATAACCATGGCGGTCCGTAGACATGTGTCCCGGTTCTCGTTAGTTCTCATGAATCCGCCTTGTTGCACGGTTGGTGCATCCTTCTTGCTGCTGCTCGGCCAGCTAGGTTCTCGCGACTGCTAAGCATGTCGCCCAAAGCTGCCACAAATTCTGGTCTCCTTGGATTAGGATTTCTCAATCTTCCGCCATTAAGTGCGGTTATTGTCGTTCCAGCGGGATCCGCCTCCGGGGTTTCCGGTTCTCTGGATCCACCGCATGACAGGTTCTGGTTCATATTGAAATATTAAATAAGTGCAAGATTGGGTTTCCCCGTCTTTCTGGCGTTCTTTCCCAAGCTTTTTAATACGAGGGTGGTGGAGGGCGGGTTTGGCATTGTAGGTATCCAGATCATACAAGAAGTTCCTAACTAGCGCATCTCTCACGCTACCACTCAACCCTTAGCCCTAAGTCTCTATTTTCTAACTCGGTATTCCCTAAGCTCGGTATTTCCAGTCATCAGAGCGATACTTCGCTCTGATACCATTTTTGTAACACCCCAACCGTTAAACACGTCATTACCTCTAAACTGTCACCAAATGCTCTTACTCACGCAACGGAACTCTAATTACAACGAGGGGTGAAACAACGCCGTTAGCCACCCATATGGCTAACCAGGCCTTCCTTACATACCGTAACGGTCTGACGAACTGGAACAACCGAGTACACAATACAAATACAATACTCAATCTTTTCTTTACTATACCAAGTCTACAATAAATGGATGCCGACAACATATTCGGTCTTACACCTCCTTCAATACATAAGTAATTAAAACTAACTACCCATGCAACCCACCGACCCCGTCCTACTCTCGAACGGTAACATCTTTGGTGTACCTGTAAAATAAAAACATCACCCCTAGGGGCTCAGCTTAACGCTGCATATGAAATTCACATACCCCGAGCGCTAACCGGGGTACGCCGACCACTTAGTCGGATATACAAGGAGTTCATTTTAGTCAAACAACATGCATCATAGCAATACAATAAGTACATGTAATGCTCAAGGAATCTACATCCAATCATGGAACACAATTCCTAACTAACATAACAAGGTTGTTAGTTGTATCTGGTTACTCTTAGGCCTTGAGGGTTATACCTCACTATGCCTTGTTTACTTATTCAATACCTCACCCGCTCTCTCGGGTTACTTATTCATATACACACCCATTCTCTTGGGCTACTCGTACTATACTCACCCACGCTCTCGGGTTACTTATTCTCATTATCTCACCCATACTCTTGGGTTAATTATACTCAAGCTCATGTAGATTCTCGAGACGCTACAGGTCTCCTACGTCACGCTTGTTACTCTTAATACATACTTAGGCCAAAATTCATGGCTCTCTAGCATAGTCTTACTTCCCCGGTTTCGACCCTACTCCGGGTCTAGCATGGTGGGAAGGTTCAACTAGCTCACGGAACTCTCTCTTAGTTCCTATCTCTTTTTACTTAGGTCCGACTACTCTCGGACTACTCTCATTCCCATACACTCCTCTCTCGGAGTTATAATAATATTATGTATATTAGTCTAGAAGCATCACTCTCGATGTATCTAATGACTTGGGAACATTACTTTAGTTCAGTTAATCTTAGGTTTTAGGAGTTACCCATACATTCCACTTACTCATACTTTCGGTTAATTTCCTAAGTCGGTAAAATCCTCATATAGGAGGTTGACCATGTCTCAAGGGAGCTACTAATCCCTTAGGTCTCTTTTACCTTCTTTACTAGTTCACATCTTCGAACTATCGTTAATCCTCTTGAGGGAGGTTCACTTACCTTTCCACTCTCATTTGTTTCGTGGATTGTGTCATTATGGTTTACCAACCGTTATCGGGTAATTATTCAACCCGCACATCTCCTTATATTCTAGGGAGTTCATATGTTTGCGTTTTCGTTATACTTTAACGGGTAGTTTGTGTGTTTGCTCATTTTCGTTATCATAAGCATCGACCCGATCTATGGGTCTCTAGCCAAACGTTACTCACTAGGAGTCGGTCTTTACTCTATGTTAGACCACACCGGCATACAAGTATGTTAGCTCATTCAACATACATCAGGACATACATAATCAAACAAGGGATTATTTTCATGCTTTAATCTTGATTAAGCCGGCACACAAACACACAAATCAACGTAACTCGGTTAGCACGCGGAGTATGAGAAAATCATACCTTTCACCGGGGTTTTTACTTTTACCGTGTCATCTCACCATGCTCGGGGCACGCACGATTCTCTGATAATGTTTCAAACATTACTGTTAATACTAAGCTCATACGGAACATAATTAAATGCTACTCCCGTACTTTCCCCGTTATCCCGTTATCTCGGTTTTACTCTTGTTAATTTGAGTTCTCACTTCTCAATCACTTCTAACACTTTCTTACACTTCCTAGGGCCTTTACATGTCACCAAACAAGGCCTTAACATCTTATAACATCATTAACATTTAAACCCCCATCATTTACAACCTTTAAAATGCTCTCTGTAGGTTTCTGGGGGTGGTCCGGGACTTGGTCCCCACCCTAAGTCCTGGACCATTACAAGGTATAACTCTCGGCTGAATTTAACAAGTGGTCCGGGACCTTGTACCAAACTCAAGTCCCCGACCAAACATGGTAGGCAACTCTCGGCATAAATAAAGGGGGTGGTCCGGGACCTTATCCATCTCTCAAGTCCCGGACCAAGTACTGGGATGAATTCTCGGTATGAAAACAGGGGGTGGTCCGGGACTTTGTCCATGGACTAGGTCCCGGACCCTGCTACAGATTTTACAAATTTGACAGTTTCTAACTCTGTTCAAGGTCCTCTCTTAGCTCATTGATTACCCAATCTTCACCAACTATAATTCTAATGTTTTAGCACCTAATTACTCATCTAAACCACCTTAAACCATGCACCAAATGCACTCACAAACTCTAGTTAATTTCACTTGAAAATTCACTTACACTTCCATAACTAGTTTTCTTGTTTTCTACAACTTTGTAACAGATTCAGTTCACTCTTTTTACCATTCATTCCTCACTCACTAATGCCATTCCCAACACTCAAATGGCATTATTTCTACTGCTAACACACTCTTCATCTTGGTTTGGTTTTCAAACCATTAACCACTCATTTAACACCTCCTAAACAACCTAGTTCTCTCCTCTAAAACAGAACACTCAAGACCATAAATTCCTAGGTGAATTTTGACAGCACCTACTTACTTTCCTAAGCATTTTCACCACACTAAAACAGCTCACAACACTTCTCACACCTGTTTGGTTTAGGCATTAATAAACACACCAAATTCCCATGGTTCACACATATGCCTAGCTTAGTTTCCTAGGCTTGTTTGCACACTTAAAACCACATTAAACATTCTCATTCAACTCACAATATTGTGGTATCATTACTACTCAAGCTCAAGGTTGTTTATACAACACTAACATAAGTTTTCCCAAGGCAAATAAAACCAACACAAGGTAAGCCCATTACCTTGTTTATTCTCGGTTTTTACTCCTCTTCTTCCTCTTTCTCTTGTTCCCTCTTCCTCTTCTTGTTTTCACAACATACAAGGGGGTCTAGATTGCTATCTACAATCATTTTCCCCACACCACACACAACAATAAAAATCAATTCAACTTTCCTCACAAAACTAACATTTTAAGAGTTAGTTTTTAGGCTTTAACTTAGGTATTACCTTAGAATGTCCAAAAGGAGGGCTTGGCAATCAAATGATGGAATTTCCAACACTCCACAGAAGCATGGAGAAGCCGACTGAAATGGAGAAAAATTCCAACGTTGGAAAATTCTTGATTTTGCAAGGAAGAGTTAGAAATGGATGGAACTCTTGTATTACTTTTACCTTAAGGCATCAAAGAGATGATGAGGAGTCAAAATCAGCTCTTCAAGATTCAAAAGGCCCAACACCCATGGAAGTGAAGATGGAGGAATCAAGGTTTGTTGGGTGGAAAACGAAGCCCTTGCCGATACGAATCTAACGGTAGTATTTGTGTGCGATTCGGTGAAGGAATGAGCAAATTAGAGGAGGAAGAAGATGGGGCTGTGTGCTTCCTTCTCAAATCGGAAATGTTAACAGAGGAGGAAGGAGATATGCAGAGGCTGGGAAGAAAAACGTGAAATGAGGGAAAGAAAGGAAGGTGAGAGAGTAAGTAGTCACTTTTTACTATTTCCCCCTTTTTGCTTTATTTATTTATCTTGTCATCTTGTTACCAAATACTAGCAAGCTTATTAATGTGTGTGTACACACTAATTAAAACCGGCCATATGCATTAGTAGCCCGGGTCGTTTTTCGTCTTTTCGAATTAAACGCGTTTCGTCTCCCGGTTTTGTCACTATTCACTTACCGGGTCCGTTTTCCGGAATTTTCTCGTTTAATTAATTTTAATGGTTATTAAGCTTCCATTAATACTTAATTACAGTTATTTAATCAACTATAATTTTTACGGGTCCGTTTGACCACTTAAAGTCACGTTTTCGGGTTTTCTCGAAAAACATGCTTTAAAACTCCGTTAATGTTTTAATCCATTATTTGGATCCGTTTTCTCCGGGAATCCTTCCCGTATGCTAATTAGGCCTAACTAAGCCTTAGGAATCCATCTCGGACCCTCACGAGATCATATATCTCTCATAATCATTTAATGCGCGTTTTAGTGTTTTTCGCATTTAACACATTTTCTCTTTTCTTTTGATTTTATTCTTTTTACCAATACTCTCTAGGCACCATTAGGCCCTTAATAATCATATTAAAGTAATTTAATCACCACTTTTAGATCCGGGGTATTAAACTCATCGAATGCTATCCTCACTGGGGCCACCACCCCAGTAGATTTCTGAGTCTCCAAATTAATAACACTAGAGACCACCTTATCGCTACTTCCTTTAGGCTCATTAGAAGCCTCCTTCCTTTTATTCTCCTCAGATCTCACTTGATCACTAGCAATCACTTGAGTCCCTGAAATACCCCAAACCTAAGTATGCTAAGTAAACATCAAATTATGATGTAGTACGGCTAGAATATGCCTTAGAAAGATTGGTAGACAATTTAAACCAAGGAAAACACAAGAAAGTGCCTTAAGGGCAATTTGGGCAAAAACGTGCTCTAAGCTTGGAGTGACTTTGATTAGCACCCAAATACCATTATAAGACTTTAGTAATATGCTAATGGACATTTTAAATCAATTAGCAAAGAAAACCAAGCTCAAAAACAAGCTTAAACACAAAATGTGCTTTAAGACTCCTTAAAGCACCTTTTTGAGAAATTGTCTTAGAATTGAGTTTTGAGTGGCTAAATGTCCATCATTACTCTTTAAGAAACATGTGTACTAATTAGTATCACATTAGGAAGCCTAAATCAATGGAAACCAAAAATTTCCCGAATATGTGCACTAATTAGTGAATAGTGCTCAAATAGTGCTAGTTTTGACTTAAGTCGGAAAAAGGTAAGTAAATAACCACGAAGGTATACAGAGTATACAAAATAGATTTCCAAGAGCTGGAGAGAAAACCTATAACTCATCAAATTCGCATACAGTAAGAGATACCTAGCGACGATTGAGAAACCTTTAATCCCAAGTCAAAAAGGGATAAAAGGGAGTGGATAATACATTAATAATAAAAAGGGCGAGTTAAGCTCTAGCTATCAGGTCACGCAGCAAAAGCTAGTGGGCCGTAATTACAAGGTTAAGTATACCTAGCAATTGTGGGTAATTGGCTAATCCTAAACGCCTGAAGCCTTAGAGGCTAGAACCGAACCTGGTTATGAGTTAATTAACCGCATTGAAGTTAAAACACTTCATGATACTTGAATTAATGAACCAATGTTTAGTAATAACATATGGTTAGTTACGCGGGCGTAACTCCTTTTAAGGGGGGTAGGGCGAGAAACCGCCTTAGAGTATGTTTACGTTTAGTGCGTAAACTACTATGTGCATAGCACAAAAGAAATTGTTTTGATGATTGGAACTTATGTTACATAAACATATGTACCCATTCATTGTGTAATAATGATTATTGTGCATGAGTGATGCAAGTAACGAGTATGTAATATTTATGAAAAGAGGAGTAGAGAGACTCCTAGGGAATGAGAATCCCTATAGTATATGTCTAGTGAGATTAGACATGAGACATAATGAGTACGAATTGGTATGAACCGATGTGGAACCTTGTAGGGAGTGAGTTCCCTAGGTGATTTTATTTGAGAATGATTGATGGAGTGAGTTCCATCCTTTGGAGTTGGATGTTGTGTGTTTCAATTAAGTAATAAATGACGAAATGAGCCTCGAGTAGTGAATGCCTAGGTAAGTAAATGGAGTAAGTTTGGAATGATGAATGACCTAAGTACTAGGAACTAGAGATTAATTGAAATGAATTGCTTCATGAATATGACTAGAAAGAGTTAAAGATAGAAAACGAAAATGTTTGACTATCTGATTGTTTGAAACTGACGTGGGAGGAGGAACTTGATCTGCTAGCGATCAAGGGAAACCGAACACAAATTGGAGTGGAAGGATAGTTCAACACTGATGCTGATCACATCAGGGTTGGATGATTCTCGAAGCTCCCTATAAGTGGTCACAAGTAATCATGCTAAGAAAAGATGCAGCTACCATAAATTTGATTTGGAGTTGTGTGATGATTTAAAAACAATTTCCAAACAGAATTTGAAAAGGAATTTCTTCAAGTATGAAGATGGAAATGAAAACTGGTTTTAAAACGCTATCACCCGCCGATGGGTACGGCCTTAAGTCTTGATGACGGTGTAGAACGGTGGGCGTGTGTATTAGTTTTGAAACCATTGCACCGTACGTGCGGCGGTCCTAAGTGACCGGTTGGGGCGGTGGTGACAATGTGTGACTTTTCCAAAGGCAGCGGGACAGGGAGAGTACCCTGAGACTGTCCTGTGTTGAGTGAGTCAACCAGAGTGCCTGAGGATATGTATATGTGTAACGTTTTGATCAGAACCGAAGGGACCGTGGGCCAGAGAGAGTAAGTGCCCATTTGTCATGAAACGGCCGTGAACCAGAAAGAGTAAGTGTTCAACGTGACCGGTACCTGAGGGATCAGTAATGTATTACTCAATATGGATTCGAGGACTGTAGTGCCTTCTTGTCTTCGGACCGATTCCATGGAGAGAGTATAAAGAGTATTTTCGATTGCTATACATGCTGTGTATATGTGTGGTGTATGTGTAGTGTGAAATGAGACTGACTTGTGGAGTCTGTAAGGTTATACATGTATTATAACCTTGGCATAGTGTGCCCATGAGAGTACGATATAAGATTCACCAACTTTGAGGACAAAGTTCCTAAGGGGGGTAGATTTTAATACCCCGGATCTAAAAGTGGTGATTAAATTACTTTAATATGATTATTAAGGGCCTAATGGTGCCTAGAGAGTATTGGTAAAAAGAATAAAACCAAAAGAAAAGAGAAAATGCGTTAAATGCAAAAAACACTAAAACGCGCATTAAATGATTATGAGAGATATATGATCTCGTGAGGGTCCGAGATGGATTCCTAAGGTTAGTTAGGCCTAATTAGCATACGGGAAGGATTCCCGGAGAAAACGGATCCAAATAATGGATTAAAACGTTAACGGAGTTTTAAAGCACGTTTTTCGAGAAAACCCGAAAACGTGACTTTAAGTGGTCAAACGGACCCGTAAAAATTATAGTTGATTAAATAACTGTAATTAAGTATTAATGGAATCTTAATAACCATTAAAATTAATTAAACGAGAAAATTCCGGAAAACGGACCCGGTAAGTGAATAGTGACAAAACCGGGAGACGAAACGCGTTTAATTCGAAAAGACGAAAAACGACCCGGGCTACTAATGCATATGGCCGGTTTTAATTAGTGTGTACACACACATTAATAAGCTTTTAGTATTTGGCAACAAGATGACAAGATAAATAAATAAAGCAAAAAGGGGGAAATAGTAAAAAGTGACTACTTACTCTCTCACCTTCCTTTCTTTCCCTCATTTCACGTTTTCTTCTCCCATCCTCTGCATATCTCCTTCCTCCTCTGTTAACATTTCCGATTTGAGAAGGAAGCACACAGCCCCATCTTCTTCCTCCTCTAATTTGCTCATTCCTTCACCGAATCGCACACAAATACTACCGTTAGATTCGTATCGGCAAGGGCTTCATTTTCCACCCAACAAAACCTTGATTCCTCCATCTTCACTTCCATGGGTGTTGGGCCTTTTGAAGCTTGAAGAGCTGATTTTGACTCCCCATCATCTCTTTGATGCCTTAAGGTAAAAGTAATACAAGAGTTTCATCCATTTTTAACTCTTCCTTGCAAAATCAAGAATTTTCCAACGTTGGAATTTTTCTCCATTTCAGTCGGCTTCTCCATGCTTCTGTGGAGTGTTGGAAATTCCATCATTTGATTGCCAAGCCCTCCTTTTGGACATTCTAAGGTAATACCTAAGTTAAAGCCTAAAAACTAACTCTTAAAATGTTAGTTTTGTGAGGAAAGTTGAATTGATTTTTATTGTTGTGTGTGGTGTGGGGAAAATGATTGTAGATAGCAATCTAGACTCCCTTGTATGTTGTGAAAACAAGAAGAGAGAAGAGGGAACAAGAGAAAGTGGAAGAAGAGGAGTAAAAACCGAGAATAAACAAGGTAATGGGCTTACCTTGTGTTGGTTTTATTTGCCTTGGGAAAACTTATGTTAGTGTTGTATAAACAACCTTGAGCTTGAGTAGTAATGATACCACAATATTGTGAGTTGAATGAGAATGTTTAATGTGGTTTTAAGTGTGCAAACAAGCCTAGGAAACTAAGCTAGGCATATGTGTGAACCATGGGAATTTGGTGTGTTTATTAATGCCTAAACCAAACAGGTGTGAGAAGTGTTGTGAGCTGTTTTAGTGTGGTGAAAATGCTTAGGAAAGTAAGTAGGTGCTGTCGAAATTCACCTAGGAATTTATGGTCTTGAGTGTTCTGTTTTAGAGGAGAAAACTAGGTTGTTTAGGAGGTGTTAAATGAGTGGTTAATGGTTTGAAAACCAAACCAAGATGAAGAGTGAGTTAGCAGTAGAAATAATGCCATTTAAGTTTGGAATGGCATTAGTGAGTGAGGAATGATGGTAATTAAAAAGAGTGAACTGAATCTGTTTACAAATGAGAAAACAAGAAAACTAGTTGTGGAAGTGTAAGTGAAGATTAGGTAATCAATGAGCTAAGAGAGGACCTTGAACAGAGTTAGAAAATGTCAAATTTGTAAAATCTGTAGCAGGGTCCGGGACCTAGTCCATGGACAAAGTCCCGGACCACCCCCTGTTTTCATACCGAGAATTCATCCCAGTACTTGGTCCGGGACTTGAGAGATGGATAAGGTCCCGGACCACCCCTTTTATTTATGCCGAGAGTTGCCTACCATGTTTGGTCCGGGACTTGAGTTTGGTACAAGGTCCCGGACCACTTGTTAAATTCAGCCGAGAGTTATACCTTGTAATGGTCCGGGACTTAGGGTGGGGACCAAGTCCTGGACCACCCCTAGAAACCTACAGAGAGCATTTTAAAGGTTGTAAATGATGGGGGTTTAAATGTTAATGATGTTATAAGATGTTAAGGCCTTGTTTGGTGACATGTAAAGGCCCTAGGAAGTGTAAGAAAGTGTTAGAAGTGATTGAGAAGTGAGAACTCAAATTAACAAGAGTAAAACCGAGATAACGGGATAACGGGGAAAGTACAGGAGTAGCATTTAATTATGTTCCGTATGAGCTTAGTATTAACAGTAATGTTTGAAACATTATCAGAGAATCGTGCGTGCCCCGAGCATGGTGAGATGACACGGTAAAAGTAAAAACCCCGGTGAAAGGTATGATTTTCTCATACTCCGCGTGCTAACCGAGTTACGTTGATTTGTGTGTTTGTGTGCCGGCTTAATCAAGATTAAAGCATGAAAATAATCCCTTGTTTGATTATGTATGTCCTGATGTATGTTGAATGAGCTAACATACTTGTATGCCGGTGTGGTCTAACATAGAGTAAAGACCGACTCCTAGTGAGTAACGTTTGGCTAGAGACCCATAGATCGGGTCGATGCTTATGATAACGAAAATGAGCAAACACACAAACTACCCGTTAAAGTATAACGAAAACGTAAACATATGAACTCCCTAGAATATAAGGAGATGTGCGGGTTGAATAATTACCCGATAACGGTTGGTAAACCATAATGACACAATCCACGAAACAAATGAGAATGGAAAGGAAGTGAACCTCCCTCAAGAGGATTAACGATAGTTCGAAGATGTGAACTAGTAAAGAAGGTAAAAGAGACCTAAGGGATTAGTAGCTCCCTTGAGACATGGTCAACCTCCTATATGAGGATTTTACCGACTTAGGAAATTAACCGAAAGTATGAGTAAGTGGAATGTATGGGTAACTCCTAAAACCTAAGATTAACCGAACTAAAGTAATGTTCCCAAGTCATTAAATACATCGAGAGTGATGCTTCTAGACTAATATACATAATATTATTATAACTCCGAGAGAGGAGTGTATGGGAATGAGAGTAGTCCGAGAGTAGTCGGACCTAAGTAAAAAGAGATAGGAACTAAGAGAGAGTTCCGTGAGCTAGTTGAACCTTCCCACCATGCTAGACCCGGAGTAGGGTCGAAACCGGGGAAGGAAAGACTATGCTAGAGAGCCATGAATTTTGGCCTAAGTATGTATTAAGAGTAACAAACGTGACGTAGGAGACCTGTAGCGTCTCGAGAATCTACATGAGCTTGAGTATAATTAACCCAAGAGTATGGGTGGGTGAGATAATGAGAATAAGTAACTCGAGAGCGTGGGTGAGTATAGTACGAGTAGCCCAAGAGAATGGGTGTGTATATGAATAAGTAACCCGAGAGAGCGGGTGAGGTATTGAATAAGTAAACAAGGCATAGTGAGGTATAACCCTCAAGGCCTAAGAGTAACCAGATACAACTAACAACCTTGTTATGTTAGTTAGGAATTGTGTTCCATGATTGGATGTAGATTCCTTGAGCATTACATGTACTTATTGTATTGCTATGATGCATGTTGTTTGACTAAAATGAACTCCATGTATATCCGACTAAGTGGTCGGCGGCGTACCCGGTTAGCGCTCGGGGTATGCGAATTTCATATGCAGCGTTAAGCTGAGCCCCTAGGGGCGATGTTTTATTTTACAGGTACACCGAAGATGTTACCGTTCGAGAGTAGGACGGGGGTCGGTGGGTTGCATGGGTAGTTAGTTTTAATTACTTATGTATTGAAGGAGGTGTAAGACCGAATATGTTGTCGGCATCCATTTATTGTAGACTCGGTATAGTAAAGAAAAGATTTGAGTATTGTATTTGTATTGTGTACTCGGTTGTTCCAGTTCGTCAGACCGTTACGGTATGGAAGGAAGGTAATGGTTGCCATATGGGGGCTAACGGCGCGTTGTTTCACCCCTTCTCGTGTAATTAGAGTTCCGCTGCGTGAGTAAGAGCATTTGGTGACAGTTTAGAGGTAATGACGTGTTAACGGTTGGGGTGTTACAATGAGAGCCAGGGTGAATGGATAACAGTTGAGGCCAAAGAGGTAATCGAAGTGCTCCTGCTCACAGCAAGGAAAGGAAAAGGGGTCTGGTAAGGGGGTGGAGATGAGATTGCCTAATCGTCCGAATGGGTAAATTTCGTCTTGCTGCCTAAACATAAGGGGATTAATACCCTTAATAAGAGATCAGCTGTTGAAAAATTTGTTTGTAGAGAATAATGTAAGTTTGTTTGTTGTGTTGGAAACTTGGATTAGAGATACTAAATATAATAATGTCGTGAGTTCACTTCATTAGAAATGGGGTTGTTTATCTAATCTTAGTTTAGATTAAAACTACAGTATTATTTTACTTTGGGATAAGGATATCTGGGAGGTTGATTCCCTTGGTATGTCTAACCAGGCAATTCATTATGGTGTGTCATCTAAGAATAAGAGATTTTTTCTACCTTACTGATGTGTATGCTGCTAATCAGAAGGTGGAGAGGGATGGTCTTGGGAGGAGATTAGAAGATTTAAGAAAATTCAGGAGCCGTAGATTGTCCTTGGAGATTTAATAGTTGTTAAATAGTGGTGATAAACTGGGCTTCAGTTTTGTCTTAGTGATGTTGATGAACAGTTGCTCAGTGTGTGGAGGATGTGGACATCATGATCTGAAATTCTCTGGGATGTTTTATATTGGTCTAATAAGCACCAACAAGATTCAGATCTCGAATTTACTGTAAATTGGACAGAGTATTAGTGAGTGAAATTTGGATCTCTATGTTTCCTGATTATCATGTTGAATTATGTCCCCAGCGATTTCTGATCATTCTCTGCTCTAGTCATGATTGATAATGAGAAGGTTAAAAAGCCTAATGTTTATAGATTCAGAAATATCTGGGTTTCTGATGATAATTACTATGACATTGTGAAGGAATGCTGGGGCATGTCATTTCAGGGTTGTCCTATGTTCAAAATTATCCAGAAACTGAAAGCTTTGAATGATAGGCTCTAGAGCTTAACAAGACAAAGTTTTGTAATATTCGTAAGAGAGTTGAGATGTGCAGGGAAAAGTGCATGAAGTCCAGAAAAAAGCTTGTGAATGCTCAGTTTGATAAAGAAATAATTGAGCAGGAAAATAAAGCCATCAAGGACTATAACCTTATTGTCAGTCGATGCATACCCAGATGGCTCAGCATGCCAAATAGACTGGATTCAATGGGTGATGATTCGAGTGCCTACTTTCATAGAATGATGAGTTCCAGGAGAAACTCTTCTAAGATCCATGTAATGATGAGTGAGCAGGGACAAAAGTTGACTGAAGAGGAGGATATTGCAAACCATATCATTGATTTTTTAGAAACCTGCAGGGGAGGAGTTATTAACAGAACAGTGGTCTGTGACCTACTGTCTTCTCGAGAGGTAAGATGGTTTTGTTGAAAGCAATAACAAGCTTATTTAGCCCATACAAGATGCGGAGATTTGGAAGGCATTAATGTCCATTAAAAACACCAAGGCACTGGCCCTGATGGATTTAATTCCTTCTTCTTTAAATCTGTCTGGCACATTCTGGGTTCTGATATTGTAAGGCAATTAAGGAGGTTTTTTGTGAAGGAAAGAATCCTAAAGAAGCTGAATGCAACTATCATAACTTTGGTACTGAAAGTCCCTAATCCTCTAGTGGTGAAGGACCTTCAACCTATTTCCTGTTGTAATGTTTTGTATAAGACAATCTCCAAAATCATTACAACTAGATTGAAGGAAGTTTTGCTAGAAGTTATTGATGATAGTCAAGGTGCTTTTGTCTCTGGCAGGAGCTTAGCTCACAATGTTTTGCTATGTCAAGAAGTTATTCAAGGCTACAAGAGGAAGAATATTTCTCCTTGATGTGCTTTTAAAGTAGACATTCACAAAGCTTATGACAGTGTGAGCTGTGATTTTGCGGAAGAAGTCCTTGCTGGCTTTGGTTTTCATGAGAGGGTGATTAGATGGATTATGATCTGTGTATCTACCCCTTCTATTATATCCTGATTAATGGCCAGTCTTGTGGTTTCTTCAAAGATGAGAGGGGCCTTTGACAGGGAGACCCCCTCTCCCCACTGTTATTTGTTATGTGCATGGAGTATTTGAGCAGATTGCTATCAGTTGCAAAGGAAGACCCAAATTTTAATTTCCACCCGAAGTGTAGCAGAATTGGCCTCAACCATCTATGCTTTGCTGATGATCTGCTCATTTTCTACAGAGGAGTGGGATCTGTTCAGATAATTAAGAATACTCTCGAAAAGTTTTTTGGTATGTCTGGCTTATTGGTTAGTAACCAGAAATGCAGAGTCTTCTTGGAGGGGTGCCTGATGAGGAAAAAAGGAAAATTCTAGATGTGCTAGAATTTGAGGAGGGATCTTTACCTGTTAAGTACCTCGGTGTGCCACTTTCTGCTCAAAGACTTACTTGTGATGAATATTTGTCTGTCATTAATAAACTCACAGCTAAGATATCTCATTGGGTAACCAGGAAACTAAGTTACGCAGGGAGGCTTCAGCTGGTATAAAGCACTCTGCTGGTATCCAGAGATTTTGGTCTAATGTTTTCTTATTCCAAAAAATATCATCCATCTGATTGATAGAAGATGCAGAATATTTTTATGGTGTGGTGGTGAGTCGGGGAGGAAGGCCCCAGTTGCTTGGTCTATGTCTGTAGACCAAGAGTAGTGGTGGTTTGGGTATTAAGGAACTGCTAGCCTAGAATAAAGCAGCTATGCTTCATACCCTAGTTAGTCTGGAGAATACTGAAATGAATTCTTAGACTTTAATTAGGTGGTGTAAAGCATATATATTGAATAAAGAGAGTATCTGGAGTGTGCAACTCAGAGGGAATCATGCTTATTAGTGGAGATGTTGTATCAAGTTGAGAGATGAAATCTTGGATAGCAATCTTGGCCCGATGCTGTTGCAGCTTTCATCTTAGGGGAAAACTTCAGTTGGTGGGATTTTTGAGTTAATCCATCCTGATCCTACAAAGGTGTTTAGGATAAAATTATCTGGAGTAATTATGTATCTCACATGCTTTATTAATTTGGTGGCTGGCTTGTCATGACATACTTGCTACCAAAGACAGAATCATCAAGTGGTGTAACACCCTACCGCTAAT
This sequence comes from Limonium bicolor, assembly GCA_023374045.1. Taxonomy (NCBI): domain Eukaryota; kingdom Viridiplantae; phylum Streptophyta; class Magnoliopsida; order Caryophyllales; family Plumbaginaceae; genus Limonium; species Limonium bicolor. The sequence continues at coordinate 17,314,452 of CM041781.1, forward strand.
TCCATCATTAATACATAATTACCTCATTCATCATATTAATCGCAGCGGACAATTCCAATACTACGGTGGATGAAACAATGCCGTTAGCCACCCACGTGGCTAAAAAGGCCTAACTCAATATAGTAACGGTCTGATGGACCAGAATACCGAGTGCTTAAACAAATACAACTTCATTACATTTCTAAACCAAGTCTCATCCAATACAAATCATACCGAGTTTCTTTACAATCCAAATACCGATACAACTTCGGTCTTACATGATTACAGTTACAAACGTAAATACATAATCTAACTACCCATGCTCACAGTGACCCCGTCCTACTCTCAAACGGTTATCCTCCAGGTACCTAAAAAAGAATTGGTGGCCCCAAAGGGGCTCAGCACCTTTGCTGGTATGGTAGTCGTGCAACTCGCTACTACCGGCCACACCCCAACTAATTCTCATCTTAACATGCGATTGATTTATTTAAATCAAAACATGAAGTGCAATAAACATACAACATCCTCACATTCATACAAGTATTCAAACTAAGAATACAAACACAAACTAACACATAAGTTAGTTAATTTATTTATCTTGCTCTTTAGGCCTGGTAGTTTTTACCTCACTAATGCCTCTTTCTCATTTTTCAATACCTTATCCATTCTCCTCGGATACTTTACTTGTTCTCTTAGTTCAATAGACACTACCGGTCTCATTCTTACTTTCTCAATTTGAAATACCCCAAACCTAAAAGTGGTGATTAAATTATTCTAATATGATATTTAAGGGCCTAATAGTGCCTAAAGAATATTGGTGAAGAAAATAAAGCCAAAAGAAAAGAGAAAACGCTTAAAAAGCGAAAAACGAAAACGCAAAAAAACGCAAAAATGAGTGTTACGCAACCATAAGAGGTATATGACCTCGGTTAGGGCCCTATATGGATTCCTAGGGCTTAATTACGTCTAAATAATATGTGGGAAAATTCCCCAAAGAAAACAGATCCAAATAATGGGTTTAAACGCTAATGAAGCTTTAAAGCACGTTTTTCAAGAAAAACCCAAAAAAAACGCAAATTTAAGTGGTCAAACAGACCCGTAAAAATTATAGTTGACTAAATAACTATAATTAAACACTAATGGAAGCTTAAGAACCATTAAAATTAAAGAAACGAGAAAAAACCGGAAAACAGACCCGGTTAGTGAATAGTGCCAAAAACCGTGAATTTAGGAGCATTTCTTGTAAAAAGACGAAAAACACCCCAGCTTAAATGTACATAGGGGGCTGGTTTTAGCAGATAAATCAGCTCCCCTCTCTCAATAAGTAAACTAGCTAGAAAAGAGGAAAGAAATAAAGTAAAAGCAAAAGGTAACTAATACCCTTTTTGCTCTCTCTCTCTCCTCTCACTCTCACTTTTCTCCTCTCTCTCACGTTGGCACTCCCCTCCCAGCCGGATACACCCATCTCTTATTCTTCCTTGAGATTCTACAGCCCTTCAATGGCTTCCTCACTTTCCATGCTGCCCAAGCTTCAATAAAGCTCCAAACTCAAAATAAAATACATATTCTTGCTCCTCTCATCAAGAGCTACCTTCCTATCTTTTCAAAATTCCAAAAGGATGAAGTTCATCTCCATGGGTATATCCCATTTGTAGAGAAAATCAGCTTTTATGGAACTAGGGAGTCTCCTCTCTCATTTAAGAAAAAAAAATTCAAGAAAACAAATCATTTTCTCTATCCTTTACCTTGACCGATTTCAGCCCGTAATGTGGAATTTTTCTTCTCTTGTTTGAGCTATTTTTCAAGCCTCCAATGGTGGTTGAAAGCCCCTTTTGATCCATGGAAGATGATCCATTCTAGAGATCCAAGGTAATTTCCCATTTTTATGCTCTAAGCACCTTCCCTTGTATCCTAGCTTAATTAGTAAGTCTAGGTGTATTGTTTGGTGCCTAATTCCCCATTTGGGTATTGATTTAGAGTTTGGCAAGTGTATTGCCCAACTTGGCCGATTTCAATCAAGAAAGATAAGAGGAGGAGATTGGAAAAAGAAAAGAAGAATTTATGAGCTTAAGGTAAGAAATCTACCCTAATGTGTATCCCTTATGTTTTAGAATTATGGGATGGGAATTTAAATAATGAACCCAAAATTATGAGTTTGAATGTGGTTAGAGGATTTGAGAGAGAATTGTGGTTATGTGTAGTGCAATTGTGAATTGTGTTGATTTAAGGGCCTAAGTGTCATGCAATTTGGGCATTTCATTATATTGTGTTTATTGAGTTTGGATGAGCTTGTGTGCTGTTAGTACCAATATTGGGTATGGCTAGTTTGAATTGTTTTAGGAAGTGAAAATAATGCATTGGGATGTTAGAATTGTAGGTGAACTATGGCGAAATTTCTGTAGAAATGGAGTGGTTTTAGGTGGCTTTATGAATTAGAGGACCTAGGTGTTTATAGGGTTTGAGTTGAGTGGGTTAGTCACCTTTAAATGGTGATTGAAGGAATTGGAAAAGTAGTGTAAAATCTGTAGCAAAAATGGTGGATAAGTGTCTTGGACTTGTTAGAGAAGAACTAGGGTGTTAACCTTGTGAATGGTGAGTGAGCTTGAGTAATGAGATTGCATTTGTCTTGGAAGGATTGGAAAGGCCAAGTGAGTTGAGAATAAAGTAAAGCTGTCAAGGGAATATGTCAATGCACTAGTGTGCATAAGTGTTGAAAATGAGAATGGAAAATTGTAGAATGAGCAAGAATTGAGCATTGAGTATGACCAATGATTAAGGAGGTTTAAGAGAGTTAAGGTGTTTAAACATGTTAGAAAAAATGGAAGGATTAGATAAAGATTGGGTGTGGATTGGGGGTTGAAATGGAGTTGAAAAATACACGTATAGTAGTTTTTAGCAGGGTCCAGGACTTGGTTCTTGGACAAAGTCCCAGACCACACCTTGAAACATGCCGAGAATACAATGCCAGGCTTGGTCCGGGACTTAAGAGATGGACAAGGTCCCGGACCACTACATAAAATGAGCCTAAAGTTAGAACCAGCATTGGTCCAGGACTTAGGGGTCGGACCAAGTCCCGGACCACCCCCAAAATTGTTACGAAAGTAGTTTTAAGGCTTTAATGATGGGGGATTGATTGGTATTGGTCTTAGATGATGTTTAGAACTTGTTTGGTGACATATAAATGTCCTTAGAAGTAATAAACAAGGTTGTGAAGTGAATGAGGAAGTAAGAACTTAAGTACACTTAAGTAAAACCAAGATAACGGGACAACGAGGTAAGTATGGGAATAATAAGTTTACGTACCATATGAGCTTGATATTAATAGAAATGTCTGAAACGATATCAGTGAATCAAGTATGAACCGAGGAATGTAAGGTGACTCGGTAGAGTAATCCATGGTGTAAGGTATGATTTTCTCATTGAAATACCCCATAAATTAATCTAAATTAATTTAGGGGATTTCTTTTATTGAACCCTAAATAATACTATTAAATATTAAACTATTATATGGTATTATGAATTTAATAATATGATTTATAAGTCAATATATCTTGAAAATTTTCAAGACACTCCAATTATATTATAAAGATTTTAGAAATATTTGGAACATTGATTTGGATCATAAAAGTCAATATAAAATCATAGTAACCTTAAAGCTCCTTAAGCCTTGCTAGGGTTGACTTTTTGAGAATGGTCAAACCAGCCCTTGAAACCTATATCAATAAAAAGCTTATCGAAAACCAAGAAGATTGATAAAAAGAACGTTAAAAACGGATCATCCTAGCCAAAGTTATGCTAAATTGAAGTTTAGAGCCAAAATTTTGGAGGTTGCTGACGTGTCCAGGGCTGGCTGACTCAGCTGCGCGCCTCGGGACACGTGCCGCGCCCATCAGCCAGAAAATCCACTGAAACGTTAAGTTTTTCGTCAGTTTTGGCATGGCAAAGGTCAATCTTTAGACACTTATATCTCAGCCATTACTCCACCTTTTTGGATGCCGTCTTTTGCATTTGATTCTCCTATCATTCTTCTTTCTAACCATTATTCACACTTAACCTAAATCTTCCCAAATCCATCACAAATTCAATCGAAAGTTGCCTCCCCGAGAAACTACAACCCAGAAATCCGGAAATTCCAGTTGATGAGTTAAACTTTGCTCAGTCGTATCTTCTACGTTTGTGAATGAAACTTCACGTACTATATCTCGTTTGAAGATCTTTATTCTCTCTACAACTCTTATGAAGGAACCTCAAGCTAGTTCTCAATCATTTGAAAGATTAAGGCGTCTAAAGTCCCCGCCTCGATCAGGTCGTGTTCTTGCCCAGATTTTTCCGGAAAATCGACTAGGGAAACCCAAATATTGTGAGATCTATAACTCTCTCGTTATTGATCCAAATTCGTTGTGCCATAGATAATTTAAAGATCTTTGATTCCGCTTAAACTTCTCTTTAGACATCTAAGGCTGATTCACTACCAATTAGTACAGAAAGTCGTCTAAAGTTCGTCACCTGATTCAGTTCTGCCCAGAATTTCAGAAATATATGGTAAATCCGATTTTTGTCCCTATCATAACTTTTTCATCCTTGTACGAATATTCATGACCATATCTTGTTGGAAATCTCTTTAACTCCTCTTCAACTTTCATTAAGGCTGACAAAGCTGAAGCGTCCTCATTTAGGAGAATTAAGCATCCGAAGTAGGCAACACGGTCAGGACGTAATTGCAACCCGGAATTTCAGTGGTAAACTCGAATCTTGAAGAGTCTATAACTTTCTCCACAGTGCTCCATTCTCAATGATTCTTTCACCCATGTGTAGAGCTGCAATTTTTATTTTAACTTCATAAAGACCTTGGATTGAATCGCTTTAGGTTGTGAGAACCAGATGTGAGAAGTTAGCATCTTGGACTGCACATGAAATAATGAATCTTGGTAAGGTTGAACCTTGTTTGACTAATTTAGTGATCTTCCCGTATGAATTTTGAAATGAGATTTTATACAAGTGTGAATTATAAGTATATTTCATTTTGATATAAATTAATATAATTTGGAGTTATAAAACGTAAGTTAGGATTTTTTATAAGTTACGGCCTTATATGAATCAACTTAGATATTTAATAAAGTAATTTTTAGGAAATAAAAATTTTATAATATGTCAAAAATATCATAGTTACCATATATTAAATCTGAGAATTTTTAGACAAGAGGGAATAGGTCAAAAAAATTGTAATTCTGTTGTTCATAAGATATCTTATAATCTACGGTTATTAATGTAACCAAAAATTAAAGTATAGTTGATTAATGAACTTTATAGGTTGGGAATAACATAAGAAGACTAAAAACTAACATTAATACATAATGTTAATAAATATTTTGAGTATAAACTTTTAAGTGAAGTAAAGAAATAGAAGAAATAAAATATTCTTAGGTTAAATTAAGGAATTTAATTAACCTACTTTTATGTTAACTTTATACTATAGAAGTAATATACTGAATTGTAACAAATGGAAATAATTTATATTATAAACCACATATTGGATGAAGATATGTATATACGTTAGTCGGAGTAATTAAATACAGTAAAGTTATGTAAAGAATGTCGTAAATAAATCTTAATATATAGATAACGAAAGAATAAACAAAAGGAATAAAATACCTTATGGAAAATAGAATATGAGGGAATTAACAAGTTAAACTAAAGCTATACATAATACTAATAAAAGATATTATATGGGGTGATATTAAATTATGGTTATGAAATTTAGCTTAAAGAGTTACCTTTGAATTTCTAAGATTTATATAAATCATATTAAAATACATATATAATATTCTTTGTTAATGGCTAGAATGTACATCGATAATTGGATTAGGTAACTAATAAGTTAAGACTTAGGAATATTTGTAATTTGAGTACATAAGTTGTGACACGATAGATCTTATTATATAATGAAATACTTTTTCATCTAAATGTGAAGTGGATTAATAAGTCAGGATTTAATCATTTCATAACATTTATAGTAATGAATAATAACTTAATGTTTTGGGATAAAAATCATTAAAAAAGATTATGATATAAAACTATATTAAACTATGATTAGGAAATTTATCTAAATAATAATCTTTAAGTTTCTTAGAATTAGATAAGTCATATAAAATACATTTATTACCATATTTCAGAATGTGGGTTTACAATTAAGTGATGTATTTAGTAGTTAAAAACTAAAAAAAGGGGATTTGTAAATAGAAATTAGATATTTAAAACTTTAAACCTTTAATCAGATGGAACTAAGTTACATAAGAGATTATATTGATTTACTTTACGACACTAAAAATATTAATAGGTCATTGAGGATAAGGGGTGAGGATTTTTCTGAATAGACGATCTTATCAAATAATTGACAAATTCACTTATGAATGGGAATTTAATTCTTAGATAAACTTTACCTTATGTTAAGATATAATGCTTATCCTAAAACATAATAAAGGGAAATAATTTATTAAGTTATTCCTTTGAAACCTTAGGTTTCGTAAGCAATTTAAAATGTATTTAAGACTTAAGTTTATCGAAGTTAGTAAAAGGATTATACATAGTCTATGGAGGGAAGGTGTGTACAAATAAAACACTTAGGAAGTTAAATGTAAGTAAGGATATAAAAGGTTATCTTAAAACACCTTATTATATAGGTAATGATAAAGCAAATAATATACCTTGTGAATACTAAATGTAAGAGTTTGATAAGTCTAAGTTTATTATAATATAGTATTTCAAGATGAAAAGTAATTTAACATCTTATGACAAGATTAGTAGATGGTTGTAATACAAATTTATTCTAAACTAAAGAAAGATCATTAAGTTTAGTAGCTCAATTAAGTTATAATAAAATGCATCTATAACACTATGATTCCAATATACAGGATGTAGATCTTGCTTAAGTTAAGGGGAAAACTTAATCATAATGGAATTATCTGGTAGATATTGATATAAATACATAATCATTACATTGTGAAATAATAGTATAGTATTCTAAGATAAACCCATCATAGGTCATAATACGTTGTTTATCCTGAAGTAAGAAAAAATGTATTGAACTTAAGAATTATTATTGAGATTCTAAGATTAAGTGAATAATATAAAATGCACTTATGATATAAGGGTCTCAAAACTCTTGAATGTGAGAATTATGGTTGTGTACTAGTAAAGTGGATAAGAGTGGAACAATTAACAAGTGTTAATAAAATACATTCCTTGGTCAACTTTGAGCTATAACATTCTAAGATAAGTCAAAGGTTATACATAACATTTAAGTGAGGGCTTAAAAGACAACTGAGACTTAGAAATAAGAGTGAGGAATTTATTTAAGTTTAACTTAGGCTACAAGTTATTGATGATATACTACCTTTAATATTCCTCAGAGTGTGTTGAATGTTTGCACAAGTCGACTAGAATGCTACAGCATTAACCAGGTATGATTTCTCGTACTCAGATACTTTTGCTAACGGTCTTTATGGGAATGTTTTGAAAAAAGCTAACTGAGCTTGAATGGTTTTCAAAAGGAAACTGTTGGTGTGACTAACTCAGCTTGATGTGACTAACTAAGCCTTGAATGAACAACTTACATGATTATTGGTTCCTCTTATCTGGTTGTTTCATTAGATATTAATGTCGAGGGTTTACGCCTCTGCACTCTGTAGGACTGAGTGTTTTGGTATTGCACTTGTGCAGTTATTAATCTAGTGGGAATATGGGAAATGTCAATCTTGGTAAATTCTTCTTCTGACTCTGGATATCGTTTCATCCATGAGCTGAGTCTTTTGTTATGACGTGCGCGCGTCTTCATCGGTAACAGTGAGGGGCTGTATATCCCTTGTCCTAAAAGGACGTGTTAAACAGTGAGGGGTTGTATATCCCCTATCCTAAAAGGCCGTGACTGGCGATGGGGGCCATCTCTCCAAATTGGTTTTATTCCACTCTTGAGTATATTTGTCTATGGGAATCAACTTTCTAAAATGGTAGAGACATAAACTATCTACCATGGGTTATAGATATTCATATCATTCCTAGTCCGTTGTGACTACTTGGGTTTTCTCTTTTTAACCAGAATTGGCTCTAACATCAACGATGGATGCTTACTAACTATATGGTGTGACTTCCTAAGTGATCGTTTTGGTTTTAAAGTTATCTATCTCTTTCTTTGCCTTGTTCTCTTTTCTCTATGATTGATTTTTTGAAGTGCCTCCTTCCCCTGTTTTGTTTTTTAGAGTTTAATTCAAGTTACTGTTTTATTTTAAGAGTTATGTTTTAATTATGGTTTTGGAGAATTATACCAGTTCCATTCAGGGAACTGACTCACCCCTCCCGGGGTGGGCTGCTTGGTTTCATCTTGCAGGTACGAAATTGTTCATACAGGTGGCCACGGAGAATATGAGTGATTGGGATGGGATTTAGGAGTTATTGAGAGTTACCTTGTTTACTTTAAGTTATGCTTACATTGTTTTCTCGAGTTCAGATTGTAACATTAGTAAGTAGTAATTGGTGAGGTTTTGTACCGGGTGTTTGGAACCCGATGATCTGTAATCGTCATTATAGTTTTTATTCCGTTGTATTTATTTTAAATAGGGGTGTTACAGAAAGTGGTATTAGAGCGTAGTTACGCTCTGAACCCGAGAAAACAAGTCGAGTGAATACTTAGAATATAGGTGCACTTTAAAACTGGGAATTGGGTAGAATTGGGAAGTGAGGACTCCAGTAAGGCACGACTCCTAACCCTTCTTGGAATTGTGAATGATTCCTTTATACACTTCTTTTTTTTTGTCCATAACAAACATACTAAGAACTTAATACCAAAAAATTATGAAACTTCAGTTTATATGAACGTCTGTGAAATACCCCAGACCTTGATATCTTGTTTAAATATTAAAATATGGTATATTAAGGCTAAAAATTGCCTTAGAAACATTAGTGAACAATCTAAACCATAGTAAACACAATAAAATATCGTTAAGACAGTTTGAGCAAAAACATGCTCTAAGCTTGGAATGAACTTGGTTAGGACCCAAAGAGCCTACCAAGACTTTATTAACATGCAATTATGATTTTATAAGGCTAACTAAGTCCTTAAGAAACATTGGTAACAATTTAAACCAAAGAAACACCATAAAGTCAATTTAAGCAAATACTTGCTCTAGACTAGGTGTAACTTTGTATAAGACCATAGGTCATTCCTAGACCTCATTAACATGTTAATGAACATGTTAAATCAATTACTAAAGTAAACCAAGCTTGAAAACAAGTTAAAACACAAAATGTACTTTAAGGAGTCTTAAAGCACATTTTTGAAAATTGTCTTAGAAATGGGGTTTGAGTGGCTAAATGCCCATAATTTCTCTTTAATAAATATTTTTACTACTTAGTATCACATTAGGAAGTCTAAATCAATGGGAAACCAAACATTTCACAAATATGTGCACTAATTGTGAATAGTGCCAAATAGTGCTCAATTAAGGCTTTAGTCAACTTTAATTAGCTAAATGGTCAAACAAGGCCCTATATATGTTATCTAAAGGAGGGGGACGGTTTTTTGACATGGTGAGTCATCACCATTGACATCCAAGTATGTAACACCCCCGAATAAACATCCAATAGTACAAAGTCAAGCTCCAAGTCATATTACATGATAACTACGCAGGGGATTCTCGATATCATCCGGGTGCTACAGATGCCAACCACCCACGTGGTTGACAGACCTCATCACTAATACTAGTTACGGTCTGCATGACTGGAAACAGCCCTCAATAAAAACTCATGTACAATATAGATAAAATTCCCCAAATACCAGTGTCTACAAATCAAATACCAAATCATAGTCTGAGAATTACATCCCGGGTTTAGTGACAACCCTACACTAAGCATACTACACATTCAAGGATTATGCCCTAATGGACTACCCCATGGTAGCCAACCCGCCTACGCTCCGTTATCGTCCGGCTCAATACCTGTAAAAATTGGGTTGTAAAGGACTCAGCAAACTACGCTGAGTATGAACGTGTGTAGCCCGTATGTTGCCGGGCCACACGACTACTTGGTTGGAATATTATAAGCCAATTACATGCTATAATAAAGCAGTAAAACACACCACAATATATATCATGATATCATACACACTTTAAGGTAGCATAGCAATGTCAACAAACATCCAAGCATAACATGCTGGCATCACAGCACATCAATCACGCAACCAAGCACAACGAGCTGCTAGTATAGCAACAACAATCATGTAAGTAATAGAACATGTGCACAGGTATGTTATACTCATGATCCCCACTATGGGATCATTCGAGCGGTGTGTGTTTTCATTTCTTTTCTCTTGTTCTCTTGTAGTGTATTTCTTTCTCTTTCCTTGCACCAGGTCTGGGGATATAGTTTAGATCCCGTGACCATCTCATGTAGGTGCTAGTCTTTCCTTGTTTCTTTAAGGGTTACTTGTGAATTCTTTTATCACCACCATTTGGAGAACGTCTTCTTCATAGCTAATCCTCCATTCCCGGATAGCTCTTTCTCTCTCTGTTGTTTTTAAATGTTGCTAGCCACTGCCCCGGATACCAAGGGTCCGTCTCCCTATTCCTTTTCAATGTTATTAGCCTCTGCTCCGGATACAAAGGGTCCGTCTCCCTATGCCTTCTAATGCTCTGGTCTCTACCCCGGATACAAAGGGTCCGTCTCCCTATTCCTTCTCAATGTTACTAGCCTCTGCTCCGGATACAAAGGGTCTGTCTCCCTATTCCTTCTCAATGTTCTGGTCTCTACCCCGGATACAAAAGATCTGTCTCCCTATTCCTTTTAATCTTATTGGTCTCCACCCCGGATACAAAGGGTCCGTCTCCCTATTCCTTCTCAATGTTCTGGTCTCTACCCCGGATACAAAGGGTCCGTCTCCCTATTCCTTTTAATCTTATTGGTCTCCACCCGGATACAAAGGGTCCGTCTCCCTATTCCTTTTAATCTTATTGGTCTCTACCCCGGATACAAAGGGTCCGTCTCCCTATTCCTTCTCAAGGTATTGGCTTATCATTATCTTTGATAATTCGACACCATAGTGGGTGTCTTTAGAGGTCCTCTATAGTTAAGAGGAGTTTTCCCTTTTTGTAGTTCCTTGGTTTGTTTACGAAGTTCGTTGTGTTTCATCTCAAGGATTCATCAACGAGAAGGGACTACACTACTATGTGCGTGCAAACAATATGCACAATAATAGCAAGCAGGTAAGCAAGGAAGATAATCAATCCATTCACATGCCTTACACAAGCTCACAACAGACAAATAAGCACGGTAAAACAAAAACATCCATTTTCATGCATTAGTCTTGTGGTCATAAACAAACAAGGCACACAGCACACAAGCCGTGTAACACGGCAACATACGAACCACACATGTCCATACCTGGATCAGAAGCAAGTGTCGTCTCACACACGGGTTCCTGGTTGGCGTTCGTTACGACCCTAATGTTGATTAAAAATAATGTGTCAGTTCATGATTTCATGTGACGACACTTTTCTAGTTTATCTCGTTTATACCGGGTGTTATTCCTAGGTGAGTCGTTGAATGTACAGTTTATTCTAAACCTTAGAACTTCCCAAGTACTCACCTTAGATTATTATTTAACTCCTAGGATGTTTACATCGTCGTTGTATGAGTTAACTAAGTACTCCCTCTAGATATATTCTAGAGTATTTTTAAACACTAATATGTAACAAGTTTATCTAAGGTAGATTTAACTTGCCTAGGGTGTATTCCCTTCCTAGATAAATAGGTTGTAATGTTTTCAAACCTATTATCATAGTAATATAATATTTAGGAAACTCCTAAAACATGTTTGTACAGAAGTCCTAAGATTTACAAAACTATCACATATTTCGGTGTTACCCTTATCTAACCTCACTTTTAATGTATCAACCTGATGTCTAATCCTCCCAAAATGTTTCACCAACCTAGCTAAATGTATTAGCATTTTTGGTTCATTTTTAAACCGACACCACACTTTTAACACCTCTGGATAATGATCATACAGAGGCACAAATTTCAGAAAACTGAAACATCAAATCTGTACATACTTTCATTCCAACCTTTTCTTTAATGCATTAGATTGATTATAATTTTTCCCAAAGTGTTCACACTCTTAGGTTGATGCATTAGAAATGTTATAAGTTCATTTCCAGATCATTTCAACACCCTCATACCAACTGTATTACAGTTATACAGAAACAGCAACTTTCAGAAACAAAACTGAAAGCACAGTTTGTATATATCTTCTTTAGGCTCTCTTTTAGTTAATTAATCTGCTTCTAATTCCACCTAAACTTTCACCCAACTATACAAGTGTATTAGGGAGGTTTCAAAACTCAAAACAACACAAACAACTCTGTCAACACCTCTGAATGTTAATTATACAGAAATCAGAAAGTGCAAGAAAACTGAAAACACCAATTCTGTACAGCTCTCCTTAAGCTTGCTTTTAGGTTATAAATCAGTTTCCAAATCTCCCAAAGTTTTTACCCAACTAGCTAGGTGTATATGAATGTCTTAAAATCAAAACCAAGTCAAAACAATACGGTTATCACTTCTGAAAACCCACTTTACAGAAACTGTAACTGCAGAAAAACTGTAAACTCCAGTTTGGTACAGCTCCTCTTCAAGCTTTCTTTCAGTCCATAAATCGGTTTCTAATCTCTCCCAAAATTTTTGCACAAACTAGATAATTGTATAGGAAGGATTTGAACTTAAAAACAACTCAAAACAAGTCTGTTAACATTGCTGAAAGTTGATTTTACAGAAGACAGAAACTGCAGAAATCTGAGAAACAAAAATCTGTATACTTCCTCTTCATTCCTCTTCTTCTCTGATAATTCGATTCCTATCTTTCCCAAAGGTTTATAAATTTACTCAAGTGCCTTAGAAGTGTGTTAGGATCATTAACAACGCAATACAACCTTTTATAACTCTCTGTTACAGAGTCATACAGAACTTAAGTTTTCAGAAGAGAAAAAACTGTACACTGCACACAAAAACTGATTTTCTTCTTTTCTGTTTCTCTTATTGTTCTTTAATTGACTTCCAATTTCCCCTAATTGTTTAGCTTCTTAGTTGAGTGTTAATCAAGATTATAATTCAAATCAAACCTAACACAACTTGGTTATTGTCACTGATATGCCAACATACTGAAAAAACACAGGGCTGAAACAAACACCAAAACTGAAACATAAAACTACTAACTCTCTTCTGTATTTTCTTGTTTTCCACGAGTTTGACCTTCAACTTTCTACCAATTGTTTTACCCACCTAGCTAAATATTTAATCGAGATTTTGGCCCCAACACCACTCAAAATCACATGGATAACCCCTCTGTAAACCTCTCATACAGAACCGGTACTGTTGCAGCAACTGATACACCACTTCAATTTACTGCTCTCCCTTTACATTACATTGATCCCTATCCTTCCCAAAATGTTAACAGACTTATCTGGGTACGTTAGCTAGGTTCTGCGTTCATTATTTAGGACAATACAACCATCTTAATCCACTTGTACTACTGTTATACAGTAGCTGCTGAAAACTGAAAATAAAACTGCAACGCAGGAATCGGTAACTTCTCTTCTATCCTTCTGTTAATTCTCTAATCTGACTTTCGATTTTTTTTTTCAACTGGCTTACCCAGTTAGCTAAGTGTTTTATCAGGGTTTTATCCTCAAAGTAGACCTACCACCACATTATGCATCCCACAGGTACGTTCCTAAACTGAAGCATGAAACATTACAGAATCTGAAACATGCAACTAGCATATCCTCTTCTAGTTTTTTCCTTTTTGTTCACAATTTGGCTTATACTTTTTCCCAAAATGCTTACTCACTTAGTTAAATGAATTGGTACAGTTTTAAACTCTTGAACCACTCTCAACCACTCCCTATAACCCTCTGTAACAGAGGCATAAAGAACATCGAAACTTCAGAAACTGAAAACAAGCTGTAAGAAAAACTGATGCACGTTTCTTTTCTGTTATTTTCTCTTTGTTCCCAGTCTGTTTCTGTTTTCCCCCAAGATTGTCTATTTACTTAGTTAGTGTTGGCATGGTTTTAAATTCTCAGGACTAACCCAAAGAAAACGGAACACACCTCTGAGAAATGATCTGCGCAAAGCCTGAAACTGAGAAAACCTGAATCCCGAACTATTGCATTTCTTTTCTGTTGTATGTTTTCTTCTTAATAACCTGACCTCTACTTCTCCCTCTTTGATAGCTCACGAAGTTAAGTTTTCTATCCACTTTTTAAGCCCAAGCAATTTCGTAATTGTTACAGAATTTGCAAATCGACAGAACTCCTGTGATCCTGTAACAGGTTTAAGAGTTTACCTTGAGCTGCAGTTCAGACCAGTGTGCTGCTGGTTACGGAGGGTTTTTTTTTCTTGCCTGATTATTTTCAGAGAAGAACAGCATGTTATGCAGGGCCAGAGGGATAAAGGAACTCGAGTTACAGAAATTATGTTTGGAGCAGAAAATCAGAGATAAAGAGGACTAAACAACCAGATGGTCAAGGATAGTTTTAGGATGTGTGTTTGGATGAGCAGTCTGCATTTGTCTCAGACATTAGGAAACAGAAGAGAGATTAAAAAAAAGTAGAATCTGTCCCATGGCTTACCTTGAACTGATGTTCCAACCAGAGTGCTAGACTTTCTGAAGTGGTCTTGCTTGTCTGATTTTCAAACGAAAATGCAGCAGATTTCCATGAGGTTTTTGACGCGCTTGCTGTTTTATGTCGATTTGCTCCAGGTTTTCAGAAGCTTGACAACCACTTCCAGACATGCACGAGAAGGATTAGAAAGGCTTGAGTCTCAGATGAAAGTGTGAGCGATTGATGGACAATGTAGGTGCATGTTTAACCAGGAAGGCAAAGAGAAATCGAAGGACAATGTCAGTACAGCAGGGAGTCAGTTCATCATGTTTTCGAACATAAAAGTAACAGGATGGAGGCGCTTTGTTCACCTATTATCAGAGATCCCACCAGCAGTTGTATGCAAGTTTCTCGCGTGAAAAATGCAGGAAGTTAGAGGAACTTGAGTGAGGATTTTTTTTTTTGGACAGAATCAATAGAGGAAAGGAACAGAAGAGCAGCTGAGTTGGTTACAGTGAGACGATGGCTCTCGGTTTTGCTGTCTGTTTACTCTGATTTTGAAGACTAAAGTGGAGGATAATGTCATTCCTCTCTGTCTGATTGTCAAGCACTGGGAATCGGCATTGGAGCATGGCTTGACTGATTTAATGTGGTTGAAGTTTCCGAGGGGAATGTCTCCCTGGCTGATTACTTTTACAAAGACCCAAAGTCCTCAGCTCACTGCAGTACCACCACGAAAACTGCAGAGACAGTAACCATCTGCCTGTTTTTTTTTTTTTTGAAGCAAACACCGGCAACAGCATGGCATGGTGTTTGAGTTTCTTTTTTTTTCTTTTTCTGTTTTCTTTCTGATTCAGGAGAAGCTGCAGTACGCAACTGAGAGGATAACAGATTGGGGAGTGCACAAGAGAGTGGTGTGGGAATAATTCCAAGACTGCAGTCATGATATGAAATCGATGGCAGTATGCTTGATTAGGATCTGAACCTCCCCTTGTTTTAATATTGCTTGTGATGCCTAGAAGTTGAGTTTCTTTTTACAGATTTTAACCCATAAGGCCACTGCATCGACAGTAGTGTGAAGTTGTTTTATTTTACTTCTAAATCCTTCTACCTAGTTATGCTATAAAGTGCATGAAAGTTTGATCTTGCAGATTTAATAAAGTGAGTGATAAACTGCCCCCCTTTACTTGGTATTAAACCGGCCAGCATTAGTTTAATGCTAACGTTAGCTTTCACTTGGTATATTATAATACCATGTTAACTAGTTAGTATCCTAATAACATAAGTCATGTGTTCCATGTCCTTTTATGACTTATTCATGTGTTAGTTCTAAAGTTAATGTGCTCTTGTAGTTTAAATATCTAGCATAGGATTACCTTAGACATTACATGTTATATAACATGTTATAAATACTTATAACCTTGAATTATGTAATATAACTTGTAACCATATGGTTATTTGTTCTAAGTGTGATCTTTGTATATGAATTTGTACACAATTTAACTAGGCTACATAATATACCGTAGGTGGTGACATGTTGTCACGTTCTTGGACATATATATGTCCGGGCTTAGTTTGATTGTTTGTAAATTATTATGCGTCCCGCATAATGTGACACGTTATTATCGAATAATCTTCACATGGTTATGATTTTATGTACCTAACCGTTTAGGGGTGCTTCAAAGTAAGTAAAGATGGGGAAACTAAAGTAAAAGCACTATTTCTTTATAACATAAAATATCTCTTTAACTTACCTCTCACCTCACTTTTATTCATTCTCCTTTGTCCCCACCGTGTTCTTCATCCTCCTCCCAGCTCCAAACCGTTCTTGATACAGCAACCTCTCTTCTCCATCTTCATTTCCTTGCCAAATCTAACTCCATGCTCCAAATCAAATTCAAAGAGCATATTTGTGCTAGCTAGACCAAGCCCTTCATTTCCCTCTTTTCAAATCTTCAAGAACTCCATTTTGGTGCCATGAAGAATCTCTATTGAAGGAGGAAAAGCTCCAATTCTTGCACCTTGTTGTTCTTCCTTGTTCTAAGGTAAGGAAAGTCAAAGAAAATTCACATTTCCTTTCATTTTTTAACATGGCCGAAAATCACCCTTAGTGATTCCTTGTTTTATTCATTTTAATAGCTTGATTCAATCTCCAAAGGATTATAAGGAGTCCTACCTTACTTCCTTGTCAAGCTCCCTTCCAAATTCCAAGGTAAACTTCCATTTTAGTGTTTTAAAACACTTATGTAAATCTAGGGTTTATTCATGAGTGAAAGTATAAAACTTGATGCTCATTACCCTTATGTGTGTGTATTGGTTAGAAGATTGACAAGTGATAAAAGCTCCTTGCCGATTTTCAATCAAGAAAGAACAAGAGAAAACAAGTGAGAAAGCTTGGAAAACAAAGAGGTAAATGACCTCTCTTAATGTAGTTTTGTGCGTTAGGAAATTGAGCTTTAATTGCTTAATAAATAACCTAAAGAGCCAATGGGAAATGAGTTAGTGAATACCCACAAGGAGGTTATTAAGGGCATATGTAATGTTGTGTGTATTTGCAGGTTAAAGGCAATTATTATGTGGGAAATTTAGTGTTTAAGATTAATGCAATTTAAGGGCCTAAGAGCCATGTTATTTAAGGGCCTAAGTGCCAAGCAATTTAAGTTTATGCACTATATTGTGATGTAGTGTAGTTTAAAGGTTTAGTTGTGTGTAAAGAACTTTTCTTGTGAAAATGAATGTCCTTGATGGTTAAAGGATGAAAAACCATGTGTTTGTGTGTAAGGATGTGTATTAAGGGATTGAGTGTTCTTGGATTGTATAAAAGTGAAAAACTATGTGTTTTGGTGTAAGGTGATGCAAGAGAAGCTATGTCAAAATTTAGTGAGTAAACAACGAGTTTTAGGTGATTAAATGAAGTTTGGAGACCTAGATTGTACTAGGAATTGTTAAGTGTTAAATTGGTGAAAACAAATGAAATTAAGTGTTCATAAGTATTAGAATGACTTAGGCATTGTTCATGGAGATTTAGAGCCTAAAGGAGTGATTTGTGGTATACCAAAGTCATGGTGGAAATGTGGTTTATTCTTGTGCAAAGTTTGGCGAACAATGGAAGTGTAATGCCTTGTGAAGGTTAAATTATGAACTTGTGGGAAAGACTTGAGGAGTGTATGTAAAGGGGATGAGTGTGATGCAAAATGATGCTTTAGGAGTGGTTATCTTGTTGTGGAAGAACACTTTGGTTAGTGGAAGTCTTAGGCAAAATTACAAGTTACAAGTTTAAGGAAAAATGTTCTAAGTGTTAAGGATTTAGTAAAAGTTTGAGCAAATGTTTAAGGAGTTTGTGGGATGATTTAAGTAGGTTTTAAGAGTGTTTAAAGTGTTTAAACATGTTTAGAAGACATGTAAAAAGGTTAGGGAAGAAATGGGCAGAAGAACGGAGTTAAAACGAGCCCAAACGAGTGTTTTCTGACTTCGACCTACCCAGAGCTCTGGGTCGGTCAGTGGGTCGGTCGGGCTGTCGAGTGTTTTCTGACTTTGACCTACCCAGGGGTCTGGGTCGGTCGGTGGGTCGGTCGGACAAAAAAAATTAAATTTAAATTTGTGCTATTAGCAGTACACCTTTAAGAGATAATGAGGAGTAAGTGATTTACATGATTAATATTAAACTACAAGGACTTAGTGGTTATTAATCGGGAATCATAATGTGAAGTTAACAACTAAAAAATAATGTTAATGGCAACACTAGAAACTTTAGATCACAAGTGTTATTTGGTAAGAAACCTTGAAATAGGGTGAGTAATAAGTGTGAGGTTAATGGAATGTAAGAAACGACAAGAGGACATCGTATGTTATGACAAGTAGTCAAAGTTAATACAGAAATTGACTGTTTCGACTAAACTAATTATAGGAATGAAAACTAGTCGAGATGGCAGCCGGGACTAAAAGGTCGCCGTGTAAGGCTAGCCACCCTCAAGGTGACAGGTATGGTTTTCTTGCAACCTGTGTTCTACCGGACTACAGCGGCTTGTATGCCAACTTGTTTTTCTGTGTGTTTGCCACCTTGCAAGAATAAGCATGAAATGAGTTTATAGTAATTCATTTATGTGGCGTGTTATGTTTCGATACCGTTTAACCTCGGAAGTGTTAAACCATAGCTAACCAAATCTAGGATCACATAAGAGATCGGTATTCGGATTTAACGACCCAAACCATGAGAACGTTCTAACCACGGCTATGCGTGAGTTAGTTGTGTGTTGTTTGTGCGTGTAAGTATCTTTACATCCCTAGTATGTTTAACCCGGTTGTAACACCATATGGTATGTGGATGTGATAGGTTCCATAATGGAGCTTTTAACTATATATATATATATTATGGGAGGTGAGGAATCCAGTCGTTCCGGTCGCGCGTGTTGTTTGGGAGTTGATGTTTACAGTTGCTTTAACTCCCTCTATGTTTATGGTTGATTACCTTCTTGGTCTTCAATCACCCTCAAGCTTAACCAAGGCTATTTACCTGACTCACGTCGGATTAGGGGGATATGTGTAAAGTGTGAACGGTTCTATATTAAGACCGAAATATCTAAGTAAATAAATGTGTACGGTGTGTTTGGAACTATGCTATATCCGACACATCTTAAGTATACGTTCTCTAAGTAGAACAATAAATTATTGTGTAACGAGCTTAACATGGGAATTGAAAGATCCTCTAGGCTCCAAAGAGATAACTAATTCTCGTCTTGGGGCACGAGCCCTCACGTGACTCTCCCCGAGTCATGTTGTATGTATGTTAAGGTGTGATATGTGTTGTTATGTTGAGTATGTTGGTCATGGGTACCAACCCCATGTTATCATAAGAGGAGTTTATGTATAACCCGGTTAAACAGGCAAATGTCGTCTAGGGAGGAGTTAGCTCCATTAAGGTAGAAACCCTCAAGGGATTAAAGAACGCAATAATGTGATCTAACAAGTGTTGGTGTGTTGATTGAGTTGTTTGGATCCTATTGATTGGATGTGTGTTATGTGTTAACAGTTTTCCATACATGATTTAAATATAATCAACCGCATGCTTAGACGACAAATAGTTGTGTGTGGCCCGGTAGTATGCGGGCTGCATGATTACCATACCAGCAAAGGTGGTGAGTCCCTTGGGGGGCCACCCTTTCTTTCCTTTTCAGGTACAAGGAGCTGGAAGCCGTTCGAGAGTAGAACGGGGTAGTTTTTGCGCATGGGTAGTTCTTTTAATTACTTATGGATTGTAGGTGTAGTAGACCGAAATTGTTGTCGGCATTAGTTGTAAATACTCGGTACAGTTGGAATGTAAATGTGTAATGATTGTTTGAAATTGAAAGAGATTGTAACGTGTAGTTGCTCAGGAATCTGGTCCATCAGACCAATACAATGTATATGTATTAGCCTTGTTAGCCACGTGGGTGGTTAACGGCGTGTAACACCAATGAGTTAAGTAATGTGATGAGTTATGTTTTCCACTGCAAATGGTTGTCAAGTGTATTGTTGTAGTTGGGTTGTTACAAAAAGTGGTATCAGAGCGAAGTATTGCTCTGATGACTGGAATTACCGAGCTTAGGAAGTACCGAGTTAGGAGTTTAATACTTGGGTTAAGGGTTGAGTGATAGCGTGAGAGATACGCTAGTTAGGAATTACCAGTGTGTACTGGATACCAACAGTATCCTTCCCGCCCTCCACAAACCCTGTTTTATAACTCAGGAAATAATGCAGAGAGATGAAAGTCCTCTCTTACTCGGGAATACCCGATCTAGCTGTTATTAAGTACCTCTATAAGTACGGAGAACCTGTCATATGGTAGATTCCGGAAACTAGGAATCCCGGAGACGGTTTCCATGTGAACAACGTTAACCGCATTTAATAGTGAAGAATGAAGAATCCTATGCATAGGAGAATGGAATTTTTGGCAATCTGGGTCGACATGCCGAGCAGTCGAGAACAACCAGCTTGCAACACACCAACCTTGCAACAGGCAAGAAGTGAAGTAATGGAACCCGGGACGCGTGTCTACGGGACCACGATTATTAAAGAATGTCGCCAACGGTATACCAACCGACTAAGGAACTACAACGCAATACCCAAACAAGAGACAAGTCTCAGTAATCACGACAAATGCGTGGGAACGGGCTATGAGGAAGATACAATACTAAGTAAATAGGGGTCTCTAGAATGGTTAACACCCTAGTTAGTGATTACCGTGTGATGACAATGAGGGGTTGTGCAGAAGATTAATTTCCAAAGTAGAGTATCAAAGTAAGGGCCAACAAGGCCACTGCATAAGGTGCGGGTAAAAACAATACCGCGACCAGTGAATGTTCAACCGATAGCCAGTTAACATGGCGCACTTGCCATGGCAAGTGCCGCTATAATAGGGCTGTTCGGGAAATTTTTAACAACTACAAAGTACTTAGTAAAGTACCACAAAGTTAAGTGAGATAATTGTAACCGTGGAAGGGCTTAACAGCATAACCTTTGTAATTGGAAATACACCAGTCAGCAAGAAGCTAGACTTGGATAAGGCAAGAAGACGTTGTGAAACCACGAGAGTTTTTCTTTCAAACTCAGATTTATTTCAAACTCTTTGCTTTTCAAAACCAAATTTTCTTTCGAACCTATATTTATTTCAAACCTTCTTTTAAACCAAACCAGAGGACCTACACCGGCCTCAGCGCCACACAATAGGTAAGTTACACCCAGTTCACTCTTGAATAACCGGACGGAAATCGGATAACCCGAAAGAGAAGACCGAACCTATGTTAAATACAATAAGAAAGTAGGACATGCCTAAGAGCACAGTAGTTGGAATTCCCTTGATTAAGTTCGGGAAGCACATAATGCATATTATCATAGGATGATATAAGGGAGTTGACAAAAGAATACTTCACCTAGGCGTGTGACTGACACTACGAGTTTACAAAAATGAAATGTGGGACGACCGCACTCCGATGGGAGCTTACGGGCCTGACGGACTCATTCATGAGTTAGTTGGGTAAGTAGCAATGTATCAGTAGGGTACCCCACATATGTATATGAGTACAGTCGGGAACACGGGAGGTAGTCGACTCCATACTACGGTCAGCAGTAAAAGTTAAACAAGAGCAACGGATTACCATGAATGGTTGAAGTAAAAGAGTTCAGTCAGTTAACGAGACTAAAGGAATTAGTGAATTCATTTCAAGGAAATGTTTAAGAGTCAAGATGTGCGAAGTGCACTGACTAGTAAGTGAAGATACCACATGTGTCTTAAGAATCCCGAGGGATAAACATGATAGCTGGAGCAAATACCCAGCCTATATATGGTAAGGCAGATGCCTAATATGGACATATTAATGTGCAATGAACGGGATGAAACTCCCGGAATGATAACCTAGAAACACCCAGGAGCTGTCCTTGAAGGGTGTTTAGGACAACTGAAGTTGAATAAAATGTAGTGATCAAAACACAAGAGCTTAAACAAATACTCGATTTGAACACCGAAGGGATGAGTCGTTAAAGGGCAACCTGACATTCCTAAGGGGCATCCCATGAAAGGAAGTGTGATGCAACTACCTTGTCTTGGAGCCCAATATAACCTCCAAACCATGTGATGGCGTATGAAGAAGTAAAATTTGTGTGAACAGCCGATAATGAGCACAGCTCGAGTCAATGAGGCATATAAGCCACAAACTAAATGTGTTACGTAAATTTAATTGATTATGAAAGTTTAGGTCGTACAAGGGAATAGAGGGGAGAACGAACCACTGCTTTAAGAGTGGGGATACCTCTTGATATTGTGAGACCACGGGAGCGGTAGTTATGTGAACCAAGTTCAAGAAATTTGTTAAGGATTAACTATGTTGTTATTGCGGGAGAGCAGTTAGTTTAGTAGCATGTGTGTATAATGTGAAGCACCGAGTGAGCAACGCTCAAGGAGCATAAAGACTCGAAAAATAGTGTATTCAGTAGTCATCCAAATGAATGACGAACCATAATACGAATGATGAAACTACATGTGCGGAGGCTTACATGACAATGGATGCCATGTAAGTTAGTGTTGTACAATGAGTAGGAACATGGTGCGCAGCAAGCGACCAATACATGTGAATAAATCACACAATAATATGGAGTTGATGAATAAAGATGGTAGACAGACCGGGCAACAAGGAAACAATGTTCATTCCTATTGCAATCGCATAAGAGATTTACTGCCAAGAGTTTACGCCTCTGCACTCTGTATGACTGCGTGTTTTGGTATTGCACTTGCGCAGTATTGATCGAGTGAGATAGTTAGGAATTTAGGAAAATGTTAATTGTGGTAGAAGTAGAAAGAGTCTTACAACGCTATAAGGACCGAGGCATAGGAAATGCAAGGTCGTACCAATGAAAGAATACTTGTACAGAACCAAGTGTGGAGGCACGATTAGGAATAAGGAACTACAGTAACACTAAATACCAAATATCGGTATGGAATATATCTCAGGTGTTGGAAGTAACCGAGGGAGCACTACATATTAGGTAGTAGCTCGACCTCAACCAACAGTAAGTCGAAAGAAACCAAGTGAACAATCAAGAACATACACAGTTGTATATGCAGTAGATTATCTGGAAACTGGATATAAAGTTTAATAACTCACCGAATTTGCACATATGCGTCAGTTGAGAAACCATTCTTCACATGATAAAGGTGATAAATGGGAGATGTACAGTACATTACGAAAAATGAATGGGGCAAACTAACCTCCAAATTTATCAGAGTCGTGCAGCAGAAGATAGTGAGCTAATGATTCAGATGTTGAATATGCATGGTGAACACGAGAAAATGCTAATTTTTGACAGGCCAAAATCAAAACCGATTATGAGTTAAACAAACTCCAATGAGAATTCAGGGTATAGGGACTAAACCGCCAATATGGTTAAGATCCTTTGACCAGAACGCATTGTATAACAGACCGCGTGGAAGTTAAAATACTTCACAGTGGTAGAACATTTTAAACCAATGTTCAGTGATTGATTACGTGGGCGTAATCCCTTTTAAGGGGGGTAGAGCCTAAAACTGCTTAGTGTGTTTTGATGTACATGTGTACGTGAACTATGGTGTGCATAGCAAAAAAAAATTGTTTTGATGATTGGTGCGTATGTAATATGAACATACGCATTCATTCATGGTTAAATTATGGTAATTGCGCACAAAAGATGTGAATACCATTGTGATAAGTGTGTCTACTTTGTTAACTATTGTGTGAGAGTACAAGTGTAAGGGAGTAAAGGAACTCCCGGGGAACTAAAACCCCGACAGTATATGTTCATATAATAATAAATGTAAAATCGTGTATTGTATTTTGATAAATATATATATATATATACAGTATTGTGATGTATGAAGAGGAATGAAACCGACATAGAACCTAGTGAGAATTAGATTCCCTAGGTAACTTGATTAAAAGTGAATGGAGATAACTGATGGACGGAGTTCTATCCCTTGGAGATGTAATGATTGTGACTATAATGACTAAAAAGATAGAAAATCGGAAATGAGTGTATTATTTGATGCTTGAAAATGAAGTGGGAGGTGGAACTTGATTTACATGTGATCAAGGGAATCCGAACACAAATTGGGATGGAAGGATAGTTCAACACTGATGTTGATCACATCAGAGTTGGATGACTCTTGAAGCTCCCTATAAGTGGTCACAAATAACCACGCTAAGGAAAGATGCAAATAACATAAATCGGACTTGAAGTTGTATTACGTTTTCAAAAGGAATTTCAATTGGTATTTTCAAAACCTTCGATTGATACTTTAAATAAAGAAAGTTCTCCTACTTAACCTCACAAAGAATATTTTTGTAGTACTTGCTCACGAGCTGAGGACGTATGAGCCTTTGTCTTCGGACCGGTGACATGAGAAGTATATATGTTAAAAATTAAGTGATTGTTTTGATCTCCCAAAGGAACGGGGACCAGAAGGTGTCCATTGCGGCTGGGTTCTGCGGGATCACAGTGTATATAAAAGGTATTTTTGATTGCTATACATGCTAAGACATGTTGTGTGGTATGTGTAATAGACGTTATCCAGACCTCGAGTCTGAATGTTGTTATGTTACCCGGACCGTTGAGTCCGAGGCTATTATGTAAGTGTGTTATGTATGGATGTGGATATGTTACCTGGACCGTTAAGTCTGAGGTTGTGATGTAAATTATGTTTTAGTATGGAAGTTTTATCTTGCAAGTAATCCCCGTATTCTAATCCAATGATGCGTGGGAAGTGTGAACTTTGAGGATGAAGTTCTTTTAATGGGGGTAGATTGAAATACCCCAGACCTTGATATGTTGTTTAAATATTAAACTATGGTATATTAAGGCTAAAAATTTCCTTAGAATCATTAGTGAACAATCTAAACCATAGTAAACACAATAAAGTATCGTTAAGACAGTTTGAGCAAATACATGCTCTAAGCTTGGAATGAACTTGGTTAGGACCCAAAGAGCCTACCAAGACTTTATTAACATGAAATATGATTTTATAATGCTAACTAAGTCCTTAAGAAACATTGGTAACAATTTAAACCAAAGAAAACACAAGAAAACACCATAAAGTCAATTTAAGCAAATACTTGCTCTAGACTTGGTGTAACTTTTTATAAGACCTAAAGGTCATTCCTAGACCTCATTAACATGTTAAATCAATTACTAAAAGAAACCAAGCTTTAAAACAAGTTAAAACACAAAATGTGCTTTAAGGAGTCTTAAAGCACATTTTTGAAAAATTGTCTTAGAAATGGGTTTTGAGTGGATAAATGCCCATCATTACTCTTTAATCAATATGTGTACTACTTGGTATCACATTAGGAAGTCTAAATCAATGGGAAACCAAAAATTTCACAAATATGTGCACTAATTGTGAATAGTGCCCAAATAGTGCTCAATTAAGGCTTTAGTCAACTTTAATTAGTTAAATGATCAAACAAGGCCCTATATATGTTATCTAATGGATGGGGACAGTTTTTAGACATGGTGAGTCATCACCATTGACAGCCAAGTAAGTAAAGAGAGGGAAACTAAAGTAAAAGCACTATTTGCTTTATAACATAAAATATCTCTTTAACTTACCTCTCACCTCACTTTTCTTCATTCTCCTTTGTTCCTACCGTGTTCTTCATCCTCCTCCCAGCTCCAAACCGTTCTTTCTACAGCAACCTCTCTTTTCCATCTTCATTTCCTTTCCAAATCTAACTCCATGCTCCAAATCAAATTCTAAGAGCATATTTGTGCTAGTTAGACCAAGCCCTTCATTTCTCTCTTTTCAAATCTTCAAGAATTCCATTTTGGTGCCATGAAGAATCTCCATTGAAGGAGGAAAAGCTCCAATTCTTGCACCTTGTTGTTCTTCCTTGTTCTAAGGTAAGGAAAGTCAAAGAAAATTCACATTTCCTTTCATTTTTGAACATGGCCGAAAATCACCCTTAGTGATGCCTTGTTTTATTCATTTTAGTAGCTTGATTCAATCTCCAAAGGATTAAAAGGAGTCCTACCTTACTTCCTTGTCAAGCTCCCTTCCAAATTCCAAGGTAAACTTCCATTTTAGTGTTTTAAAACACTTATGTAAATCTAGGGTTTAATCATGAGTTAAAGTATAAAACTTGATGCTCATTACCCTTATATGTGTGTATTGGTTAGAAGATTGACAAGTGATAAAAGCTCCTTGCCGATTTCAATCAAGAAAGAACAAGAGAAAACAAGTGAGAAAGCTTGGAAAACAAAGAGGTAAATGACCTCTCTTAATGTAGTTTTGTGCCTTAGGAAATTGAGCTTGAATTGCTTAATAAATAACCTAAAGAGCCAATGGGAAATGAGTTAGTGAATACCCACAAGGAGGTTATTAAGGGCATATGTAATGTTGTGTGTATTTGCAGGTTAAAGGCAATTATTATGTGGGAAATTTAGTGTTTAAGATTAATGCAATTTAAGGTCCTAAGAGCCATGTTATTTAAGGGCCTAAGTGCCAAGCAATTTAAGTTTATGCACTATATTGTGATGTAGTGTAGTTTAAAGGTTTAGTTGTGCGTAAAGAACTTTTCTTGTGATAATGAATGCCCTTGATGGTTAAAGGATGAAAAACCATGTGTTTGTGTGTAAGGATGTGTATTAAGGGATTGAGTGTTCTTGGATTGTACAAAAGTGAAAAACTATGTGTTTTGGTGTAAGGTGATACAAGAGAAGCTATGTCAAAATTTGGTGAGTAAACAAGGAGTTTTAGGTGATTAAATGATGTTTGGAGACCTAAATTGTACTAGGAATTGTTAAGTGTTAAATTGTTGAAAACAAATGAAATTAAGTGTTCATAAGTATTAGAATGACTTAGGCATTGTTCATGGACATTTAGAGCCTAAAGGAGTGATTTGTGATATACCAAAGTCATGGTGGAAATGTGGTTTAATCTTGTGCAAAGTTTGGCGAACAATGGAAGTGTAATGCCTTGTGAAGGTTTAATTATAAACTTGTGGGAAAGACTTAAGGTGTATGTAAAGGGGATGAGTGTGATGCAAAATGATGTTTTAGGAGTGGTTATCTTGTTGTGGAAGAACACTTTGGTTAGTGGAAGTCTTAGGCAAAATTTCAGGTTACAAGTTTAAGGAAAAATGTTCTAAGTGTTAAGGATTTAGTAAAAGTTTGAGCAAATGTTTAAGGAGTTTGTGGGATGATTTAAGTAGGTTTTAAGAGTGTTTAAAGTGATTAAACATGTTTAGAAGACATGTAAAAAGGTTAGGGAAGAAATGGGAAGAAGAACGGAGTTAAAACGAGCCCAAACGAGTGTTTTCTGACTTCGACCTACCCAGAGCTCTGGGTCGGTCGGTGGGTCAGTCGGGCTGTCGAGTGTTTTCTGACTTCGACCTACCCATGGGTATGGGTCGGTCGGTGGGTCAGTCGGACAAAAAAAAATAAATTTAAATTTGTGCTATTAGCAGTACACCATTAAGAGATAATGAGGAGTAAGTGATTTACATGATTAATATTAAACTACAAGGATTTAGTGGTTATTAATCGGGAATCATAATGTGAAGTTAACAACTAAAAATAATGTTAATGGCAACACTAGAAACTTTTAGATCACAAGTGTTATTTGGTAAGAAACCTTGAAATAGGGTGAGTAATAAGTGTGAGGTTAATGGAATGTAAGAAACGACAAGAGAAAGTCGTATGTTATGACAAGTAGTCGAAGTTAATACAGAAATTGACCGTTCTGACTGAACTAATTATAGGAATGAAAACTAGTCGAGATGGCAGCCGGGACTAAGAGGTCGCCGTGTAAGGCTAGTCACCCTCAAGGTGACAGGTATGGTTTTCTTGCAACCTGTGTTCTACCGGACTACACCGGCTTGTATGCCAACTTGTTTTTCTGTGTGTTTGCCACCTTGAAAGAATAAGCATGAATGAGTTTATAGTAATTCATTTATGTGGCGTGTTTAGTTCCGATACCATTTAACCTCAGAAGTGTTAAACCATAGCTAACCAAATCTAGGATCACATAAGAGATCGGTATTCGGATTTAACGACCCAAACCATGAGAACGTTCTAACCACGGCTATACGTGAGTTAGTTGTGTGTTGTTTGTGCGTGTAAGTATGTTTACCTCCCTTGTATGT
This sequence comes from Limonium bicolor, assembly GCA_023374045.1. NCBI lineage: Eukaryota > Viridiplantae > Streptophyta > Magnoliopsida > Caryophyllales > Plumbaginaceae > Limonium > Limonium bicolor. The sequence goes on from CM041781.1 coordinate 17,342,728, forward strand.
TTAACCCGGTTGTAACACCATATGGTATGTGGATGTGATAGGTTCCATAATGAAGCTTTTAACTATATATATATTATGGGGGGTGAGGAATCTGGTCGTTCCGGTCGCTCGTGTTGTTTGGGAGTTGATGTTTACAGTTGCTTTAACTCCCTCTCTGTTTGTGGTTGATTTCCTTCTTGGTCTTCAATCACCCTCAAGCTTAACCAAGGCTATTTACCTGACTCACGTCAGATTAGGGGGATATGTGTAAAGTGTGAACGGTTCTATATTAAGACCGAAATATCTAAGTAAATAAATGTGTACGGTGTGTTTGGAACTATGTTATATCTGACACATCTTAAGTAAGTATACGTTCTCTAAGTAGAACAATAAATTATTGTGTAACAAGCTTAACATGGGAATAGAAAGATCCTCTAGGCTCCAAAGAGATAACTAATTCTCGTCTTGGGGCACGAGCCCTCACGTGACTCTCCCCGAGTCATGTTGTATGTATGTTAAGGTGTGATATGTGTTGTTATGTTGAGTATGTTGGTCATGGGTACCAACCCCAGGTTATCAGAAGAGGAGTTTAAGTATAACCCGATTAAACGGGCAAATGTCGTCTAGGGAGGAGTTTGCTCCATTAATGTAGAAACCCTCAAGGGATTAAAGAACGCAATAATGTGATCTAACAAGTGTTGGTGTGTTGATTAAGTTGTTGGGATCCTATTGATTGGATGTGTGTTATGTGTTAACAGTTTTCCATGCATGATTTAAATATAATCAACCGCATGCTTAGACGACAAATAGTTGTGTGTGGCCTGGTAGTATGCGGGCTGCATGATTACCATACCAGCAAAGGTGCTGAGCCCCTTGAGGGGCCACCCTTTCTTTTCTTTTCAGGTACAAGGAGCTGGAAGCCGTTCGAGAGTAGAACGGGGTAGTTTTTGCGCATGGGTAGTTCATTTAATTACTTATGGATTGTAGGTGTAGTAAGACCGAAATTGTTGTCGGCATTAGTTGTAAATACTCGGTACAGTTGGATTGTAAATGTGTAATGATTGTTGGAAAAGGAAAGAGATTGTAACGTGTAGTTGCTCGGGAATTTAGTCCATCAGACCAATACATTGTATATGTATTAGCCTTGTTATCCACGTGGGTGGTTAACGGCGTGTAACACCAATGAGTTAAGTAATGTGATGAGTTATGTTTTCCACTTCAAATGGTTGTCAAGTGTATTGTTGTAGTTGGGGTGTTACAGTCTGTTGAGAATGGTGTGCTATTATGAAATTACAGTAAACATATAAGTTTGGAACATCATCCATTGGGAATGATAAGATTTTGGTTGAGATAAATCATACATTGAACTATTTTTCAAAAGCATACTTATGGAGATTACATGGCTAAGAAGACAATTCTTTAAAAGCTTGTACATATGTCCCCAGAATCTTTAAGAATACTTTTGGTTGAAAATATTATACAAATAGAGCTTTGAATAAATAAGTTAGTATTGATATTAAGTGATAAGTACTTCAATTCCTTTAAATTTTGGAAATAAATCTCAAGAACTACATGGTACAAATTGTTGCCTAAAGATAATGTTTAGGATAAATCTTAAATCTAGAAAAATTATTAAGCTAACAAGAACTTGTAGCATATCAGAAAAGATCAACATCCGAACCTGTAAACCACACTAAAACTCTATGCTAACTTTAGAAAGAAAATACCTAAACCTAACACCCTACGGGAAGTGCCTGGTGTGACGAACTCCTAGGCTAAATGTAGTGGGGTGCACACTCACTTCTGGAAGTCTAGGGGCTAGACAAGCCTTGTCATTTAACCGGAAATAATCTTTTATGGAAGTGATGGATTGTGTTGAACTTGAGAAGGATTGGTGGTAAGACGTTACCATCATGAAATCTTGAGCTAGACATATTTCATTACTAGCCACGATGGACAATTTAAAACTTATAGCTTAAGATCTAGTATTAAACTCATACATGTAAAGAGTTTATTGAGTTAAATCTTTGGTGAAAAATACTTACATATGGAGTGAAACACAAGGGTAATGATGTTGAAACCTGAGTTAAGGTTGATTCTTTCTGACACATAAACTTATGAGAAGCCTGGAATAACCCTACCACAGCAATATGAATGTGGGATGAGGTGGTGGAACATACCTATATGTGGGTGAAGGAGAGTTAAGTTTGGGTAATGCAAGGTAGAACATCTACCCCTTGTTGAATATAAAAACCATTAAAAGAGGTTACTTAAAGATTGAGTGAAGAAAAGAGTAATACTAAACTAAATATCATTGAGTCTTAAATACTTGGAGTATTGAGCATCTAGTGAAAAATTGAGAGTTACTAAAAGATGCGAAATTCTCATGTTTATTTGGAAGTTTAACATTATATATATATAAAATTTAAGAAGACACCCTAAGAGTGATATTTAAGAAAAACCCACCATTATCTAAGAGAGTACTAAGATTTAATGATCAGAGGAATACTTACATTGAACAATCCTTAAGACAAATAATTATCAGAAGTGAGTGAGTTTTCACTAGACTAATTTATTTGACTTAAAAACTTATATATAAAGATCCTACCTTGAAAAAAACAATTTTAAGATAAAGAAATCAGATTTTGGAGCTACATTTTAATTAATAAGAACTTTCTAAAACTCTGCCTTATGTGAAATTATGTAAATATATAGCTGGGTTGCTATTCGCAGTACAAAATTTTTTTAAATCATATTAACGTTGTAAACATGTAATGATGTGTCCATGTGTTTTTTTTTCAAAAAATGATTTCTGAAAGTAATTTAACCCAAGAAGTTTGTAGTTGATTAGTACCAAATTTTACTAGTTACTTTTTTGTTGTAATCAATACTGGAATCTTTTTTTTAAAAAAAAGAATTGGATTACATTTTTATGTGTTTACACTATTAATATGATTTAAAATTAATTTGTACTGCGATTAGCAAAAACTTTACTATTTACAGTACAAGTTTTTTTTTCACCAAACTTAGTTGAATAATTTGGAATGTTGTGGGGAGACATCACAATACTGGATTTATAATCTTTGGTAGATGTTTGGACGTGGAATAAACGTGTCGTTATACTTTTCTGGATTTATAATCTTTGGTAGATGTTTGGACGTGGAATAAACGTGTTGTTATACTTTTCTGGATTTATAATCGTTGGTAGATGTTCATGGAGTTTTTACATTTTGATATATTTTAGTTATTCTGACATAAACATTACGTTCTAACCGCTTTGTGGAGTTGTCGATTCCTATATTTCATCCTTTACATGTGACTGAACTCTGGCGCATGCTGAGTATGATGTGTCTGAATTGCTTGAAGTTGAAGCTCAGTAAAGTAAATAATTGTATTTGTTTCTTTATGATGCACTTGTATATCTCCATATGAAGCTTTTGCATCAGTTTTCATCGATATAGTGTTTGTATAGGTCTAAAAAATATAGTCAGTAGTCAATCAAGTGCTGTTTGACTTCTTACGTAGTTATTTCCTGAATTATGTATCTAACTTGATTTCGAATTTATGGTCAGGCACCTATGAAGATTGCTGGTATGGTTGATATGAAAGGGTTAAATGCATCTACATTTCTCTCATAGTTTGTCTCAATATTTTATGTTCAGTTTCTTGGAATGTAATTTTCGTTTGTATGTTGAGGGACAAAAGACAAAAAAAATGACGTTTACCTTTTAATAATGTAGAAGGCCTCTAATGTGATAGTTAAAGAGAACAAGAACAATGATGGAGCAGTCTCCTTGGAGCTTAGAATGCCTGGAAGGATGAAAAACAAGGCGGTGAGTAGAGTTTCCTGAAAAAGGATGGTGATTTTAATCTCGTTGCTGATACTTTTATCCTTATTCTAACAAACTAGGTATCAAAAATGTTCAAAAAGCATCCAAAGGAAATAAGAAAGAAGTTTGAAAAGAAAGGGTACTTCCCCCAAGATGGATACATCATCAAATACTTGCCTGTTCCACCAAACTACTTATCCATTCCAGATGTATTTGATGGAATAAGTGTCATGTCCTCGGTAAGTTATGGTGCTACTCTTTCTGCCATGCCCTTTGTTACCTTTTTTTCCCAATGTTTTCATTCTTGTTTTCTAACTTATCTGCATGATGTGTCTTCAGCAATGCTGAAGAAGGTACTAAGGAAGATCGAGGAAATAAAGAGTTCACGATCAGGTGAGCCTAACTTCCAAGCTCATGAAGATGAAGTCAATGCTTTACAGGTGGATGTAGCTCAGTATCTTCAAGTGCGAGGCATTGGACAGAGAATTAACATTTAGGAGAAATGAAGAGCAAAAGAAACGGTGCATTTCTAGAAAACTTTTGGCATAGTCTCCCTGTGGAGGGTGATTTTTCGGTATGAGGGGGGGTCTATTTAAATAAGGTCTGACTGAGAAACCTAGATCCTAGAAAATGCCATTCTGTGGAGGGTGAAAACCCGTTATTCTAGCAGCCCTCAAATACCTACTAAATCGTCCGTCTTTCCCAGAAAGCATAAAGGGGAGTGCAAGTGTGCACTACACCCGCTCTCGATGGGCTCCACGCGGACTTATGCCTCTATAAGGCGGAATTGACTAGAGTCGCCACCCAGTTTGACCTAAGGAACTAGGAAGGGAGAAGGGTTCTAAGAACCGTTAATTGACTCTGTGATTTGTTGCCTATGGAAAGGACTTATCTGATCATACCAGAGATTCTGTGTGGGTTCGCACTGGGTTACACCCCTTAGAAGTGGCGACGACCACGACTTCGGATTGGTGCCCGAGGAAACCTCGGTCTCCAATTGTCGGGATTACCTTCTTTCAAAACCTTTTTAGGGAGATTCATTTAAAAGCCAAGGATAGGATTAGGACAGAAGAAGAGAAAACGAGTGGATGAGGCGAGCTTTTCTGCCAAGCTAGCGCCAAGAAGAAGAATTGATGAATTCGAATGAGTGTAGAATGAAAGATTAAGAGTCTGATTTTGAGAGTTGAAGAAGTTGAGAGTTTGTGGGAGTTAGAGGGAATTTGAATGTCTGACAGACATGAAAATCACCTTAAAGTTGGGAAAGGGGTTTTTTGGATTGGAATGGGGTCGCACCCTAGGTGGGCTGCCTACGTACTCAACTCCGTGTTGAGATCAGACCTTACGTAGTTCACGGTTTTGGGTTTTGGAAGTTTTGATGTTTGTGGAGTTTGAAGATATTTGAGGTGTTTGAGAGGTTAGTCTGTGCGACGCTCGGGTCTGTGAGACATTCGAATCTGAAGATGGTGAAGAGACTGAGATGTTCGAGTCTGTGGGGCACTCGGGCCTATGAGACTATAGAAGTTTGGAAGAGGTCGGGATTCAGGAGATGTTTCGAGTTTGGAAAGATTTGAGTGAGTATGTGAGGCAATTGAAGTTTGAGTAGAAATCCCGGGCTTTTCGGATTTGAGGTTATGAAAGGGTTGATGTTTTGGGATGTTTCGAATTTAGAGTGAGATGATGGTGGACTGAATTGTTTGGAGGAATGATTGTCAAAATTGTCTCTCTTAAAGTTTTTAAAACCGAAAAATCATTTTTGTTGTAAAAGGGCGGACAATCCCGAGGGATTACCCTATGTACCCCCTCGATCACGACACTTAATTAATGGTAAGTGCCGAGGCTCGAAAGATGGGGCAATGAATTTATGTCGAAAAATAGGATTTAGAGAGAAACACCATGAATGAGATGTTCTCGGTCAAACCCCAATAACGTCTCTAACTCCCGGGTTTTAAAACGTTAAAAATCGAAAACCTTGAAAACGAGCGGAAGGGAGTTAGACGATTCTAAAATCCCGGCTGCAACTAGGAAGGTCGTTACTTCCCTAGCACCCCGCCTTGTAAAAATCTAGGCTGCAATTAGGGGAGGTTTGTCACCCTAATGCCCCGCCTAAAGAGATCCAGACTGCGACAAGGGAGGTTATGACCCCAGTGCCCCGCCTCGGATTTTTATTTTGGAAAGGGAGACAAGTAATGCCTAACCAGGAAGAAAACGTTTGAAGGTGTTAGACATCCCATGTTCCCCGAAAACGGTTCAGTTTGAGTTTAAAAACTGAGTTGGAAAACTTTTGATGTTGTTCGGAATTCTCCGTAAGGAAACGCTGATTTTGGGAAAGGTTTTAGGAGAAAACTTTCTGTATATGTGAGAAGAACTTTCTGCATTTGAGAAGAGTTTTCTGTAATGTGAGAAGAGTTTTTCCTTTAAAATTCCACAAAATGGTTCCTTTTGAAAACTTGGTGAAGCTTAAATAAAAGATGGTTTGAAATTGAATGAAATTTACAAATTGAGTTGATGCATTGTAGATTGGATTTGGCTGAATGAATTGGGCTTGAATTGAATTGAAGTCGAGTTTGAATTGGATTGAAGTTTGATTTGGATTAGATGAAATTGGATTGAATTGAATTGGACTGAATTGAAATGAGTTGGGATGAATTGAATTCGGGTTGGGGTTGGAAAACGAATCGGGTCAAAGTTAGACCAGGTCAAAGTTGGATTGGGTCAAATTTGAGGTTGGTCAAAGTTGAGATTGGGTCAAGGTCAAAATTGGGTCAAGGTCAAAGTTGGACCGGGTCAAAGTTCGGTCAAGGTCAACATTCAGATTGGTCAAAGCTAGGTCAAGGTCAACATTCAGTTGGTCAAACTTGAACTTCGTTTGGGCTTTTGGGCCAAAATGGGCTTGGGCCTCAAAATGGGCTTGGACCTTGAAATGGGTTTGGTTTATGGACTTGGGCTTTGGGCCGTGGAATTGGGCCTGATTGGGCTTTGGGTCAAGTTTAGAGATGGGCCAAGTTTGGGTTAAGTGGACTGAATGGGCCTTGTTTGAATTTTGGGCCAAAATTGGGTTTGGGCTTGACTGAGCTTTGGGCCGTGGAGTTGGGCTTTGGGTCGTGGACTTGGGCTTTGGGCCGTGAAATGGGCTTTGGGCATCGAAATGGGTTTGGGCCTTACCCTAACCTTGGGCCTCTTTAACTTTGGATGTTGGGCTTGACTTGATTTTAGGTCAGACTTGATTTTTGATTTTGGGGCCTGAGGCTTGATATGATCTTGGGCCTTGGAATTGGGCCAAACTTTGGATTTGAATTTATTCTCATTTTTTTTTTGGGTTTAAGTTTTTTTAAATGAAATTAAGGATGGTTTGGGATAGGCTATAAAAGTGTGGAAGATATTGTTCCCCACAAAGCAAATCAGAAATAAGCTAACTGTGGGGTACCTTCAAAGGCTTAAAGAAATCCAAAGTTTTGGAAAGTATGGTTCCCCACAGAGCAAATCAGAAATAAGCTAGCTGTGGGGCACCTTCCAAGACTTTGATCAAAAGAAAAAGGGGTGACCTAAGGGGCCATCTAGGGTTTAGGTGAAGGTTAGAAACAAATAAAGCAGAAATAATAAATTGCAATGACATAGGTATAGAACGTTATATACATAATGGAGAGATAAGTCAAATAATCATAGTGATCAGACAAGACAAACCAAAGTTGACACAAAATGTTAATAAGTTTCGGGAAATCACTTCTGTTTTTCTTTTTCTCTACTTCTTTATTTCTTAATGCCCTAGAAAAATTTGAATATCAATTAAACCTGAAAGTAAATTATCAATCTCAAACGCTAAACATGATGCTAAAACAAACAGACTGCTATTCCTCTTCTGCTAAGCCTTCTTTTGATTTTCTTCGGGCAGGTCGACCACTTGGTCCACCATCTGAAACAGTATGACCCTTAAACTCAAAGGTCACTAATCCACTCATATATACACACAACCCTCACGCACAAACACTGCAGAACCGAAGTGAATATTCGCATATATCATATGGCGCATGACAACATACATCACAGTGAATGAGTTTAAGGACTTCCAAAGTTCAGATTCAGTACCGACAAAAGGGGGGGACCGGTATCTCCTGCTAAAAAAACCCAAGAAAACAAACAAGAAAACAAGTATAAGTGAAGTCATGGAAATAATCAGATGTGCAAAACTAAATGAAGCAGTGGTGAAGGGATGGAGATTCCACGAGCTAGGGACGGATAACACAATAGAATAAGCTTCCATGGAAACCACAATGGCACAACGCAGTCAGAGAAGTGGTATCCTGATTTATTCATAAACTCACAAACCCCAGAAACCTATAGCAGGCGTAAAAGGAGAACGAAGGTTTCCGCCAAAAATGAGGTCGCGGTGATCCAATGAGAAAGCAAAAGTGAGCTGAGCAGAGAGTCGAATGTCATCAGTTTTAAAATGTCTTCTCGACATGGCAATGCCCTCCTGTTCTCAACCATCACCGGAGAACAACCAAAGTAACCAGGGTACAAATTCGAACCCCACGCAAGATCAAATCGAAGTTTAAGAACCAAATATGGAGAAAATTTCCTCCCAAACAGTTCATGGTGAGATAAACAGATAAATCCTAACAATAAGGAGATGAGAACACTTCCGAAAAAATGTAACAGAAAAGCAAAGTAATAACAAGGTGCAGACACTTCTTATAAGGACAGAGTATAATCCTCAGACACTTAAGCAGTACAAAATCGAACTTGGTATAGTCTCCTTTCAAATATTGTTTGCGTGGGATATACCTTGACTGGCAGAAAAGTGAGTTACATTCACAACGAATCTGAGAAGAAAGAAACCTGTGATGTAGACTTAGAGCATGGTAACCGACAGGGTAGAATGGATACAAAATTCCAACTATGCCAGCACAAGATAAACATGTACACAGTTTAACATTTTGGGTTGTCCAAACAAATGAAGGCTTCATACCCATCGTGGGAAGAGCTAGCACAGAGAATAGTGGTGCACATAACTAGGAAACATGAATAATGATTGAAATAAGCACGGAGGTTGCTCTATTCATAACAGAAATGAGGGATCCACAGACAAAATGTTTGGAAGTTAATGGTTCAACGGAGAAGACAGAAACCGATGGCAGGAGAGCAAAAGAAACAAGGGAGCGTGCATAATCGCATGAATGAAAAGGCAAGATGTAGTGATACTGCCCATTTTCCGGTCAAAACAAGAAATAAAACGCAAATAAAACACTGGACCTACACCGAGTGAAATGAATATCAAGCGAAATCGGCGAGTAACAAAATAAATAGCTAGCATTAACATCACATTGTCTCTGATGAAGCCAATCTAAAACTTTACCCGGTTTGAGTTCATCTGGTGAACTGGGTAGTAAAAAACGCAAGAGGGAGATGACGGTCGACTCAGATTTCTTTTGGAGTAAAACTTCCATGGAGTTCGAACCGTTCTCTCTGCAAGCCATCACCTACATGGTTCACTTGGCAAATGAAGATTTGCTAGTAAAAAAACGTAAAGAAAGGGGCGAGAGGGGCTGAGGATGCTCAAACAGAAATCGCAAGTTTTGCGTCAAGGATGAGAATGTATTTACTCTGCTCGAGTTCGAATGCCCAATGGAGGAATGGAATTCGGAAGAAGATGGTGGCTAAAAGAAATGCGAGGAAGATGAAAGACATGAAGGGAGATTTCTGTTCCTTGCTTTCGAAATGAGAATTCAGACATTCATCGTTTCTTTTTTTTTTGTTGTTCGAGTTCCTGGAGAAGAAGAAACAGACAGTAAAATTGTTTTCAAAAATGAGAAATCGGGATGCCAAAACGAGAAATCAGGATCTGTGGCTTATTCCAATCCTCCCCTACTGTAGGTTTTTCAGATGTCTTTTTATAATGTAGGAATGGTTGACAGATGTCAACTTAGGGTTTTTTGAAGACATGGGCTCACTTGTTGATTTTTGTTTGGACTAACTAATAACAATGGGCTGATCGAGACTGAGCCATATTTGGACCTGACACGAAACGAAAAATTAAAAGAAGAACTTCTACCCTAACGCCCCTCACCAAGAATCGAACTCGTGACCAAGGGCCTGCATAACAAGCACCTTAACCAGTTATGCTAGTTCAACTTTCAGTATGTGTATGAGAGAAATAATACAAAAGCTTTAATTTTAACTGGATTACTCTTCTAAAAATGCTATGAATTCAAAAGAAAATGTACAAAAAGGAGAAGATTAATCTAATGGCACGAAATCATGGAGTATAACTAAAAATAATATTCAAAACATAACGAGGTATAAATAAATGGAATATCATATGTACATGAAATAATAACAATAATGTCCGTGAAATGAAGATGAAACGCATACAATAAAATGAAAAATAAGAGACACATAAAATGAGAGAAAATAATAATGATAAAACTGAATAAAGGCAAATACTAAAGACAAAATACATGTAAAATAACAAAGAAATGAGATAAGCTAAGCAAGTAACAAAATGGCATAAGGTAAAGACAATGTAAAACAACTAGACGAATAAATAAGCGAATATGTAATAGAATAAAATAACATAGTAAAATAAGTAAGTAAACAAAGAGGGACGGGTTTGAAATCGGATTGTCAAGAAATTCGTTTTCGCAAAATCATGTTTTTATGAAATGCTTTGAAAAGGATTATAAAATGATGGTTTCGTTTTAGCACGCACGCTAATATGTTTTTTGAAAAAGAAAGGTGACGACCCCTCTCATTTTACTTATTATTTCAGAATTTGCTTTATGGGGTGAGAATTTTTGGTGTCTACACTCCCCTGTTTTTCTTCTCTTCCCCGGTTCTAAGAAGCTCCACAAAATGAACCAGAAGGTGATGACCAGCAATTTCAGCAATACGGTAACAATCACCAAGTCCACTAGAAAATAACTACATCCATACTGTATCTTAAAACAACAAAAACATTAAATCCTAAACTATGCCCCTCTATACTGCTGATAGTACGAATCTCATATACTCAAGGTACTGAGAACCTCTTCTAACCCCTGTTCAGTTTGCCTCTGTTCCTCGTGTGGCATCTGCTCACGGTAGTATTGCCAGTCCCATCTACGATTCCCAGGTAATAAAGGCCTAGCAGCCTCAGTTGCCTCATGCATGAGCTGTAACATAATATTATAAAGTTAGTCTAGCATTCAAAAAATGCTATAATCAACTAAAATTATACAAAGGAAGAGATCAACTTACTAAGGCGGGATTCGTCCGATGAACGAATGTGTTTTTGTATATGTCAGGATTCATGATCTTCGGATGGGTGTGTTTGACGTACCAATCCAGATAATCTCCGTCACATGCATGTACGGCCACCCGTGTCTTAGTGAACCCCGGAGTAGGTCCACACTCACGTGTCGTGTCCCACACACTATACATGGTGAGGTACACACATCTATAGGGCTTTCCTTTTCTCCATCTTTTTTCGGATCTATTGTTCGGTCTAATAGGGGGAGGTGGGATACACTGAACATACCCGAATTGGCGAAGACAACGCTCTGGCATATATGGCTCATTCACGGTCATGTACTACAAGGTACCCCTGTACCAAGAGCGGCCCCTGTTCTCATTCACCTTCTCGCGACCGTAGGGCAACCAATCAATCTACATTGGATCACAACAAAACGTAAGCATCAATAATAAACAATAATGTAAATAATACAAATTGAAATTGTTGTACCACTTACATTTCTTGCTGTCAGAGCATCTATATGCTTACGGTAGTTCTCCAGTGAATTTTGATTCTTCTGCTGGGAGGTGGGCCTGACCCATCTCATAGTCCACGGTCTATCATCCCCATCACGCCAGTCAGCACTAACTGCTGGTCTAAGAGTGGGGAAGTACGCATATATCCAGCACTACATAAATTTTAAAAAGAAATTATGCCAATTATTAATGTGAATTCATGAAAAATTTTTACACATTGTTGTACATTAAAACACTTACCTCGAGAAGGGTAAAAGAGCCAGCAATACTATTACAGTCAGCACGAGATGCTATCCCCAGTTGGCGATACAACCACGCAAGAGTACCTGCTCCCCATGCGAACCTCTTTAGCTTCGTATTTTTACCCATGGGAGTAACTAACCAGAAAGGTAGAGGAATTATGCGTGAATGGCCCTTGTTAGAAAAGATGGTAGTAGCGAGAGCATAGTAGAGCCAACCGCACGCCTGCTTCATAGGTACCCTCTGGCCGGTCGAACACCACTCTATAAGTGGACATATCTGAACAACACCAGTATGCCACATGAATTTCATCATCTGGCCAACACCCTCCTCAAAATCTAACAACTTAGCCATTGTCTCCTTAAGTTCACTGTTTGTCGGACTCCCCACAATCGGATGACCAACGATTGGGATCCTCAGTATCTGCCACACATCATGAAGTGTGATCGTCATCTCTCCAAAAGGCATGTGGAAAGAATTGGTGTCCGGCTGCCACCTCTCCACAAAGGCCGAGATCAAAGACATGTTGTTGAAACCCCATGTGACATCTAGCAGATGCTCCAACGCTGAGTACTTAATCATATTTCTTGCCCTTTTGCAAGTAACCCCGCTAAACGACCAGTTCGTGATTATAGGGTTTCGAGGTTTAAATCCCAAAACACCCCGATCCTAGACAATTAACACAAATTTTACACACGCATGAAGAAATAGTTAAATCTACTTGCCAAACTGAAAGATAAGATAGTATATACCTTAGTCATTGACCAAAGGTCAATGGCGACATGCCCACCAAAGCTGGTGATGACACTGGTCAGCAGTGGACCACCGGGTACTGGCACTTCAGTAAGCCTCCAGAAAGGGGGAATAACGGGCTCCATAGCGAGAGCAGCTTCCTCATCAGTCGCGCTCTCCTGATCAGGGTCATCCTCGTCTAGGCCCTCATCCTCAGATGTCTCCTCAGCCTCCTCCTCCTCCTCTCCTCCTCATCTATGTCCATGTCAACGGGTGATACAGCATCCGGAGGGGTCCGGGGGTCATGATAGCTACACCCAGCAGAAGTCTGTGCATCTGCATGCTCCACACGGTGGTCATGATAGCTACCGCCAGCATGATAGCTACTACCAGCATGATAGCTACCATCAGCATAAGTCTGTGCCTCCACATGCCCCTCGTGGTGGCTACTCTGGCCCTCTATATTGTAACTGGAGCTATAGAGCTGGGCCATATCAGCAGTTGACCAATCACCTGTAGAGGATGAAGCTTCAGGCATCCTTCTCCTAGGTATGTGTACGACTGGGTCGGAATCATGGAATGACTGCGTGGATGGGTCCATGATGGGCTGCTGCTATGGGTGATATGACGAGTGACGAGGCGGCTCAGCATGACCCTGTTGTGGCTGGAAAGATGAGTGTCGTGCAGGCTCAGCATGACCCTGCTATGGCTGGAAAGATGAGTGTCGTGGAGGATCAATTGTGGCAGCCCGCTCACAACGGAACGAAGCAGTCATTGGCTGCTCCACATTCCTGTCCTTCTTCTTTTTTTTGGTGTAGACGTTCATCACAATATTCTTTAGCTTATCCATCACTGCACAAGTTGAAGCAACCCAGTTAAGATTAGTTACACAAGTAAGTAATAATAAATCAACAGAACAATTATAGTATAGCCCCAAAACTTTCCAAATTCATCATTGTAATCCTTAACTCTTATCTAACTTAGCCAAAACTTATAATATAACATATTAGGTCATTATGAATAATTTTATACAGTAACTACACCCTAGTTCCCTCATTTTACTCTTTAACCCCAAAATTTCATAAACTTGTCATTTAAGTGCAACCCAGCATAAATATCCCTTTAGTTTTCAAAAATTGCATTTTAGCCCCTTTTTACTTATCCTTTTGTACCTATAAGCCCTTTAACTCATTCTAATGCTTTAACCTTGTTCTAAACACATTGTAAACTTAAAATGCAGTAAATAAAACAGTAGGCATTCGGCTTTAATTGTTACAACACCAAAACAATACTCTTTAACCCGAAAATTTCATAAACTTGTCATTTAAGCTCTTAAACCTTATTTTAACGTACTCAAACTTATGATATAAGTTCATAAATATAAATATATCATTATAAACACTTTCATACAGAAACAATTCAGCCCTATACATAACTAACCCTTTAGTTTTCAAAAATTGCATTTTAGCCCCTTTTTACTTATCTTTTTGTACCTATAAGCCCTTTAACTCGTTCTAATGCTTGAACCTTGTTCTAAACACATTGTAAACTTAAAATGCAGTAAATAAAACAGTAGGCATTCGGCTTGAATTGTTACAACACCAAAACACCATTAAAATGACATTAAACACTAACTTAAGGAGTTTACCTCCTAATGCCCAATAGTTGATTTTTCAAGAGGCTTGTAGCTTGAAGTTTTCCTTGCTCGTCGGCCTTATTTACAAAGGGGTTTCACTTAGATTATTGGTACAAATTTAAAGCTTAACCAACTCTTTAATTTCAAGGATTAGAGTTTTTACCTTTACAAAGATGGACTTTTCCACACTTGTTTCGCTTGTTTTTCTTGGCAATTTCAAAGGGTTCTCAAGCTCCAATTTCCTGCCATAATACAAGGAAAAAGAAAGTTTAGAAAATAGAACTACAACTTAGTAAAATTACTAGGTCATTCTCTTATTTAATATTTTAGTTGTTTTATTATCACTTTTTAAATTTAATTTTTCATGATTTATAATAATTGTTGTATATAATTGTAATTCTTGACTTTATAATTGTCATTCTCTTATTTAATATTTTAGTTGTTTTATTAGTACTTTTTAAATTTAATTTTTCATGATTTATAATTATATTAACCAACATAAAAAAATTTAAAAAAAACCATCTCGCCCCAACAGACGGGGCGAGTCTTCTAGGTTCGCCTTTGCAGCGGCGGCGAGACAGGAGACTTCGCCTTTGCATCGAAGGCGAGCAGCTTTGGGTCGCCTTTGTCGGCACGGCGAGGAGAATGAAGTCGTGTCCATGGCAAAGGCGAGCAGCAGCGAGACGCCTTTGTCGGCGCGGCGAGGGTCGCCTTTGTCGGCACGGCGAGGGGGCGAAGGTCGTGTCTGCTGCTGAGGCGACCGTCGACAGTTCGTTCCAGGAGCAAGGGCGACTGAAAACTCCATTAATGGAGTTTCAAACTTTTTTCCAGATTTTTATTTTGTAGATCTAGGCTAATTTAATGTGGGTTTCTAAATTCTAACAACATATTTGAAATCACCACATCAAGATCTATAACTTGCAAAAAAAATCGAAAAACTCACCAGAAAAATTTTCCGGCGGTGGTCCGGCGGTGGCTCCGGCGATCAGGAAGAGAGGATTCCAGCAAGGTAGTTTGGAGGAGAGATGATGCGTTCGTGAGAAATGAAGATACTGAACACATCCCGTTTATATATAACGTGCACGTTTTGGAGCGTTTTTTCAAAAACGCTCGTTTTGACTCGTTTTCAACATATTAACGCCATTTTGTACTAAATACAGTAAAACATCAATAACTTAGCAAGAAATCACAATTATAACATCCAAACACAATAAAAACGGGTTTAACGACTTTTACTACAACGATACAATGTTAAACATAACGTAAAACGTCGTTTACCAATGTCAAGTCCCAATTATAACGTTCGAACACAATAAAAACGGCTTTAACGATACAATGACAGTGTTTTTTACGGTTCACAGTGACGAAATGCATATTTTCAAAAACAAAATTTATGACACGATGTCACTACATGTTTACAACGTTAATATGATTTAAAAAAATTTGTACTGCGGTGATTAGTAATTTTGTACTACGAATAGCAACCCCCAATATATAGTAAGTAAATTTCATGAAGTAAATACTTAATGATCGTCTAAAATGCTACGGTTAATTATAAAAAAAACAATTTGAAATTGGAAAAGTCACAGAAGATATATTTTTTTTAGGAACCTCATGAAACGAACTTAAAAAGGTATATAATATAATTTTTTAATGTATGGTTGGCTAGTAAACCTTTGAATATAATTTGAAAGATTATCTAGGATTATTATATGATCTGAAATATTATTTAAAACTACTCAAATATGGCACACCTGATTTATAGCTTGTTAATATAATTGATATGTTAAAATAATATAAATGGCATATTTACGTACCTTATGTTATAAATTCGGTACAAGGTTTCATGAACAATTTAATTGCATTGAAAAAAAAGCTTTAATATACAGTATGATAATATTTTAATAAGTTCATGAATTTTCAAGCCATGACAACTAAGAGAATTTAGGTTATAAACTGCTTCTAGAGAAATGTTGTGATAAGGATAATATTGGAATAATTACATTATATTATAATGGAATTTTCTTTTTATGAATTAATAGTTTCCAAATCACATTAACAGAGGCAACCTGAGGTAGGCAAAACGTGTGGGTACACTAAAAGGTTTAATTACAATCAAGCCAAGAGTAACAACAGGTGATTGTGCATCAGATAATGAATCAAAGGTACAAATTCAAACTTTACTTATTGCCTTCAATAAAAATAATTAGGAGTAACAAACAATAAACCTTAAATGAGGAGTGCTAAACCTAAAAGGTTTTGTCCAACAAAACTACTATGATTGAAATAAATGTTATGTTGACTATCTAGTCAATTAACCCGTAAAGTATATTTAAAAAAAGAGTGACCAACTAAATTTTGAATGATTTTTAGACCATGTGTATACATATACGTACAGACAATGAACTACATCCTTATAGAAGGAATCTCCATAGGAGATGTAAGAATATTTTGCCCATAAATAGAGTTTAAATTCCACTTCATTATTACGAGACGGGTACGGGTCGTACCCTATTTTTAAGGGGGGTAGGGTATCCTGTGGTCGTACAATTTCAACAAATTCAACGTTTTGGTCACTAAAATTTCCTTGTAAAATTTGAAAACTTGGAAAAATATGCATTTTGAAAATGTGGGAAAAATGCATAACAACCGATAAATAAAAATATATATATATATACTAATCATCAAATATATAACGATCATAGATAAAATCAACAGTGTAATAAAATTTACAACAAAGCTTGATAATAAGATGTTGAATTCTTTGAATGTGGTGTTCAAAATAAACATCAAATAATTAAGGAAAAAGAAATTAAATGTTTGGAAGGCTAGTATGGCCCATACATATTGTTGTGATTGGTTTTTGAAACAACCTTGTTGGATAATGTGTTCAGAGTGGTAGTCCATGACATTTACCTCTTGCATCAATTGGATGCTAATTATGAGATATGTTGGTTTGGTTTGTGACTCTTGATATCTATTTATGAAATATCATGGTTTGGTTTGATTTTGAGTAATCTTGAGTGGAATTTGGAAATGGAAATGGATGGAAATTCATGGTGGGAGAAATTACATTTCGTATGGATTGGTATGGAATTACATTTGGAATTATTATTGGATGGATATCTTGGAATTCTTGTCAACACACCCGAAGCGGTGTGAGTAGCTATTAGTTGGTTTTAAACTTCGGGATGATGTTTCTTTTAAGGGGTAGACTGAAATACCCCATAAATTAATCTAAATTAATTTAGGGGATTTCTTTTATTGAACCCTAAATAATACTATTAAATATTAAATTATTATATGGTATTATGAATTTAATAATATGATTTATAAGTCAATAAATCTTGGAAAATTTTCAAGACACTCCAATTATATTATAAAGATTTTAGAAATATTTGGAAGATTGATTTGGATCATAAAAGTCAATATAAAATCATAGTAACCTTAAAGCTCCTTAAGCCTTGCTAGGGTTGACTTTTTGAGAATGGTCAAACCAGTCCTTGAAACCTATATCAATAAAAAGCTTATGGAAAACCAAGAAGATTGATAAAAAGAACATTAAAAATGGATCATCCTAGCCAAAGTTATGATAAATTGAAGTTTAGAGCCAAAATTTTGGAGGTTGCTGACATGTCCAAGGCTGGCTGACTCAGCCGCGCGCCTCGGGACACATGCCGCGCCCAGTCAGCCAGAAATTCCACTGAAACGTTTAAGTTTTTCGTCAGTTTTGGCATGGCAAAGGTCAATCTTTAGACACTTATATCTCAGCCATTACTCCATCTTTTTGGATGTCGTCTTTTGCATTCGATTCTCCTATTATTCTTCTTTCTAACCATTATTCACACTTAACCTAACTCTTCCCAAATCCGTCACAAATTCAACGAATGTTGCCTCCCCGAGAAACTGCAACCCAGAAATCCGGAAATTTCAGTTGATGAGGTAAACTTTGCTTAGTCGTATCTTCTTCATTTGTGAATGAAATTTCATGTACTATATCTCGTGTTGAAGATCTTTAATCGCTCTACAACTCTTATGAAGGAACCTCAAGCTAGTTCTCAATCGTTTGAAAGATTAAGGCATCTAAAGTCCCCGCCTCAATCAGGTCGTGTTCTTGCCCAGATTTTTCCAGAAAATCGACTAGGTAAACCCAGATATTGTGAGATATATAACTCTCTCATTCTTGATCCAAATTCGTTGTTCCATAGCTCATTTTAAAGATCTTGGATTTCTTTTCAACGTCTCTTTAGACATCTAAGGCTGATTCACTACCAATTGGTACAGAAAGTCATCTAAAGTTCGTCACCTGATTTAGTTCTGCCCAGAATTTTCAGAAACATATGGTAAATCCGATTTTTGTCCCTATCATAACTTTCTCATCCTTGTACGAAAATTCATGAACCATATCTTGCTGGAAAGCTCTTTAACTCCTCTTCAACTTTCAATAAGGCAGCCAAAGCTGAATCGTCCTCATTTAGGAGAATTAAGCATCCGAAGTAGGAAACACGGTTAGGACGCAATTGCAACCCGGAATTTCAGTGGTAAACTCGAATCTTGAAGAGTCTATAACTTTCTCCACAGTGCTCCGTTTTCAATGATTCTTTCACCCATGTGTAGAGCTACGATTTTTATTTTAAACTTGATAAAGACCTTGGATTGAATCGCTTTAGGTTGTGAGAACCAGATGTGAGAAGTTGACATCTTGGACTGCACATGAAATAATGAATCTTGGTAAGGTTGAACCTTGTTTGACTAGTTTAGTGATCTTCCCGAATGAATTTTGAAATGAGATTTTATACAAGTGTGAACTATACAGTATATTTAATTTTGATATAAATTAATATAAATTTGGAGTTATAAAACGTAAGTTAGGATTTTTTATAAGTTACGGTCTTATATGAATCAACTTGGATATTTAATAAAGTAATTTTTAGGAAATAAAAATTTTATAATATGTCTATAATATCATAGTTACCATATATTAAATTTGAGAATTTTAGACAAGAGGGAATAGGTCAAAAAAATTGTAATTCTGTTTTTCATAAGATATCTTAAAATCTACGGTTTTTAATGTAACCAAAAATTAAAGTATAGTTGATTAATGAACTTTATAGGTTGGGAATAAAATAAGAAGACTAAACTAACATTTAATACAGAATGTTAATAAATATTTTGAGTATAAACTTTTAAGTGAAGTAAAGAAATAAAATATTCTTAGGTTAAATTAAGGAATTTAATTAACCTACTTTTATGTTAACTTTATACTATAGAAGTAATATACTGAATTGTAACAAAGGGAAATACTTTATATTATAAACCACATATTGGATGAAGATATGTATATACGTTAGTGGGAGTAATTAAATACAGTAAAGTTATGTAAAGAATGTCTTAAATAAATCTTAATATATAGATAACGAAAGAATAAACAAAAGGAATAAAATACCTTATGGAAAATAGAATATGAGGGAATTAACAAGTTAAACTAAATCTATACATAATACTAATAAAAGAATATTATATGGTGTGGTATTAAATTATGGTTATGAAATTTAGCTTAAAGAGTTACCTTTGAATTTCTAAGATTTATATAAACCATATTAAATACATATATAATATTATTTGTTAATGACTAGAATGTACATCGATAATTGGATTAGGTAACTAATAAGTTAAGAATTAGGAATATTTGTAATTTGATTACATAAGTTGGGACACCGATAGATCTTATTATATAATGAAATACTTTTTCATCTAAATGTGAAGTGGATTGATAAGTCGGGATTTAATCATTTCATAACATTTATAGTAATGAATAATAACTTAATGTTTTAGGATAAAATCATTAAAAGGATTATGATATAAAACTATATTAAACTATGATTAGGAAATTAATCTAAATAATAATCTATAAGTTTCTTAGAATTAGATAAGCCATATAAAATACATTTATTACCAATATTCATAATAAAAAAAGGGGGGTTTGTAAATAGAAATTAGATATTTAAAACTTTAAACCTTTAATCTGATGGAACTAAGTTACATAAGAGATTATACAGATCTACTTACGACACTAAAAATATTAATAGGTCATTTGAGGATAAGGTGTGAGGGTTTTTCCGAATAGACGATCTTATCAAATAATTGACAAATTCACTTATGAATGGGAATTTAAATCTTAGACAAACTTTACCTTATGTTAAGATATAATGCTTATCCTAAAACATAATAAAGGTAATTAATTTATTAAGTTATTCCTTTGAAACCTTAGGTTTCCTAAGCAATTTAAAATGTATTTAAGACTTAAGTTTATCGAAGTTAGTAAAAGGATTATACATAGTCTATAGAGGGAAGGTGTGTACAAATAAAACACTTAGGAAGTTAAATGTAAGTAAGGATACATAAAAGGTTATCTTAAAACACCTTATTATATAGGTAATGATAAAGCAAATAATATACCTTGTGAATACTAAATGTAAGAGTTCCATAAGTCTAAGTTAATTATAATATAGTTATTTCAAGATGAAAAGTAATTTAACATCTTATGACAAGATTAGTAGATGGTTGTAATACAAATTTATTCTAAACTAAAGATAAGATCATTAAGTTTAGTAGCTCAATTAAGTTATAATAAAATGCATCTATAACACTATGATTCCAATATACAGGATGTAGATCTTGCTTAAGTTAAGGGGAAAACTTAATCATAATGGATTATCTGGTAGATATTGATAAAATACATAATCATTACCTTGTGAAATAATAGTATAGTATTCTAAGATAAACCCATCATAGGTCATAATACGTTGTTTATCCTGAAGTAAGAATAAATGTATTGAACTTAAGAATTATTATTGAGATTCTAAGATTAATTGAATAATATAAAATGCACTTATGATATAAGGGTCTCAAAACTCTTGAATGTGAGAATTATGGTTGAGTACTAGTAAAGTGGATAAGAGTGGAACAATTAACATGTTTTAATAAAATACATTCCTTGGTCTTACAACCTTGAGCTATAACATTCTAAGATAAGTCAAAGGTTATACATAACATTTAAATGAGGGCTTAAAAGACAACTGAGACTTAGAAATAAGAGTGAGGAATTTATTTAAGTTTAACTTAGGCTACAAGTTATTGATGATATACTACCTTTAATATTCCTTAGAGTGTGTTGAATGTTTGCACAAGTCACTAGAACTGCTATAGCATTAACCAGGTATGATTTCTCGTACTCAGATACTTTTGCTAACGGTCTTTATGGGAATGTTTTGGAAAAAGCTAACTGAGCTTGAATGGTTTTCAAAAGGAAACTGTTGGTGTGACTAACTCAGCTTGATGTGACTAACTAAGCCTTGAATGAACAACTTACATGATTATTGGTTCCTCCTATCTGGTTGTTTCATTAGATATTAACTGTCGAGGGTTTACGCCTCTACACTCTGTAGGACTGAGTGTTTTGGTATTGCACTTGTGCAGTTATTAATCTAGTGGGAATATGGGAAATGTCAATCTTGGTAAATTCTTCTTCTGACTCTAGATATCATTTCATCCATGAGCTGAGTCTTTTGTTATGATGTGCGCGCGTCTTCATTGGTAACAGTGAGGGGCTGTATATCCCCTGTCCTAAAAGGACGTGTTAAACAGTGAGGGGTTGTATATCCCCTGTCCTAAAAGGACGTGACTGGTGGTGGGGGTCATCTATCCCAATTGGTTTTATTCCACTCTTGAGTATATTGTCTATGGGAATCAACTTTCTGAAATGGTGGAGACATAAAATGTCTACCACTGGTTATAGATATTCATATCATTCCTAGTCTGTTGTGACTACTTGGGTTTTTTTCTTCTTAACCAGAATTGGTTCTAACATCAACGATGGATGCTTACTAACTATATGGTGTGACTTCCTAAGTGATCGTTTTGGTTTTAAAGTTATTTATCTCTATCTTTGTCTTGTTCTTTTTTCTCTATGATTGATTTTTTTGAAGTGCCTCCTTTCCCTGTTTTTTGTTTTTAAGAGTTTAATTTCAAGTTACTGTTTTATTTTAAGAGTTATGCTTTAATTATTGTTTTGGAGAATTGTACCAGTTCCATTCCAGGGAACTGACTCACCCCTCCCGGGGTGGGCTGCTTGGTTTCATCTTGCAGGTACGAAATTGTTCATACAGGTGGCCACGAAGAGTATGAGTGATTAGGATGGGATTTAGGAGTTATGGAGAGTTACCTTGTTTACTTTAAGTTGTGCTTACATTGTTTTCTCGAGTTCAGACTGTAACATTAGTAAGTAGTACTTGGTGAGGTTTTGTACCGGGTGTTTGGAACCCGATGATCTGTAATCGCCATTAGAGTTTTTATTCCACTGTATTTATTTTAAATAGGGGCGTTACACTCATGCCCTGTATGCTACCGGGATAACACTGATTTGTGTGTTGTTTGCTTGTGTGCCGACCTAATCAAGATAAAAGCATGAAAATGTTCTATTGCTTTGATTGTATATCTTGATGTATGTTGTGTGTACTAATCATCCTTGTATGATTGTGTGGTCTAACTTAGTGTTATAGACCGACTCATAATTGAGTAATGATTGGCTAATGACTCGTAGGAAGAGTCGTTGCGCAAAATAACGAAAACGTGGAAACACACGAATACTATCGATTTAAAAATAACGATAACGCAAGCTTATGAACTCACTAGAACGTGAGAGAGTTGTACGGGATTAGTAAACTCCCGATAACGGTTCGAGAACCGAAAAGAACAATCCACAAAATAATCAATAGTGGAAAGAAATGATGAAACCTCTATTAAGAGATTGAAGATAGTTCAAAGATATGAACTTTGAGAGAAGTAAAAGAATGATAAGGGACCATCAAAATACCTTAGAAAAATAGTCGACCTACAATATGAGGACCCGACTAATATGAGAAAATGTCCCGAACATACAAAGTATTTGATAAGTTGGGGAAACCCTTAAATCTGAGAATACTAGACATTGAGAAAATTCCCTAAGCTATTAGATGATATCGAGAGTGATACTTCTAGGCTAATCCATCAGATTGTGATATGACTCCGAGAGAGGAGCATTTGGGACATTGAGTAGTCCGATAGAGAAACGGACATTTGTGAATTTGAGGAACTAGGTGTATAGTTCCGTTTGATAGTCGAACCTTCCCATTATGCTAGACCCGGTGTAGGGTCGTAGTCGGGGAAGTAAGACGAGTATTTGTAAGCCCGGTGGTGAGTCTTGTGTATGACTCTGCCCGGAGGTCATGGGTAATGACTTAAAAGATATCCGTTTGAGAATTTGAGAATTGAGCTTGAGAATTGAGATTTAAGAATTTGAGAATTGAACTTGAGTGTTGAGAATCGAGAATTGAGATTGAGAACTTGAGAGTTAAGAATTGAGATTGAGAATTGTAGAACTTAAATTGAGATTGAGACTTGTAGGGTTTACAAACCTAAGAGAGCTTGAGTAAGAGTATCCCAAGAGAATGGGAAGACAATGAATAAAGTAACTAAGACATTAGTGAGGTAGCAACCCTTAAGGCCTAAGTGCAAGATAAAATAAACTAACTACCTTGATGTGTTAGTTAGTGTTTGTATTCTATGTTGAATACTGATTGTGCTATTGTGCATGTTTAATGTATTGCTACCGAGCATGATTGTTGAATTAAAATGAATCCCATGTTCTCGACGAAGTAGTCGGCGTACCCTCGTTAGCACGCGGGGTATGCGAATTTCATACCAGCAATTTGCTGAGCCCCTTGGGGCACCGTTTTTACTTACAAGTACTTTGAAGACGATTACCGTTCGAGAGTAGGACGAGGATGGCGGTTAAACATGGGTAGTTATTAGGAACATTTGTATTATTGTAAAGGTTGTACTGTAAGACCGAAATGTTATCGACAAGTTTAAGAATTGTGGAGAGTCGGTATAGAATTGAATTGAGGTTGTATTTGTATTGTGATTTGATTAAGGAATGAAATGTAATAGTGTTGTTTGATTACTCGGTATACTAGTTCATCAAGCCGATATTGTATTTGGATTTGGCCTTGTTAGTCACGTGGGTGACTAACGACATTGTATCACCCACCGTTTGTAGTGAATTTCCGTTGCTTTGGTATTCGTAATTGAGACGGATTAGGAGATAATGACTTGATTAGTGGTAGGGGTGTTACACAATTATTCCTTTCTCAAATATTCTTAAGTCAATACACATGACCTCCGGGCAGAGACATTCACAAGACTCACCACCGGGCTTTCAGCGTTACTAGTCTTACTTCCCCGGTTTCGACCCTACACTGGGTCTAGCATGGTGGGAAGGCTCAACTAGCAATCGGAACTATTCTCTTAGTTCCTTATTCTCACAAACGTTTGTATCTCTACCGGACTTCTCATATTCCCAAATACTCATCTCTTAGAGTCATAACATATTTATGTATACTAGTCTAGACGCATCACTCTCGATGTCATCTAATGACTTAGGGAATTTTCTCGAGTTCTTGTATCATCGGAATTAAGGGTTGCCCCAACATTTCGAATACTTTTACTTCGGGTCAATTTCTCATATCGGGTCGGATCCTCATATAGGAGGTCGACTATCTTTTAAAGGGAGCTTGATGGTCCCTGGTATCTCTTTTACTTTTCTCATGAGTTCACAACTTTGAACTATCTTTGATCTCTTAATAGAGGTTATTTATAATTTTCCACCATTATTATTCGTGGATTGTTTCATTTCGGTTCTCTAAACGTTAACGGGAGTTTACAAGTCCCGTACATCTCTCTCACATTCTAGTGAGTTCATAAGGTTACACTTTTGTTGGTCTCTAAATTGAGTTCTCTTACGTGTTTCCCCACGTTTAATTATTTGTGTATCGACTCTTACTACGAGTCACTAACCACGCATTACTCATCTATGAGTCAGTCTACACTCTAAGTTAGACCACGCAATCATATGAAGTTGGTTAGCACATACAGCAAGCATCATGATACATATCAAGTGCGGTAAATCATTTTCGTGCTTTTATCTTGTTAAGTCGGCACACAAGCAAATAGCACACAAGCCGAGCTAACTCGGTAGGACCCAAGTTGCAAGAAAATCATACCTTTCACCAAGGAATTACTTTAGCCCGTCGTCTCATGCTCCTTAGTTAATTCTCGCACAACTGATATCATTTCAAATGTTTCTATTAATATCAAGATCATACGGTATGTAAACTACTATTACTCTCGTACTTACCCCGTTGTCCCGTTAACTCCATCTTTACTCTTGTGAACTTAAGTCTCACTTCCACAATCAATCTACCACTTGTTTATACTTCTACGGACCTTTACATGTCACCAAACAAGTCCTAAACATCATCTAAAACCATTACCATTCAATTCCCTATCATTTAGAACCTTTAAAACACTCACGGTGCAATTCTAGGGGTGGTCCGGGACTTGGTCCTGGTCTTAGGTCCCGGACCAATTGCTGGAATAGGTCCCGGACCAGTTGCTGGAATCACTCTCGGGCCATTTTTAAGGGTGGTCTGGGACTTTGTCCATGGACTATGTCCCGGACCCTGCTAAAAAGCTGCTAAATTGACATTTTTCAACCCCAATTCCAACCTTAATCCTCACCCAATTTTTTCCTAATCTTTCCACATGTTTCCAAACATGTTATAACACCTTAAATACTCATCAAACCTTCTTAAATCATTGATCAAACCATTACTCAATTCTTGCTCAATTCTACAATTTCCATTTCTCATTTTTGCACTTATGCACACTAGTGCATTACCAACCTTTCTCATGGCAGTTTGCACTTTGCCCTCAAGCCTTTTGACCATTCCAAATCCTTCCTAGTCATTTGCAATTTCATTACTCAAGCTCACTCACCATCTACAAGGTTAAACATTCTAGCTCTTCTCTAGCAAGTCCAAGACACTTATACACTATTTTTGCTACAGATTTTCACACAAATCTCTTCAACTCTTATACTCTAGTTTTGGTGAGTTTAATCCCCTCATCTACACTCCACTTTCCTCCTAACCAACCTTAGGCTCTTCAACTACTAATCCTCACTTAAACCACATGTTTTCTACGGAAATTTCGCCATAGTTCACCTACAATTCTAGTATGCCCAAATTGTAACACCTCTCTCCTTAGACACATAATAATCTCTCTTGTAGCAATAAATAAAACGTCTTACAGCGGAAGAAACAATAACAACAATAATACTCACTCGGGTGTCATCGGCCATTACTTGCCCATGCGAGTAACGAAGCCAAACTATATCCAACAACCAATAGAAACAAACTGCTAACCGCTGTGATAACGAGATAACTCCTATACATCATACTAAGTCCATAAACCATAAACGTCGACAAGTGAGCGTCTACCCAATCCCGAATATACATAACCGTACTATAATACAATTCCCAGTCTGACATCGTTATACAAATAAACTCCATGTGCGGTAGTTAAAAATAAACTCTAACTACCATGTTCCCGCACTTCGGCTTCGGTGATAATCAACAACCTGCACAATGAGTGTAGTCTCAGCGATAAACGCTGAGTATGCCAGGCCTGGACCCTAATGGTCACTTAGTCATTTTAACCATCTTATTATTAGATTGGTTTCATGCTTTACCATTTTACAGTTATAATCAATACTGTAATATACATGCATAATATACATAATCATCCATCCAAACATTCATAAACACTTAAACATCCATCCAATTCAAACATACATAAAATATCACAAACAACAATTGTATATCGAACATATCGAATAATAATACTGAATAAACGCCGTAGCAAACACCATCCTTAGTTAATTTAATTTGGCCTTCAAGGCCCCATCCATCCAAACCATGTTAATTAAATACCAGTTGGGCGTCATGTTAGGACAACCCGATAACCTCACCATGGACAGTAGTCCTCCCGTACACACAAAGGTGTTCATTTCACCAGAGGTCCGGAGGCCCCTGACTATTCTCTTTGCCTCGTAAGGCGTCCATATAAAGGTCGTAGCCACCTGACCCACGATCCAAATAGGGCTCGTTGGGTATAAACCTGGAGCGGAACCCGATTGGGAACCCCTCAGTGATCACAAATGCGCAACCAGGTAGTTCGTAAACTACACTGGATTCCTCACCTCAACTCACACCATCTCTCTCTCTCATAATGTTTAAGATATGCTCTTAGTCTTATGGAGAATATAATTTATTAATTAGCTGCCCAATGGGTCTCACGCATACCTAGAAGTAATCTAGGTTATATTCATGTTCGAGATCCATGCTCTAGAGACCGACAATGTCGTGTCTCGTTCCTAAGTGTTTTACTTAGGTTGCCATATACTTAATATTAATACTATGGTATTATATCAAGTAACCGTCTTGTCATCACAATAACGTATATGTATGTTTATATAAGTCGATCTATAGTCGACGTGGTGTTAGTCTCGTAGGACGCTCGTGCATAAATAATTAATGCAGTAGCACATAATCACATACACGTATCCAAAACACTTACCACACAAGTGATATCAACCAAATCCGAGCCCAAGGAATTCCTTAGGACAACCCGGATCAAACCCCTTTACATACCGTACACCTTAGACCAAGGATGCGCAGTGTAGACCACTAGCTCGTCAAGCGCCTTCGTCTGAAGTATGATCTAAACGGTAATAAGCTATAAGTCAGTCTCCATGACTAACTAAATCCGGTATTTCCGAATAACAAGTAACCCCGACAGTTCATCCCCGGATTTCTACAGTTAATTGTTACGGGTTTCTCTAAACCGGTCGGTTTCGTTACTAAAACTCGTATGTCGAAATGTTTCGACTGTTAAGTTTAATTCGTTATATTTCTTTAATCTTATCCATCATTTAATTTAGGTATATAACCTATAGTTGCATGTATGCATGCATTACTTATTTATATTGTATTATTTTCCCACCATCCATTATAATACCTTGTATTATATAATCCATTATCTTTAGTAAACTATATTTCCATTCAAAAACTGATAACATATAGTTTATAAACTATTTTTATGTAACAACCACCATCATTATATTATATGGTTTCCAACCATAATATATATATCTATCCTTATATACATTTTTCTGGTATATGTATATATTTACCATATAGGTAAGTTCCATGAGTTATAAAACTCTTATATTATATGTTACATTTTTATCATCTTTTATTAGGTAATTATTCTCATTAGTTGTATTATATTATACAACTTATATTAAGATTATTATCCTAATACTATGTAACAATTTATGTTGTATAATTACAACTCCTAAGGTTTATTCAATATATATCTTAGTTTATAAATCTTATTTATTTATAGTTTGTCACATTATTTAATGTGAATATCCTTACTTATTTTAATTCCATTAAAACCACATTAATACCATATAATTCTTATAACATTTATAACATTGTAGACCATAGTCTAAAATTCATTTTCCAACTCTTATAATTTGGTACAGCCCTTCCTTTTATTTTAATTTCATTTTGACCACATAACATTATGTAATGTTATACCATATACTAATATCATATAATATGATATTTTTATTTCCTTTAATTCATAACTATAGTTTTTATACAAAACTATTTATATTGTCGCATAGGCATATACATTTATACCTTATTCTTTTCCATAATCCATAGTTTCCTTTATTTACAAATTCACCCCATTATTTATACCATGTTATATATATCATATAATATAACATTTTTAACTTATAAAAAGTATAACCTATGGTTATTTTAATTAAATAACCGAACAGGCCTTGGCTGTTTTAAATTTATTTTCCAGCCCCTTTAACTTTCCAAATTTATAATTTGACCACATATATAATGTTATGTAATATATATCATATATTATAACATTTTAAACCTTAATATAAATATAACCTATGGTTATATATGATGTAAATTTTCGAACAGAACCCATATATGTTCTATATTATTTTTCAACCCTTCCACTTTCTATAATTGCCATTTGGCCCAACTTATAACATATAGTTTTATAATATCAGTAAAACTATATATTATACTTATATCTTATTAAAATACCTTATATTACTCCAAAAATCACCAAATTTTACCCAAGGGTTATAATTTATATTACTAACCCATATATTCTCGGTTACCACTATTTCACCACATATATTTATCCAAAGTGTCACAATGACATAATAACTATATATTATACATATATAGTTTATTTTAATTCCAAAATCAACCAAATAAATTCCTAAAAATTCCTAATAGCCCATGGGTGTTTATAATACCATTTTACACCCTTTATTTTCGGTAATAACATATTTACCACATATGTTATAAAATTGTTACAATTAAATACTTATCTTATTATAAAACCTTAAATAAGTTATTTAACTTATCTAATTTGGTCAAAATCTACCATATGGTCAAGGTTGACCTCCTTAATATTGCCTTGACCATTAATTTCCATATATTACGGTTTGTACCCTTATTTTTCAGAAATTACCATTTAACCCCAAAACTTTATAAAATCTTATAATTTTTATTTAAACTCATTTAAACCTCTAATTTTTGGCTTTATTAATATATAGCCCCCAAATTTAATTTAATTACACTTTAAACCCCTATACCTTGCGGTAATACATTTTTATCACCTAAACTTAATTAAAACCTTATAAATACATAAAAATGGCCTAAAGTACATGGCTTTATTACAAACATTAGGTTATAAAATAAATTACACATAAATGCCCAAAAATGCTTTAAACTCTTGGCCTTACCACATAGTTTTCCATATTTACCAATTTTCCACATAATATCTTAAATTTGACAATTATGTTAATTAATTACTTATATAATTTACTAAACCATTCCTTAATCACCTAAGGTCAAAATAAGACCTTTTATACCTTGTTCACTCACGGTAATATTATACACATATGTATAAACACATATCAATATACCAAGTGAAGGTTTAAGTGATTTATACCTTATTTTTGCCAAGTTTAGGCCTTGTTTGGCCACGGCTGCTTAGGAACAATTTTTCCACAGCTTAGTTAACATGTTTTCAAACAGCAATTAAGGCATGATTAGTCTCCAAACAAGAGCTAACTATAAGAAGTTTAATGTATTTTTCAAGGTAAAATTTACCTTAGAATACCAAGGCAAGCAAGGTTAGTCTTTGGCCTATTTATACAGAACAAAAAGAGTATCAAAAGAGCTACTAAACCAAGCTTTAAAACTGGTATAGCTCAGATTAGAAGATGGCTAATTTTCACCTTGATTAAAATGCCAAAAATGGTGTTTTTGGCAAGGATTTGGCTAATCCTTGAGCTCTTGATATAACCAACTGAATAAGTATGTAAGAAGGAGAAGATTATAAGCCTAGGGAATCAAGCTTCAAACCGGTAATGAAAGAAATGGGAGAGATAAGTGCTTAAAGCACATTTTTATACCTAAGAACATATAGCTTTGCTTCCTTCCTCCTCTGAATTTCTCCACCGAAACACAGCCTATTTTCCAACCCAAACTCACACCAAATGGCTGGATGAAAATGGAAGTGGGTAAGCTCATTGGAAAGAGAAGAAAAAGATGAAGAAAATGGACATAAACTTGTCTTAGGAGCTTACCTAGATCAAAAGATCTCACCAACTGAAGTTGGAGTCTCCTTGCTGTTAAGGATGCTAAATGAGAGGGTATGGAGCTGAAGAAGACGACTGGAGGAAGTAATGGGAGGAAAGAGAAGAAAAAGAGCTTATAAGGTAATGTTTACTTACTTTAGTAAATAGTCTTAGATGACTCATTGTTAGATATTTTAGGTTGCTTAATGGGGGGTATGACAGCCTAAAGAGGTCGGCAATGGGTGGTTTGGTCAATGGGTGAATTTGACCATGGTTAAAGTTAAGTAAATTAAATGTTATTTTAGGTACTATTCACCCAAAATCACCCATTTTGATTTTATTTTTAAACTTTGATTTAGACTTTATAATATAGTCTATCATGTCCCATAAATGATATAAATAATGTAATCTAGTCCTAAAAGTGACAAAAAGTCATTATCTTAGAGCTCATACACAAAAACGTGCTTTAAGGTGTTTTAGCGCACATTTTGTGTCACAAGGTGTTTCTGAGCTTAGTTTTCCTGGAGAATAGTTTTGTTGTGTTCCTTACATGATAATTGATCTTAGGAACCCAATTTTATATCAAATAGAGGTCATAAGACCTTTAAGGTTTATCACCTATTTCAATTCAAAACTAACCAAACCCATAGTGGGTTCTACCAGCACACAAGTCATCCAAAATCTCATCCATAATTCACCAGTTACATTGTAATGCAATTAATCATTAAATGCATGGCTCCAAGGCCCTTAAATAACATAGCAACTCACAATTGCACTAAACATCACCACAATTCTCTCTCATGTCTATATAACACATTTCTAGCATGATTCTTTTGGGTTCATTCTTTTCATTACCCATCCCAATATTTTAAAGCAATCAAGATAATCATTAAGGTAAGATATTTACCTTAATCTTCCAAGTTTCCCTTTCTCTTCTCCTCTTCTCTTTTCTCTTTCATTCTCGGTCATGGGGTAAAACCATTGCCAACCTCTAGAACAACATTCAATTTGAATGAAATGAGAACTAAATGACACACTTAGGCTCATGAATTAATCTAGAACAAGGAAGGTGCTTAAAGCACAAAATTAGAGCATTACCTTTGGGAGTTCTAGAATAGGTTTTCAACCTTGAATCAAAGGAGGTTTCCAACCACCATTGGAGACTTGAACCAATACTCAAATCAAGAAATAAAGCAAGGCATCAAGAGAGGCAAAAATCGGCCACATAAGAAATGGAGGAAGAAATGGACTTTTGTGATTTTTCTTACCTTAAATGAAAGAGGAGACTCCCTAGCTCCATAAAATCTGATTTTCTTCTTTAATGGGGCTATACCCATGGTGGTCAACTTCATCCATTTGAGATTTTGAAAAGAGAGAAGTCAAGCTCTTGATGAGGGGAACAAGAATATGTAATTTGTTTTTGATTTAGAGCATTAATGTGGCTTGGGCAAGCTTGGGAGTGAGAGCTGCCATGGGAGGCTGCACAAATCGCACAAGGAAGAAGAAAGGGGAGGGGCAGCCTCCTGGGAAGAAGAGAGGGAGGAGAGAGAAGAGAGAAATGAGAGGAAAGAGAGGGGAAAGGTGCTTTTGTACCTTTTTCACTTTGCTTTTGTCTCTTTAATTAAAAGCTAGCTCATTACTTGAGAGGGAGAGTGCTGGAAACTCAATACAAAACCGACCCCCTACTTAAGCAGGGGCGTTTTCGTCTTTTTGTAAGAAACACTCCTAATTTTCCCGGTTTGGTACTATTCACCAACCGGGCCCGTTTTCCGGATTTTTCTCATTTATTTAATTTTAATGGTTCTTAGACTTTCATTATTGTTTAATTATAGTTATATGACCAACTATAATTTTTACGAGTCAATTAAATCACTTAAAGTCACATTTTCGGGTTTTCTTGAAAAAAATGCTTTAAGCTTCATTAGAGTTTTAAATCCACTATTCAGATTCATTTTCTTCGGGAATTGTTCCCACATATTATTTAGGCATAATTAAGCCTTAGGAATCCCGATATAAGACCCTAGTCGAGGTCATATACCTCCTATGGTTGTGTAACACACGCTTTTACGTTTTGTGCTTTTTACGCGTTTTCTCTTTTCTTTTGGTCTTATTTTCTTTACCAATATTCTTTAGGCACTATTAGGCCCTTAAATATCTTATTATAATAATTTAATCACCATGTTTAAGTTCGGGGTATTTCAAGTGGGCACTGTATGTGGATGCAAAATGTGTTTTTTGCGGTAAAATTGAAAACAGAAACCATCTATTTTTTTAGTGTGAATATAGTCGAGGTGTATTTCATGCTATTATTCACATCTGGCTGAGATGTAAACTTCCTGTTTGCTTCTCGGATTATATGTTGTGTATCTAGAGATCAAAGGGGAAATCTAGTTTAGTTTATAAGATGAGATCTTCTACAGTTGGGTTGGTGATATATCACATTTGGAAGTCAAGAAATGAACCTATCATTTCTGGTGTTCAGCCTAACTGGAATGGAAGCATTGCAAGTATAAAGTCGGGATTGAAGATTAGATGGAGTAAATTCCATTACCCTGTTATTAGGAAGACGTATAGAACCCTCAATTGTTTTAATTTGCTTGAATTCATGGACAAAACTTAGTGCTTGTCTGCAGTTTGACTAGCGATTGTATAGCAGTTTACTCCTTGTTTGTTCTTCCCTTTCTATTAATAAAGCTTACCCTTTCTTAAAAAAAAAACAATATTGTTTCAAAGCTTCTGATGTAACTACGTGCATTTAAAGTTGTATGTTTGATGTATATAGTTCTATGAGAGCTGCATTCATGTCAATGCAAAGACAAATGAAGAATACTATCCCTTGGAACCTAGTCAAGGTATTGTTAATTTCTAAATTTATGTGATAATGTCAACACTTGTTTATAATTGTGAATATGTGTGTGTGTATAGTGCCCGGCGTAGTCTGGGGGTTCGGAATATGGATATTATGTCATGAGATTTATGCATGACATAGTAGCAGTGTCATCCCTTTTAACAGAATACTCGTTAGACAAGGTATATAACATTCTTTGAAAGTTTTAGTTTAGCTCTTTATATGTTATTAGATTTATAGTTTTTAAATTAATGTTCATTCTCTTTTTTTTAAGGCTTACGTACAATTTCTCTAAGGTGGTGAATATGGAGATGCTCAAATAGTTGAGATACTTGAGGAATGGTCTGAGTTCTTCTGCACAAATTTGATGACTTGTTGACGATGAAGTTGATAAGTACTTTTTTTATAATGTAATTACAATTCAAAGCAATTGTGGATGATGTATTGGTAGATATGAAGTGTATTTTGCTTATTCTTTATAATTGTAATTCTATGCATTTGTGGATGGTGTATTGGTAGATATGAACTGTATTTTGCTTATTCTTTGTAATGCAAGTGTTTTTTATGTTTGTTGTTTCATTAACTCTCAAATTGTGGCGCGCCGTTGATATGGGGCGCTTTTAGCACTTTATGAATGTGTACTGGAGCGCCCCATTGTGGAGGCAGCTATATTATACCATAATATAAATCTGATTGAATCATTTGGTGTGTGATAGTGAATATATAAGCTAGAATGGAAAAACAAAAAAAGGGTTATTTCAGCGGTTCTAAGCTAAGAACCGCCAAAATAGATACTAAAATACAGTCTATCTTGGCGGTTGTAAGCTTAAAACCGACAAGATAGACCCATGGTCAGTCCCAGGCGCGGTCCCTTGGTCGGTCAATGCCAGAATGTATTCTGGAACCGACCGACCCTAGGAGCGAGGGTCGAACCTAAGGTCGGCCGGTTTCAGAATACATTCTGGCATTGACCGACCAAGGGACCGCGCCTGGGACCGACCCTAGGTCTATCTCGGTGGTTGTAAGCTTACAACCGCCGAGATAGGTGTTGTTAGTTTATGATTTTAGCGAGCATCTATTCCGGAAATAGACCCTTTTTCTACTAGTGGACATCCACCTGTCTTTTGTTCTATCTTGAACCCTTCATCTGTGTAACTCTCAAAATCTCCACAGACTGTTCGTTTGTGTAACTGTTATAGACCTTTGATATTTTGTATTCACTCAAAGATTCAACAAATGTTGATATCGTGTACTATATAAGGTCGTATTAATAGAATGCAAGAGGTGTGTATATTTCCTTCTTCCTTATCTTTTATATTCTCTCATTCTCTGCAAACGATTTATTTGGTATATTAAAAGCCTAGAAATAATCCTAGAATTCAATAATTCAATAGATCGTCAGGTTGCAAAAATCCCGGTCGAAATAGTATAGTAATTCAATGAAGCGACCAGGGTGTCAATCCACGGGACTTGATAAGTAAGTCTAGCCTTAGGTAATGGTTAACTCAAAAAGGGGTTTTGTTTTGGTTTTGGGTTTCACAAATAGATAACAAGAAAGTAAATAGCAGATAAATTAAAGTGATAGTTTTGGGAGTGTGAACGGTACTCTAGGTTCAGGGAGTTGTTTCACTAGCTAGGTTCTGCATATTCTACTGCTTAAATGGAGACTTGGATCGTCTTGTAATTCTCAATTATCTATTCTGTATTAAGTCTTAATTCCATATAGCTCATCTAGACAGGGCATGTAGTTCTAGTCTAGACCTAGCAAGTATATCTAGATGGTTTTATCGCACAGAATTACTAGTCTGGTTTTAATCCGGACTAAAGCTCCTAGTGACTAAAGTAATCTATCCGATTGCAATTATCACAAGTAACAGGTTAATAGGACCGTCAATGCTAATCACCTTATCTGATCATAACATGATTCGAGGGCTTATAATAAATTCATGACGTTTATTAAAAGCACTTAAAAGCATTAACCTGAACAATCCAAATTGTCTCAACAAGCAGAAAATAATGCAGAGTTTAACTAATTACAACATCCCTTCCCCTAGAGTAAATCCTCTTAGCTAGACATAGCGATTAATAATAAATGAGAGAAAGTTAGAAGAAATCATTTGTTACGAAGATCTTCTTGCTCGCTCCGTCCTTTGTCCTTGCGCTATCCTGGCTTGAAGGTTGATCTTGGTGATAATGGAGTGAATTGGGTGAAATGGGGCGAAAATGGAAGTTTTGGTGAGTTTTGTGAGGTGTCCGGATCAACAGGGTCGGACGCGATCCGGACAAGTGTAAAATAGGTGTGTCCGGCTAAACCGGGTCGGACGCGATCCGGACAAGGGTCGGACACGATCCGGACAAGGGTCGGACACGGCTAAATGAGGCGTATGAGTACCGGATGTGTGTGTGAATGATCGATGAAGATTATGGAGGATTTGATGAATGAATACGGGTTATGTCGTGAGTGAGCGATGCAGTTTATGGAGGAGATTTGATGAATGGAAATGGAATACGTGAATGAGAGGATATGCAGAGAGGGAGAGATGAGGGGTTAGACTGTGAAGTCTGGTGCGGTTTGGAATGAAGGTAGGAGATGGTATATATAGGGTTAGAGAGGAAGCACAGATTAGTGGGAGTTTGGTATAGTTGGTGAGAAATAATTTGATTGAGCTTGGAGCCTTCTCCATTAATGCGCCGCTCCCCTGTTTACAGGCCAACTGTCTGTTAATGCGCTGCTCGATAATTAGCCGAAAGGCTAATTATCAGTGCGTGCATTTTTATTTTTCAATTCTGTGTGACGTCCGGATCGTGTCCGGATCCGGACGTGACACAGAGTTTTAGATCTGGAATGCGAACTCTCGGATCTGGAATTTTAGTCACGTCCGGCTCTTGTCCGGCCAAACAGATCCGGACAAGAGACGTCCGGCTTTGTGTCCGGCCAAACTGATCCGGACAAGACCAATTTTTGTCTCTTCTCCTGATTTGTTCCCCGTTTGTTGTGTTGTACTCCTTATGATGTATAATCTTTATTCCCTGGGTTTTTCCTGTATTTAACATATATAACACATCAGTTCTTATCAAGCATCAATCTTAGGAAAACACAATAAGTGGGAAACATTGCCTGAATCGTTACAAATTATAAGGTATTTAAACCCTAAAAAGCCTATATGTTTCACACTTATCAACTTCCTCACACTTAAGCTTTTGCTTGTCCTCAAGCAAAATAGGAATAAGAATATCTCTAAAACCTTCACATAATCTCAAATTTTAAACAAGTGCAGGGCGAAATCAAACAAGGTGATAAATGAAAGAATAATCTTGCTCTCTGAGGTAGGTTTTCACAAACAGTGAAGCAGGAACAATTTTGTAAAAGCATAGAGAAACTAGATTGTAGAAAACAAGTTAACTTAGATTGGGACTTTCCACCATTTCTTTCCTCTAACCTTTGGATGACAAGGGGTGTGAAGTAATGCCTTATTCCGCAATACCTTTCAACACCACGTACTCGTGATCAAAAGCAAAAATTAAACTACAATGAATTTTTCTTTCACATGCAAAAACATTCTTCTTCCAAGAATTATATACAAAACAAACGAAATATTGTGAATTGCAGAGTTGTTCCTTAACCCAGACTTTTCTCTCTATCCTTGTAACGGTGTTGGGCCAACTATCCCAGATCACGAGACCTTAGGTAGATAGGTGATAAGGCACCCTTAAGACTTAATAACCGGATAGACGAGGCCTGCTATTGTTAGGAAAAAAAATTTTGATCAGTGGAGTACCTTGCCTTACCCTTTTCATTCCAAACATTCACTTCATTTCCAAAATCCCAAGCTAAAATATTCTAGTTTCCACAACTAGCCAATCTACCTGATTTTTAGTGAAAAGAGAGTGGTTTTAAATAAAACTATTTTTATACAAACCTCATCAAGCAAAAAGATTCCTACGGTTTTCACTTTGATTTAATAACACTCGATGTGCACAGGTATTAGAGAAGCAAAAAGCAAGTGTGGCATTAAAGAACAATTAGCATGTTTTCAGGGAAAGGTCTCTCCTTCCTCACACTTAAGATGAGCAATGTCCTCATTGATCAATGAAGAAAAACAGAGAAAAGAGCTTTCAAAACATGCTATACTCATAATAGATGCATATGCAATAATTAACCCTCAACGCAACAAATGTGGAACATCAAGTACGTGAAATTATGAACTGAGACTCCCCTGGTGTTATGGCTTGAGGAAGATGTTCTTCCTCACACTTGAAGTTTGGCAGGGGTCGAGAGATTCCTTATGAGTCACAGACAGTATACGTTGTGTGCAGATTAAGAGTTGCTAAATTTTCACTGGCAAGTACAACCACAGAATAAAGTGCATTAACTCGAACTATAGATAATTTTTGAATCGAATGAGTCATATTTAGAGAAAGAATACTCCCCATAGTTTAAGCTTAGCAGACATTCGCAAGCAATGTTCACAGAATTGCGATTCTATCCTACGATCCTACGATTTTACGATCCAAATTCATAGTTACGATCCGGATCGTAGGTAGGATCAGAGCCATGTAGGATCGTCAAAGGATCACGATTCCATCACCCGATCCTACGATCCTACACTCTAGATGCATAGTACGATCCTACGATCCCATCGATCCTAACTTTATTTATAGTTTATGTTTTTCATTTTGACTTTGTGTTCTACTGCTTACATACGTTTTTGAATGAGTATGGATGTGAAAACCCATGATTTTGTAAATAAAGAATTTGTAGCTCATAATGTTTGTTGGGGGTGATGAAAGAAATAAAGACGCACATAAAAAATACGAATTATGTGGATTTGATTTATGTTTAATATCTTATTAAAATTTATCTTTTTTATGGAGAATAATATGAGAATTCATATGGTTTGCTTATCTATATTTCAATTTTGTACGTGTACTATCATAGTTGTGGTCTTAATTTTTATTTTTAATTCAATAGTGTTATA
The DNA here is from genome assembly GCA_023374045.1 of Limonium bicolor. Classification (NCBI taxonomy): domain Eukaryota; kingdom Viridiplantae; phylum Streptophyta; class Magnoliopsida; order Caryophyllales; family Plumbaginaceae; genus Limonium; species Limonium bicolor. The sequence goes on from CM041781.1 coordinate 17,381,348, forward strand.
CATTCTTACTCAAATTAAACTTTATGCTTTAAATGGAAGTTTTTTATAACATATGTATATTTTTGAACAATATTAACTCACTTTTGTAGGATCGGACGATCCCACGATTCGATCCCACGATTCGATCCTAGGGGTCACTTACGATCCTACACTAGGATCGCGATCCTAAAAACATTGTTCGCAAGTAGTGTGGTTCCATTTCCTGTACTTATAGCCATTTGTTTCGCAGTAGAGGTGACATGTAAAGTAATCATTTTAGAACGCTGCACTGCTCAGAGAAACAAGAAATTTAGCAATTTAGAATTTAAAACACTACTGAATATATCTAATACCACTTCTCCTGCAGTCCCATGTTTCCGTTAGTCTTAACAAACAAAAGTAAAAATAAGTTAAAGAAAAAGAAAAGAAAGATACAAAAAAACCAACAAAAGAGAAGAAAGCAGTAAAAATAGAATGGCTATCACTGAGGCGGTGGTGGTGGTGGTGGTGGTTGCCGGCGGTTATGGTGTTTTGGTGGAAGCGCTAATGGAGGTTGAGAGAAGGTGTTATTCTGGGTCAAAGTATGTCGGGAGGATGATGAAGCAGTGAAGCGAGAAAGAAGAAAGGAGATAAAAAATATCGGGGCGCACTTTTTTTTTTTTAGTGGTGTCCGATTTCTGTCCGGATCCGGACAGCTAGGGTTTGAGAACGTCCGGCTCAGCGTCCGGCTGAGCTTAGCCGGACATGTTGAAACTCCTTCTCTTTTTTTAAATGAAATAAAAACCACTACTCTAAAGTACCTCATTCATAAAAATGAAATTTTACCACAAATAATTAAACAAAAATAAACAAACACACGGAATGCAGAAATTAAATAACAAAAGTGTTAAAGGACTCCCTGATCCTTGGTGAACATTGCCATGATTCTTCCTCACACTTGAGTTCAGTTTAGCATTAGAGTGAAGTACCTGAAAGATTAAATCTGCAAAACCAGAAGAACTCAAGTGGAACCAGTAAAACCATTAGTAAAATAAGAGCCATGGCTCTTTCAATTTGCACAACAGTGATTAACACTCTGCTAAATAAAGAAAAGAGGAAAAAATTAACCAAACCAAGGAAAGATACAAACCGGTGGGTTGCCTCCCACCAAGCTGCCCGGAGTTAAAGTCTCTGGCTAGACTTTACAGATAAGGTCAAGGAGGGCCGCCACAGCAGCTAGCAATAGCTTTCTTCAGTCTGAAATACCATTGCGGGTGTGGCTTTTGGATGCTTTGGGAGGTGGTGCTGCAATACAGATAGAGAGATAGAATTTATGGAATTGGAGCTTTCAATCAAGGATATACCTGGTGCTGGAGGGAGAAAAGGTATCGCCTAGGTACTTCTTAGTCGAGCACCATTTACTTTGAATACTTCTCTGTCTTATTCTCTAGCTCATAAGCACCATAAGTAGTGATCCCCACAACTTTGAATGGACCTGCCCAATGTGATTTCAACTTACCAGGAAAGAGGCGCAGCCTGGAATTATAGAACAACACTAGATCACCGACTTTGAATTCTCTCTTATGGATCATCTGATCATGGATTCTCTTTGTGCGCTCCTTATAAATTCTGGAACTGTCATAGGCTTGCTCTCTGAGTTCCTCAAGTTCAGATAGTTGAAATTTTCTTTTCTCTCCAGCAGTTTGCATATCAAAATTCAGGGCTTTCAATGCCCAGTAAGCTTTGTGCTCTAATTCGACTGGAAGATGGCAAGCTTTTCCATACACAAGTTTAAAAGGAGACATACCTATAGGAGTCTTGAAAGCAGTCCGGTATGCCCACAAAGCATCATCTAGCTTAACTGACCAATCCTTCCTTGATGCATTTACAGTCTTCTGTAGGATCCATTTCAGCTCACGATTAGTCACTTCTGCCAGACCGTTAGTTTGGGGGTGGTAAGGTAGTGCCACCTTGTGAGTCACCCCATATTTACTCATTAAGGAGTCGAATGCTCGGTTGCAGAAGTGGGAGCCACCATCACTGATAATTGCCCTGGGCACCCCGAATCTGGTGAATATGTGTTTCTTCAGGAATTTCACCACTGTCTTGGAATCAGCATTGTGGCATGGAATAGCTTCTACCCACTTGAGACATAATCTACAGCTACCAGGATGTATTGATTTCCATGAGATGAGGGAAAAGGGCCTGTGAAATCTATGCCCCAAACATCAAAAAGTTCTACCTCAAGAATACCTTTCTGAGGCATCTCATGCTTTCTGGAGATGTTTCCCATCCTCTGACAGGGGTCACAATGGGAACAGAAATGGTGGACATCTTTATGTAGAGTAGGCCAGTAGAATCCACACTCCAATATCTTTGCAGCTGTTCTTGTATAACCATGATGGCCACCTGCTCTTTAGCATGACAGAATTCGATTACACTCTGGATCTCCTTATCTGGAAGACATCGCCTCATCAAGCCATCAGCACAGATCCTAAACAGATATGGATCCTCCCAGATATAATGGCGGGTTTCTGACAAGAATTTCTTCCTCTGGTTATAGCTGTAGTCATGAGGAATTAAACCAGTAGCAAGATAATTAACTAAGTCAGCATACCATGGTTCATCTACTTTTCCAATTTTGAACACCGTCTCATCAGGGAAGAATTCGTTGATCGGGATTCCATCATCAGGGATATCAAGTCTAGATAGGTGATCAGCAACTCCGTTCAGCTTCCCCTTTTTATCCACAACTTCTAAATTAAATTCTTGGAGAAGTAGATCCACCTCAGAAGTCTTGGTTTCGATTCATTCTTCTGAAAAAGATACTTGAGGGCTGAATGATCGGTGTGGACTATCACCTTGCTTCCAAGCAGATATGGTCGAAACTTGTCCAAGCAAACACCACAGCTAGCAACTCCTTCTCTGTAGTAGTATAATTTTTCTGTGCGTCAATTAAGGTCTTGCTAGCATAAGTGATTACCCTCAGCATCTTATCTTTCTTCTGACATAGTGCGCGCGCCCACAGCATAGTCGCTGCATCCGTCATGATCTCAAATGGTTCAGACCAATCTGGTGGGACCACAATTGGTGCTGAGCAGAGCTTCTCTTTGATAGTCTGAAATGCTGTCAAGCACTCCTCTGTGAACTGAAACTTGATGTCCTTCTGAAGCAAGTCTGACAGGGGTTTAGCAATTTTTGAGAAGTCCTGTATAAACCTCCTGTAAAACCCTGCATGACCAAGGAAAGATCTTACATCTTTAACTGAAGTTGGTGGGGGCAGTTTTTCTATTACCTCTATCTTGGCCTTGTCCACCTGGAGGCCTTCTCTTGACACCTTATGCCCAAGCACAATTCCTTCTTGTACCATGAAATGGCACTTCTCCCAATTCAGCACAAGGTTAGTCACTAGTAGAAAAAAACATTTTAAATGACGACACTTAACCACGGTTAAATGAAAAACCGTGGTTTAAAGTTTATAAACCACGTTTTCTAGGGAAACCGTCATTTAAGTAACGCCGGAGAGAATAAACCACGGTTTTTTTGGACCGTGGTATATAGTTTAATTTATAAACCACGGTTTGTAGGGCAAACCGTCATTTATAGTACATGCCGGAGAGAATAAACCACGGTTTTTGGAGAACCGTGGTATATAACCGTCACGCCGGAGAGAATAAACCACGGTTTTTTGAGACCGTGGTATAAACCGTCACGCCGGAGAGAATAAACCACGGTTCTTTAAGAACCGTGGTATATAACCGTCACACCGAGAGAATAAACCACGGTTTTTGGAGAACCGTGGTATAGTCTGAGCGGGAATTTTAATTTTTGGCCCAATTAACGCGGCTCTTTTCTTCGGAATGTACTATAAATGACGGTTCCCCCAAACCGTGGTTTTATAAGTAAACAAAGAGAGCCGCGTTAATTTGGGCCGAAAATTAAAATCCCCGCTCAGACTATATACCACGGTTTTTATAGAACCGTGGTATATAACCGTCACGCCGGAGAGAATAAACCACGGTTTTTTAAAGAACCGTGGTATATAACCGTCACTCTCGAGAGAATAAACCACGGTTTTTGGAGAACCGTGGTATATAGTCTGAGCGGGAATTTTAATTTTCGGCCCAAATTAACGCGGCTCTCTTGTTCTCTATATATTTCTCTTACTGTATTGCAACCCACACTGGCGAACAAGGATTGAACGCGCCTCTTCCTCATTCTCTCTCCCTCCCGGTAATTTTTACAACCACGCCGGCGAACATGGAACATGCTCTACGCCATCTCTTCAACCTCCCGGTAATTTCGCAAACCATACTAGTGAATAAGAACATGCTCTATGCCATATCAACCACACTGTAAATTTGCTACCCATACTGGCGAACAAGAAACATGCTCCTACCTCTCTCATTATCTTTGTTTTCATGGTAATTTTTGCAACCCACACTGGCGAACAAGGACGTGCTCTGCGTCTCATCCTCATGTTCACTCATTGTAATTTTTGCAACCCACCCCCGGCGAACAACGAACATGCTCTACGCCACATCCATTTTCTTCAACCTCACAGTAATTTTGGAACCCACCGGCGAACAAGGAGCATACTGCACCTCCATTCTCACTCACGATTTCGCAACCTTAATTCGCAAAAGGAACATACATAATCTGGCATCTTCTTGTCTTGTATATGCGCTCTGTTGAGATTTCCAGATTAAGGCGAAGATTTGAAAAATTCATGGACTATAAACCACGGTTTCATGTATAACCGTGGTTTATTCGTTTTGTTTTTTTCACCTTATATACCACGTTTTTAGAATAACCGTGGTTTATTCTCTCTGGCGTGACGGTTATATACCACGGTTCCCCAAAACCGTGGTTTATTCTCTCCGGCATGTACTATAATGACGGTTGCCCTACAAACCGTGGTTTATAACCCGTGTTTTTTTTTACATTATATACCACGGTTTTTAGAATAACCGTCATATATTACTCACTATAAATGACGGTTTATAGAACCGTGGTTTTTATCTTCATTTAAAACCACGGTTTTGAACCGTGGTATATAATATTTTGGCATTTACGACGCCGCAAATACCACGGTTTTTAACCGTGGTATATAAGCAAAATAACCGTGGTATATAATGTTTTTCTACTAGTGAGTGTCCTCACAGCGAGCCAAGATCTAGTCTAATTGCTCCAGACAAACATCAAAGCTTTGTCCATAGACAGAGAAGTCGTCCATGAACACTTCAATGCTTTTCTCAATAAACTCATTAAAAATCGCCATCATACATCGCTGAAATGTGGCTAGAGCATTGCAGAGACCAAAGGGCATCCTCCTGTAAGCAAAAGTACCATAAGGGCAGGTGAAGGTAGTCTTCTCCTGATCTTCTGGCGCAATGGGAATCTGGAAATACCCACTGTACCCATCAAGGAAGCAGTAGAACTCCTTCCCAGCTAACCGCTCCAACATTTGATCAATAAACGGTAGTGGGAAATAGTCCTTCCTTGTGGCCTCATTCAAGCGCCGTAATCGATGCACATCCTCCAACCTGTGGTCTGTCTGGGGTACCAATTCACCTTTCTCATTTGGCACTGCAACTATCCCCCCTTTCTTTGGAACAACCTGGACTGGAGAAACCCACTGGCTATCAGAAATAGGATAGATGATACCTGCATCAAGGAGTTTCAGTACTTCGGCCTTGACCACCTCCTTTAGATTTGGATTCAATCTTCTCTGGGGTTGTCTCACTGCCTTGTAATTCTCCTCCATATGAATCCGGTTGTGGCAGAAACCCGGATTGATCCCCTTGATATCAGCAACTGTCCAACCCATGGCACTTTTATGTTTCTTTAGCACCTCCAGAAGTCTAGTTTCCTGCGAAATAGACAAGATGCAGAGATAATAACTGGCAGGGTGTTACCCTCTGCCAAGAAAACATATTTAAGATGGGAAGGGAGAGATTTAAGTTCCAAGGTAGGAGGCTTCTCTATTGAAGTATGGGTCTTTGGATGGATCGTTCCAACTTTCTACAGGAGGAGAGGAGGAACGAAAGTAGGGCTTCCCTTGATTTAGCTGCTGGACGACCGAGGCCATCTCAAAGCTGTCTTTGTCATCCTCAATGGATCGACTTATTACCTGCTCTAAAGTATCAGAAAACTTAAACAAAGAATTAAAGGATCAATACTCCTATAGGTGTAGTCATCATCAAGATCATAAGAATTATTAATTAAATCAGCAGAGAAAACAGCTTGAGAAGAAGTGGTCTTCTGCATCATCATGTTTATATCAAAGCTTAATTCTTCATCATGAAATTTCAAGGTAATCTTCCCCTTGTAAACATCAATAACAGTCTTTGCAGTTCTGAGGAAGGTCTACCAAGAATCAGAGGTACCTCAACATCTTCATCCATGTCAAGGATCACAAAATCAGCGGGAAGAAAAATTTACCCACACTAACAACTACATTTTCAACCATACCTCTTGGTGTGATCGATGATCTATCAGCTAACTGGAGTCTGAAATGAATGGGAACGAGCTCACCCGCATGTAGCTTTTTAAACATGGTGTATGGCATCAGGTTGATGCTCGCTCCTAGATTGCAGAGACCGTATCCGCAATCCATGTCTCCAATTGAACAGGGATGATGGGCTGACCAGGATCACCACGCTTTGGAGGCAACATCTGTCGGAGAGCTGCTGAACAAGTTTCGGTCAGCTAGATGGTGTCCTTCTCTTTATATTTCCTCTTATTCGAAATCAGATCCTTCACAAATTTAGCATAATTTGGCATCTGCTTAATCGCATCAATAAGAGGGATATTGATAGTCAGCTTTCTAAAAACATCTAAAAATCTTCCAAAATGCTCATCGAGCTCTCGCTCTTTGAGACGGTTTTGGAAATGGAGTTCTTTTTCAGATATTTCCCCTTTTTATTTTTAACAACAGTAGAAAGAGAGGAAGAAGGAATAGGAGCCTGGGTCTCCTCAAAAACTACCTCAGAGGGGCGGGATGCCCTGATGGTGCACCGGTGGTATTAGAAAGAGGCTCGGTCTTTCATCAGTACGGCTTCCTGCCACTTGGTCTTTTAAATTCCTCCCACTTCTCAGGGTAACTGCTGCTGCTGCTTCAGAATCCTCGCAGTCTTCGTCTGAGATCGACACTGCCTTCAACTGCTCTTTTGGATTGGTTTCTGGTTGGGAAGGCAATGATCCATAAGGTCTCTGCTGCATGAGGAATTGAGTCAACTGACTCTTGTTCCTTGCATCTCCACCATGGCGTTTCTCTAGTTTCTGGTTGATTACCGTTTGCTGTTCTTGAGAAGCCATCAGCTTATCCACCATCTCCTTTAGACTGGCATTGTTTGAGCTCAAAGATGGTTGCTGAGCTTGAGGTTGCTGTGGCCGGAATTGATTATATTGAGTCTAGAAAAACCGGGTGGTCCTCCTTGATTCATCCTCTGAGGCTGCATTTGATGTGAATTTAGTGCATTGTAGGATTTCCATACCTCAGATTTTGGTGTTGATTCTGCACCCAGGGTTCCTGTTGTTGAACTGGCCTATTACATTGGCCTCCTCGGTTTGCCTCTCTCGGCTACTATGGGCAGTCCTCATAGTCGTGTGCATCCCCACACTGAGAGCAACAAGCTTCGTTCGTAGAGATTTTCTTGGCGGACTGCCTGGTGGTTGGCCCCATGGTGAGCTGTTCAAGCATTTTCGTCATGCTTCCCATCGTGGTCCTCATCTGTGCTTGCTCGGAGGCTAGTTGTTCCATCATCGGGTGCTGGAGCTCTGGAAGAACTCTGACCTATCGAGAATACTCGTCCTCCACTGCTGCTCCATTGGCGAAGCTCCTCACAGTAGGACTCCATAGATGCCATGAAATCCTCCCCACTCTTTGCTAGCAGGTTTCCTCCTAGGGCGGATCTTATCTCGCCTCTGTGTTCGTCTTTCAACCCCTGGAAAAATCCCTGAGCTAGTGAAGTGATGTCCTGACCATGGTGAGGGCACTGGCATAGTAGCTCTTTGAATCGGTCCCACGCCTCACAGACTGTCTCACTACCCTTCTGTCTGAATGCCATCAGGTCGGCAATCATTTGTCGTGTCCGGGAGATGGGAATGTACTTCTCGTAGAATTTGTCCATCATTTGCTCCCAGGTGGTAATGATGCCTGGTGGTAGTCTGTGGAACCATTTCGAGGCTTCTCCTGATAAGCTGTGCTGGAACAGGCTCAATCTGCGTACTCCTCCAATCCCTTGAGATAATCCAAGAGAGTCCAAGTGCACCAGAAAGCGTGTACATGGTCTAATGCATCCGTGGGTCTGCACCTGAAAAAGTACCTGTAGGTGATTTCTAACAGCATTGGATTGGTGAGAAGGTTTTACCTTTTACCAATCGGATATAAGTTCTGCAGTCAGATTGGGTAGAACACTGGCCCTCGTCTTGGTGTGGCTGGTGGTCTGTTTTATCCTTCCCATCGTGTATTGGGCCACTGCACCTGCTCCAATTTGGTTCATGGATTTCCTGCCATATTGAAGTCAAGCTGCCTTCTTGTTCTCAAAGCTTGGAGGTATACTCTTTCGATTTCAGGATCGAAGTCTGTCCGGGGGACCAGTTGAGCGTGTTCCTTCGCATCCACTAGGTTTTAGAATCAGGCTTATAATCAGCCCGAGAGAAAGGAACAAAATGAGTGAGTTTTAAAGTAATGAAAAACAATTGTATAAAATGGCACACAAAATAAATTAAATCAAAATATATTACAAAACAAACAATTATAAACAATGTGTTGCAATAGAGTAACGAATTAACCAAGGCTTGGGACTAGACAAAAGTCAAGTCCCCGGCAACGGCGCCATTTTGCAAACGATTTATTTGGTATATTAAAAGCCTAGAAATAATCCTAGAATTCAATAATTCAATAGATCGTCAGGTTGCAAAAATCCCGGTCGAAATAGTATAGTAATTCAATGAAGCGACCAGGGTGTCAATCCACGGGACTTGATAAGTAAGTCTAGCCTTAGGTAATGGTTAACTCAAAAAGGGGGTTTTGTTTTGGTTTTGGGTTTCACAAATAGATAACAAGAAAGTAAATAGTAGATAAATTAAAGTGATAGTTTTGGGAGTGTGAACGGTACTCTAGGTTCAGGGAGTTGTTTCACTAGCTAGGTTCTGCATATTCTACTGCTTAAATGGAGACTTGGATCGGCTTGTAATTCTCAATTATCTATTCTGTGTTAAGTCTTAATTCCAGATAGCTCATCTAGACAGGACATGTAGTTCTAGTCTAGACCTAGCAAGTATATCTAGATGGTTTTATCGCACAGAATTACTAGTCTGGTTTTAATCCGGACTAAAGCTCCTAGTGACTAAAGTAATCTATCCGATTGCAATAATCACATGTAACAGGTTAATAGGACCGTCATTGCTAATCACCTTATCTGATCATAACATGATTCGAGGGCTTATAATAAATTCATGACGTTTATTAAAAGCACTTAAAAGCATTAACCTGAACAATCCAAATTGTCTCAATAAGCAGCAAAATAATGCAGAGTTAACTAATTACAACAACATCCCTTCTCCTAGAGTAAATCCTCTTAGCTAGACATAGCGATTATAATAATAAATGAGAGAGAGTTAGAAGAAATCATCTGTTACGAAGATCTTCTTGCTCGCTCCGCCCTTTGTCCTTGCGCTATCCTGGCTTGAAGGTTGATCTTGGTGATAATGGAGTGAATTGGGTGAAATGGGGCGAAAATGGAAGTTTTGGTGAGTTTTGTGAGGTGTCCGGATCAACAGGGTCGGACGCGATCCGGACAAGTGTAAAATAGGTGTGTCCGGCTAAACCGGGTCGGACGCGATCCGGACAAGGGTCAGACACGATCCGGACAAGGGTCGGACACGGCTAAATGAGGCGTATGAGTACCGGATGTGTGTGTGAATGATCGATGAAGATTATGGAGGATTTGATGAATGAATACGGGTTATGTCGTGAGTGAGCGATGCAGTTTATGGAGGAGATTTGATGAATGGAAATGGAGTACGTGAATGAGAGGATATGCAGAGAGGGAGAGATGAGGGGTTAGACTGTGAAGTCTAGTGCGGTTTGGAATGAAGGTAGGAGATGGTATATATAGGGTTAGAGAGGAAGCACAGATTAGTTGGAGTTTGGTATAGTTGGTGAGAAATAATTTGATTGAGCTTGGAGTCTTCTCCATTAATGCGCCGCTCCCCTGTTTACAGGCCGACTGTCTGTTAATGCGCTGCTCGATAATTAGCCGAAAGGCTAATTATCAGTGCGTGCATTTTTTTTTTCATGCGAACTCTCGGATCTGGAATTTTAGTCACGTCCGGCTCTTGTCCGGCCAAACAGATCCGGACAAGAGACGTCCGGCTTTGTGTCCGGCCAAACTGATCCGGACAAGACCAATTTTTGTCTCTTCTCCTGATTTGTTCCCCGTTTGTTGTGTTGTACTCCTTATGATGTATAATCTTTATTCCCTGGGTTTTTCCTGTATTTAACATATATAACACATCAGTTCTTATCAAAGCATCAATCTTAGGAAAAACACATAATAAGTGGGAAACATTGCCTGAATCGTTACAAATTATAAGGTATTTAAACCCTAAAAAGCCTATATGTTTCACGCTTATCATTCTCCCAAATTTATAACAACGTTGATATATCTGCAATTGAATTCTCCTTAATCTACCTATCAAACGCTTTAGTTTTTTTCTACCGAACTTTATTTTCTAAAAAAAGTTACAAACTACATTATAACATGGTACAAATAACTATATGAATTGGAAGTTTTGTCTGAAGGTAATGTTATAAATAGTGACCCTATGAATATAGTATTATATACAAAGATATCTATTTATATATAAAATGTATACGTATATAAGCATAAAATACATATGTATATGAACATATAATATATCTCACATATGAAGGGATATGATATAATAAGTTAAAATCATTAGATCTGTTTATGGGACAAAAACTTGGACAACAACCTAGTCTTGAATTGATGAAAACTTCCAATCATCCGGGCAAAATTGGGTGAATAGATCCAATATTACGATCAACTTTACTTACACATGCGATTAATAATATCTTTTGACTATCTCTAATTAGTTATATTTGGATAATTTAAAACTATTAAAAATGTCCCTAAAATTTTAAAATGTTTACTTAAATATTTACTACTCTATTTGATTATGTCAATATTTTATTTACATTCAATATAGGCAATTTATTCATATTTATATGCTTTTAGTTTGAGTTATTATGTTATTTTAAGTTAGTAATATGTATTCCTATTTTAATAATAAATATATACTTTAACTAAAAGTATGTTCTTCTAAAAACAATATTCACGTACAAAATTATATTTTATGTATCTACATAATATATTTATCTAATTATATAGGTCAGAATGTTTTGTTATATTCTTACTTTAGAAGTAAAACCAAATGAAATATAGAAAGAAATTGACCATAAGAGGAAGTGAATGGTTAAGTACTTATAGGAAAGTCCAAATAAAAAAAGTAGGACCGCCTACAAAGTAAACCTAGAATTCGGATCCTCGGTTCAGGTTTGGTTCGGTTCAATTCAGGTTCGGTTCAATTGTAAATATCTAAATATTTGGTTTGGTTCGGATCGGGTTCATCTAGTCTTTTTGGGTTAAGTTTGGTCTTATGCATTTTCGGGTCAGTTTGAATTTGGTTCGGGTGGGCTGGATTCTGATGACTTTGGTTTGGTTGATTTTGGTATAAGTGATTCCGATTCGGGTTAGCCTCTGGGTCTATTTGGTTTTTTCAGGATATGGGTCGAATTCAGGTGAATTTTTTGGGTTAGGTTTGGCTGACAAAAATTTAAACTCTTAATTTAAGCAACCTTTGTGACTTGTTTTGATTATCATACTCAGCTACAAATTCTTTTTGTATACTGTTAGTCTTGACCAATTGACTTGTTAGTCTATTGATTAGACAAAACCAATTGAAGGTCAATTTTTGTATATGAAGTTTTAACTAAGGAATTGTAAATTGTATCGACCAAATTAAATTAGAATTTGTGAACTAGTGGTCACTGGTAAAATAAAGTTTTACTCTATATATTTTCATTCAAAAAGATAACTGGTAAAAAGAAACAGTAGTAACTTCAAAATAATTTAAAAAATGGTTCAAAACTTATAGAAAACCTAGCTATTCATAAGGTTAACTATTGAATTATATTTAACTAAAATCTAAAGTGGTAGTCCTATTTTGTTTTGATGTTATTGCATAAAAAGTCAAGACGAGAGTTGAATGATCGTCGTAGGGGCTTCACAAAATTGCAATACATTTTCTAGAGAGTTAAAGTGCACGAGTTCACTTTAATCTGAATGTGAGTTGTCGACTATACTAGTGTGCTCAGACGCCGCAGAACGTGATGCTTTTTGTTTTGTGTGTGTGTGTGGAGTGTTGGATTTATCTAGCACGTATTGTTAAGTGAGATGTAAGTTTTGTAATCTTTCGTGATACAAATGATAATATTTTTTTAAATTTATTTTGTATTTATTCTCACGCATCTACACATCGCGTTTAATATATGTCTCAACAAAAAAGTTTAGGTTTAACCGAATCTTTATCAACATTCAAAACATAATTATACATAAATTTATTAAAATAAAATTAATAGGTTGATATAAAATAGTAATGATATACATCACTTTTTTTTATAAAACATTAATTAAAAAACTAAACTTAACTTATGTGTTAAAAATATGCTTTCATTCTAAATTTCTTATATCATACTTCCCCATTAATAAGATTTAAAAATTAGAAGTATCTAATTTTCAAGATTAAATATCTTACTTCAAAATTCTAAAATTAATTTTAAATTTTAACAGATGTACACACTAGATTTTTTTTCCAACCCATTTCAACATCTAATAATATCTTGTAAAGTTGTAATGTGAAAAATTATTACTAGTTGGAATCCAACATTGTATAATATATAGATTTGTAAAATACTTTAATTGAAAAGTTAGTTTTTTGGTTAATTTGTAGTTGTAATTTGGATATCAATCTTTAATTTAGGAGTAATTTATGAAGTCATAAATTTTCTTGATTTAAAGAAACAAACTGAAAAAGTATAATATGTAACTTTTAAATATTACAAGAATTCCATAACTCCCATTATTGTAAAGAAGATGCCAGCTTATTAATTATGTAGTAAATGAATAAAAAAAGAATGACCGTAAATATTGGTTTTTAACTGCTGAAAAATTCAGATGATAATATTCTGTAACCTCATGATAAATTAGGGTATGAGAAAACAAAATAATGGACAATTAGGGAATTGAAAAATCGAAAAAAATTTTCACTATCGTCGTCGTCATCTTTCACTGTTGGTAATTTTGCAACCCTAACTGGAACTGCTATTCTTGTGTCTTCGCCTCTGCGGAGATTAATCACTGGAACTGCTGCATCTCGCACACCAGACTGAAGACGGGGCTGAAGACCGGTAATATACTCGAACTTGTTTTCTTCACTCTGGCGATTATGACAATAGAATTTTTTTTTAATTTCCTCCGTCGCACCTTGTGAAGCAAACGATAAGCATTCAGAAAAAAATTTCTCGGTCGACTTCATTCTCTTCACTCACGGTAATTTTGCAACCCTAAATGGCGGACAAGGAACATACATGCTCTGTGCATCTCTTCATTCTCTTATTGTGTCTGCGCCTCTGCAGGGATAAATCACTGGAACTGCTGCCTTTCGCATACCAGGCTGAAGACGGGGCTGAAAACCGGTAATATGCTTGAGCTTATCTTATTCTCTCGGCGATTATAACAATATACGTTTTTGATTTCTTCTGCGCACCTTTTGAAGCAAACGATAAGCATTATAGCAGTAGCTTAGTCCCTTCTGTTTCCAGAATCCATAACCTGGGGTAGAGTATGAGCTTCGGAGTAGACTTTTACAGTAGTGATGGTGTAGATTATTGTTAGGTTAGAATAACTATATTAGATTCTGGTTTTAACATTGCATTGAGGTGTCATGAATGAACCTTGTTCAAGTTTATCTACTCTCTGGTCATGAATACTTATGCCGAGCTTCACCATTGACAAGGTTTGTTGGAATCGTAAGATATAATATATTGTTTGGGTTGTATTGGATTTCGGTTCGGATCCAGTTCGGGTTATTTATGGTTTCTTTTGGTTCGGGGGTTCTAGGTTTCTGTTATTATCAGGTTTCAGGTGAATTCGGATTGTACCAAATTGTGGTTTGGTTTGGTTTGGTTCAGTTCAGGTTATTCTGGGTTTTTGGGTCACATTATTCAGTTTACATTCAGATTTGGATTGGCTCGAGTTGGATCGGTTTTTCGGGTTCGGGTCACTTTTGCCAGGTCTAGTTAGTACTGATGTAATTTTAAACTGTGCCGGCTGCGCCATTCCTCTTCTTTATTTCTAAACCCTAACTCGCGGATTTATTAGTTGCTCTAAAGAACAATGCTTTGGCTCCTTGGTATATATTCATGTGAATCTGCTGAGAACCAAGTCTCCATCTCTTTCGTCCATTGCGGTTGCAATCGGTGAGACTTTGTTTCATTTCTTTGGTATATGGTGTGAACGCACTCAGAATCTGACTACTTTTCAATATGTATGTCAAAATTTGGGGTCCTTAATTGTTACTTCAGTTGAGACTACAAAAGTCACATTTGATTTCCTCAACCAAACGGTGGGTACTGGGTAACAGCTAGGCCGTAATTAACAGATTTTTGTTTAATCCAAATGATGTGCCAATTTGTCATGATAGCAATACTCTGCTACTCTTTATGATCCACTGCATCGGTTTTAGTATACATTTTTTTTTCCAAAGATAGTAGCGACTTCTCAGAGTAGTGAACGCACTCAGAATCTGACTACTTTTCAATATGTATGTCAAAATTTGGGGTCCTTAATTGTTACTTCAGTTGAGACTACAAAAGTCACATTTGATTTCCTCAACCAAACGGTGGGTACTGGGTAACAGCTAGGCCGTAATTAACAGATTTTTGTTTAATCCAAATGATGTGCCAATTTGTCATGATAGCAATACTCTGCTACTCTTTATGATCCACTGCATCGGTTTTAGTATACATTTTTTTTTCCAAAGATAGTAGCGACTTCTCAGAGTAAGCCAAACTTTTTCTCGATGAGATATGTTTAGCAAGTTTTTATTTCATCATTATAAGCAGGAAGTTAAGTGAGGTTGAACAAGTGACCTTGTGTTTTGTTGTATGGTTGTGGTATCTATTTTTCTAGTAGCAGCATTTATGGGAGTTGCTATATTTCCCTCTGCCTAACAGCGCCATGGTTTCCATTTGACGACATGGGTTGCCTGTTGGCTCGTAGGATGTATGTTAGTATGGTTATTGCTGATGAACATAGATTATTGATCGCTCACGAAAAATGAAGGCAAAAGAATAGTGGTGATAGGTGTGTGTGTTTCCCTTAGCAATGCTTCAACTAAGAATTTTGATAAGCATACAACATACCAAATGATTAATT
This sequence comes from Limonium bicolor, assembly GCA_023374045.1. Lineage (NCBI taxonomy): Eukaryota > Viridiplantae > Streptophyta > Magnoliopsida > Caryophyllales > Plumbaginaceae > Limonium > Limonium bicolor. The sequence continues at coordinate 17,396,836 of CM041781.1, forward strand.
TCTCAATTTGTTTGTTTACATGCAATATGTGGTTCAGTTAAAGGCGATTCTGTCACTGTATGCAGGGTATTGTGTGGAAAAATAAGGGACAATGGTGGAAGCAGTTGTGCATAAACGTTCGGCTCTGGGGAAGAGGAAGAAAGGGCAGAAGAAATATGGGGATAGATCAGAGAAGAGGGGAAACAGCATACCTGGGACAGGAAAGAAGGTTGACAAGAAGCTGAAGAGGTTGTTCCGGAAGAGGGCTAAAGAATACAATTCTGATGATGATGAAGATGCAGGTCCTGAAGTAAATGAGAGTGAGGTAGTCAAGGGCGAAAGATTCGTAGGGGAAAAACATAGAGATATAGGAGAGGTTCATCAGAAGTTGGAGGGGGATCGAGATTCTGATGACAGTGGCAGAGATGATGAGGAAGTGCAGCCGGGAACCGCAAGATTTGCTGAGGGTTGCAAGGCATTTAGGATTGCCTTTGCTAACATAATGAAGAGAAATGTCGATGAGGCTGAATTGGTAATAGGCCTTGGTATTTCAATGGGTGTACGAAATCATTGTCCTAGATATTCACTGTTTTGTTGAGTTTGTCTTTTCTGTTGTTGTTTTCAGGGCCCAGTGTTATCTGCTCATAAGAAGTTAGTTGTGGAAAAACTAGCTGAAGAAGAAGCGGAAAGAAAGGTCAAGAAGGAAACTAAGAAGGAAAAACACTTGGTACTGTTATGACCAATTCGATTGACATGCTGCTTGTTGATTTTTTTGTGGTTGATTTTCCTCTTAATGCATGGGTGCAAAATATTATGTAATTAGATTCAGGAGAAGGGGCATGTGAAGCCTGCTGCCTTTCTGGATACTCATGAGAAATTTCTCATTGGTGTTGCTACAAAAGGAGGTACTTTCGTCTCCTTCTCAATTCTATATTTGGTTAGCTGACCAATTTCATTGTTCTTTCTAACGGACTTGTCTTAATTCTCATGTCTGCTCATGAAATTTCAGTGGTGAAGCTGTTTAATGCTGTAAGTTTCATTTTTATAATCTAGTTTTAGGGGTCAAGTAAAATCTGGGACCTTCTGAGTTCAATTCCCTCTGTTGTCTTTTTCAGGTCAGTAAGGCACAAAATGCTCGGAGAGGCTTGAATCCTTCACGATTTAAAGATGCTAAAGGTATATATTGCTGTGTTGTAATACAATTTATGCGATGGCTGCTCTTTTTTGGGTTTTTTCCTTGTCATTGAGGTCAACTTGTATAATGGTGGCTAGATGCATACTTTTCTGTGCTACTGACTTATTATAGCTGTAACCGATCTCGCCCCTACCCCTCACCCCCAAAAAAGAAAGGAAAATTGAAACAAGAAGAGAGCAATGATGCGAAATCCAACATGCTTTTCCATTCATTCTGCATACACACCAATCAATCCGGCTAGGCCTTGCTTTCATGTTTAACTAACCTAGCACTCTGTTGTTCTTGCCTTTTAGACCTCTCTTTATCTCTTCGATATCTTAAACATCATCCCTTCTGAGTAACATGGTGTTTTGTTCGATTTGATATCTTATGGTTGATAATGCTGCACATCTCTGCAATTTTGTTAATGATTGACAGTTCTGAGGCAAAGAAGGAAGCAAGTTTTCTTTTCTGAGTTGAGAAAGGCCTCAGGGCAGTCCACAGATGCAGTTAGCAAAGTATGGTTCCATTCTCATCCGTTTAGTTTCCCTTCATTTTATAAGTAGGTTGGTGGATTTCAGGAGTTGGACTTTGCTCATGGTTGTGACCTCTGTTCTTAATGTTTCATGTAGCAGGGGTCTAACTTGGCTGGATCTGCAAATGGTGATCAACCTGCTTGGGCTCCCTTGCGTGATAGTTTCATGTTGACTACTCAGAAGTTGAAAGACTGGGATAAGAAGCCTGTGAGCACAATTCTTATTAAAATCCAATCCATATCTTTTGTTTGCTTGTTTTGTTTTTGTCTGCTAATCGTATAATGCTTATATTATGCTACCCTTGTTTCTTTGAACCCTTTTGCGGGATTGAGTTAACCCTCCTGTTTGAATGATTATTAGGAAACAAAGGCTGTTGATGACATGGGGTCAATGTCTGATGCTAGTTCTGATGATTAGTCCTGAGAACTGGTCAAGAAATTTAGATAATCTTGAAGATTCTGATCTTGGCCTACAAGAAGTTTAGATAGTCTCGAAGATTCCGCAACTATCGAAAATTATTGCCTAAGGTGGTGCCGAAGTGTTTTGGTTGGTTGAGGAGCCAAGTCAATATATTTTTGTTACATTCAACCAGACTCTGCTTGTGTAGTGTATCATAGCCTTGGGGACTTCAGACGGAAGTAGTTCTATTGATAACGGCCTTTGGCTCATGGCAGAGATGAGATGTTTTAGTCCAAACCGAATGCTCCCAAATTTTGTATCAATTCTAGATAATGGACATTACGAATGACGAAGATAAGCTAAATTTTGACGTTGTAACAATTTTTTTTATTTTGTAGTTGATTTTGAGCCATTCGTTTTTTCTGCTATACTGTTGGATGTTCTAAAGGTACTTGCTCCATTTATTTTTACATACCAAATATAAACTATAATATGAAGTGGAGAGTGTTCAACATGCGACCTATAATATTACTAATTTAGCCATCTCACTTTTAGTCATTGGTTCGATTTGTGGCCTAATTATCAATACTGTTTATTATTATGAAATAATATAAGATTAAACAGTATGTATTTGTATCACATTTATTTATTTTACTATATTTGTCTTATACTCATCATACATTATTATTTGAATTAGTTCTAAACAACTCTCGACTTTGGGTTTATTATTTATTTAGAATTATTCTTTTAATTAGTATTCTCATTAAAAGTTAACACTTATTTTTATTTAAAATACAAATCCCAACATTCAACTTACACCTAACATAAAATCAGGCAAAAAAAAAAAAAACCCGGGTTGGTCATTTATGAATAGCGGTAAACTCAGCTCAACCCGATTTAGTATTATTTATTATTTTAAAAAATATATATATAATATATTTATTTTAGTTCAATTTTATATAATATACACATTTTAAATAATTTATATATAATATATAAATCTATATTAAATTATATTGATTAAATAACTTTAATTTTTTATTAATTTTATATAAAAAAATGAAAAATCAGGCTGCGCGGGCTAGGCTTCAGCAAAAATTGGGTCTAGCTCGGCCTGAAAAGATAAAAACGGGGCCCACACATCTTAAATAGACCCGATGAGTCTAAAAACTTTCTCTGGACCCAACCCAAATCTAGTCCGCCCGAATTATCATCTCTATATTTACATTTCTTATAAAATTTTATGGTCGAAAGATGTTTATTATGATGCTCTCAACATTAACCTCACAATAAAAAAAGTATCATTTATTTATTTTTTTTGAAAAAGATAAAGTCGATTATTATACGAAGAGTTTTTGTGATCGATTCTTTAAGTTCAAGTGCCACTATCCTTGTAAGTTGTGAAGTGGTGTGCTCGGTGTGCAGTGTATGAACGAGTGATGCTTATTTGTGTATCTAAGTCCCTATATACATTTACCGATGTTTCTTCTCTAGGTGGGTTTCCTCTCTTTTCATAAACCATAACCACTTGATAAATTACACAACCAGTTCTTGTCTTGAAACCAAGTCATATTCATACAATAATTCAACAACCAATTCAGTTATATCAACAACCACTTAACCATGTCAGTTTAATAACTTAAACAACATTAGTATATGTATCATAACATAGTCATGTTCATTCTAATATCTTCTAACCAATTCTACCATAGTAGCTAACCTCTTAACCAGATTAGTATGGTTGTTTAATCAGCTATAGTTTATGTCTATTTAATTGTAGTTTTACACTTAGAAACATAGCCAACAACATACAACCCATTCGGTCATAACAACACATCAACAACCAGATTAGCTTAGTCCTCAAACAACAGTAGTTCTTAACTTAAGACAAAGTCTTGATCAACCAATCAATTCATATCCAATTCGGCCTTAATCATAACTATCTCACCTAGGTTAGGTTAGCACCTTATTCAACCATGGATTACATCTTAAGTCAATCCCTTAATTGTTTTCTAACACATTCGACTTTAATAACACATAAATGATGAGACTAGTATAGAAGTTCTTACAACTATAATTATCCTCTCAAGACAATTCATATAGTTTCTAATATATTAGACGTTAAGAATTTAAGTCCTAGTTTTAGTTTAAACCATCGTCTTCACCCTAAACACATGTTAAATACATTAACAATTTCTTAACCTGAAATACCCCAAACCTTGATATGTGGTTTAAATATCAAACTATGGTATGTAAAGGCTAAAAAGTGCCTTAGTAACATCAGTGAACAATTTAGACCATAATAAATGCAATAAAGCATTAAGACACAGTTTGAGCAAAAACATGCTCTAAGCTATGAGTGAACTTGGTTAGGACCCAAAGAGCCTACCAAGACTTGATAACATTTAATTATGATTTAATAAGGCTAAATAAGTCCTTAGGAAACTTTGGTGGACAGTTAAACCAAATAAAACACAAGAAAATACCTTAAAGTCAACATGAGCAAAAATGTGCTCTAAGCTTGGGATAAATGTGTATAAGACCTAATGGTCATACCTATACCTTAGAAATATGTTAATGAACATATTAAATCAGTTACCAAAGAAAACCAAGCTTGAAAACAAGTTAAAACACAAAATGTGTTTTAAGGAGTCTTAAAGCACGTTTTTGAAAAATTGTCTTGTAAATGAGTTTTGAATGGCTAAATGTCCATCATTACTCTTTAATTAACATGTGTACTATATAGTATCACATTTGGGTGGCTATATCAATGGGAAATCAAAAATTTCACTTCTATGTGCCTTGTTTTAGTGAATAGTGATTTTTATAAGCTAGTTTGTAACATATAATGTTACAAGTAATTAAATGGACCAACAAAGACTATAATACCCTTATGTAATAAAGGGGGGGGGCGGTTTTTAAGGTGTGGTGACTCACCACTCACTTGTTAACTTGTTAAAGAAATAAAGATGACTAATATAGTTACTATTTGCTTTTTAAGTACAAATATCTTCTAAAAAGCAAACTTATCTCATTTCTCTCATTCCTTTCTTCATTCACACACGGCTCCACTCTCTTCAACCTCTCTTCTTCTTGCTGTTCTCTCACGTTCATACAGCACCACCACCATGGAAGTCCACCTTTGAACTCTTGTAAAACCTAGCTCACTTAACCAAATCAAAAACAAACACCACCATTCTCTTCCTCTCAAGCTCTTCATTCCTATCTTCTCAAATTTCAAGATCACCATTTCGGTGCCATGGAGTTCCACCATTGATGGAGCTTGAGCTTGTCTTTCCACATATTATTGATCTCCTTTGCTCTTAGGTAAGGAGTCTCAAAGAAAAATCAAGTTTCCTCCATGTTTTTGTGTGACCGAAAATATTCATTGATGGAGCTCCTTGTGTTGCTTTGTTCTAGCTCCAATTGAATCTTTCAAGGACTAGGTGGAGTCCTCTCTTCATAGATATTCAAACACCCTTCAAAGATTAAGGTAAACAACTACATTAATGTTTTGAAATAATGTAAACCTAGGGTTTACAATGAGATGGAGCTTAAAGCTTGAATACTCATTATGTTGTTTGTATAATGTTTAGTAGTTGGCAAGGAACCAAATGCCTTACCGGTTTTGTAAGGAAACAAGAAAGAAATTTGGGAGGAAAAGAGGTAAATATGCTATCTTAATGTGGTTTAATGCCTTAGGAGAAATAAGCTTATAATGCTTGTTAAAACTACCTAAAGAGCAAATGGTGAATGACCTAGTAAAGTGTTCTCAAGGAGACTAGTAAAAGAACATATGTATTGGTGTATGTATTTGCAGGTCAAAGGCATTATTTATGTGGGAAATTCAGTGTTTAAGGTTATGCAATTTAAGGCCTAAGTGCCAAGCAATTTAAGTCATGCACTATATTGTGATGTAGTGCTTAGTGTGTGAAGTTTGTGTGTAAAAATGTTCTTGATGGATTTTAGGTGTTCTTGAATGAAACAAGGTAAAAACCTAAGTGTTTGGATGTGAGTAAATACAAGGGAAGCTATGGCCAAATTTGGGAAATGTGTGAGAAGTTCTAAGTGTTTTAAGAAGTTTTGGTGAACTAGGAAGTATTAAAGGTGAACAAATGTTTCACTAAGGAAGAAAACGTGCATTAAGGTGTTACAAGGATTTAGGTGCTATCTTGGAAGTTCTAGGAATTAATGAGTGTTTTAGGATGAAATAAAGTCTTGGAGAAGTTTGTTTAAAGTTGGGTAAAGTTGATGTATAAGGAGGGAATGAGGTTTAGGTAAGGTTTTGAGAAAGGAATCCAAGAAGTTGTGAAAGAGGATTTGGCTAGTAAGAGGGATGCTTGGGAGATGATGTTATGAAGGTGAAGAAGCATTTTAGTGTAGTGGTCATTATAGGTGAAATACCACCTAGAAATCTTAAGGAGAAAACATTCCAAGTGCTAGGAACTTTGTAAGAAGTTTGTGAATGATAAAATGGTTTTGGTGAGTGATTTAAAGAGTTTAGCACTGGATAAGGGTGTGTTTGAAGTGCCCAAATGAGGTTAGGGTATACTAGGATATGTGGGGTGAAGTTTGGAGTTGAATGTAAAAAGGAAACAAAGATCTGGGGCAGACCGGACTTGCGACCGGACTTGCAAGTTCGGTCGGGCCAGTTTACCCTGTGGAATTAGTTTCTGGAATGGACCGGACATAGGACCGGACTTACAGTCCGTCGGAGTAGAAGAATTTTGACGGAAATGTGTTCTGGAATCGACCGGACTTGGGTAAGTCCGGTCGGCAAGTCCGGTCGGACCAAAAATGTTGTTGAAGGTTATGAAATGATATGTAATGATGGGGATTGATAGGTAATGATGTTATAAGGTTGTTAAGGACATGTTAGGTGAGTTTTAATGACAATTAAGTGGGTGAAAAGTTGTAATAAAATGTGAAAGTAAAACAAGTTAAAAAGTGAAGTTATGTAATTAAGTTAACGGGGAAAAATTATGAGCATAGACATTAAATAACCAAGCAACCCCGATGTTAATAAAACACATGTGATGTTAACAGTTGTTCGAGAATTGCTCGAGGAACATAAGTGGACGTGGTAAAGTGGACTCCGGTGACAGGTATGGTTTTCTTTTCTGCAACCTGGGTCCTAACCGGATTACACCGGCTTGTATGCCAAGTTGTTTTTTCTGTGTGTTTGCCACGTTGTAAGTTAAACATGTAATGAGTTTACAGTAATTCATTTTATGTGTCGTGTACAACTCCGATACCATTTAACCACCTCGGAAGTGTTAACCTTAGTTATCTGAGCTAGGATTGACATGAGAGTTCGGTATTCGGAGTAAACGACCCGAACCATGGGACGTTCTAACCACGGCTATGCGTGTGTTAATTGTGTGATATGTGTTTGTGAATGTAGGGATCTCCCTTGTGTGTTTAACCCAGTTGTAATTCTGTATGGTGTGTAGTTATGATAGACTCCATAGTGGGGTTCTAACTAATATCTAAAGTAAGTATGTACTAACAGTGGTGAGGAATCCGGTTTGGCCGGTCGCGCGTTGTTTGGGAGAGGGTATCCTTCCTAGCCTTACCCTTCTCTTTGTTATGGTTGTTTCCCTCACGGGTTATGATCTCCCATTAGCTTATCCAAAGCTTAGCTATCCTGACTTATGATCGGTTTAGGGGGAACATGTGTTTGTGTGGTGTGTTCGGGCCTCCAAACCCGAACCGCCTTAACTTAAGTTACTCGTCCAACTATTAGGACGGTAATGAGTGTTGTTGTTATTGTATAACGAGCTTATCATGAGACTGGCAACATTCTCTAGGCTCACCAGTGTATTAACAATGTTTGGGTTGGTTCCTAAGAGAACCACTCCCGTTATGTTATGTATTTTTGTTGTGATGCAATATCTATTGCGGTATTATGTTGTGCACGTGGAAACGTGCAAAGTGTTGTTAAGTGTTGTATGTAGTGTATGTTGTAGGTTGTATAATGTGGAGTGTGTGGATCATGGATATGATTCCTAGTTTGTGATAAGAGACGTTTAAGGATAACCCGATTTAAGGGTAAGTGTCGTCTATTAAGGAAGTAGCTCCATTAGAGGAGAACACTCTAGGGATAATGAATACCAAGAGTGACTTATTAAGTAAGGATATATTATCCGTTTGTTGAGCCCATTGAGGCGAAATGTTATGTGATGTGTGTTTACTGTTACATGCATGATTTAAAATAATCAACCGCATGTTAAGACGACAATTAGTTGTGCGTGGCCCGGTAGCATGTGGGCTGCGGGATTACCATACCAGCAAAGGTGCTGAGCCCCTTGGGGGCCACCCTTTCTCTTCTTTTCCTATTTCAGGTACGAAGTGCTGGAAGCCGTTCGAGTAGGAGGACGGGTAGTCGTCGTACATGGGTAATCATTTAAGTGTATGTATACAGTAGGTGTAGTAAGACCGAAATTGTTGTCGGCATCAGTTTATAAATACTCGGTATAGTTGGAAGGAGTGCGTTGTGTGTTGTTAATGGAAAGGGATAGTAATGTGTAGTCGCTCGGGAATTTAGCCCATCAGACCGGTACAATGTATGTGTATTAGCCTTGTTAGCCACGTGGGTGGTTAACGGCGTGTAACACCAGGGAGTTGAGTTAATATGAGTTGTGTATTCCGCTGCAGATTGTTGTTATGTATTTGTTGTTGGATGGGGTGTTACTACCCATTTGGTCATATAAAGTCATTAATGACCTATTATACTACAACCACCTTTCCTTAACCCTAGAATACATCATTACTTATGTTAATAGTTCTTAATCAATTCAGTCACAAAGACTAATCAGTTAGTCAGATTAGTTCACCCTAACAATAAACCTAACATCTTAAATGAACCCTTGTATTCATTACATCATTCAGCCATATTATTACGACAAGTTTCTAGGTGAGTTAGCACCTAACACACCTGACTAAAATCTAGAATTCTTCCCACAAAACTGGTGATCAAACAAAGTCTTAAGACATCACTTTCTAAGATTATAACAACACTAACTTGGCTTAATTATCAACCAACCATTCATATAAGTTTCTAGATTAATTTCTCTTACAATCATGAATGAACATCACAAAACAACCCTTAAACATACGGTAAGCATATATGGGTCATAATCACTCTCTTTCCCCTCCTAAAAACACATTTCAACCCATTAGCTTAAGATCTCTAAAATACCTACGAATTTACATAGGTTATATAGTATTAATCCTTGAAAACACATAGGTTGATAAGGGATAGTAGTCTTGAAGTTACCTTAAGGTTTGACGAAGAAAGCTTCTCTAAAACCTTGTAGAATCTTGCTAGGAATCTAAGGCACCTTTGGACAGCAAGAGCACCTTGGAAATAAGACAACTATGGAGTTCTTCCTCCCCTCCTTTCCCTTACGGCCAGAGGTTACCTTCTAAGGTTGGTTTCCTCCTTTGCTCCCTTCTGAATAGCTGTAAGAGATCTAGGTGATGGATAGATGATTTAAGTGAGGCAAAGGTTCCTCCTCCTTCTTCTTTTTGCTCTCGGCCAAGGCCAGAACAGCAAGGTAGCATTCTCTTCTTGCTCTATTTATCTCTCTTGATGAAGGTGGGCGTTTTAGGTGCTGAATGGAGTGTTTTGGAGTGGTGTTGGCCGACTTATAGAGACAAGGGAGGTTAATATGACTAGTTTCCTTCCTAGATGGGTAAGATCTTATGTGGTGCCACTTGCTTCATCCTAATTGGTCTTAAGTGAGGCTTAACATGAAGATGACAGCACATGGAGCTTCTTAAGAGGATGGGGGCGGCAACCTTAGTGTGTCTTGCTCCTATTGGACCAAAATGTGGCATAATAACAACTTGACAAGCCATGGCTGAATGGCTAAGGGTGGGGGCTGCTGCCTTGTCCTTATTAGGATAGCTTTAAGAGAGGCTCGAATTCACGTTGTAAAGAACTTCCCCGAGAAGTTTTTTTTCGAAATAACGATATAGATTTGATAAAGTGAATTTACAAACCTAGCAACAGGCTTAAGAACACCGAGACGACGACAACAACAAGACTCCCAAACCATGAGGAGGTGAAACTAACATTTGACTCCCTAAAATCAAGAGTTAAGACAACTAACTCAAACAAGTCCCAAAAGGGTAATCGTCAAAGGAAAGCCTTACCTCAAGGGGCAGCTGCCTATTGAAACTAACTAGTGCGCCGGATACGTCCTCGATCGATCGTGGACGTGTCGTTGGTTAGACGAGTTTGATGGTTTACGTAGAGAGACGATAATTCACAAACTGGAAACTCCTTTTCGATTGAGAATTTACTTTCTAGAAATTCACTCAATCTCCCTCCGCCCAACCTATGGACTCCGGGATAGTTCTGGACTTATCACTAAAGTCCTCTACCCTCTCCTGACTACAGGCCTACAGTTCCCCAACCGTCCCGACTTAGTCAGTCTACTAAACACAAAAGTATTGAGTTGATTACACAATCTAACCACGCTCACTAACTCCCTAGCACACACACACACACACCACACACACACACACACCACACACACCACACACACACACACACACACACACACACACACACACACACACACACACACACACACAACACACACACACACACACACACACACACACACACACACACACACCAACACACACACACACACAGTATGACTCAAGCTTGTACTTGTTGTTTCTACTTCTTACATGCGTGTCTCCTTATCTTCAATACGACATATTATAATATATTATATATATATACATCAGCAAGCGAACTTATAACTACCAACCTATGATAGGCTATTCACTAGGATTCGATTGATCTTGTTCCCAACGGAAGTAGCTCTGCTCAAGGTAAGCTGATTACCAAATTGATGGTAGGCACAACCAAGACATGTGTCGCTTACTGGTTGGACACGTTGTAGGCAAAAGCTCAAGTGGTCGGCTGCTCATGGTGATGTCTACTTGCCTAGCCTGATGGCTTCATTAATGTTGTAATTAATGCCTATTTATGGCTTCAGATTATGTCTTGTTATCTTGTTCATGATTATGTTTCTTCAAATCGATTTGTCGTGAACTTTACCAACTTCGCATGTGTTGTTGGTTCACTTATTCTCAATTGATGTATCTTGCATTCTTGGACATTTCTGATGCTGAGAGTTGTTGTTGTGTTGTGCTAGTGTTCAGTGTGTACTAAGCTTTGCTGGAGCTCTGTATACAGGTGCCCGACTGGTAGGCACTGGTCATGACCAGAGTGTGCTTGCAACCTTGCGTGCTAAGCCACTTTTACCTGTTTACTTGATCTTCATACTTAGATACAAACACAAGTTTGTTATCATCAAAACCTAAGAAACTTGACTTAACAATTCCCCCTTTTTGATGATGGCAACCAATACAAAAAAAAATGAGCGCTTTAATAAATGTTTTGTGACAATTGTGTTAACTCTAGAAGAGAGAATTCCCCCTAAGAAGGATTCCCCCTAAGTTAGTTAAGAGTAGTGAATAGATGCATGAAACCATAAGAAGCTGAAATTTTCATTAAGATACACACAAAACATGGTAGATGTTCATTTCATTACAAGCTAGTGCACATCTTTCCCCCTTTGCCATACATCAAAATAAGACAGGAACTAAACGATTGACATATTTGAAAATTCTGTCTTTCATAGATTATGAACAGCAAGTTGATAGAGACATTTAGATTGTGTGGTGTTTGGAGGTGGTGGAAGTGGACACATCTAAGCCGTGGATTTCTTCAGTAGAATCACTCTCAAGTGTATTAGTTTTTAGAGGAGATTCGGCCATGGTTGAAGCCTCTGAGTCTATGGAGTATAAGAAACAACTCTTGTAATGTATGGAACAACTCATGCTAGATTGTGTAGGACCGGTATTAATGGACCAGGCTGTGGAAGAGTTTAAATCAGGATCTATGTAAGCTTGGGCAACATACTTTCTTGGATGTTTGGTGTACATGAACTTGCGAATGGTGGAGTAGATTGTTTGCTCATTTGAGCTTGTTGAACTCTGTGGCTCATGCTCCATGTTGAGGAAGAAGTGAATTAAGGGCGAGATGTGTATGAGGTGTAAGAAGAGAGCGAATGTGAAGGAATGCGAAGAGTAGTGTGGACTGATCATGGGTTTTATAGACAGCTGAAGGATAGGATTACCGAGTGATTAGAGAGGGGTAATAAATGAGTCGCCGTCATTTTGTGCAGTCTATGTAGTAGGCTTTTATGTGTCAAATAATGGGGTTAGATTAGTGGAATGATGTGATTAAATGTCTCTGATCATATTGCAATTTTTAATCAAGAAGTAGTAGACGTGTCAATGTATCTAATCATAAATGAAAACATGCATTCATTTATAGATTCGATGGTTGCAACATGCATGTCAAAGTCAATTAACAACATGGAAACAGATTGGTCAATGGAAAAAGAATACAAAAAGAGAAAAACTAACTTATTCTAAGACAGCTGGCGGTTTCTCTCAAGCCTCTAAGAGGCATATAACTCTTAGGCTATGTACTTATCTATGAATCTATGGCCCCTTGAACCATAGATTGGACTCTAGACTCCTTGGAGATAGCCTGAACAACTGTAAGAGTAATTCTTACACACACTGAAGAATATCTCGAGCTTGAGTATCCAGATGGTCCTTGACCTATCCTGGACAGGTGAGAGACCGTGCTTTCTCTTTAGAGCCAATAACTTGGCAACTAAGTGAGGCTCTGATCATGAGTCTTTACTCTGGTAGGATTTAACTGGACTGTGAGCTTATCTCCTGGGTCCTGATCCCCATCTTAGACAACATCTCTGAGCAGATGCTGTCCTGAGCGCTCCGTGAGCACGCGGTGAGCGGTTGGTCTCTACTCCAAAAGAAAGTAGAGCCTCTGTGACCACTCTTCGTGTACTAACCCCTGATTGACGTGTCTGCTCTTATCAATGGTAAGGAGGATCATGGCAGGGAGATCCAACTTTTCCTTGGTCTTGAGGGTGTACATTATCCTCACATCTCGAGCATTGACAATGTGGGTACGTTGATTTCTTGGGGTGATGTTGTGGGTGAAAATGTTGTGCAGTACCCTATCTGCTATGGACATCTAGACAACGTTGAAGTTTTTCACTGTCGCTCCATTGTTAAGAGATTGACCATCTTGCCTCCCTTGTGTGCGAGATCGTTCCAAGTGGTGCCCTTGGGCACGACTAGTCCTTCAGTCTCCTGTTGAAGTTGCTCAGCGATCCACTTCTTAGTGATGTTGATGTGATATCTACACGTTGGATATGAGATAACCATCGTTGTCACTCTAATAGTGGTCTTAGATGGTGCATGTGCTCCTTGAGGAGCTCAGTGTAGCAGGGATTGGCTCCTGCAAGAATTTAGAGATCCTTGGAATTTTATGAGCTCTACTATCTCTTATAGGCCCATTTTCTCCATCCATTCTACGTCCAGTATCTTGGGCAGAACTGGACAAGACTTGTCATCTACCTTCGTAGCATTGATCAGCGGCGTTGCTGCAGATGGCTAAGCCTCTGCAAGCACTGTGAGCGTCTGGGCAGGTGGTGGTTTGACGACAACCTCCTTGGCTTAGAAGAGCTCTTCCAACTCTTGCTTATGGGCTGTAAAATCTAATTGTATGTTTCCCTTTTTCCTTCTTGATCGCTTCACACTCCTCGAGAATGGGGAGGATGGGTGATTGCGATACTGTGTCACTTCCTTCTTCCTCTTCTTGACTCGATCGGTGAGGTGTCGGGGACCGATTGGTTACCACTTGGACAAGTGGAATTTCCCTTTCAGCAGAGTCTGGTGCGGCCAGACCTTCTTCTTGAGTTGTTGCTTCTGTTGATTGTTCCTTTTGTGACTTCTCGTCACTTTGAACTTCCTCCTCTTCAACCTCGTGAGCTATCTGTTCGATGAGCTCTACTAGATTTTCTTCTTCACCCTCGCTTGTGAAGTGAAGTTGTCGAGAGGCAAGTTCTGGACTAGATTGAGTTTTCCTTGACTCTTGTTGTTTCTGTTGGAGTCGTTTTACACTCGGGGTGTTCGAGTTGGCTAGTGGAGGCATGAGTGAAACTTTTTGTTGTGGAAGTTTTGGATTTGTGCGCGGCAGATTACTTGGTACGAATTTTTATGGATTTTTTAGGTTGGTCGGTCGATGTCATGGAAATGAGTTCTGAGGGAGTTATTGTAGGAAGTATTGTAGGTTTAAGGTTTCCAGATTGAATTAGGTGATGGAGCTAGGAAGATAAGTGCTTATATAGGTTACCTCCTCTGCTTGCAGTTCACCTTCATCCATGACCCTGAGTGTTAGAAGATCCTCTTGGTGTTTTAGTAGGCGAGCGGGCTGCGGTGCAGTTGCAGGAGTTACCAGTAATGTGTCGGAGGCCTTTTCTGGATTGATAGCCTTGGTGGTGACTTTGGAATGTTGGTGAGCAGTCTTCGGTGCCATTTTAGATTGAGGATTTTGCTGGAGTTTAGTACTCTTGATCGAGATTTCTTAGCGAAGCTTTTTGATTTGAGCATTTGAAAGTGTTTGCAAAAAACTCGTAGAAGTATCTTTGAGATAGAGAAGAGAAGCTGATTTTATAGCATAGAGAGATTAGGGATATTGAAAGCAATGTGTGATTGGAGTAAAACTCTCATCGCCTTTTTATAGAGTATCGGGTAACGGTCGGGAACCGCTCCCTGTTCGCTCACTGACAGGTCGTAATGGTACTATTCACAACGGACATCGGTCGTAACCGTTTGGTAATCGATCCGTTATGGCTTCTAGGATTCTATCTGTTACGCCTCCTATTCTATTCTCATGTTGTAAAGTAGCTGGCGTATCTGTTTTAGTGGCCGTTTGACTTAACAATCATGCTTTAGACCATTCAAAGACTATTGAATGATATGTTTTAGATGTTGCTCGCCTGTCGTTGACCAGTCCCGAGGGTTAAAAGATCGCCTATTCTTAATAAATGAATATCATGCCAAGATTATGGATGATTTTATTAAATTTTTCTCTACTTAATGGTTTCGTGAAGATGTCAACTGGTTGATAATTGAAATGTATTTCAACTAAACTAATTTCTTCTCACAACAACTTCTACGAAAAATGATGCCTTAGATCAATGTGTTTAGTATGTGAGTGATCCACTAGTATTGTCGCACATGATAAGTAACATACCTGCTTTGACATCACAGTTGCCAACTTGCTGTATAAATCATAGGAGTTGTGCACAACAACATGTTGCGGCTATGTATTCAGATTCAGCAGTTGAAATTGCAACACTTTGTTTTTCCTTGGATCCCCATGTAGTTAAGCATGAACCAGTTAAAGAAGGTAGTCCCTGTCGTACCTTTTCTGTCGGTTATGGATCCCTGAAGTCTGCATCTAAATATCTTTTGTTGGAATACGATTGTTCCTTCATTATTTCCTTCATGATCGAGTTGTTGACCTGTTGCTGACTGGTCGGGCATGAGTTCTTCAGCTGGTAACTCATCTTTGTTATTGTTTGTGTTTTCTTGTCTGATTAAAAAGAACTTCTTCTTCTTCTTCATCAGCTCCTCTGAGAGCCTGTATTTGTCCTGTAAACACTGAAATTTCTCAAGGATTTCATCCTTGAAGCAATTAAGATTTTCTACACAGGGTGTGAGCAATCATCGATATCAAATACAAACCAATTTCCTTCATGACTTCTAATCCTCTTAACACTTCCTTTTTGTTACTTAGACTACAATGTGTGGAATAGAAATGAGCTGAGTTTCCTTTGTCACAAATTTAGGATACACTAAGTAAATTTCATTTTAACTTGTCAACCAGGTTGACATGGTTAACAACATAATGAAAAAAAAACCAACCTTACTTACACCGATGATTTTACCATTTTGGTTGATGCCAAACGAAATATTTCCTTGGCCTCCTGATTCGAGTGAGAGGAACTTCCACTTGTCTTCTGTCATGTGTTTTGGGCATCTGTTGTTGATGTATCAGGAAGGATCCCTTCTCACTCGATTCTGTACTTAACGGTTAGTTTTGAGGATTAGGGTCCCAAAAGGTGTTTGGGCCCATTATCACCAACAATCTTGGTTCTTTGATCCTCTTTTATCACCCATTTAGTCCAATTTTCTTCAGTTGCCAATTTTGCATAAATCATGTTTTATGGCATCTAGAAATGAGGTGACCAGGTTGTCTGCAAAGGTAACAGACTCCTTGCCTATGGATGCCCAATAGGTACCCGACCGATCGTTTGCCGTTCCATTAGGGTATTCTAGCAATTTTCTCTAATCCTACACATTTTTCTTTAAGAGAAGTGATAAGTGTCTAAATGAGCATGTTTATAGGTGTATTTCATATATATATTAGCACTTTCTTGCTCATTTCTCCACTTCGGTTAGTTTTCCTCTAGTTTATGTTTTATTATTTATCTCACAAAATTATTGGTTAAACATGAGGAAAACCAAGCTGGGAGCAAAGTACACGAAGAGACGAACGCGTAGCGCAAACAGCTCAGAAAACGGAGTCCAAACGAAGAATCTAGAGCCGGTGGAAGAAATAAGGCATGTCCTCCTGATAAGAGGCGGACAAGACACAAGTGACCTCCTGATAAGAGGCGGACAAGGCATAGCAACCTCCTCGCGGACAAGACATAGGCAACCTCCTGATAAGAGGCGGACAAGGCATAGGCAACCTCCTAATAAGGGCGGACAAGGCATAGAAGACCAGGCGGACAACAAATAGGCAACCGCCTATATTGTGGGCGGTACCCACACGCGGACGCTCCACTCTTGTCCGCCACTTAACTAGCGGACGGCACACACAGGCTACCGCCTCGCGGACGCTCCACTCTTGTCCGCCACTTACACATGCGGACAAACAAGAGGAGACCGCCACTTAATGGGCGGTTATGCAGGCGGACTCAAGCTGATTACAGTCGCGACCAGTTTCTTCTTCGCGCAGTCGTCGTCTTCAACTTGACTCCGTTATCTATCTACTCCCGCACCGCCTACCATAAATCTCTCACGCATCCAGCTCTCTGTCCCCTGCAATCAATGAACTAAATTAATGAGAGCAATCAATGCCAATCACGTACGGATCTTCCTCTCCTCAATTCTCTATATAAACCCAACACCATTACTGCTTAAACACACTACGTACGACCAGAGCTGAATGAAATCACAAACAACTCCACACTCCATTCTCTTCCATTTAATTCCTCCCGTATCACCACACTTATCCATCTTTTATTTATTTTTACCATTTCACCTCATTCACGTACGTACTCAAACAGAAGCAGTATTTTACAAAGAGAAAAGAGGCAGGCGAGTGCAGACCCGTTATTCGCAGGCAGTTCCTGAGTAATGAATATTTCAGTCTCTACTCTGTTTTTATTTCTGTCAATGTCTGAGTAATCTCATAATTGTTTTAGGATGGTGTTTAACCCAAAATAACTCAGCGTATTTATAATACCGAGTTTGCTTATAAATATTGTTTTGTCTCTCTCTATTATTAAATGTTTAAGAACGATCATTTTTACTCATTTACGGTTTCTCTAATTTCAATGATTTTGTAAAATTAGAGAATAGACCACAAAGAGAGACAAACGTGGATATTATTCTCCTTGATTAGCAGATAAAAATCTATCGCTGTTATAAAAAGAATCTCACTTAAAGCTAATTAATGATTTTAGACTTTTTCTGATTGTAAAAAGTCTACTGAATTAATTAAGAGTTGTCCTTATCTATGATTTAGAAAGGCCACAAGATAAAATTCTTACAGACAAATAAGAGCAAACTAGGATTATAATTATTATCTGAGTTATATTTGGCGATTTCACCTTCCTGAGCACATTTTTCCATCCACTTAATTCACAACTGTTTTAACTGTTTTTATTATTTCTGTATTACTTCAACAAAACAAATCAAGCTTGCCTCCGGCTAAACCCCCCTTTTACAGTTTTTATTAACTACCTAAACTAGATAATTGAACAATCTCCTTGTGGATACGACACTTGTTTACTACTACGAATAGGTACACTTGCCTATTAGTTTGTTATAAATCTATATATATTAACGTGTAGTTTTATCCCAACAAGAAGCTAGTTCTTTTTCCTTTTTTTCTAAGAGCATAAACGAATTCATCCATTTCAGGTTATTTTTCCATCTTTAACCTTTCATGAGCAGTAAGTATTTCACAGTAGTCATCTCGCAATTTTCTTAACGCATCGTTGAGATCTACTACCTTGTTCCTATCTGAGTTGTTCTTTAGATCTTCAATTTCATTTGAAAGCTCTTTATTTTCAGTTTCAAGTACTTCCAATTGATAAACCAATATGAGAGAGAATTTTTAAACCCTGGAAGTTCAGCTTCTTGAATCTTCCTTCTAAGTGAGAGTAATTTACCTCAGTTAGTTCTTCTTCGTAAGATTCTGATGACTACTCTTCTTGAGCCATTAAGCATGTGTCTTTAATGCAGAGATAAGCCTTTTCTTCTCCTGACTTGTCGCTTTCTATGGTTTAATGGTCATCACTGAGGTCTGAGTCTCCCCATGCAGCGACGAAGGCTTTCTTCCTTGGTTTCTCATTGAGAGGCTGTCGGACAGGTCTCCTGACTAAATCGTTGTCCTCTCGAGGTCATTTTGGATAGTCCTTAATGTGATGTCCCTGTTTTGAACGTCCAAAACATCTGTCGTTGCTTCTCTTTTGGCGATCATCAGATTCCTTGAAATCTTTCCCTCTTCTCATGTTGTTTCTGACAAATTTTCTGAAGTACCTTTTGGCATACAGAACCATTTCATCATCTTCTTCTTCTGGTCTAGAGTTCTTGTTTTCAGCTATTTGTAGGGCTATGACCTTGCCCTTTTCCTTTTTCATATTTTCAGAGTTTCTTTATTGTAGCTTGAGTTCAAACGTCATTAGTAATCCCAACAGGTCAGCCAGAGACATCTTTGAGAGATCAAGAACTTCTTGCATAGCAGTGACTTTGCTATCAAAAGAAGCAGAGAATGATCTGGGAATTTTCTAATCTGATCCTCATTTGGGATAGTTCTACCAAGCACCAACATCTCATTGATTAGCTTGGTGAACCTAGTGTGCATTTCAGAAATGCTCTCCTTCTCTTCTTTCTTAAATAGCTCCCAGTGAGTGAGCAAAAGCTCAATGCGAGTTTTCTTGATTTCATCATTACCTCGTAGGTAACTTCCAATGTTTCCCAGATTTCTTTGGCAGTTTTAGTAGAGGATATTTTGGAATATTATTCAAGAAGTAATGCACAATGAAGAAGTCTTACAGCTCGTGTATTAAATGCCAACCTTTTGATCTGATCGTCTGTCATGTTGGCTACAGAGAAGTTCGATCCTTGAGCATTTCGAAAGGTGTATTCTCCTTGAGTTATCACCCTCCACATTCTTGGATCGTCGGATTTGATGTGAAACTCCATATTGTTCTTTCAATAAGTGTAGTTTTCTCCACTGAAGAGTGGTGGTCGATTTGGGGCAGACCCTTCTACTGATTCTAGTAGGGTTAAGTGCGACATTGATCCTCTTCCAAAGTAGTTAGCTTTCTAGAAGAGACCTGTTCTAATACCAAATGAAACAAACTAGTGCTTCGGATTGTTGAGCTCTCTTTTCTAGCTCTCTTTTACAATCTAGGGTTCCAGATTTTTGAGCTCCATTATTGCCCTTGTTCCAGCCAATTTTTACTTCAAAATGGGAGCTGGAATCTTGTTGTTTTATGAGCCAAACACTTCAACTAGAGATTGAAAGGTAATCTCTCAGTTTGAACCTTAAACCTTCCCTTGAATTTTAGGGTTAGTTCTAGAGTTGTGTATTTACTAGTGTATGTGTGTATTTCATTGGATAATGGGCTGTAGCTTGGGCAAATTGTAGACAAGGAGCAAGAAGAGAAAGGAAAGAACAAGAAGAGAAAGGAAGGTAAAAGGGGAACTAGAACACAAAGTAATAGAATCACCTTGGAATGAGTTTTAATGTCTTGTAGTATGAGAAATTATATTGCTTTAGTATTGAGTAAGCCACTGCAATGCTAACTAAGTAATGGAGGTATTTTGGCATTGATTATGCTAATTTTAAGGGGCTTAGAGCCAAGTATGTGCTGGAAATTTATGTGCTGTAGCACCTCTAGTGGATATGGCTAGTTGAGTAGGTCTAGTGGAATGGAAATGATGCTTTGGGAATGTTAGAATTGTATGGAACCTCTGTCAAAATTTATGTAGGCAACTAGAAGACTTGTGTGCTTTATGAGAAGAAATAACCTAGGATGCACTAGGTGTGTTTTAGAATTTGATTGAGTAGTTAATCCCCTTGGGAACTAGATTTGGAAGGAATGTCGTATTGGGTAAGACTTGGGATGAAAATAATGGAAATAATGCAATGAGAGAACCATTGGGTTAGTGAAGAGTGGAATAGCAAAATCTGTAGCAAAGAGGTTTAGGAGGATTAAGAGTGGGAAAATGATGTAAGGAAACCAAGAAATGGGTGATGAGTTTAATGAATGAATTAAGGAGGTTTAGAGTGTCTAATTGGTTAAAATATGCTAGATTATATGTAGGAAGATTGGGGAAGAAGTTGGTAAAAGATTGAAGTTGAAATAGAATCAAAAACAAGTAAATTGAACATTACTGCACTTGGTCCGGGTTTATAATCCGGTACAGAAACCCGGACCAAGCTCAAAACATGGCAGTAAGGTAGGTGGAAGGAGTGGTCCGGGTTTACAATCCGGTACACTAACCTGGACCATCCCAAAATCAAGGCAGATTGTTTTCTAACGTTGTGGTCCGGGTTTGTAAATCAGTACACAAACCCGGACCACTCTAAAAACACACCCGAGAGTTTTCCAAAGCTTTGGTCCGGGTTTGTAACCCCGAACACAAACCCAGACCACCCCAAAATCTTCCCAGAAAGTGTTTTTAAGCAATTTAAAGGTGGGGATTTGAATGGTATTGGTATTATAAGATTGTTAAGACTTAATTAATGACATATAAAGGTCATTAGAGTGTAAAAAAGCTTGAGAAGTAATGAGAAGTAACTTATGTAAATAAATTTGAATTGTAAGGAATTAGTAGTTGTAAATCGGGAAATACTAAAGATGAAATGAGTTAGGTTAATCATAGATAATTAACCGCCCGATTCTATGTATGTTATAGGATTTTGAATGATTGGACTCCGGAGGAGAGTCGGTGATCGAACAACTATGGTGAACGGTATGATTTTCTCATGCCCTGTATGCTACCGTGGTTACTCTGATTTGTGTGTTTGTGTGTCATGTGTTATCACCTAAACAACATAAAATGCACGAATCGGATTTATTGCACTTTCTTGTGCTTGTAATGTAGTGTTCCTTGCGGGATTGTATTTGAACTTGTAGTTTGTATAATTCATGAAATGTATGATTGATGATGAAGTGTTTGATTGTGGTTGTGCAAATGTGCTAACCTTGACTTTGTGATTGTGAAATGGACCTCACTAACTCACTAACTATGTAACCCTTCTAACTTTGAGTAAATTGGTGAATTGGAGTATGTAAGAAGTCCAATATAGTTTCGGCCACGCGTGAGGATGGGGAGACACAAGAGGTTGGATCCGATTCCTGGCCTAATCTTTCTCATGGTCCAAACCCCTTAAATGGGTAGCAACTTTGGAAGGCAAGCCAACCTAAAGCCCGTGGTGAGACGGTGTAGTCTCTGCCCGGAGGTCACACCGACTTGACTTGAGTATATTTGAGAAGAAGAGTATTTGATTGAGAATGATCATGACTAGTGTAAGTCATTGATCAAGAGTAAAGAGTAAGAACATCCGATTAACCCGGATGTGTAAGTAACTAACAAAGTATTGTGTATGAACTTGAGAAGTGTATCTCAGTGCCTTGGTAAGTATGATTGGTTGATTTGTGATGGTCTTCCATTGTATGTATTCGAATGTATGTATGTATGCACTATTGTGTAAATGTATGGTTGCTCATTATAGCATGTATGCATGTACAAATAAATGAACTCATGTATGCGACAAAGTAGTCGGCGTACCCCCGTTAGCACGCGCGGTATGCGAATTTCATACCAGCTATTTTCAGAGCCCCTTGGGGTACCGTTTTTATTTCAGGTACCCGACAAAGCTAAATGGTCGAGAGTGAGACCGGGCTGTTTTGCTTAGTTTAGCTAGGGAATACCTTGGATGGTGTATTATTTGTGTACGGGCTTGTAGCCCTTTGAATTGCCGGTGTACCAAGTGGTACGCCCTTATGTATTTTGGAAAGCATACAGATTTGTGAGACATGGGTAGGAGGCTAGACTCTTAATAAGTATGTATAGACTTATGAGAAATGTTGTACTTTGGGATTGCACCTTAGAAAACTCGGTATAATGTATTGTAAGTATTGAGCAATGTGTTGAATGGAGATTCGTTTGTACTCGGTTTGGGAATTGAAGTGTGAATTGTATTGTTTATACTCGGATATTCCGGTCCATCAGACCGATGTTGTAATGGAAGTAGGCCTTGTTATCCGCTGCGAATGTATAGAAGTACGAGATGATTAGATGGTAATGACGGGATTAGCGGTAGGGGAGTTACAAAAAGTGGTATCCGAGCGAAGTATCGCTCTGATGTCTGGAAATATGAGTTAGGAATTAGAGATTTAGGGCTAAGGGATGAGTGATAGCGTTAGAGATACGCTAGTTAGGAACTCCCGGTGTGTACCGGATACCTACAATATCGTACCCGCCCTCCACATCCCCCATATTATAACTCGGGAAAGAACGCCAGAGAGAGGGAAAGACCTCTCTTACTCGGGAAAGCCTGATCTGGCAGTTGTGAAATAATCCGATGGAAGACAAGAGTCTGTCATACAGTAGGTTTTGAGAACTGGAAAACCAGAGACGGTTCCCGGTTGAACAACAGTACCCACACTTAATAGCGGTAGAATGAGAATCTTAACCAAAGGAGACTGGAATTTACTGCAGCATGAGGCGACATGCTTAGAAATCGCGAGAGCATAGTTGATCAAACACCAGCGGGAAGAGAAGCACCAAGTGTGCAACGGAACGAATAAAGGAGCAGTAATAAACCCGAGACACGAGTCTACGGGACCGCAACGGTTAGATAACACCACCAATGGTATGCAAACTGACTAGAGAAATAGTCCGGAGTGGATAACTCCAAAACTACAACGCCAAAGAGATTACAATACCTGGCCGACATAGCTCAGACAACTACGAGAACATTCACGGGATATAATCTGACAGGACTACGGAAGTAGTGCATAAACAAGTTAAGTCTCGGTAGCCACGGTAAACGTGTGGGAACGAGCAACAAGGAAACCATAGAACAAGTAAGTAGGGGTCTACGAGATTGGAGAAGCACCCTAACCAATGTCAACCGTGTCAAAATCATTGGGAAGTGACTCAATAGATCACTAACTAAGATTAGAGAATCAAGGAAGAGTCGACAAGACTACCAAATACGAGTGGAAACCATACCGTGACCGGTATAGGTTTACTCAAAAACCACTAGTACCGCGCACTTGCCACGACAAGTGCAGTTTTAACAAGACTATTCAGAGGAGCTTTTAACAAGCAACAAGTACTTAGTAAAGTACCATGGTCACAATGAAGCAACTATAGGATCACAAATTCTAAGGACTTGAAGAATGAAACCTTGGAAGGGCCTAATGGTCCAACCATTGTAGTAAGGAATATACCAATCAGCGAGGAGCTAGACGTGGTCAGAATCAACCGACATTGAAATGCCATGAAAATTTTTCTTTCAAACCCAATTTTTTCTTTTAAAACTCAAATATTTCTTTTAAACCCCCAGATTTTAAAACCAAACCAGAAGATACACAATAAGATATCATAGGACGATATAAGAGGAGTTGACAATAGAATACTTCACCTAGGCGTGTTACGAACACTACGAGTGTACAAAAATGAAATGTGGGACGAACACACTCCGATAGGAGCTTGCGGGCCTGCCAGACCTACTTAAAGGTTAGTTGGGTAAGTAGCAATGTATCAGTAAGGTACCCCACATATGTATACTAGTGGTGTACGGAACATGGGAGGTAGTCAACTCCGTTCTATGGACAGCAAGTAAATTCAAACCAGAAAAGTTGGACACCTCGGGCGATTGAAGAGGAAGAATACAGTTGAGCTAAAGAGTTTAAATGAATCAGAGAGGTCATCTAAGGAGAACGAATAAGAGTTAGGAAGTGCAAGGAGCACATATTGTTAGGTATAGACATTGGATATGCCTCAAGATTTGTGAAGGAAACACATGATAGCTGGAATGAATACCCAGCCTCAAACTATAAGGCAGATGCCTACACGGACATGTTAATGTTTGATGAACGGGGTAGAATCCCCAGAACGATCACCATGACTACTGGGAATCTTAATCTTCACCAAGAGGACGTTTAACCCGGTCAAGAACTCAAGAAGGAAGTACCAACGGTCTTCCCAAGAACGGGAGACGTTATAACCCTAAACGGGATAGTCTGGAATACGGTACTGCAATGCAGTATATCCGACCGGACATACTAGCAAATGTTAGCCAGATGTAATGGCATAGTCTAACAACACCCAGGAGCAATCCTTGAAGGGTGTCTGAGTCAACAACAATTGAACGAAGTGTCGTGATAAGAGCACGGGAGCTAAACAAACACTCGGGTAGAACACCGCAGGGATTTCACCTAACAGGAAATACCCTAAATCATTAAGAGGTGCTGATTAATATCATATTGTCTAAGGGGCCTCCCATGAATGGAAGCGTGATGCAACAACCTCACCATGGAGCCCAGCAATGCCTCCAACCATATGATGGTATACGGGGAAGTAAAAATATGTGTAAACAACCTACAAGGAGCATAAATCGAAGCAATGTGGCTTAAAATCCATGAACTAACTACGTTATGTAGATTTAAACGGTTGCAAAACCCACACTATATAATAACAAGAGTTGCCGAAAATGGAGCCCGTAAAAGAAGAGATACTATTTCATACAATGAATAGAGTGACGACCGAACTACTCGAGTTGAATTCAATGTAATGAGTAGCTTAGAGTAAGACTACCTCAGTGTCACTATCACTAGAGCATCGTCCTAGTATACAGTTGACAAGGCTTTTAGTTGCCTCTCATGCCTTCGGTGGTAAGAGTAGCACAGAGGCATAAAAATCTAGATGATGACAACACTGATCTAGCCGACCTGGGCACTACGAGAAATCAGAGGAGTGAAGATACCTCTCGTTACCCCAAGGCCGCCAATGTGGTGATTATGTGAACCCTTAGAAAAGGCTTTCACCTACTATAACATCAAAACTTACGCATGTAATTATTGCCAAGAGATGGTTTGAACAGGGAAACAAAATTCTCGTAACTGGTATGACTAGAACTAAGCTTTGGTAGCAACTGTTGAAAACCGAAAGAGTAGTTGGTTCGGAAGAAAACACGGTATGAGTAATACAAACTGGAAAGTGACAACGATGGCGGAACGTAAAGGCTCAAAGAATAAGGGTACTCTGTAGTTAGCCAAATAGATGGCAAGCTATAGTAGAATGGCGGAAATACATGAGTGGAAGCTAACAAGGTAAACCCTCGTGAGGCTTGTGAGAGGAAATAAACCCCTCAATAAGAACTTTCACTTATTAGTGATGGTATACTCTCCTATTAGAGAACGGGACCCGTAAACCCTTGGAGTTTCCTTGGGATGTCCCAATGAAGTGCATAGAAAAGTAAGACTACATAGCAAGACCCTATGTCCAATGCCCAAGATTGAGAAGGCAGTAAGTGCCAAACAAGTAATGCGGGTGCGTAATATGACACACCAAATGACCAACACTCAAAAGAGCTTGTGATGCAATGGGCCACTCCCCCTTTGGTCAACCAAGATACTTGATAAACGATTTCATAAATGATGAAAGAATGCGAGGTAGATTAGCCTACGCATGAAACCTAAATTGAGGTAAAATATCTTTACATTGTAAAGATAATGGCATTGCGGCATGCTACGACGACCGTCATACACACGAACATAGAAAACTCCTGGTGTGTTCACACCACAAGGGAATTGAATATAAAACGTAACGTTGGAGTGTACGGTCTCGGAATGGTGCCAACATCAATGGGCAATGAGTAAAGGCAAGCTACCACAGTGGCAGAGGTCGTGAAAACAATGTTTGTGTAATGAATAAGAATATGGTATGCAACAAGCGACCACTATAAGAATGTAGTTAGACAATAATATGGGAAACAAAGCCATTAGCTGGACTCAGTGGAGTCGAGAAGCAGGAATTGGTAGACAGACTAGGCATTATGGCCTATAGTCTGAACCATATAACAAGGATCACACAAGGAATGCATTGTCCATTCCTAATGCAACTTCATAAGGAGCTGAAAGCGTATACCTAGTGGATCAACTCGATAAGAGGAGTAATAACTTGGGGCAAGAGTACCCGATTGCTGAACAACTGACCGTACTAAATATGGAGGATTTGTAAACGCAACAGTGAACATGGCGCAAGCTAGTGTAAGCGTAAACCTAGTAACAAACCGTGCGGCCTTCGGCCAAGATGCACGAAGAACGTTGGACATGCCAACAATCACAACCAGCGAATTCCGTTGGAATAAAAGCGGAAACAAAATTACGAACGTTATGAGGATCGATGCATACGAAATGCAAGATCGTACAATAAAAGAATACTGGTATAGCACTACATGAGTGAATGACCAGGAATCAATGACCAAAGAAACCACTACACAGAAGGTAGTAGCTCGACCTCAACCGCCAACAAGTCAGAAGAACTAAGTGAGTAGTCACAAAGGTATACAACAGTTCACACAATGAGTTCCAGAAAACTGAATAGAAAATCTATAACACAATGAGTTCGCGCCCGGTAAGAGATACCACGCGCCGGTTGAGAAACCGTATATCCCAAGGAAAAAGGGAAAGAAGTAGATGTGTAACACATTTAGAATAACGAGAAGGGCGAATTAAGCTCTAAAGTTATCAGGGTCGCACAACAAAAGCTAGTGGGCCCTATACCCAGTAAGTATGAGAGAATGGCTAATTATCAATGCCTTGAATCTGGATAGGCTAGTACCGAACCAGTTATGAGTTAAATAAACTCCAATGAGAATTCTTGGTGTAGGGACTAAACCGTTAGTATGGTTAAGACCCTTCGACCAGAATACATTGTATAATAGAACGTATGGAAGCTAAAGCGCTTCAGGATGCCTGAATTTAGTGAACCAATGTTCAATGATAACATATGGTAGATTACGTGGGCGTAATCCCTTTTAAGGGGGTAGAGCGAAAAACCACTTAGTGTATGCTTCACGTATTAAGTACGTAAACTACAGTGTGCATAGCACAAAAGAGAATTGTTTTGATGACTGGTACGTATGTTACATAAACATATGCACCCATTCATAGCCTAGTTATGGTTATTACGCACAAGAGATGTGAATGCCAAGTATATAAATATACCTATCTTGTTAACTCGGGTGAGTATACAAGGAGAAAGGAGTAGAGGAACTCCTGGGGAATGAGAATCCCCATAGTATATGTCTATTTAAGGTTAGACATGGCATTGTGATGCATGAGTCGGTATGAAACCGATGTAGAACCTAGAGGAATTGTCCCTAGGTGATTGTTTTGAGACAAATTGAGAATGATTGGTAGATGGAGCTCCACAAGTATTGCATTCCTTGAGTAAGTTATTTGGAAGTAAATTGAGAGCGATTGATAACCTAAGATCTAGGTTTAGAGAGTAAGATTGAGCATGATTGATAGAATGAATTCCATCCTTTGGAGATGTATGGTTTGTGATTATGACTAGGAAAAAAGTAAAAAGATAGAAATTGGAAATAATTGAATTATTTGATTATTTGAAATTGAAGAGGGAAGTCGAACTTGATCCTGATCAGATCAAGGGAAACCGAACACAAATTGGGGTGGAAAGATAGTTCAACACTGATGCTGATCACATCAGGGTCGAATGATTCTTGAAGCTCCCTTCAAGTGGTCACAAGTAATCACGCATAGAATACATGTAATGAGTATAAATTGGATTTGGTAGTTGGTTGTGTTCCAAAAGGAGTCCTAACTAATATTTGCAAGAAGCTTTCCTTCAACCTGAGAATGAGGATTAGTTTGAAACCTCTACCACTTATCCGAGGGCTGCGGTCCTTCGTCTGATGACCGGGAGAACGGTGGTAGTGTATGATGTTGTATTATTCCAAGGGATACGGGACTTGGAGAGTCCCGTGTCTAGATGACCTGAGTGCCTGCGGTATCATAGTGTGCATTAGTCGTCATGGGACTCGAGGATTGTCATGCCTAGTAGCCTGCGGGCCGATCCCATGAGGAGAATACGAAAGAGTACCTTGCATTGCTTTGGAATAGCATTGCATTGTATGTATGTTTGTATATGTTTTTTTTGCTCAATGTAAACAACCAGAGTGTTGGTTGTAGAGTATTGATTGTAAATCGTGTTATGCTTGAAGTTGAACGGTATTGCTTGAATTGTATTGAGAGTTATGCTTGCATTGTAATGTGCTTGCGTGGTAAGTGAATACCTTTTTTTGACAGGATTGAAATTCTGTAAGGTGTGGTGATGTGTGATCGTTGACAATTGAATTGTCAATTGAACGAAGATAATAATTCACCAACTTTGAACTTTGAACAACTTTGAGGGCAAAGTTCCTTAAGGGGGGATAGATTGAAATACCCCAAACTTAAAAATAGTAATTAATTAGGCTAATGAAGATTCTAAAAGCATAATTATGCCTAAATTAATATGTGGGAACAATTCCCAAAGAAAACGGATCCATAAAATGGGTTAAAACCACAAATGAACCTTAAAGCGCGTTTTTGAGGAATCCGGGAAAACGTGAATTTAAGTGGGTTAAATAGACCCGTAATAATTATAGCCAATTAAATATCTATAATTAAACATTTGGCAAGGTCTGGAGCCATTAAAATTAATTAAACAAGAAAAATCCGGAACACGGGTTCCGATAAGTGAATAGTGTAAAAACAGAAACTTTCGGGGTGTAAATTGTAAATAGACCAAACATTCCTCTCCATTGTGTAAATCAAAAGCTGGCTCCCTCCTCTTATGTGTGTGCCACATTTTTATTCAGACCCTCCCACTCTCTTTAATTCCTTACTCACTAAAAGACAAAATAACAAGTAAAAAGTAAACAAAGCAAAAAGCAACTTTAGACTCTCTCTCCTCCATATTCTCTTACTCTCTCATGGTTTTTCCATCCCTCTCACCAGACCTCTCTTCTTCATTCAACCAGTAATGGCGATTTGCAGAGCTCCCTCCCAAGCTCATCTTTCTCCCCATTTTTGAAGGCTCAAACAAACTTTAAATGCTATAAAAATTACACCACTAGATTCCTCTCTTCATGGAGATTAATTCCCTATTTTCAAAAAAAGAAAACCACAACTTTCATCTCCATGGCTGAAGCTCCATTGAAGGTTTGAGAACACCATTGTGAGCTCCTTCATCTCCTTATTATACTAAGGTAAAAAGAAGTCCAAAAATTTCCTCTTTTCTAGCTCTCTTTTACAATCTAGGGTTCCAGATTTTTGAGCTCCATTATTGCCCTTGTTCCAGCCGGTTTTGACTTCAAAATGGAAGCTAGAATCTTGTTGCTTTATGATCCAAACACTTCAACTAGAGATTGAAAGGTAATCTCTCATTTTGAACCTTAAACCTTCCCTTGAATTTTAGGGTTAGTTTTAGAGTTGTGTATTTACTAGTGTATGTGTGTATTCCATTGGACAATAGGATATAGCTTGGGCAAATTGTAGACAAGGAGCAAGAAGAGAAAGGAAAGAACAAGAAGAGAAAGGAAGGAAAAAGGGGAACTAGAAATCACAAGGTAATTGACTCACCTTGGAATGAGTTTTAATGTCTTGTAGTATGAGAAATTATATTGCTTTAGTATTGAGTAAGCCACTGCAATGGTAACTAAGTAATGGAGGTATTTTGGCATTGATTATGTTAATTTTAAGGGCCTTAGAGCCAAGTATTTAAGGTTTATGAACAATGGGATTATTGTGTGAATGTGCAGGAAATTTATGTACTGTAGCACCTCTTGTGGATATGGCTAGTTGAGTAGGTCTAGTGGAATGGAAATGATGCTTTGGGAATTTTAGAATTAAAGGTAACCTCTGTCAAAATTTATATAGGAAACTATAATACTTGTGTGCTTTATGAGAAGAAATAACCTAGGATGCACTAGGTGTGTTTTGGAGTTTGATTGAGTAGTTAATCACCTTGAGAACTAGATTTGGAAGGAATGTCATATTGGGTAAGACTTGGGATGAAAATAATGGAAATAATACAATGAGAGAACCATTGGGCTAGTGAAGAGAGGAATAGCAAAATCTGTAGCAAAGAGGCTTATGAGGATTAAGAGTGGGAAAATGATGTAAGGAAACCAAGAAATGGGTGATGAGTTTAATGAATGAATTAAGGAGGTTTAGAGTGTCTAATTGGTGTTAAAATATGCTAGATTATATGTAAGAAGATTGGGGAAGAAGTTGGTAAAAGATTGAAGTTGAAATAGAATAAAAAACAAGTAAATTGAACATTACTGCACTTGGTCCGGGTTTATAATCCGGTACAGAAACTATTGGAACCCAAGGTTTTGCAGATTATGGAAACAGAGTAAGTCTGGTGACAGAAGAAATATCACTGATAAAAGCATCAGAGCAAGTCTGGGCGATGAACGAGTCTAACTGCGGAAGGAGTCGTTCTGCGACACAAGATTCTCATGGAAAGTTCTAGAAGCTTAAAGGCGACCTTCTAATGTTAGAACGTGGAGAAAAACATGGAAAAAACTGTCACACACATTCACATATGATCAGGCCCGAAAATCAAGGCGGTTCATGGTATAGAGCGCCAGAACGAGTCCCTCTACAGAGTAGTTGCGACAATTTCAGAGTATGCTTGACCAAGAGGACGTGGAGCACCATCCTGAACGTTATGGATACTAAATAGGGGTAGTTACTTTGGGTATTATCACTATTTAAGCACCTAGAAGTCATTTGTAATCGTTAGAGCTTTCACTTCCACATTTAGAGAGAGAGAGAGAGTCATATTGAGAGAGAAAACATTTCGAGAGATATTAGTGAGACTTTGTCATTTAGCTTAGGTATTTATTACCTAGAGAGCACACATAGAACACTCCCCTTTACTCCTTGTTACACATTGATCTAAGCCGAGAGTAGAGCGAGTGTTGGATGAGACAGAGTACCTCTGTCGAATCCCAAGATAGGAAGCTAGGTTGTAATTCACATTGAATTCCAATACAAGCAGAATCCTATCTTGTTAAATTATATACAAACGCTTCCGCATTATCTCCTTGGCAAATACTTGTCTCCAAGTAGAGTTGGTCTGAGACTAACACCTCAGACCTACTCGGTCAGCACCCCGATCCCATCAAGTGGTATCAGAGCCTGCGTTGGCTGACAGATCTCTCAAGATGGTCGAAATCTCTTACTCAGAAAATGCTGAGTCAGGCACCACCAGTTTGGTGTGCTTGATGGCTCACAATGGCGAGAAAAAGCTCATGATCAGGTAAGTGAGACTCCCTCTGCGATGAAAATTTGCAGATATTGTGGTTATGATGGTCATACGGACTCTTCCGGTAATAAACTATGTCATGATTTATCATTTAATATATCTCGTGTGTCTGCGATTATCAAAGCTCATGATTTTTACTATAATAGTTCTTCATCATTGTCGAAGAGGGGACCCAAGTATACCTGGGTTCCCAAAACTAACTAGTAGCTATTTGGAGACAGAGTTGCTCGGAACAATGACTCTTGGTTTCTGGACAGTGGTAGTTCAAGATATATGACAGGAAACCAAGTTGAGTTTACGACTCACTCTGACCATCAAGGGGGAAAAGTTACTTTTAGAGACAACATGCACATAAAAATCATAAGGATTGGCTCCATTGGTAACCCCTCTTTATTTAAAGTTCATAATATTTACTTAATTGTTATTGGACATAGTCTCTCAAATGTCTCTCAAATTTGTGATTTCTTCAATCTTATGTTATAAGATTTATGACTCTATCACTCGTGATTGTAAGGAAATATGGATTATGACTCTAATTCTGGTGATCTTAAGGCAATATGGCACGTGTTGATATGAATATCTGATATATATATATATATGAGAATCATGTGCAAAAAGCAAGCAAACTCGGTCTGTGAATCATGTATCGAAGCAAGCCGACTATCTCTGCGAATCTTGTGCAAAAAGCAAGCTGACTCGCTCCAGCTTCAAGTACTCTGAAGACTACGGTATTTTTGATCAAAATGTTACCATTATGTAACACCCCTACCGCTAATACCGTCATTACTGTACAAATACTTACCTTCGCAGCGGATACTACATACATAACGGTGGGTGTACAATGTCGTTAGTCACCCACGTGACTAACAAGGCAAGTTACAATACTACATACTATCGGTCTGATGAATATGAACATACCGAGTACTCTACACAGTACAATACTTCCCATTGCATACTCATCCATAATCCAATTACAACTCCAATACATTACTATACCGAGTATACTACACTCCTTAATTTTACCGATACAGTTTGGACTTCCAAATTTCCCAATACATTACAGGTTCCATCCCTTCCATACTACTACCCATGCTTACATAGCAGTCCCCGTCCTACTCTCTCGAACGGTGGCCAGCTTTGAGTACCTGCACACTAAAAACGGTCCCCCGAGGGGGTCAGCTTACGCTGCATATGAAATCCGCATATACCGCGTGCTAACGCGGTACGCCGACTACTTTGGGTCGGATATACATGGAGTTCATTTTACATGCATACATACATACTCATACTACAACAATACAATCAAAGATACCTACATAAATATACAAGTTCAATACTTACTAAGGAAGACAATTCAATAGTCAACCATTCGTATTTGTTATACATTCATTACTCTTCGTACCGTGTTCGATATTTGTTATCCTACTCATACTTACTCCTTACTCTTGCATACTCATCACTCCATGTTCAATACCTTACTCGTACCCGATCCTTACTCTGTACTCGTTACTACACTAGTGCATACTCACTACTCAATTCTCCATACTTACTCTTACATACTCAATACTCGATACTTACTCATACGTACTCAATACTCGGTACTCATTACATACTCAAACTTGCTTCTTACTCGATACTCATTACTTTACTCGTACATACGCAATACTCGTTACTCATTACTTTGGTCTTTGGGCGGAGTCATACACAAGACTCACCACCGGACCTACAATACGAGGGCTATACGCTTAGCTCCTCAAATACTCAATGGCCGTTCTTACCGGACTACTCAAATTCCCAACGCTCTTCTCTCAGAGCACAATATAATCTCATGGATTAGCCTAGAAGTATCTCTCTTGATAACCTCCACCAGCTTAGGGAATTACTACCGACTAGTATCCTCAGATTTAAGGGTTTCCCCAATATATCGAATACTCTCATTTTCGGGACATACTTACATCAGTCGGGTCCTCTCATAATGGGTCGACTAATTGTTAAGGGGTTTGGAGATCCCTCATCATTCTTTACTACTCTCATGGCTCATGTCTTGCACCAAGATTAATTCCTCTAATAGAGGTTACTTATATACTTCCACTACTTTTCGTTCGTGGATTATTCATTTCGTTTCTCCTACCGTTATCGGAAGGTTATTACTCCCGTACACTCTCTCACATTCTAGTGAGTTCATTGGTTTACGTTATCGTTTATTGGTTCGTTGGTTTAGTGCGTTGCTACGGTTCCATTAATTCACACATGACTCTCACCACGAGTCATTACACAATAGACTCATCTATGAGTCGGTCTACGCACTAAGTAAGCCACACAATCAATCAAGAGGTTAGCTCAATCAACATACAACAAGACATATAATGAAAGGCAATAAACCGTTTTCATGCTTTAGTCTTGATTAGCCGGCATACAGCACACAAAACAACGTAACTCGGTTAGCATGCGGGGCATGAGGAAATCATACCTTTCACCGAAGTTAGCTCTACCATGTGTTCCCTTGTTCCTTGGTTCACACTTGTTCCACTGATAATGTTTCAACATTATTATTAATACTATACTCTTATAATACACAAATAATTACCACTCCCGTACTTACCCCGTTATCCCGGTGTACTTAATGTTCTTATACTCTCAACTTGCTTAGTTACTTTTACACTTGTTTTCATACTCATATACTTACTTTCTTACCCTTACTACTTCATTTATAGTGTACTACTACATATATATGCATATAGGTGCATAGGCATATATATATATATATATATATATATATATATATATATATATATACATATAAGTATAATCATTAACAAATTTTTTTTTTTTTTGACTCGACCGGACTTGCGACCGACCTTGCAAGTCCGGTCCATTCCAGTAGCTACCAGTACGGGAAATTTCCTGGCTCGACCGAACTTGCAAGTCCGGTCCATTCCATAGCTTGCATTACGGGAATTTTTCTGGCCGACCGAACTTGCAAGTCCGGTCGCAAGTTCGGTCCATTCCAGAAGGTTTATGACGGGAGAATTTTCTGGTCTGACCGAACTAGCATGTCCGGTCGCAAGTCCGGTCGATTCCAGAAGGTTTCCCGTCTTTGTAAATCTGGGCTCGACCGAACTTGCAAGTCCGGTCGCAAGTCCGTCCGGCCCAGTACTTCAGTTTTAAAATCTGTTTTCAGTTCTCTCTTTTACCCATTACTTCCCCAATCTTCCTACATGTAATCCCACATGTTTTAGTGCCATTTAGGCTTCCTATTATACCTCAATCCATCCACCAAATCTACTACTAAATCCATCAAATAACTGACACAATTCCCTTACTCCTTTCCAACACTTGTAGCAGTTTTTGTTACACTTATGCTACAGATTTTACAATTCAATTCTCCCATCCAATATTTTCTCAACCAATCCCATTCCTAGCATTCTCAATACTTCTCCTTACCATACCAATTCATTTCCAAGCCATTGCATGACCTATGCCCAAGTTCCAACACTCATCTTACAAAATTCTGCACATTAAGTTCTCCTAACTTCTCTAATGTATTCTTATACACTTTGCTACAGATTTCACACTTCTTATTTCTCATACTACAATTATCATTCCATAGCTACTAAACCTCTCTACTAATCCCAATACACACCTTGGTTCTTCCATTCACCAAGTCATCCACTAATGCACAATTCCTACTAAAATTTTGCCATAGTTCACCTACTATTCTAGCTTCTCCACATACATACTTTTCCATCAAATTCATTCCTATTCTAGCCAAACCACAAGGGTTCTACCACACACACTAAGCAATCTTAATACATCAATACCCATCAATCACAATACCAATACACATACTCATTACACTTGGCTCCAAAGCCTTCAATTCCAATACTTGCTCTTAAATACTCAAATTTCACAATCCTCAATACTACACAAGGTTTTGGGTTCTTTAAATATTTTACCCCATCCCATTACTCTAATGCAATATAATTTAACATTAGGAAGGAGCTCTTACCTTGAGCTTATACTTCCTTCTTTCTTTTCCATTTCTCATCTTCCTCTCTTTCTTGTCCAAATCGATTTTGTGGGGAATGGAGTTGCCAACTCCATTCCCATTACCCAAGCACACAAAGACAAGCATAATTAACCTACTAACCCTCATAATAACACTAATTCATTGAAGTGTTTAAAATACAAATTCTAGGGTTTACCTTTGGAGTGTTTTAGGAGGGGTTTTAGCCCTTGGTTCAAGAAGGTGTTCTCACCACCATTGGAGGGCTGAAGCAAAGCTCCAAAACAAGAGGAAAAACAAGGTAAGAGAGGGAGACCAAAAATCGGCCATACCAAGGGATGGAGAAAAATGAGGTCTTTCATGGAGATTTTTACCTTGTTGGAAAGAGGAGGCTCCAAGCTTCACAATGGTGTGTGCTAAACGAGAAATTGTTAGGATAAACTATACATAAAAAGAATGAAATAAATTAATAACTAATCCTAAAAACTCTACTACGGGTAGCAAAATAAAACCCGGTCGGAGTATAGTGTAAATATATTACGACCGAGAGTATCGTACCCAAGGGACTTATAGAAAACTAGTCCTAATCCGGGCAAAAGCCTATTCTATAATAATGAGGGGGGAAATGTAAGTGACAATTAATTAACTATAATTCTAACTAAATGCGAGGTTTAGGACTAAACCATCCTAAGTACCAACATGATCACGCAATGCAACTTCAAGACACGAACTTAACCAACCAACATGATTGCGCCGGATGTCCTGCCGGACATCAGATGCACGGCATATTCAAATTCTTGAATGTGCCGGACAGGAAGCACCCGACAGTGCATCCGACACGTTCATATGGTGAAAACCACTCTCTTGCTTCGGAGTACAAATACAAGAAACTCAAAACCCATTAACAAATCGAGCATATGTCATGCCACGAAATGAACAAGGAAATGGGGGAAGATGGGTTAATTCGCAATCTTTAATGCTAACCCTAAATCATAGATGAAAACATCAAAGACCACTAAGATTTGTCTAAACTATCCTACTCTTGGGCTTTTCTTCCTCAAGTAGGATTTGCACAAAGGGAATGAGGGATCAACTAATTCACTTTGCACTAAGAACCAATATCTTAATGAACGCTTGAATTTGTATTGAAATAATCATATTGTTTACATAGAGGAATTCGTCCCTAGCCAAAGCCTAACAAGGTTTCTATTTCACATTCATCCATCCACTCAAATAAAGAAGAAATACATAAGGGAGAAGGAGTGATTGGTTATAGCCTCAACCCTGACAAGATCTTCTCTTCTTCTCGTGGATAGATCGTAGAAACGCCTTGGACACCAACACTTGGAATGTGGGCGGAAATGGAGCGTGGAATGGAGTGGAATATAATGTTGGAATGTGGTCAATTGTTGCCTTCCTCGGCCTATTTATAGGCACCAAAATGTCTCTTGCCGGGCGTCGTGCCGGATCACCAGTAGCCGGCACACGTGATAAATGCGCCCAACTGTTAACGGTCGAAACCGTCAATTCCGTGCGAAACAGTGCATATGCCGGGTAGAAGATACCCGGCATCACACCCGGCATCATCCTTTTCACCAACGGTCAATAACTGCTATCGCTTGGTCAACGTGGCGTCTCTTCACTTATGCCGGATGGAATCTACCCGGCATTAGGTCCGGCAAGGCCTCTTTTCTGTTCTGTGCTTATGCCGTGCAGAAACTACCCGGCATGGAGTCCGGCTTCACTGAACTTTGCCTAGAAAATCATTCCTTGCACAGAAAACTCATAAAAAACATAAATCTGTACAAATATTATACTTTAACACATAATAAGCATAAATAACATAAATATAACTTTATTTAGATAAATATAATACTAAATCTAGTGCATAAAATATGATAAGTCTGCGGCTTATCAAGGCCCTACACTTACCTTTTGCTAGTCCTCGAGCAAAACAAGATTAGAAAGGACTAATTACTTATGCACAAAACAGATAAACTCTCGAATGAAATGTAGATAAATATTTCCAACTATATGACTCTAATTCATAAGTATCACTTACTCTACCTATTCTATCAAAAACATACTAATGGGTATAAAAAGATCTTCAAAATCGATCAAAAACTTTTGGGCTATTTTGCATAAGGATTTGTAATCTCTCCTTTTTCCGGTTTCCATCATTCAGCTCTATTTTTCAAGAGTTTCTGAATGTGGCCAAGACTCTCATCAATGGTTTATGAATCAGCCCTATTTTGCAAGAGTTTCTGAATCAACCCATGATTTTTTTTTGCATTGAAGAACGGGGAATTTAGGAGATAAATAAAAGGAAAAACTCTCTTTTCTTGCTTTTATTCAGAGGCACTTTTGCAACCTCTAGGAATATATTGCTTTTCCTTTGGAAGAAGATTTTTTTGTTTCTTTTTTTCTTTTTCTTCTTCTTTTGCACAAAAACCCTTTTTAAGATTTTCACCCAAAGATTTTTCACAATTTGGAAAGAAAAGAATAACACCCAGAAGTATAATAAGGAAAGAATTAGGAGAAAGATCATGTACTCATGTAATAAGAGAATCAAAAAGTAAAAACAGGAATCTATAAGTCATTAGAAAGCTTACCTCTTGAAGAGAACAAGCTTTTAGTCATTCCTAATCTTATCTCGATCAAAAACATGCAAAAAGTTTAGTAAAAACATCGATAAACTCACAACTTATGCATATTAATAAAAACTTATTTTTTTAAGGGGGGTCCTGCCCTACACTTGGCAGGAACACTGTCCCCAGTGTTCGAAAGAAAACGAATAAGTAAAACTTCTTTTTTTTAATGAAACTTGAAACAACTAAAGAAAGCACATTTAAAAACAATAACATAAAATTAAAGGAGAAAAATTAAATTGGAGAAAGGCTCCCCTGGTTGATAGTGAAGAGCGTGAGGAGGCACCGCCCTACACACTTAGCCTTTTAGGCTCTTTGGGCATTATCGAAGATCCTGGCCGGCTAGAGGCCGAATTCGCATGCTCCCGTGGATAGTTTGCGTTTGGGACGGGAGTTGACCTTGCTGTCTAGGTTGCGTCAGAAGTTGTTGTAATTGCAACTGCAACGATTTGTGCTCCTTGCGAATGGTCGAGATCTCGTTGTGAGTATCCTGGGTCTTGTTCATCAGGGCTGACATCATGTCACGAAGTTCAGCCATTTCAGCCTCTGATGATGATGCAGGATGGGATGGTCTGAATTGCCTTGAACCTCCCTGGTAGCCGGCTTGACTCTGGAAGTGTTGAGGGGGTTGGTTCCCCTGTTGCCATGGCTGCCGATACCCTTGGTTACTCACATAATTGACTTCCTCAACATTCTGAAAGTTGGGCATGTCAGGGCTTGGAGCGTGTGGTCGTGTACTAACCACGTTCGCCTGTTGAGGAAGTTGATTCATCGATATTTGCTCCACCACCTTCTGTAGAGCGCTAACCTTCGTGGATGTTTGAGCGTTGCTCTCCAACAACTGCTCATGACTTTGCATCAATTTGTCGAATTTGGAGTCGCCCTCTTCCACTTGAAATGAACCAGCGGTACCACCCCTGGTTCCACCTGGGGCCCAATCTCTAATCTCTTCGCAAAGAGATTCAACTCCACTAAGGAATTGATCTCCAGGCTTCTTCAATATGTCTGCACCAAGGGAGGAAAGGATCATGGTCTTGCATTGGTTGACCAATCCCTTGTAAAACAACTGAGATAGTTGTTCCTTGGTGAGGCCGTGTGAAATACCCCTAAATTAATTTAAATTAATTTAGGGGATTTCTTTTATTAAACCTTTAGTAATACTATTAGATATTAAATTATTATATGGAATTATGAATATTAAATTAATATAAGGGGTTGTGAAATTTATTTAGGGGTTTTCTCCTAATTATTATATATTATTGTATAGTATTATGAATTTAATAATAAGATTTATAAGTCAATAAATCTTGGGAAAATTATTAAACACTCCAAATATATTATAAAGATTTTAGGAAGTGTTGGAACATTGTTTTGAGATATAAAAGTCAATATAAAATTCTAGAAGCCTTAAAGCTTATTAAGCCTTGCTAGAGTTGACTTTTTGAGAATGGTCAAACCAGGTCATGAAACCTATACCAATAAATAGGTTATGAAAAACCATGAAGATCGATAAAAAGAACGTCAAAAACGGATCATCCTAGCCAAAGTTATGCTGGATTGAAGTTTTGAATCAAAATTTTAAGAAGTGCCACGTGTCACTCTGTAATGGGTCGCCCACACTTAGCCGATTTCCTTCCCTGATTTTCGTAACCGATTTCACTTCCTAGCCCTAACTTTAGACGGCTATAACTTTCACATTACTCAATATTTTCCATGCCGTCTTCACCACTCTCTTCTCCTTAATTCCCTCTTTACAACCGTAACTCATACAAGCCCTAACTCATTCTACATCGACGGGAAAGTTGATCCAAAGTTGCCAGCTTTCGAGTTCGTAACCCAGTTTCCAGTTTCATTCGATTTCAGGTAAAGTTCGTCTTGCCATAACTTCCTCGTCTTTCAACCAAATTTCGATTTCTATAGCTCGTTGTGTAGATCTCTAACCCATCTACAACTTTCATGTTTAATCCCAAGCCTGATTCGTAACCGTTTGGAAGATATAGTCGCCCAAAGTCTCTGATTTGTCAGCACATAAAATCGTAGAAAAACGACAGGTAAACTCGTAACTTGCGGGTCAAATTTCTTTCTGTATAATGCATATTAGATTGAGTTCTTGTTATCATTGTGTAGATCTATGTCCCATCTTTCGATTGAGCCAAAGAACATAGTCTAACTCAATCTGTACCGCAAGTTATAGAGTCGCAAAGTAGGCTACCCAAACGGTCAAGCTCGAACGGTTTTTCCAGTTTCCGATTTCGAATTCACCAAATTCGCACAATCCGGTGAGTCTCCGATCAAATTTCTCCGTTGTTGCTGTTCGTAATGGTATTTCCGATCTAACCCATGTGTTAATTTAGTCAATTTCGTATTAGATTAGGAGAATTTGTAAGAATTGTAATCGATTTTAATTCTGAAACCGAACTAACCCTAACATTCGAATTGATTTTGAATCTTGGTGTATACTGTATTAAAATTGGGGAAATTGGTACCAATAGAACCGAAATTTGATTACGAATCCATAGAAACAAGAATCACGCGATTTCGTTCTGTAGATGTGAGGAATCGTCGATTTAGTACTCGATCTGTTTAAGTTACCGCTGAAGAAACGCGGTACAGGGGCCGTCCGATCTCGTTCTAAGAGATTGGACGGCCAAGATTAGATTGGTGATTATAAGTTGTTAAAGTTTCTATAAAAATTCAGTAAATAGTCTTAACTTGTTGGGTTAATTTAAATATCTTCCCGAATGTATTTTGACTTGAAATTTTAACCATAGATTCCTTATTTTATCTAGTTTATTTTGATGTAAATTATTATGGTTTTGGAGTTTTTAAACATAAGTTATGATTTTTACAAGTTACGGGGTTTCTGGAATTATTTGGCTAATTTTAAAAGATATTTTTATGAAATAAAATTTTTATAATATGTCTAAAAGGTTATAGTTACTTTATATAAGTTTGGGAATTTTTGGGCAACGGGAAAAGGTTTTAAAAATTGTGTTTGTGAGTTTTTCATAAGAATAACTTATAATATATAGTTTTTAATGTAATCAAAAATTAAAGTATAGTTGATTAATGAACTTTATAGGTTGGGGAAAATATAATAAGACTAATTAACATTTAATACAGTATGTTATAAATATTTTGGGTATTAACTTTAAGTGAAGTAAAAATTGTTACATATATTTATATATATTTATATGAGAGGAATAAATAGAAACTTATATTAAATCAAGGAATTTAACTAAACTACATTTTATTTATTATAATATGGAAGCTAATATGTTTAACTAAAACTAAGGGAAATACTCTATTTTATAAACCATAAATCAGTTTTGGATATGTCTAAAAGGTATTAGATATAATTAAATACAATAGAATTTCTTAAAGAATGTTCTGGATAAATCTTAATATATGTAGGTATATGTATATATATATATAATACAATAAAAAATAGATGAAGGATATAACATTCCTTGTGAGAAATATAATAGGAAGGATATAAATATATACGATAAATAAATAAATAAAAGGAATAAAATACCTTATAGAAAATAGGATATGAAGGAATTAATGAGTTAAACTAAACCTCTACATGATACTAATAAAAGAATATTATATGAGGTGGTATTAATTTATGGTTATAGGTTGAGTTTTTAGTTATCTTTGAATTTCTAAGATTTATATAAACAGTATTCAAATATACGTGTATATTTAGTCAATGACCACAATGTAAATCTATAATTTGGTTAAGAAATTAATAAGTTGAAATTTAGGAATATTTGGAATTGGTTTACATAAAGCGTTACACAAATAGATCTTATTATATAATTAATAATAAAATGAATGAAATACTTTTACATTTAAATGTTCTTATTATATAAACAATAATAAAATAAATGAATTACTTTTACATCTAAATGTGAAGAGGATAAATAAGTCTAGATTTAATTATTTCTTAATATTTATAGTATTGAGTAATAACTTAATATTTTAAGATAAAATCATTAAAAGGGATTATGATATAAAACTACATTAAACTATGATTAGGAATTTAATCTAAATAATAATCCTTAAGTTTCTTACAACTAGTTAAGCCATATAAATACATTTAATACCAATGTTCAGGATGTGAGTTTATAATTAAGTAATGTATTTAGTAGTTAGAATTTATAAGAAGGTTTATAAATAGAAATTAGATACTTAAAATCTTTAAACCTTTGATTAGATGAAACTGGATTACGTAAGAGATTATATTGATTTACCTTTTTAACACTGGAAATATTAGTGTGTCATTTGAATATAGGGTATGGGGATTTTCAGAATGGGTTATCTTATTACATAATTAACAATTTCACTTATGAATCAGAATTTAGTTCTTAGATAGACTTTACCTTATGTCGAGATATAATGTTTATCCTAAGATACAATAAAGGAAAATAATTTATTAAGTTATTCCTTTGAAACCTTGATCTTGTAAGTAATATAAAATGTATTTAAGACGTAGGTTTATTAAAATTTAGTACAAAAGGATTATACATACTCTATGGGAGAATGTGTGTAAAAAAATTAAATACTTGGGAAATTAAAATGTGAGTAAGGATACATAAAAAAGGGTTATCTTAAAACACCTTATTATATAGGTAATAATTAAGCGAATAATATACTTAGTGGATACTAAGTAAAAGAGTTGGAAGGGTTTGAGTTAATTAAAATATAGTTGTTTCAGGATGAAGAGTAATTGAACGTCTTAAGACAAGATAATTAAATGGTTATAATATTAAGTCATTCTAAAGTAAAGATAAAATAATTGAGTCTAGTAGTTGTCTCTAAATTCTAAGATCAATGAAGTTGTAATGAAATGCATCTACGACACTATGATTCCGATATACAGGTTGTAGGTCTTAATTAAGTTAAGGGGAAGACTTAATCATAAAGGATTATCTAGTAAATATTGATAAAATACCTAATCATTACCTTATGGAATAATAGTATAGTATTCTAAGATAGATCCATCATAGGTTATAATACGATGTCGGTCCTAAAGTAAGAATAAAGGTATTGAGCTTAAGATTATTATTGGAATTCTTAGATTTAATTAT
The DNA here is from genome assembly GCA_023374045.1 of Limonium bicolor. NCBI lineage: Eukaryota > Viridiplantae > Streptophyta > Magnoliopsida > Caryophyllales > Plumbaginaceae > Limonium > Limonium bicolor. The sequence continues at coordinate 17,440,257 of CM041781.1, forward strand.
ATAACATAAACACATTTATGATATAGAGGTCTCAAAAGTCTTGAATGTGAGGATTGTGGTTAAGTATGAATGAAGTGGATAAGGGTGGAACAATTAACTAGTGTTGATAAAATACATTCCTTGGTCTTACAACCTTGAGTAATACAACGTTCTCAGACAAGTCAAAGATTATACATAACATTTAAGTGAGGGCTTAAAGGATAATTGAGACTTTGAAATAAGAGTAAGGAGTTTATTTAAGCGTAACATAGGCTACGAGTGGTTGATGATGGATTACCTTTAATATTCTTCAGAGTACTGTTGATTGTTTGCGCAAGTTGATTAGAACTGCTACAACGTTACCCAGGTACGATTTCTCGTACTCAGCTTGACGTGTTTTGGACTTTATGGAATGTTTTGTACGATTTCTTGTACTCAGCTTGACGTGTTTTGGACTTTATGGAATGTTTTGTACGATTTCTCGTACTCAGCTTGTTGTGTTTTGGACCTTATGAAATGTTTTGTACGATTTCTCGTACTCAGCTTGTTGTGTTTTGGACCTTATGGAATGTTTTGTACGATTTCTCATACTCGATACTTTTGCTGATGGACTTTATGGAATGTTTTGGAACACCAACTGATCTTGAATGGATTTCAAAAGGGAAACTGTTTGGGTGACTAACTGAGCTTGCTGTGACTAACTGAGCCTGTATGTGAAACTTCCTTGGTTATTGGTTCCTCCTATCTAGTTGTTTCACTAGATATTAACTGCCTAGGGTTTACGCTTCTGCACTTTGTAGGACTGAGTGTTTTGGTATTGCTCTGGTGCAGTTAATGATCTAGTGGGGTAACTAGGAATATAGGAAAGTATCTGGTATTGGTAAATTCTTCCTTTGGACTATGGGTATTGTTTCATCCATGAGTCGAGTTTGATCAGCCTAATTGGGAATGGATTCTTTCTATTGGGTATTAATTGTTGAGGGTTTACGCCTCTGCACTCTGTAGGACTGAGTGTTTTGGTATTTCTCTTGTGCAGTTAATAATCTAATGGGAATATGGGAAATGTTAGTCTTGGTACTGAGTATGGATTATTTATACTAAGTGGTGCACACACTTTTCACCGATGACTGAGAACGGGTCGGTGGCAGCGGAGGTCTGCTATACCTCGCCCTTTGTGGCAACTGACAGCGGAGGTCTGTTTACCTCGCCCTTTGTGGCAACTGACAGCGGAGGTCTGTTTACCTCGCCCTTGTGGCAACTGACTGGCGGTGGGGGCCATCTCTCCCAATTGGTTTATTCCACTCTTGAGTATATTTTGTCTATGGGAATCATCTTCTGAAATGGTGGAGACATAAACTGTCTACCACGGGTTATGGATATTAATGTCACTCCTAGTCATTTGTGACTACTTAAGTCTTACTCTTCTTAACCAGAATTGGTTCTAACATCAACAATGGATGCTTACTAACTATGTGTGTGACTACTTAAGTGGACGACTTGGTTTGGAAGTTCTCTATCTCTATCTTTGTCTTGTTTTCTTTTCTCTTTAACTTGATTGTTTTGAAGTGCTTTGTCCCTATTTTACTTTTAAGAGTTTGTTTTCATGCTACTGTTTATTTTGAAGAGTTATGTTTTATAAGTTTGTTTTTGGAGAATTGTACCAGTTCCATTCCAGGGAACTGACTCACCCCTCTCGGGGTGGGCTGCTTGGTTTTATCTTGCAGGTACGTGTGATCTTACAGGTGGCCACGAAGAGAAAGAGTGATTGGGATGGGATTAGGCTTGGAGAGTTTTTATGTTTTGTTACTTCTTATTTTTGTTAAGTTTTCTCGTGGTTCAGGCCGTGACTTTTGTAATCTTTAAGTTGTAATTGGTGGGGTTTGGTGCCGGGTGTTTGGAACCCGATGGTCTGTAATCGCCTTAGATTTTTATTTCCGCTGTATTTATGGTTAATAGGGGCGTTACAGAAAGTGGTATCAGAGCGTAGTTACGCTCTGAACCCGAGAAAACAAGCCGAGTGAAATACTTAGATTATAGGTGCACTTAAAACTGGGGAACTGGGGTAGAATTGGGAAGTGAGGACTCCAGTAAGGCACGACTCCTAACCCTTTTTGGAATTGTGAACGATTCCTTTACACACTTTTCTTTTGTGAATGTTTGTTGAGTGTGATGTGTGTTTATACCGTTCCAACAATAAACTACAGAAGACAAAAATATATATATATATATATAAGTTTGGAACATCCTATATTAAGTACGATAAGATTTTGGTTGAGATAAACTAAATATTAAGCTATTTTTCAAAAGCATGCTCATGGAGAATACATTGCAAAAAAAAAAAATGCAATCCTTTAAAAGCTAGTACACAAATTCCTAGAATTTTAAAGAATACTTTTGGTTGAAAACAGTATACAAATAGAACTTTACATAATTAAATTAGTATTGATATTATGTGAAAGTACTTCAACTCCTTTAAAGTTTGAAAATAAATCTCATTAACTACTTGGTATCAATTTATTACCTAAGATAATGTTTAAGATAAATCTTAAGTCTAGAAAATTATTAAGCTAACAAGAACTAGTAGCGTATTAGAAAAGATCAACTGCTAAACTTGTAAAACACATTAAAACTCTATGTTAACTTTAGAAAGAAAACACATAAACCTAACACCCTACGGGAAGTGCCTGGTGCGACGAACTCCTAGGCTGAAAGTAGTGGGGGTGCACACCCACTTCTAGAAGTTTAGGGGCTAGACAAGCCTTGTCACCTAACTGTAAATAATCTTCTATGCAGGTGATGGATTGTGTTGAACTTGAGGGGAAGTGGTGGTAAGACGTTACCATCATGAAATCTTGAGCTAGGCATATTTCATTGCTAACCACAATGAACAAATCAATATTTGTATCTTAAGATCCGGTATTAAAACTCATAAATGTAAAGGGGTTTATTGAGTTAAATCTTTGGTGAAAAACCTATATATGGAGGAAGGGGATTAAGTTTGGGTACTCCAAGATACAACATCTACCCCTGGTTGGATATAAAAAAAAATCAATAAAAGAAGTTACTTAAAGATTGAGTGGAGTAATACTAAACTAAGTATCATTGATCCTTAAATACTTGAGTATTGAGCATCTTAAAAAAAAAATTGAGAGTTACTTAAAGATTGAAAATCCTCATGTTTACTTGGAAGTTTAACATTATACAGGTATAAAATTTTAAAAGACACACTAAGAGTGATATTTACCAAAAGCCACCATTGTCTAAGAGAGTACTAAGATTTAATAATCAGAAGAATACTTACATAGAACAAACCTTAAGGAAAATAGTTATCAAGAGTGAGTGAGTTTTCATTAGACTAATGCATTTGACCAAAAATTTTATACAGGGTCCCTACCTTAAAAATATATATATAATGTATAAATTTTAAGATAAAGGAATCAGATTTTGGACGAACTTTCCAAAATTCTGCCTTGGGTGAAGTTATATAATAAGTAAATTTTATAAAGTAAACATAGAAACAATTGAAACTTGAAAAGTCATAGAAAATATTTATTTTATAGAGTTTTAACATATGGTTGGCTATAAACCCTTGAAGATAATTTTGGAAGATTATTAAATGATCTGAAACATTATTTTAAACTACTCTAGTACGTTACACCTGATTTATAGCTTAGTAATATAATTATGATAAATGATCATATATGGACATATAAATTCGTATCAGTCATTAAACGAATGGATAATAATCATAAGATAAAATTTATAATCACCAAGGAAATACAAATACATAACAATCAAGAGATACAAATATATGTAACGATCATAGATAAAATCAACGGTGCAGTAAAATTTACAACAACCTGGTTAATAAGGTGTTGAATTCTTTGAATGTGCCATTAGTAGCGGTACGAGGGCGTACCTTAGCTCTTTTAAGGGGGATATGCTGGCATACTCCTCCTTCGTTTTCTCATCCGGATTATGCCTCGTTGCATTATTAGCAAAGGGAGAACAGTATTAGCAGAATGAGAGGTGTTTGTATGTGCTTGGTTTTTGCATTATGACTCAGTATGTGACTTTTGATTTTCATCATGTTATATCTTGGTATATCCTGATTCAGTTTGATTTTGAGTAATCTTGAGTGGAATGTTGTTATGGAAGTGGATGGAAATAAAGGATTGGTTTGGTATGGAACTTCATTGGAACTTTTATTGTCTCAGCACACCCGAAGCGGTGTGAGTGCCTATTAGTTGATTTTTAAACTTCGAGGCGAAGTTTCTTTTAAGGGGGATATGCTGAAATACCCCTAAATTAATTTAAATTAATTTAGGGGATTTCTTTTATTAAACCTTTAGTAATACTATTAGATATTAAATTATTATATGGAATTATGAATATTAAATTAATATAAGGGGTTGTGAAATTTATTTAGGGGTTTTCTCCTAATTATTATATTTATTGTATAGTATTATGAATTTAATAATAAGATTTATAAGTCAATAAATCTTGGGAAAATTATTAAACACTCCAAATATATTATAAAGATTTTAGGAAGTGTTGGAACATTGTTTTGAGATATAAAAGTCAATATAAAATTCTAGAAGCCTTAAAGCTTATTAAGCCTTGCTAGAGTTGACTTTTTGAGAATGGTCAAACCAGGTCATGAAACCTATACCAATAAATAGGTTATGAAAAACCATGAAGATCGATAAAAAGAACGTCAAAAACGGATCATCCTAGCCAAAGTTATGCTGGATTGAAGTTTTGAATCAAAATTTTAAGAAGTGCCACGTGTCACTCTGTAATGGGTCGCCCACACTTAGCCGATTTCCTTCCCTGATTTTCGTAACCGATTTCACTTCCTAGCCCTAACTTTAGACGGCTATAACTTTCACATTACTCAATATTTTTCCATGCCGTCTTCACCACTCTCTTCTCCTTAATTCCCTCTTTACAACCGTAACTCATACAAGCCCTAACTCATTCTACATCGACGGGAAAGTTGATCCAAAGTTGCCAGCTTTCGAGTTCGTAACCCAGTTTCCAGTTTCATTCGATTTCAGGTAAAGTTCGTCTTGCCATAACTTCCTCGTCTTTCAACCAAATTTCGATTTCTATAGCTCGTTGTGTAGATCTCTAACCCATCTACAACTTTCATGTTTAATCCCAAGCCTGATTCGTAACCGTTTGGAAGATATAGTCGCCCAAAGTCTCTGATTTGTCAGCACATAAAATCGTAGAAAAACGACAGGTAAACTCGTAACTTGCGGGTCAAATTTCTTTCTGTATAATGCATATTAGATTGAGTTCTTGTTATCATTGTGTAGATCTATGTCCCATCTTTCGATTGAGCCAAAGAACATAGTCTAACTCAATCTGTACCGCAAGTTATAGAGTCGCAAAGTAGGCTACCCAAACGGTCAAGCTCGAACGGTTTTTCCAGTTTCCGATTTCGAATTCACCAAATTCGCACAATCCGGTGAGTCTCCGATCAAATTTCTCCGTTGTTGCTGTTCGTAATGGTATTTCCGATCTAACCCATGTGTTAATTTAGTCAATTTCGTATTAGATTAGGAGAATTTGTAAGAATTGTAATCGATTTTAATTCTGAAACCGAACTAACCCTAACATTCGAATTGATTTCGAATCTTGGTGTATACTGTATTAAAATTGGGGAAATTGGTACCAATAGAACCGAAATTTGATTACGAATCCATAGAAACAAGAATCACGCGATTTCGTTCTGTAGATTGTGAGGAATCGTCGATTTAGTACTCGATCTGTTTAAGTTACTCGCTGAAGAACACGCGGTACAGGGGCCGTCCGATCTCGTTCTAAGAGATTGGACGGCCAAGATTAGATTTGGTGATTATAAGTTGTTAAAGTTTCTATAAAAATTCAGTAAATAGTCTTAACTTGTTGGGTTAATTTAAATATCTTCCCGAATGTATTTTGACTTGAAATTTTAACCATAGATTCCTTATTTTATCTAGTTTATTTTGATGTAAATTATTATGGTTTTGGAGTTTTTAAACATAAGTTATGATTTTTACAAGTTACGGGGTTTCTGGAATTATTTGGCTAATTTTAAAAGATATTTTTATGAAATAAAATTTTTATAATATGTCTAAAAGGTTATAGTTACTTTATATTAAGTTTGGGAATTTTTGGGCAACGGGAAAAGGTTTTAAAAATTGTGTTTGTGAGTTTTCATAAGAATAACTTATAATATATAGTTTTTAATGTAATCAAAAATTAAAGTATAGTTGATTAATGAACTTTATAGGTTGGGGAAAATATAATAAGACTAATTAACATTTAATACAGTATGTTATAAATATTTGGGTATTAACTTTAAGTGAAGTAAAAATTGTTACATATATTTATATATATTTATATGAGAGGAATAAATAGAAACTTATATTAAATCAAGGAATTTAACTAAACTACATTTTATTTATTATATATATATGGAAGCTAATATGTTTAACTAAAACTAAGGGAAATACTCTATTTTATAAACCATAAATCAGTTTTGGATATGTCTAAAAGGTATTAGATATAATTAAATACAATAGAATTTCTTAAAGAAACTTCTGGGATATAAAATACAAATAAAAATAGATGAAGGATATAACATTCTTGTGAGAAATATAATAGGAAGGATATAAATATATACGATAATAAATAAATAAAAGGAAAATACCTTATAGAAATAGGATATGAAGGAATTAATGAGTTAAACTAAACCTCTACTGATACTAATAAAAGAATTTAGATGAGGTGTATTAATTTATGGTTATAGGTTGAGTTTTTAGTTATCTTTGAATTTCTAAGATTTATATAAACAGTATTCAAATATACGTGTATTTAGTCAATGACCACAATGTAAATCTATAATTTGGTTAAGAAATTAATAAGTTGAAATTTAGGAATATTTGGAATTGGTTTACATAAAGCGTTACACAAATAGATCTTATTATATAATTAATAATAAAATGAATGAAATACTTTTACATTTAAATGTTCTTATTATATAAACAATAATAAAATAAATGAGTTACTTTTACTGTAACACCCCTACAACGCCCCTATCAACTACCAAAATCGCAGCGGAAACAACCAACCAAACAATAACTAAACGCTTTGGTGTTACAACGCCGTTAACCACCCACGTGGTTAACTAGGCAGAATAAATACAAGTGTATCGGTCTGATGATCAGACTCCCGAGCATAGTAACTAACATCCATATATAAACATAACCGACAATACCGAGTATTTAATTTACAAATCATCTCCAAACCATAATCATCCAACACTGTATAACAAGGTATCAAAATGTACGCCTCGGGAGCACAGGCGCATCCCGGGCTCAACAACCTACTTATCCAAAAGTATATCTACACCTAGGACCTAGAGCCACTCTGCCTCTTCGATCCTCATCCTGCAATAAAAATATGGAGCCCCCGAGGGGGTCAGCACCTTTGCTGGTATGGCTAACGCGCAGCCCATCGGCTACCGGGATACGCGCAACCAATTGTCATAATAACATGGCATTCATTTTTAACATCCGACATATATATATACCATAGCATAGCAAGGTAATTAGCATAGCACAACAACAATACATATCACCACAAGAACGGTTCACATTAAGATCCTTCCACCATAGTTAGTACATACCATGAGCATAGAGATTGTTGCCAACCCATACCAAGCTCGTTAATTACCTCATCACCATCCTGTTATTTGAACGGTTGACTTTAACCCAAGGTGTGTCGGATATAGTGATCCCAAGCACACCAAACAACACAGTATGCCCCTGTGGCCCGACGTGAGTCAGTAAACTAGCTTTGGATAAGCTAAGGGAAGGTTGAAACCAAATTGGAATACCACCTAAACATACACCAAGAGAGCCGAACCGGATATGATAACGACCCCCATCCATCACACGCGTGGCCGGAACATACCGGACTCCTCACTCCCCCCGATTAGCACTTGTTAGTGATCACACAATATTTTGTTAAGTCACATACAAGCAAGTGTTTAGGTCTTGTTAGACACGCCAAGGGAAAGGAGACATAATAACACAACATCATAATATATAACAACTGTAAGCTCTTTTCATGCCTTAATCTTATAAGGTCGTAAACACTCAGAAAACAATCAACACCCAAGCCGTGTAAACCGTTAGGCAACAGACTGCAAGAAAACCATACCTTGGTCCTTGCCTCGTTTCGTTTCCACCTTGAGAGAATCCTATACACATTAGTAACGTCGGTTAATTAACGCACTAATCCATTATTAACATTATCTATTAGTTCATTTTTATTTTACACTTGTTACAACCTTTCATCCTTTAATTGCCTTTAAAACCCACCTAACATGTCCCATAACCTTATAATATCTTTACTAACCAACTACTATTTTTAGGTAACAATTCCCATCTAAAACAATAATTTTTGGTCCATATAGTGCCTGTCCGAACTTGTGTCCGAGCTGTCCAAGTTCGGACACAAGCCGTGACTAAACCCAAAACAGACACATGTCCGAACTTGTGTCCGGACTTCGGAAGTTCGGACATGAGTCGAGAGAAATCCAAGCAGAATTCTATATGTCCGAACATGTGTCCGGACTTCCCAAGTTCGGACACAGTTCGAGGATAATACCTAAGAAGTAACAGGTGCGTCCGAACTTCCAAGTTCGGACGGTAGTTCGGACACTACCTAAAATCCAGAAAACTGTAAGCGTAACAGGGCATGTCCGAGCTTCCAAGTTCGGACGGAAGTTCGGACGTGCCATTATACTCATTTTCTACAACCTTAAACACTTAACCAAATTTCTCCAAAGCCTCCAACACTTATAGTGTCTTCTCCTTAAGTTCCTAAGTGATGTTTCATGCCTATACTAACCATTATATCAAGATATTCCTTCCACACAACATCATTACTTTTAACATCATTTCTTATAAACTAAAACTCCTTAAGTCATTCTTGAAATCCCTTTTCCTAAGCTTACATTTTCTCCTTATTTACCAAAGTTTGCCTAGGCCTTCATCTAAGTCCAAAATGACTTTGGTACATACTAAACCTCAAGATCATGCCTAAGTCCTTATTACACTCTAGAACACTTCCTATTCATCAAAATTCCTTTAAACATCTTGAACTCCTTATGCATTTCTAAATTTCGACATAGTTTCTCCTAGCATTTGTTACACCTTAGCACATTATTTTCATCATTAATCATCCTAGAACACTAAAACACCAAGAACACTTTCTTACACAACTTCACCAAATTCACACTACATCACAATATAGTGCATAACTTAAATTGCATGGCACTTAGGCCCTTAAAATGCATGGCTCTTAGGCCCTTAAAGTGCTTAAATCATAAACACTGAATTTCCACAATATATATGCCTTTAACCTGCGATTACATACAACAAGACATATGTATTTTACTAGTCTCTTGAGAACATTTACTAGGTCATTAACCATTTGCTCTTTAGGTAGTTTAATAAGCAATTATAGCTCATTTCTCCTAAGGCATTAAAACATTAAGTTAGTAGATTTACCTCTTTTCCAACACACTTCCTTCTTGTTTCCTTACAAAACCGTATGGTATTTTGATTCCTTGTCAAGTTCTAGACAATGTACAAACATATAATGAGATTCAAGCTATAGGCTTCATCTCATTGTAAACCCTAATTTGACATTGTTTCAAAAACATTAATGTAGTTGTTTTACCTTGATCTTTGAAGAGAGTTTGGATATATAACAAGAGAGGACTCCACCTAGTCCATGAAGGTTGAATGAAGCTAGAACAAGGTCACAATAGCTCCTTCAATGTGTATTTTCGGACATGACAAAAACAAGGAGGAAATGATTTTTGTTTGAGATTCCTTACCTAGAAGCAAGGAAGTAGTAATATGTAAAAATACAAGCTCAAGCTCCTTCAATGGTGGAACACCTTGGCACCGAAATGGAGCTCTTGGAGTTTTGAGAAGATAGGAATGAAGAGCTTGATGAGAGGAAGAGATTGGTGGTATTTGTTTTTGATTTGGACAAGTGAGCTAGTTTACAAGTGGTCAAAGTTGGACTTCCATGGTGATAGTGGTATTACCGAGAGAGAACAAGGAAGAAGGAAGAAGAGAGGTGTTTGCAAACCGTGGGAATGAAGGAAAGAAATGAGAATGAGATAGGATTTTTTTAAGAAGATATTTATGTTATAAAGTAAAAAGTAGTTTACTTAGTTTGCTTATTACTTATTATTAACTAGAGAGTGGTGAGTCACCACACTTATAAAAACCGGCCCCCTTTATTAGTATGAGGGTTTTTAGTCTTTGTTTGTCAATTTAATTACTTAAATACAACATATGTTATAAACTAGCTTATAAAAGTACTATTCACCTAAACAAGGCACTTAGAAGTGAAATTTTGATTTCCCCTTAATATAGCCACCCAAATGGATACTATATAGTACACATATATATTAAGAGTAATGATGGACATTTAGCCATTCAAAACTCATTTACAAGACAATTTTTCAAAAACGTGCTTTAAGACTTCTTAAAGCACATTTTGTGTTTTAACTTGTTTTCAAGCTTGGTTTTCTTTGGTAATTGGTTTAATATGTTCATTAGTATATAAATGAAGTCTTGGTAAGCTCATTAGGTCTTACTCAAGTTTATCCCAAGCTTAGAGCACATTTTAGCTCTTATTGACTTTAAAGCACATTTTGTGTTTGCTTTTGTTTAAATTGTTTACTAATGTTTCTAAGACTTTTTAGTCTTAATAAATCATGTTTTAATGTTTAACCAACATACCAAGGTTTGGGGTATTTCAATCTACCCCCCTTAAAAGAACTTTGTCCCCAAAGTTCATACTTCCCACATATCTTACTATTAGAACATGGGAAACATCTTATAACACCACACTTCCAAAACATCATTACCAACCTTATCATCATTCTTACACCACAACGGACTCAAGGTCCAACCACATAACCATCATACTTTCCAAACCACACAATAGCATTCAGACACAACGGTCTGTGACATAACATGAACATGGACAATGTATACATATACATGTCGTATACAACCATAACCGAAACGGCTCTACCCCCCTTAAAAGGGGTACGCCCGTACCCTATACATACAAACACTAAGAAGTAAACAACGACGGGTGCTTCGCCTTCATCATCTTCCAGCTCCCAAGTGGCCTCCTCAACGTCCTGGTTAGACCAGAGGACCTTCACCAGTCTCACGGACTTATGGCGAGTGTCTCGAGTCTTAGTATCCAGAATCCGTACCGGAGTCTCCACTGATCGCATGGTTGGCTCTAAGGTTAGCCTTTCCGGCTGAAGCACATGAGACGGATGAGACATATACTTCTTCAACTGGGACACATGAAATACATCATGTACCTTGCCCAGCTCGGCGGGTAAATCAAGTCTATAAGCTACCGGGCCGATCCGCTCCGTCACAACATAAGGACCTACATATTTCGGGCTCAACTTGCCCTCTGGCCAAAACGAAATACTCCCTTCATGGGGGATACCTAAAAATACCTGATCGCCTACGGCGAACTCCAGGTCGTCGGCGCACATCTGCGTACGACTTCTGTCCTGAGCTGCTTTCATATTAGCCCTGATCTGGCGAACTTCTGCCTGAACTTGCTCAAGATACTCTGGTCCTATAATGACCGTCTCACTCGACTCATCCCAGCACAATGGCGTGCGGCATGGTCTACCGTACAATGCCTGGAAGGGAGACATCTTGATCGATGCATGATAACTGTTGTTGTAGCTAAACTCGATCAGATGTAACTTATCAATCCAGCTGGTCTGAAAGTCAAGTGCACATGCACGTAGCATATCCTCAAGTGTCTGTATAGTGCGCTCACTCTGACCATCGGTCTGTGGGTGAAACGCCGTGCTCAATTTCAGTTCAGTACCAAGTGCCTCTCGCGTAGACTTCCAATATCTGGATAGGAATCTGGTATCTCTGTCAGATACTATCGTCTTTGGTACACCATGATGTCTAACAATCTCTTTATCGAATAATTCTGCCAATCTTGCCACTTTCCAGGTGTCCTTCATCGGAATGAATCGAGACACCTTGGTCAGTCGGTCAACTACCACCCAAATCATATTCAGACCTCCCCTTGTAGGCGGAAGCCCTACTACGAAGTCCATAGATATGTCATGGAACTTCCACTCCGGCACTGGCATTGGCTGCACCATACCACCAGGCCGTCGGTGCTCAAACTTGACCTTCTGACAAGTGAGACACCTCAACACATAGTCATTTACATCCTTTTTCATTCCAGCCCACCAGAAGTATCTTTTCATACCTTTATACATCTTTGAAGCTCCGGGGTGAATCGAAGTAGTAGAACAATGGGATTCACTCAATATGCGCTCCTTCAGCTCAGCGCTACTCCTCGGTATACACAACCGGCCATTGAGCCTAATCAGGTCATCATCGTGGAGTCTGAAGTCATACTTCTGACCCTCGAATGTGCCATCAATAAGCTTCTGTCTAATCTCCACCATATACTGATCCGTCATCTGAGCACTCCGCACCTCTTCAACCAAGCCAGTATGAGAGACTAGCGAATGGAGAGAGTGTGCTCGGCGACTCAATGCGTCAGCTACCACGTTTGCCTTACCCTCCTTGTACTGTAAATCGATGTCATAATCATTCAAGAATTCAACCCACCTTCTCTGCCTCATGTTCAACTCTTTCTGAGTGAATAAGTACTTTAAACTCTTGTGGTCAGAATAGATCGTCACACTTACCCCATAAATGATGTCGCCATATCTTCAGTGCGAAGACAATGGCCCCCAATTCTAAGTCGTGGGTAGGGTAGTTCTCCTCATGCTTCTTCAGCTGTCGGGAGGCGTAAGCCACGACCTTCCCGTGTTGCATCAACACACAACCCATACCCCTGCCTGATGCGTCGCAATAGACCTCAAAACCATCTGGACCGTCTGGTAATGTCAGAACCGGTGCAGATGTCAGAGCATCCTTGAGACTCGCGAAAGCTCTCTCACAGTCGACTGTCCACTCGAATGGTGCATCCTTTTCATCAAGGAAGTCATCGGCTTCGAGACACTGGAGAAGTCCTTCACAAATCTCCTATAGTAACCTGCCAGACCGAGGAAGCTCCTGATGTCGGTAACTGTCTTCGGCCTAGGCCAGGTGCGCACTGCATCTATCTTTGCCGGATCAACAGCGATCCCGGCCTCAGAATCACATGTCCAAGGAATGATACTTGGTTCAACCAAAATTCACTTAGAAAATTTAGCATACAACTGGTTCTTTCTCAACGTCTGCAATACATCTCTCAGGTGGCTTTCATGCTCACCTCTCGATTTCGAATACACAAGTATGTCATCGATGAAGACTACCACTGATTTGTCCAACTGATCTTGGAACAAACGGTTCATTAAGTCCATGAACTTGCTGGTGCATTTGACAAGCCAAACGGCATAACTGTGAACTCATAATGCCCATACCTAGTTCTGAAAGCTGTCTTTCTATCACTGTCACGGATGGCAATCTGGTGTATCCGGAACGCAGGTCTATCTTGGAGAACACTGATGCTCCCCTAAGCTGATCAAATAGATCGTCGATCGTGGTAAAGGGTAACGGTTCTTCACCGTAACAGCATTCAGCTCCCGATAATCAATACATAGGCGGAGGCTACCGTCCTTCTTCTTCACGAAGAGACCGGCGCTCCCCATGGTGACACACTAGGGCGGATAAAGCCCTTGTCGAGTAGGTCTCTCAGCTGCTCCTTGAGCTCTGTCATCTCTGCTGGAGCCATACGGTAAGGCGCTTTCGCAATGGGTCCGGTGCCCGGACTAGATCAATCTCAAACTCAACCTCTCGTGCTGGCGGCATGCCCGGCAGTTCCTTAGGAAATACATCAGGAAACTCCGACACTACCGGCACATCTGGGCTAAACTCAGGGTCTCTCTCTATGTCCTGGACATAGCAGAGGTATACATCATTCCCTCGTCGTAACTCACGATACATGGCCATGGCGGTGATGATCTGTGTCGAAGGCTCCCTGGGCCTCTGGCGGTAGATATAGTAACCCCAGATGGACTCCGAAGAAGCAGTCGATGCTCGGCACACAGGATTCTGCCCTTGTACCGCTCCAACCAGTTCATCCCGACAATCACATCAAAGCCTAGTCCGTCGAACTCTATCAAGTCGATCGGAAACTCCTCATCCATGATTCGAACAATAGCATCTCGGTAGTAGCGGGTACATCTGATCCGCTCTTTCGACGGGAGAGTGACCACGAAGTCTGGCATCTCTTCACCATCTAACCCCAGCCTCTTCGCAAATGATAGCGAAATGAATGTGTGTGAGGCTCCAGAGTCGAACAAGATCGATGCATCCACGCCATTCACTGGAAAGGTACCGGTGAGGATTGTGCCGCTCTTGCCGGCTTCTGCCTTATTGCAGACACTCAGTGTACCTCCCGTTCCGAGTGCACATCCTAATTCATTGGCAAACTAATAAGTATTGGATAACAACACGGTTCATATGCTTCAAACAACTCCACTTTATTCATTAACACACTTTTTACAACATTCATTGGCTTATACTGTCGCCATGATTCATACTTACAACATCCTTAATACATACTGGTTCACATAATTATACAAGGCTTAAAACTGTCTGAAGGTCAGATTCAAACGTCCGGGTTTCATGTGTGTGGCATTGATCACTGCCGACGGTGCGGTATTCAGTTTGATCTTTCTGATGCCATGGTATAGCATCCTTGATTGCCCACCCATGATTACACATCTCCGATTTCAGCAGTAGCTTCTTTGCGAGATCAGCACGCTTCTGCTCGCCATACACAAAGACTGCGGTATCACCAATGGACCAAGACACCACGGGTACTCCCTTACTTAGAGACTCGGGTGACTCGTCCTTATCTTGGTGTATACCTAACCGTCCACCTTTCTGGTAGAAGTTTACAATGCATAAATCTGCTTTTACACTTGGAATTGAATCCTTTTCAACTTGCTGAGCAATTCCCACGGCGTGGTTAACGACCGCATGGAACTCCTCTGGTATACTTGCTACTGTTGCTCCATCTTCAGCTCGTACTTCTTGATATGACTTGGTGTAAGGGTTCCAGTCCTTACCCATGCACATCATCTTCAATTGCATCCTTGCTCCGTTCGGGTATTCGGGTGTGTAGAACCCTCCTGGTTTTGCTCCAAGTTCGTCGCATCGTCTGATGATATGGATCTGTGCTTCCGGTGTCAGGTATCCATTTAAAGTATCATACCTGGTTGGATAACCTGACATTGCTCCAATGGAAAGTCGGTGATGTTGATGGCGGTTTCTTCAGGGTTCGGTGTGGGTGGGATTGGAACATATATTGAAAGTTCCTTAAAGTTTAGAGTACTCTAATTAGGTGAGTCTCACATTATTCTTCATTTATTTACTCACATGGTTGTTTATTTAAACTCACTCATACTCATGCATGAAATGCGGTATGCAGACACTCATTTCATTCAACAGTTTAGGCGGTACCTGGTCTAGAAGAGGGCCCTGGCGCCTCAGACCGGTCCACCACATTCAGGGTGGCCTTGTTGGACCCCGACCCCTTCCCCTTCTGGGACTCTGTGTACCTCTGATCTGGGGGTGGCTGGTTCGCCGTCTTCTGGCCATCGGTGGTCGCAGTGGCCTTACCCTTCCACTGCCCCTTTGGCTTGTAGTTCCTGCTGTTGGGGTTCGTCCAACACTCAAACTCACGGTGCCCCATCTTCTGGCAGTGACGGCACCTCACATCATTCCCCTTGCAGTCTTTGCCGGGGTGGTCTCCATTGCACCACTTACAGTAAAAGTGGCGCTCCGGTCCAGAACCCGTGCCAGCTGCTATGACAATACACAATCAATACTTGTTCCACAACTTATCAACATATACTCTAACTTATCACACAGAATTAGACAATTACCCTTAGGTGGGTAAGAACGTAGGGGCTTGGCCGCATACGCATAGGTGAGCTGCAGAGGCTCCTCAGCAGTGGTGGTCTGGGTCTGGCCCTTGCCACCTTGTTGCTGTCCTTTCTGGGACTGGGAGTATGACTTCTTCTTCTTCCCTCCCCACTGCCCTTGCGTGCCTTGGCCCTCGTTCTGAGCCTTGCGCTTGAGCGCACTCTCCTCGTCCCTCAGACGGACGGTGATCTCCACAATAGCAGCGGCATGATAGCACTCCTATATTTAGGGTGTCAGTTATGCCCCGCCAAATAAACTCACATCACATTAGCACATTGTACACACTTATTCACATATACTGTAAGTTCCTTTACCTGCAAGGTGGTATATCCAGTAGGCCCCATGCCGTAGCGTAGGCGATAGTTCAGTCCGTTGTAGAAACGGTTCACAAGGATCCGGTCTGAGTAACCCAGATCCGGTAGCAGGTGGATAAGTCCGATGAAGGCTGAGTAGTACTCATCTACCGTCATCTTATCCCCTTGTCTCAGGTTGTCCAACTCCAGGCGCTTGGCCTCTTGCACATGTATAGGATAGTATTTGGCTCGCAGCAGAGCCGTGTACTCCCTCCACTGGAACGTCGGATCAGCAACTCTACCCTCGCGCACAAGCTTCCACCAGTTTTGTGCCGAGCCTTTCAAGTAGTAAGCAGCAAGTCGTACCTTGACCTGCTCAGGTGGTGCTAGGGTTTCGAAGGCGGTCTCCATCTCGGAGATGTATGCCTCGAGCTTACGGGGATCGGTCTCCCCACTGAATGAGGGCGGCCTCAGATCAGCCAACGCCTTGACCCAATTGGTCTCTCGTGGCGGTGGTGGTGGTGGCTGAACTCCGGGCTGTTGCCCTTGCTGAATAGCAGCAACTAGATCGGGTACCAACTGGGCTACGGCGGCTGCAACTGCCTCAGCCATAGTCTGTGCCGTAGTATCATCGCCCTGGTTACCCAAATCTCCAGTACCGCGCCCGCGGCCTCTCCCTCGTGGTCTACCTGCCATCTGAATTTATATGAACATTTCATTAGCATTATGCTTGCACACTTATCGGTCCAATGGTTATAGTATCTTCCCGACAACCAGGTAATTCCACACTTAGTTAGTGGTTAACCTTTCCAAATCTGTTCACTTAGGTATTCGTAGCTAGGTTTCCTAACTCGGTATATTCCTAAGCTCGGTATTCTAGTCATCAGAGCGATACTTCGCTCTGATACCACTTTTTGTAACAACCCTACAACGCCCCTATCAACTACCAAAATCGCAGCGGAAACAACCAACCAAACAATAACTAAACGCTTTGGTGTTACAACGCCGTTAACCACCCACGTGGTTAACTAGGCAGAATAAATACAAGTGTATCGGTCTGATGATCAGACTCCCGAGCATAGTAACTAACATCCATATATAAACATAACCGACAATACCGAGTATTTAATTTACAAATCATCTCCAAACCATAATCATCCAACACTGTATAACAAGGTATCAAAATGTACGCCTCGGGAGCACAGGCGCATCCCGGGCTCAACAACCTACTTATCCAAAAGTATATCTACCACCTAGGACCTAGAGCCACTCTGCCTCTTCGATCCTCATCCTGCAATAAAAATATGGAGCCCCCGAGGGGGTCAGCACCTTTGCTGGTATGGCTAACGCGCAGCCCATCGGCTACCGGGATACGCGCAACCAATTGTCATAATAACATGGCATTCATTTTTAACATCCGACATATATATATACCATAGCATAGCAAGGTAATTAGCATAGCACAACAACAATACATATCACCACAAGAACGGTTCACATTAAGATCCTTCCACCATAGTTAGTACATACCATGAGCATAGAGATTGTTGCCAAACCCATACCAAGCTCGTTAATTACCTCATCACCATCCTGTTATTTGAACGGTTGACTTTAACCCAAGGTGTGTCGGATATAGTGATCCCAAGCACACCAAACAACACAGTATGCCCCTGTGGCCCGACGTGAGTCAGTAAACTAGCTTTGGATAAGCTAAGGGAAGGTTGAAACCAAATTGGAATACCACCTAAACATACACCAAGAGAGCCGAACCGGATATGATAACGACCCCCATCCATCACACGCGTGGCCGGAACATACCGGACTCCTCACTCCCCCCGATTAGCACTTGTTAGTGATCACACAATATTTTGTTAAGTCACATACAAGCAAGTGTTTAGGTCTTGTTAGACACGCCAAGGGAAAGGAGACATAATAACACAACATCATAATATATAACAACTGTAAGCTCTTTTCATGCCTTAATCTTATAAGGTCGTAAACACTCAGAAAACAATCAACACCCAAGCCGGTGTAAACCGTTAGGCAACAGACTGCAAGAAAACCATACCTTGGTCCTTGCCTCGTTTCGTTTCCACCTCGAGAGAATCCTATACACATTAGTAACGTCGGTTAATTAACGCACTAATCCATTATAACATTATCTATACTAGTTATTTTTATTTTACACTTGTTACAACCTTTCATCCTTTTAATTGCCTTTAAAACCCACCTAACATGTCCCATAACCTTATAATATCTTTACTAACCAACTACTTTTTAGGTAACAATTCCCATCTTAAAACAATAATTTTTGGTCCATATAGTGGCCTGTCCGAACTTGTGTCCGAGTGTCCAAGTTCGGACACAAGCCGTGACTTTAAACCCAAAACAGACACATGTCCGAACTTGTGTCCGGACTTCGGAAGTTCGGACATGAGTCGAGAGAAATCCAAGGCAGAATTCTATATGTCCGAACATGTGTCCGGACTTCCCAAGTTCGGACACAGTTCGAGGATAATACCTAAGAAGTAACAGGTGCGTCCGAACTTCCAAGTTCGGACGGTAGTTCGGACACTACCTAAAATCCAGAAAACTGTAAGCGTAACAGGGCATGTCCGAGCTTCCAAGTTCGGACGGAAGTTCGGACGTGCCATTATACTCATTTTCTACAACCTTAAACACTTAGCCAAATTTCTCCAAAGCCTCCAACACTTATAGTGTCTTCTCCTTAAGTTCCTAAGTGATGTTTCATGCCTATACTAACCATTATATCAAGATATTCCTTCCACACAACATCATTACTTTTAACATCATTTCTTATAAACTAAAACTCCTTAAGTCATTCTTGAAATCCCTTTTCCTAAGCTTACACTTTCTCCTTATTTTACCAAAGTTTGCCTAGGCCTTCATCTAAGTCCAAAATGACTTTGGTACATACTTAAACCTCAAGATCATGCCTAAGTCCTTATTACACTCTAGAACACTTCCTAATTCATCAAAAATTCCTTTACAACATCTTGAACTCCTTATGCATTTTCTAAATTTCGACATAGTTTCTCCTAGCATTTTGTATACCTTAGCACATTATTTTCATCATTAATCATCCTAGAACACTAAAACACCAAGAACACTTTCTTACACACTTCACCAAATTCACACTACATCACAATATAGTGCATAACTTAAATTACATGGCACTTAGGCCCTTAAAATGCATGGCTCTTAGGCCCCTAAAGTGCTTAAATCGTAAACACTGAATTTCCACAATATATATGCCTTTAACCTGCGATTACATACAACAAGACATATGTCATTTTACTCTCTTTGAGAACATTTACTAGGTCATTAACCATTTGCTCTTTAGGTAGTTTTAATAAGCAATTATAGCTCATTTCTCCTAAGGCATTAAACATCATTAAGTTAGTAGATTTACCTCTTTTTTTCCAACACACTTCCTTCTTGTTTCCTTACAAAACCGTATGGTATTTTGATTCCTTGTCAAGTTCTAGACAATGTACAAACATCATAATGAGTAATCAAGCTATAGGCTTCATCTCATTGTAAACCCTAATTTGACATTGTTTCAAAAACATTAATGTAGTTGTTTTACCTTGATCTTTGAAGAGAGTTTGGATATATAACAAGAGAGGACTCCACCTAGTCCATGAAGGGTTGGAATGAAGCTAGAACAAGGTCACATAAAAAGCTCCTTCAATGTGTATTTTCGGACATGACAAAAACAAGGAGGAAATGAAGTTTTTATTTGAGATTCCTTACCTAGAAGTCAAGGAGAGTAACAATATGTAAAAATACAAGCTCAAGCTCCTTCAATGGTAGAACACCTTGGCACCGAAATGGAGCTCTTGGAGTTTTGAGAAGATAGGAATGAAGAGCTTGATGAGAGGAAGAGATTGGTGGTCTTTGTTTTTGATTTGGACAAGTGAGCTAGATTTAGCAAGTGGTCAAAGTTGGAACTTCCATGGTGGTAGTAGTATTACCGAGAGAGAACAAGGAAGAAGGAAGAAGAGAGGTGTTTGCAAACCGTGGGAATGAAGGAAAGAAATGAGAATGAGATAGGATTTGCTTTTAAGAAGATATTTATGTTATAAAGTAAAAAGTAGTTTACTTAGTTTGCTTAAATTACTTATTACCTTAACTAGAGAGTGGTGAGTCACCACCCTTATAAAAACCGGCCCCCTTTATTAGTATGAGGGTGTTTTAGTCTTTGTTTGTCAATTTAATTACTTAACATAACATATGTTATAAACTAGATTGTAAAAGTTACTATTCACCTAAACAAGGCACTTAGAAGTGAAATTTTTGATTTCCCCTTAATATAGCCACCCAAATGGGATACTATATAGTACACATATATATTAAGAGTAATGATGGACATTTAGCCACTCAAAACTCATTTACAAGACAATTTTTCAAAAACGTGCTTTAAGACTTCTTAAAGCACATTTTGTGTTTTAACTTGTTTTCAAGCTTGGTTTTCTTTGGTAATTGGTTTAATATGTTCATTAGTATATAAATGAAGTCTTGGTAAGCTCATTAGGTCTTACTCAAGTTTATCCCAAGCTTAGAGCACATTTTAGCTCTTATTGACTTTAAAGCACATTTTGTGTTTGCTTTTGTTTAAATTGTTTACTAATGTTTCTAAGACTCTTTTAGTCTTAATAAATCATGTTTTAATGTTTAACCAACATACCAAGGTTTGGGGTATTCACTGGAGTTCACTCCTCCATCCTCTAATCTAGCAGGCTCGATCCACAAAAAAAGGAAGAAGACCGAACTCCTAAACCTCTGGAATGCAGTCTCGATCATCCCTAACTTCTTCATCTACAAAAAAAAAACTTGAAACCCTAATCTATACACAACCGGTTGACTTCACACTCTATCTGCGGTTTTCTGTCTCTGAAATTCTAAAATCCTTAACTCATTTCTCTACTGGACCCCTTTCTCGATGGCCATGGCAGATCGAATCCATGAGAATCACTCTGCTCTTCACCAACTTCAAGAGGCATTCGCCTCAAAAGAGCCCCGTCCCTAAACTGGAACCCGACTTAGCACCCTCTAGTTAGGCGTGGGTCTGGTTCGGATGAACTTCACCCATCGTTCTCACGAATTGAACAAGCTATATGCTCCTAGTGAAATCATCAGCTCACAAATCTTCTCTGCATTTTTTTCTTTTTTTTACCCTAGTGCTATTTCCTAATTTTATTTTATCTATTTGATTGTATGAGATTCTTACTCTCCGTTCGAAATTTTGCAGATCTGTTCGAGGATGTCTTCTAGTCTCTGTATGTTTAGAATTCGACTAGACTCAACGTGGGTTCAAGGAATTCAAATCAGTATTTTGGCAAGCGATTCGATCATGTATTCAGTTTGTCTTCAAAGATTGAACGGTATCATGGGCGAGAGTTTGCTACTTTTGTTTGGTCATTTTCTAAACTAACAGTCGCTTTCATTGTTGTTGATTTGTGCCTGTCTATCTCTGTTTCACGGTAGGGATTCCTGCTGCTCTCATTTGTATATATCAGTTTCAGCTTTCTGATGTTGTTCGAATGTTTAGTGCTCGATTTGTAAGTCTCGTTCCGTAAGCCTGGTTCATGTGTATTAAACCTCTTTGGTCATGCTCTGCTTTTTACTCAGTCGCAACTATAATCTAGATGAGAAGGGATAATATTCAGGCATGTTTTCAGTTGACTAGGAATCTACTTTTGCACTGTTTATTTCTTGCCTTTCCTTTGGGTTGAGCGTTGTAGTATTCATGATGCAAGTGAACTGATTGTTTGGTCAAGCTTTTAGGTTCGAATAGCAATAACAGTATTAATTCGTCAATCTGGTTTTAATAATCTCATGTCATTAGAAGAAGAATAAAACCTGACTAATGACCTTTAGTTTAGGCTTTAATACTTGATTAAGTTTTGTACAGCTTTTCTACTTTGTGTGCACGTTCGAATTTTGCCCCACAACTCCAATATAGGTTTGCTTCTGTAATCTCAAAATTCCTGCTATCGATTACTATGTGTGTAGTTTATCCAGCAGATTCGTATGCTCTATTTCTGGTTGTTGTACATGATTTATATCCAGAATTTACTCGGTTTAGAAAAAAAAAGAAAGGTGACAGAGAAAAGGAAAGAATATGGTACTCGTTAGTTTCTTGTTTGTAAGACTTTAATATCAACGGCATTTGTTTGGTGCGTGTATTCACCTCATATGCTCATGTATCTTATTTGCTTCAGTTTCCTTCCGAATTGATGAGTTTGAGCCTGTTCGGGTACCTCTAATCTTGGACCCTAATTGTAACTCATTTCGGGCTCGATTCATTGCTAGCCCAAACTGGGCTGGACCAAAGCCCTAGACAGTCTTCTAAGTAACCCATTTTTTTGGACTCATTAGCTTAGTTGGGCCTGCATCTTTCTGTGGGCCATTTTAGAAAAGCCCTAAGTTTATTCACGGATGAAACCTACATTAAGGTCGTAGTACCCGAGGGTCGTAGTACCTATTTGTGGGGGACATCCTTCCTAGTGAAAAGTCTTTCCAAACCATCCTTTATATTCAGATTAAAACTCACAATCAATGATTCCATTCAAAAATCACATTTCTGAAGAAAAAAAAGAAAGATATCAATGCTGAATAACCCATCATAAAACAATCCAATCAATCCAAGTCACACCGAAACCTTGGTCCACAAAGTCAATCCATTGATAAAGCCATTTGTGGCCCATATAAATAACCCATTTCAAGTTGGTCTTAAGGCCCTATACTCGATCCAAGCTAGGCCCACTACCTAGGACCCACATCCAAGGCCCTTAGTATTCGGCCCAGGACCACGAAAAGGCCCAAAAACCAACTCAAGTCCAATGTTCAAATTCAAAAGCTCACTCTGCCCAAATAAAAAATCAGCCCAAATTCAAAGGCCCACTCGGGCCCAATCAAAAATCCATTTCAGCCTAAATCAATAAGACCCAAATTAGGCCCAAGAATCAAAAGCCTAATCTAGCCCCGAATCAAAAGGCTCACTTCAATCCAAAAATAAAAAGCCAACCAAGGCCCAAATCGGGCACCAAAATCCAAATCAAACTCAAGGCTCTTTTCAGCCCAAAAACATCTCTTAGCCCATCCAGATAAAAAAGCCCAACAATCAAAGGCCAAAATCAGGCAAATCCAAAACCACTTCAGCCCAAATCGAAAAGCTTGCTTCAGTCCAAATTGAAAATCCCATCTTTGGCCCGCTTCTAAAAATCTCATTCAAACCATTTCGAATCAAAGGCCCAAGGCCCAAATCGAAATCAAAAGCCTAAGGCCCATTTTTTCAGCCCAACTCCAAATGAGGCCAATTTTCGGCCCAACTTCAAATGAGGCACAATTTTTGGCCCAACTCAAATGAGGCCCAATTTTCGGCCCAACTCCAATCAAGGCCCACATTTCAAGGCTTGTTCTGGCCCGACTTTCAAGGCCCAATTCTAGCCCAATCCCAAAACTCATTTCAGCCCAATTCATTAAGCCCACTTTGACCCAATTAATCATGGTCAATTTTGGTACGAATTTTGAGGTCCAATTCGGTATGAATTTCAAGGCCAATTCCGGTCCAATTTTCAAGTCCCAAACTCAGGCCCGCATTCTAAGGCCCAAACCTGGCCCACTAGCTCAAACTTTGCCCATAATTTTAATTCAAAACCAATTCAATTCCAATCTCAATTCCAATAAAAAATCAATTCAAAAAATTCATTTCAATCCCAAATAATCCAAACTCTCATAGACTCAAAACCATCTACAAAATTCCAAATCCCCCACACTCTTAATGTCTCACAGACCCGAGCGTCTCACGGACTTTGTCATCCCAAGGATTCGAATGTCTCACAGACCCGAGATCTCACAGATCCGAGCGTCTCACAGACTTCAACATCTCAAAATGTCTCATAGACCCGAGCGTCTCACAGACTTCGATTTCTCATTCATTCCACCATCCAAATATCTCAAATGTCTCATAGACCCGAGCGTCTCACAGACTAGCATCTCAAACCTGAAATTTCTCGAAACCCAAACTCCTATAAATCTCAAACACCTCAAAAAACCTTCAAAACAAATCCCAAAAAACCTTGAACTACGTAAGGTCTGATCTCAACAGGGAGTTGAGTACGTAGGCAACCCACACAGGGTGCGACCCCACATCAATCAAAATATCCTTTTGCACTCAGCTATCTCCCCTCCAAACAACCACTTCTAACCCTCGATCACCTCAAAAAGCCCAACCATCCTAAAGGTCTCATGAACTATGTAAGGTCTGATCTCAATAGGGAGTTGAGTACGTAGGCAGCCCATCTAGGGTGCGACCCCATTCCAATAAAAAAATCCCTTTCCCAACTCTAAGGTGGTATTCATGTCTGTCAAACATTCAAATCCCCTCTGACTCCCACAAACCCCGACTTCTTTAACACTCAAAATCAACTCATATCTTTCATTCCATACTCATTCGAATTCATCAATTCTTCTTCTTGGCGCTAGCTTGGCAGAAAAGCTCGCCTCGTTCACTCGTTTTCTCTCCTCCTGTCCTGATCCTATCCTTGGCTTTTAAATGAATCTCTCTAAAAAGGTTTTGAAAGAAGGTAATCCTGACAATTGGAGACCGAGGTTTCCTCGGGCACCAATCCAAGGTTGTGGTCATCACCACTTCCGAGGGGTGTAACCCAGTGCGAACCCAAACAAATCTCTAGTATGATCAGATAAGTCCTATCCATAGGCAACAAATCATAGAGTCAATTAACGGTTCTTAGAACCCTTCTCCTCCCTTCCTAGTTCCTTAGGTCAAACTAGGTGGCGACTCTAGTCAATTTCCGCCCTTAGGGCATAAGTCCGCGTGGAGCCCATTGAGAGCGGGTGTAGTGCTCACTAGCATTCCCCGTATGCTTTCTGGGAAAGACGGACGATTTAGTAGGTATTTGAGGGATGCCAGATAACGGGTTTTCACCCTCCACAGAATGACATTTTCTAGGATCTCAGCTTTTCAGTCAGATCATATTTAGATAGACCCCCCTCATACTGAAAAATCACCCTCCACAGAATGGCGACTCTGCTGGGGAAAACTTGAGTAAGTTTTTCTCAAACTCAAGGAAGACTGAACTCCATTCAAAATTGTCAGGATTTCCCCACTTCTTTCAAAACCTTCCAGAGATTCATTCCAAGCCTTTAGGGTTACTCTATTCCACACTTAGAGTGTGATTGGTGAGGATAGTTAGGATGAGAGTGTGTAGTTTATACTTGACTTTGCTTGCCATCTGCGCTTTGATTGCTACATAATTGTGTGATTATGCTAGACTAACTTGTAGGAACTTCAGGTAGGTGGGCCCATTAGGGGTCTAACTTCTTCCCTCTCTTTGTCTGCGCATTTATTTACCCATTTTTGTTGTGATATTGAACTGTTAGGAATAGTCCTGAGGTGGGTGCATAGGGTAGCTTAGGACATGCATCCTCTGTGTCACCCTTGATATTTGCGGTCGGGATAAATATTGGTCCACAATTGATTCCCCATGAGCAGATGCCCTTCGTAGTAAGGACTATGCACACGAGGCGGTATGATCGTAGTATCTACGCCTTGAAAACTCATGATCCTTCAACGCTTACCTTTTCGAGTCAAAGCCAGCATATAGTGAACTCTGAGCCTTCAGTGTCCAGCTGCCTAGTCCCGTGTCTAGGATGGGTTTATGGGTAGTCACCCCCTTGTATGCCGCCTGTCTGACCACCCTTTGCATTACCCTGAAGATTGCATGGGCTCCGTTCTCCAAGTGTCCTCTACACCACGGGTGTCTCTAAAGCCTGATGTCACGCTACACGTCCATAGAGGATCCCGTATTTACCGGATACCCATACATGGCACAACGTAGTCAGTGAATAATTTAGACTTTAGACACACCTGACCGTGCAGACGACGGGAGACCTGACCCCATGCAGTACTTCCCCAAGTTTTCCGAAAAGTGAGCATGTTGTGATAAGCACCGGCCGTGGCTCATGTGACAGTATCACTTCGGGTATCCTGACCTTTCGAACTTAAGCACTCCGGTCTTTCTCGATGACGTGCCCCACAGGGCGTAACAGAGATAAATCCCGAGAGATGAACAGTGAAGGGACGATGGTTCCCCCGGTGTTATAGAAGCATTGATAGACCTGGAAGGTGATTATCCCAATCATTCACACTTAGCTCCACATAAAATCAGCCACGATTTTTTATTTTGCACTTACATATTTGTATGACCACGTTTTAAAAATTAGCAAAAATCAAAAAAATGAATCATGTCAACACTCTAATGAAATATCTTCAAAGTCGTTCATCTCTAATGATTTTAAAATTGTTATTTCCAAAACAGTTTTCAAAATCGGTTTCAATCAAAGTCTTCCAAAAAATAAACTTTGTCAAGCGGTTTACAAAGAACAAATTTCAAAAATCTACTGTTTATAAATGATTTTCAAACAATACTTCTCATAAATTTCATTTCAAAATAGATTTCAAAAACATGCTTTTTACAAACAAATTTTAAACAACATTTTTCACAGATATTATCTCAAACTTGTTTTTCAAAACAATTTTCAAAGTTGATTTTCATAAACGTATTTCAAAATAAATGATTTAGTCCCCATGTTGCGACCCGCTATTTTTGAAGTTCAACCCACCTTCAAGAGCAGCGGTCATTATCGTGGAGCGTACTAGTCATTCGTGTTTTCACATAAGTGGTGGATTTTCACAAAGAGCTTGTGCTCGATCATTCACCTTTCATTTCTCAAAAAACGCCCCTTATTTCCCTCGTCGGAGCAGATGGAGCACATGAAGATCGACAACGCAGTTTGAGTCAAAAATAAGAGATGTACCAACCCGAGTTGATTAACTAGCAATGACTGTTCGAGTTCAAACTGTTGAGAGTCAGAAGAATACCAACCTGTTTTGTATGATCACAGTACCGCTTCGCTGCAAGACCCAAAGACGAGCAAACGATCAATCAGGAGCCCGAAGACGAATGAGCATCAGTCAGAAGCCCGAAGACGAAGTAGAAGAATTCGGGAGAAGTTTTAAGCTCAAACTCCCCCATTTAATGACTTTTAGAATTGATGTATAGGTTTTCCCCTAGCATTCTTTTCTCTCTTGTCAATTTCTGAATAGACTTTGTGTATAGGTTGTACTTTCCCTTTGAATTTATTTAGATCAATGTGTATAGGGTCCCTCACTCCCTATTTTATTTGCGAATGACCGAGCGTCAAAATTCCTACTGCGAAAATCCACCACTTCGGAAACACGTTTTTTCAAAACCGTTTTTCTAAAATGTAGCTTCTTTTGGGAACAAGCTAATAAAACAACCAACAAACAAAAGCATGCAACACATTCATGGCAGAAAGGAAAAGAGTTGCATGCATTCTCATTCAGTTCAAATTCATTAATCATGCATGAATCACACTCATCTTAGGAAAATGCATAATCACATGTTACATTTCCAACACACCTCACAAGAGCATTCATCCCATTTTTCAAGCATGCTAACATTTGTCAGATTATTGTTTCTACAGTAATGGTCGTGTTTGCAGGTGAATAACTGTCTTTGCCTATGAGTGGCGACATGATCTTCGAAGTGATAGCAAGAAATACCGGGCATTCAAGCTTTTTTTCCATTCAGCATACCATGTACATAGAGACCAACAACCACAAAAAGCATACAAAAAAAAATCCAAAAAAAAAATCACACATCCAAAAATCCAAAAAAATCATACTTCCAAAAATTCAAAAAAATCATGCCTTCAAAAATCCCAAAAAAATACAGCCCATGTCATATCAGTGGGTCACCATGCGGGAGTTGTCACTCCCTAAAAGTCCCAAGATCCAGGAGCCAATCACCAACCTGACCTCACTCGAGAATTACTTCTTCGACAACAATCACCACAACTCGACCACCTTCAGAGCCAACAATGACGGGATGAGCTTCATGAACCGCAAACTGAATTCGACTCAAGCGAGACTAGTCGTAACCTTACCACTCATGCATTGCATCCAAAAACAAAAAAAACAAAAAACAAAAAACATTCAGTCAACCGATCCCATCATCATTTTCATCATTTCATGCATCCTATACATAGCAATTTCATATTACTACAATAAATGGCATTGTATATAGTTGCATTTGCATACCTCCGTATCGAAACGACATCTTTGGAAAAAATCATAAGAGATTGATTGAATAGAGTGCGTAAACCACGATACTCTCGACCCGTCAATGAACACAAGGGTCTAATCAAAATCAGCACCACGAACCAAGTGAGTAGGATGCGAAGAGCGGTATTTTCCCCAGAATTTCAAATGAAGGTACTGGACAATCTACTGACTGACGTGGGAAGATAGAGAGAGCCAATGGAGGTAAAACCACGAGTGACATGTGCACTCCTTCAGCACATGGAGAGGCACAAATCGTAGTGAGAGAAATGTCGATAAACATGATACGAACTGTGATTCATGCAAAGATCCGAGAATAGTAAGAAAACAATTATTGACTAATGAGAATGACGAGGCACTTAGGAACACAAATATCCACAAAACCAAAAAGCTTTGACTGCCCTGTACATAATCCTTTAGTGGGCCCGCTGAGCCTTTCATGAAAAAACTTTTTCTTCAAGAAACTCCACAACATGCCACCTCACATATACACACTTACTCCTGCAATAGAGGATCTCGAAGGAGCCGGAGCCATGGCCCCTCCCCATCATCTTTCACCAAAAAAACAACAAATTAAATGTTCGAAGAAACCAAGGAGTCAATGCAACTCCAAAGCCAAACACCAAAAAAGAACACAAAAAATGTTCGAGAAGAGCAATGAGTCAATGCAACTCCAAAGCTGAAAGCCAAAATATAAAGCAGAAAACACTTGAGAAAGTTGATGAGCCAAATGCAATTTAAAAAAAACGAGAAGAAAGTTCAAATCGAACACCAGAAGAGGCAAGAAGGAGAAATCCAAAGGACCAATGATGTCCCGTAAGAATCAATAAAGGTTATCAAAACCAGTCCAATCATTCCACCCATGGCGAAGGCGAAACATATCCTCTATTGCATAAAAAGCTCCACAATTCCCAAATTGATCCTCCAGTCCCATGTGACATACATCATACCTATCAGCCCCGTTATAACCCAATAAAAGACCTCTGACTCGTTAGTTGATGAGCGTTGACTGAAAGTATCGAATCTGAAACATGAATCATAAGCTTCATACCTGTTATCAACATGTCCCGTCTTTCCAAAGGGACCATGAGCGAATGAGTGTGACCTTATCTCACAAGGTCTTCAGAGTGCGAGCGACTCTTTGATTAAAGCACCACACATAAACAGCCTACCCCGTTGCAGGTGAGGAATTTGTAAGGATCGGAAAGTCCAAAACCTCGAAAGAAATTAGGAAAATACTACTCCGAGCATTGAGAGTATCATTACACCATTAGCACACACAGCAAGACTCACGAGAGATTGACCCGTATACCTCCATGAGAGGAAAGTGATTCACGCACTCGAGTTCAACAATCACTCAAGATCGAACCGAAGATGTCTTATATTCGTACACCTCATATTAAGAGCCATACCCTCTCTCCAAAAATTGCATATGCATTTTGTATCGTACCTAGCATTTAATAATTGCATGCATCATAACCAGTTCATCATCGCATCCGACCGGTAAGAACTATGCCTAGTCTCGCTCAAAGTCGACTTCAGTTGCAGTTGTTGAAGCGTAACTTTTGATCAAAAGATGTCAACTAGAGCCATCCCTGGCCATCATCAAGCTATATCGAACCATCTCGGAGCCATCCCGGGCTACCTTGAGCTGCATCGAATCATTTCTGAGCCATCCCAGGCTATACTCGGGCTGCATTAAACCATTTTGAAGCCATCCAGAGCTTTGCGTAGACCATCCCAGAGCCATCTAGTTTCATGCTCGAGCCTCATCGACACCACTCCCAAAGCCAAGTAGAAGCCATGCGGGAGCCATCCTCAAACATTGAGACTATCCCCAGAGCTACACGAAGCCACTCTCATAATTTGAAACCATCCTTGGAACTACACAGGGGGCATCCTAATAGTCCAAGAACAATACGGGAGCCACCTCAAATCCACATCAGATCTATCTCATCACCAAGGTCTTGCCTACAGAAAATCGAACTATGTATGGTCTGATCTCAATATGGAATTGAGTACGTAGGCAGCCTGTCCAGGGTGCGACCACATCAAAGGCGAAAACTTCCCTTTTCTCCTCGGTGTCATCAAAGTGAACCAACCAAAGTGTAGTCATGCTCAATCAGCACAAGGTCATCCCGGAGCCATCCATGAAAATCCTAGAACCATGATGGGACCATTCACCCACTACAAGTCCACAACAAATCCCGTCAAACAACAATAAATCCATCATTGGAGCCATCAAGCCACTCAAAAAAAAATCTCAAGGCAAATCAAAGCCCACAAGCTGCCACAAAATCACCAACCAGGTCAAACCCACCAACCACCCCGAGACCATTGGTCACACCGGAGCCATCAGTGCCTACCAGAGCCATCAGCGCATACTGGAGCCATCAATGCATGCTGGAGCCATCTCAGATCCTTGAAGCCATGCCGGAGCCATACCGGAGCCATCCCGAGGTTTTGATGTTACTATAGAGCCATCTGCTCACACAAAAACCTACATCCTCAAACAGGGAGTTGAATTCAATTAATACATTGGTTAATCACCTCACATCACATATCATCTGCATATACCCACAAATTTGCTCACTATCTGACGCATCTTCACACCCGCTAGGCAGCTATTGCACTACTAGTGCGGTCGCCTTTCATTTTACACCCGCTAGGCAGCTATTACGCTACTAGTGTGGTCCGTCGTTTTTCCTCCACTAGGCAGCTATTACGCTACTAGTGCGAGTTCATTCATTTCATAACCCGCTAGGCAGCTATTACGCTACTAGTGCGGTCCTCCTTTTTTCCTCCACTAGGCAGCTATTACGCTACTAGTGCGAAATCGTCCAATTCATAACCCGCTAGGCAGCTATTCCGCTACTAGTGCGGTCTCACCTTTTTTCCTCCACTAGGCTGCTATTACGCTACTAGTGCGAGATCGTTCACTTCAAAACCCGCTAGGCAGCTATTACGCTACTAGTGCGGTCCCGTATTTTTCCTCCACTAGGCAGCTATTACGCTACTAGTGCGAAATCGTCCAATTCATAACCCGCTAGGCAGCTATTCCGCTACTAGTGCGGTCTCGCCTTTTTTCCTCCACTAGGCTGCTATTACACTACTAGTGCGAGATCGTTCACTTCAAAACCCGCTAGGCAGCTATTACGCTACTAGTGCGGTCCCGCATTTTTCCTCCACTAGGCAGCTATTACGCTACTAGTGCGAAATCGTCCAATTCAAACCCGCTAGGCAGCTATTACGCTACTAGTGTGGTCTCTCCTTTTTTCCTCCACTAGGCAGCTATTACGCTACTAGCGCGAAATCGTCCGATTCATAACCCGCTAGGCAGCTATTACGCTACTAGTGCGGTCCCGTTTTTCCTCCACTAGGCAGCTATTACGCTACTAGTGCGAAATCGTTCAATTCATAACCCGCTAGGCAGCTATTCCGCTACTAGTGCGGTCTCGCCTTTTTTCCTCCACTAGGCTGCTATTACGCTACTTGTGCAAGATCGTTCACTTCAAAACCCGCTAGGCAGCTATTACGCTACTAGTGCGGTCCCATATTTTCCTCCACTAGGCAGCTATTACGCTACTAGTGCGAAATCGTCCAATTCATAACCCGCTAGGCAGCTATTCCGCTACTAGTGCGGTCTCACCTTTTTCCTCCACTAGGCTGCTATTACGCTACTAGTGCGAGATCGTTCACTTCAAAACCCGCTAGGCAGCTATTACGCTACTAGTGTGGTCCCGTATTTTTCCTCCACTAGGCAGCTATTACGCTACTAGTGCGAAATCGTCCAATTCATAACCCGCTAGGCAGCTATTACGCTACTGCGGTCTCGCCTTTTTTCCTCCACTAGGCAGCTATTACGCTACTAGTGCGAAATCGTCCAATTCATAACCCGCTAGGCAGCTATTCCGCTACTAGTGCGGTCTCACCTTTTTTCCTCCACTAGGCTGCTATTACGCTACTAGTGCGAGATCGTTCACTTCAAAACCCGCTAGGCAGCTATTACGCTACTAGTGTGGTCCCGTATTTTCCTCCACTAGGCAGCTATTACGCTACTAGTGCGAAATCGTCCAATTCATAACCCGCTAGGCAGCTATTACGCTACTAGTGCGGTCTCGCCTTTTTTCCTCCACTAGGCAGCTATTACGCTACTAGTGCGAAATCGTCCAATTATAACCCACTAGGCAGCTATTACGCTACTAGTGCGGTCCCGCTTTTTTCCTCCACTAGGCAGCTATTACGCTACTAGTGCAAAATCGTCCAATTCATAACTAGTTAGGCAGCTATTACGCTACTAGTGCGGTATCGCCTTTTTCCTCCACTAGGCAGCTATTACGCTACTAGTGCGAGATCGTTCACTTCATAACCCACTAGGCAGCTATTACGCTACTAGTATGGTCCCAATATTTTTCCTCCGCTAGGCAGCTATTACGCTACTAGTGCGAGATCGTCTCACATCCGCCTGCTAGACAGCTATTACGCTACTAGTACGGTCCCTCCACTTTTCCTCAACTAGGCAGCTATTACGCTACTAGTGTGAGATCGTTTCACATCCGCGTGCTAGGCAGCTATTACGCTACTAGTACGGTACACAACCAAAGTATTATAGGCTCGTCATAAGTCCTATAACTGGATGTCAAGAGGTCCATTTGAGGCTCGTCATAAGCCCTCATGCACCAAACCCAACAATTGTTCATGTTCAAAATTCGTTTAGCAAATCCAACCATTGTGTTCAGGGCTTATCGCTCACCCATCAAAACCTTTGTATTCTAGACTAACTGTAAATGTTTTTGCATTCAATCTTTACGTCATAGGCTGGTCATGCACCTCCTACGTAGTTGCATCTCATAAACCGCAGTGAGAATTTTTGGCACCCCGTCAACCTTGATCCAATTCTGCAAGGGCTTGTAAAATTGAATCAAGGGGAGCCATCTATAGACACCAAAAATTCTCACCCATAAAGCAAAGTCTGAAATAGAAAATAAAATAAGAGGGGTCGTCGCCTTTCTTTTCAAAACACGTACTACTGTGCGTGTCAAAATGAAACCATCGTTTTACGACAAAATTTTAAACCAATTTTCAAGCATTTTAGAAAAACCCAATTTTCCAGAAATTTTCAAACAATAATTTGATTTAGACTTACCTTTTATTTATTTATCTATTTGGTTGTTTTCATTTTTTATTTCCTTAATCGTGGGCACTTCACTTACTTTATTTTACTGATATCATTTTATCTTTTTTTATGTTGTTATTTTGTAAGTAAAACATTTTATTTTTATTGACTACTTTTTTAGTTTACCTTGCATATATGTTTCTGATGATTTTACTCATGTCGAGTTATAGCTTTTATTTTCTCTCCCTCAATTTTGTATGTAGTTCTGTTGTGGTGGTCCTTTCCCTTTCTCAATTTTCAGTGGACCAAGTTTGGTCTTAGCCCAGTATTCAATCAAACTCAGCAGCCCAAACCCAAGCCTATTTTCTTCTTTTTAACCCTCATCCAAATAAAGCCCATGCCCACTTCAGAAAACCCTAGTATTCTTTATAAAACTGCATTGAAAACTGAAGATTTGAAGAGGCCAGCCGACACCAATCCCGGGGAATCAACCTCTCAAGCTCTGTTCTTCTTCCTCAAAAATATTCTTCCTGAAGCCAGACACTATCCCTTCTTCATCTTCTCGATACGCTCCCTTCATCCGCCACCACCCTGTAATTCATCATCTTCATCCTTCTTCTCGATTTTTTTTCTCTAGAAACAAAACCCTAAGCTAAAAAAAAAGAAGGGGAGCCGCCATCTTAATGTCTATATCTCGGTTGTTCATTCATCGTCTTCTCCCGGAACTGATCTTCCTCAAAAAAAACTGATGCAAACCAACCCTAACAATGGTCGTCTCCTTCAATGTCTCCTTCTTCTCCTGAATTCACACTAGACCTCCAGCGGTTCCTCATTCTTACTGGAGTTCACTCCTCCATCCTCTAATCTAGCAGGCTCGATCCACAAAAAAAAAAAGAAGAAGACCGAACTCCTAAACCTCTGGAATGCAGTCTCGATCATCCCTAACTTCTTCATCTACAAAAAAAAACTTGAAACCCTAATCTATACACAACCAGCTGACTTCACACTCTATCTGCGGTTTTCTGTCTCTGAAATTCTAAAATCCTTAACTCATTTCTCTACTGGACCCCTTTCTCGATGGCCATGGCAGATCGAATCCATGAGAATCAATCTGCTCTTCACCAACTTCAAGAGGCATTCGCCTCAAAAGAGCCTCGTCCCTAAACTGGAACCCGACTTAGCACCCTCTAGTTAGGCGTGGGTCTGGTTCGGATGAACTTCACCCATCGTTCTCACGAATTGAACAAGCTATATGCCCAGTGAAATCATCAGCTCACAAATCTTCTCTGCATTTTTTTTTCTTTTTTTTACCCTAGTGCTATTTCCTAATTTTATTTTATCTATTTGATTGTATGAGATTCTTACTCTCCGTTCGAAATTTTGCAGATCTGTTCGAGGATGTCTTCTAGTCTCTGTATGTTCAGAATTTGACTAGACTCAACGTGGGTTCAAGGAATTCAAATCAGTATTTTGGCAAGCGATTCGATCATGTATTCTTTGTCTTCAAAGATTGAACGGTATCATGGGCGAGAGTTTGCTACTTCTGTTTGGTCATTTTCTGAACTAACAGTCACTTTCATTGTTGATTTGTGCCTGTCTATCTCTGTTTCACGGTAGGGATTCCTGGTGCTCTCATTTGTATATATCTGTTTCAGCTTTCTGATGTTGTTCGAATGTTTAGTGCTCGATTTGTAAGTCTCGTTCCGTAAGCCTGGTTCATGTGTAGTAAACCTCTTTGGTCATGCTCTGCTTTTTACTCAGTCGCAACTATAATCTAATGAGAGATGGATAATATTCAGGCATGTTTTCAGTTGACTAGGAATCTACTTTTGCACTGTTTATTTCTTGCCTTTCCTTTGGGTTGAGCGTTGTAGTATTCATGATGCAAGTGAACTGATTGTTTGGTCAAGCTTTTAGGTTTGAATAGCAATAACAGTATTAATTTGTCAATCTGGTTTTAATAATCTCATGTCATTAGAAGAAGAATAAAACCTGACTAATGACCTTTAGTTTAGGCTTTAATACTTGATTAAGTTTTGTACAGCTTTTCTACTTTGTGTGCACGTTCGAATTTTGCCCCACAACTCCGATATAGGTTTGCTTCTGTAATCTCAAAATTGCTGCTATCGATTGCTATGTGTGTAGTTTATCCAGCAGATTGTATGCTCTATTTCTGGTTGTTGTACATGATTTATATCCAGAATTTACTCGGTTTAGAAAAAAAAAGAAAGGTGACAGAGAAAAGGAAAGAATATGGTACTCGTTAGTTTCTTGTTTGTAAGCCTTTAATATCAACGGCATTTGTTTGGTGTGTATTCACCTCATATGCTCATGTAACTTATTTGCTTCAGTTTCCTTCCGAATTGATGAGTTTGAGCCTGTTCGGGTACCTCTAATCTTGGACCCTAATTGTAACTCATTTCGGGCTCGATTCATTGCTGGCCCAAACTGGGCTGGACCAAAGCCCTAGACAGTCTTCTAAGTAACCCATTTTATTGGACTCATTAGCTTAGTTGGGCCTGCATCTTTCTGTGGGCCATTTTAGAAAAGCTCTAAGTTTATTCACGGATGAAACCTACATTAAGGTCGTAGTACCCGAGGGGTCGTAGTACCTGTTTGTGGGGGACATCCTTCCTAGTGAAAAGTCTTTCCAAACCATCCTTTATATTCAGATTAAAACTCACAATCAATGATTCCATTCAAAAATCACATTTCTGAAGAAAAAAAAGAAAGAGATCAATGCTGAATAACCCATCATAAAACAATCCAATCAATCCAAGTCACACCGAAACCTTGGTCCACAAAGTCAATCCATTGATAAAGCCATTTGTGGCCCATATAAATAACCCATTTCTAGTTGGTCTTAAGGCCCTAATCGATCCAAGCTAGGCCCACTACCTAGGACCCACATCAAGGCCCTTAGTATTCGGCCCCAGGACCACGAAAAGGCCTAAAAACCAAGTCAAGTCCAATGTTCAAATTCAAAAGCTCACTCTGCCCAAATAAAAAAATCAGCCCAAATTCAAAGGCCCACTCGGGCCCAATCAAAAATCCATTTCAGCCCAAATCAATAAGACCCAAATTAGGCCCAAGAATCAAAAGCCTAATCTAGCCCCGAATCAAAAGGCTCACTTCAATCCAAAAATAAAAAGCCAACCAAGGCCCAAGGCCCAAATCGGACACCAAAATCCAAATCAAACCCAAGGCTCATTTCAGCCCCAAAACATCTCTTAGCCCATCCAGATAAAAAAGCCCAACAATCAAAGGCCAAAATCAGGCAAATCCAAAACCACTTCAGCCCAAATCGAAAAGCTTGCTTCAGTCTAAATTGAAAATCCCATCTTTGGCCCGCTTTTAAAAACCTCATTCAAACCATTTCGAATCAAAGGCCCAAGGCCCAAATCGAAATCAAAAGCCTAAGGCCCATTTTTTCGGCCCAACTCCAAATGAGGCCCAATTTTCGGCCCAACTTCAAATGAGGCACATTTTTGGCCCAACTCCAAATGAGGCCCAATTTTCGGCCCAACTCCAATCAAGGCCCACATTTCAAGGCTTGTTCTGGCCCGACTTTCAAGGCCCAATTCTAGCCCAATCCCAAATACTCATTTCAGCCCAATTCATTAAGCCCACTTTGACCCAATTAATCATGGTCAATTTTGGTACGAATTTTGAGGTCCAATTCGGTCTGAATTTCAAGGCCTATTCCGGTCCAATTTTCAAGTCCCAAACTCAGGCCCGCATTCTAAGGCCCAAACCTGGCCCACTAGCTCAAACTTTGCCCATAATTTTAATTCAAAACCAATTCAATTCCAATCTCAATTCCAATAAAAAATCAATTCAAAAAATTCATTTCAATCCCAAATAATCCAAACTCTCTAGACTCAAAACCATCTACAAAATTCCAAATCCCCCACACTCTTAATGTCTCACAGACCCGAGCGTCTCACGGACTTTGTCATCCCAAGGATTCGAATGTCTCACAGACCCGAGCATCTCACAGACCCGAGCGTCTCACAGATCCGAGCGTCTCACAGACTTCAAACATCTCAAAATGTCTCATAGACCCGAGCGTCTCACAGACTTCGATTTCTCATTCATTCCACCATCCAAATATCTCAAATGTCTCATAGACCTGAGCGTCTCATAGACTAGCATCTCAAACCTGAAATTTCTCGAAACCCAAACTCCTATAAATCTCAAACACCTCAAAAAACCTTCAAAACAAATCCCAAAAAACCTTGAACTACGTAAGGTTGATCTCAACAGGGAGTTGAATACGTAGGCAACCCACCCACAGGGTGCGACCCCACATCAATCAAAATATCCTTTTGCACTCAGCTATCTCCCCTCCAACAACCACTTCTAACCCTCGATCACCTCAAAAGCCCAACCATCCTAAAGGTCTCATGAACTACGTAAGGTCTGATCTCAATGGGGAGTTGAGACGTAGGCAGCCCATCTAGGGTGCGACCCCATTCCAATAAAAAAATCCCTTCCCCAACTCTAAGGTGGTATTCATGTCTGTCAAACATTCAAATCCCCTCTGACTCCCAACAACCCTCGACTTCTTTAACACTCAAAATCAGACTCATAATCTTCCATTCCATACTCATTCGAATTCATCAATTCTTCTTCTTGGCGCTATTGGCAGAAAAGCTCGCCTCGTTCACTGTTTCTCTCCTCCTGTCCTGATCCTATCCTTGGCTTTTAAAAATCTCTCAAAAAGGTTTTGAAAGAAGGTAATCCTGACAATTGGAGACCGAGGTTTTCGGGCACCAATCCAAGGTTATGGTCATCTCCACTTCACGAGGGGGTGTAACCCAGTGCGAACCCAAACAGAATCTCTATATGATCAGATAAGTCCTATCCATAGGCAACAAATCAAAGAGTCAATTAACGGTTCTTAGAACCCTTCTCCTCCCTTCCTAGTTCCTTAGGTCAACTAGGGGCGACTCTAGTCAATTTTCGCCCTTAGGGCATAAGTCCGCGTGGAGCCCATTGAGAGCGGGTGTAGTGCTCACTAGCATTCCCCGTATGTTCTGGGAAAGACTGACGATTTAGTAGGTATTTGAGGGATGCCCGATAACGGGTTTTCACCTCCCACAGAATGACATTTTCTAGGATCTCAGCCCTTTTCAGTCAGATCATATTTAGATAGACCCCCCTCTACACTGAAAAATCACCCTCCACACTACCAACTCACCAAATGCATCAATGACCATACCAATTCATCCCTAGACAAGTACATTAACTAAACCCAAGCACAACTCTTGTTTCCAAGGTCTTGCACACTAGCTCATTATCTAGTTTTTCTAAACATTTCCATACTCCATTGCTACAGATTTTCACACTCTTCCCCTTAGTTCTCTAAATACCATTTCAAGGCTATCAATCCTCTCCTCTCAACATTACAAACACCTAGGTTCTCCCATCTCATTAAACCACCTTAAAACACTTACTTTCTACCGAATTTTGCCATAGTTTCCCCATAAATCTAACATCTCTCAATCCATCAACTCTCATCAATTTTCATTCCTAAACTAGCCACACCCACAAGGTGTCCTACCAGCACACAAACTCCATTCAAAATTCACCAAGCAATAATATAAACACAATTCCCAAATAACTTGGCTCCAAGGCCCTTAATTCAAACCAACATTTCACAACATCTTACTAACCACAATCAAGCACATTATTGCTCCAGATTTTATTTAATCTTTTATTTTTTTCCAAACCCAACTCTAAAACCATTAATAAAGTCATTAAGGTAGTTTCTTACCTTACCTAATTCTCATGAGCTCCCATTTCAAGTCTTCTCCTCTCCTCTCTTCAATTCCGGTCAAGTTGGAAATGGAGTTACCGAACTCCATCCTAACACCCAAATTACACAACAAGCACATAATTAAAATTCTAACCCATGGAAATACACTAATCCAATTAAGGGCGTAAATCACCATAGTTAGGGTTTACCTTTTTGAAGCTTTTTAAAAGGGGTTCTCTTCCTTGAATCAAGAAGGGAATTATCCCA
Organism: Limonium bicolor; assembly: GCA_023374045.1. NCBI lineage: Eukaryota > Viridiplantae > Streptophyta > Magnoliopsida > Caryophyllales > Plumbaginaceae > Limonium > Limonium bicolor. Next base: position 17,479,903 of record CM041781.1, read on the forward strand.
CCATTGAAGGGGGTGAATTGGAGCTCAAAAACAAGGAGAAAGCAAAGTGTGAGGATGGGCAAAATCGGCCAATAAGGATAGATGAAGAAAGATGAGTTTTTCTTGAGACCTTTTTACCTTAGGAGAGAGAGGGGACTTCAAGCTTCAATTTGATGACCTTCTTCCTTCAAATGGGGAAAACCCATGGAGATGAAACTCATCCTTTTGAAATTCCGAAAAGAGAGAAAGGTAGAGGAGGATGAGGGGAGTTCAAATATGTATTTTATTTTTGATTTGGAGCTTGTATTTAGCTAGAGCAAGAAGGAGAAGGTGGAGCATCCATGGAGCGCTTCAAAATCTCCCAGCAAAACCAGAGAGGGAGAGAGAGACGGCTAGGGAAGAAGAAAGGGAGGAAGGGAGGGAAATGAGAGGAGAGAGGAATTTTTTTTACTTTTGTACTTTTCCTCTTTTGACTTTTTAACTCTTGAATTAATTAGCTAGTCAAGTGTGAGTGTGTGTGGGCTAATTACCAGCTAAAAAAAAACCGGCCCCACTATATACCCATGCTGGAGCATTTTTCGTCTTTTACCGAAAACGCTCGTTATTACCCGGTTTTAACACTATTCACTTACCGGGCCCGTTTTCCGAATTTTCTCGTTCCTTTAATTTTAATGGTTATTATACTCCCATTAATGTTTATTCATAGTTATTTGATGAACTATAATTTTTACGGGTTCGTTTGACCACTTAAAGTCACGTTTTCAGGTTTTCTCGAAAAGCACGCGCTAAAGCTTTATTAGCATTTAAATACATTATTTGGATTCGTTTCTTCGGGAATTGTTCCCATATATTATTTAGGCATTATTAAGCCTTTAAAATTCATTCGATACCCTTTTCAAGATTATATTTCTCCTAGGGTCACTTAACGCTCCCTTTAGCGTTTTTCGCTTTTTAAGCGTTTTCTTGTTTCTTTTGGATTTGTTCTTTTTACCAAAATTCATTAGGCACTAATAAGCCCTTAATATCATATTAGAGTAATTTAATCACCCTAATTAAGTTTGGGGTATTTCAAATGATAAGATTTGTAAGTCAATAAATCTTAGGAAAATTTCTAAACACTCCAACTATATTATAAAGATTTTAGGAAGTTTTGGAACATTGTTTTGAAACATAAAAGTCAATATAAAATTCTAGAAACCTTAAAGCTTATTAAGCCTTGCTAGGGTTGACTTTTTGAGAATGGTCAAAGCAGGCCATGAAACCTATACCAATAAATAGCTTATGGAAAACCATGAAGATCGATAAAAGAACGTCAAAAACGGATCATCCTAGCCAAAGTTATGATCAAATGAAGTTTAGAGCCAAAATTTTGATAAAGGCTGACGTGGCATGGACTGCTGACTCATCGCCACCTCGGTAATCGCGCCCCAACACTTAGACAGATTTATCTCCTATATTTCCGGAACTGAAAATCAGATTTTTCCCTATCTTGTGACCTTCATAACTTTCTCATCTTAAGGAATTTTTGAGTTCCGTCTTCTTTGTTGTCTTCTCCTACATTCCCTCTAAACAACCATAACTCATACAAACCCTAACTCGTTCTGAATCAACCGGAAAATCGAGTCAAAGTAGCCACCCTGCAAAAACCGAAACTGCAATTCCAGTTTTCTCTTCGAATCAGGCAACTTCGATCAGCCATAACTTCTTCGTTTCTCATCCAAATTCCATGTTATTTAGCTCGTTTTGAAGAGCTCTAATTCCTCTAAAACTTTCATGTTTATGGCCTAAGCCAATTCTCAACCGATTGGAAGGAAAAGGTGTCTAAAGTCTCGGTTTCACCATCACATAAAATCACAGTTTTCTTCCCAGAAAACGCAAGGTAAACTCGCAACTTCTAGCTTCAATTTCTTTCTGTGTGATGCGAGTTAGGATTAGTTCTTGCTATCAATAAGTAGATCTAAGTTCGCTCTTTCCAATGAGCCCTTACACATAGCCTAACTCGATTTGTACTGCTAGTTATAGATCCTCAAAGTTGGCCTCGTGAACTGCTCAAAGTTCGAATTTTTCCAGATTTTCAGATTCGATTTCACCCAATTCGCACAACTCCGGTAAGTTTCCGATCAATTGCTCCGTTATTGTCATTCGAAATCAAGTTACCGGTCTAACCCATGTCTCAATTTAGTCAATTACGTGTTAGATTAGGAGAATTTGTTAGATTTGTTCTCGAATTGAATCCTGTACCCGATATGAACCCCAACATTCGAACTGAATTCGAATTCCATCGAATACTGCATTATAATTGGGGAAACCGGTATCATTAGAACCGAAATTTGATTTCGAAACTATAGAAACAAGAATCACTCGATTTCATTCTGTGGATTAGGAGAAATCGGGATTTAGTACGCGGGTTAGGTTCTGTTTTCGCTGAAGAACACAGCGTTCAGGGGCCGTCCGATCTCGTTTTAAAAGATTGGACGGCCGAGATTAAAACGTTTCAGAATAATTTTATAAAAGTTTCTATAAATTTCAGTAAATAGCCCTAACTTGTTAAGTTAATTTAAATACCTTCCCGAATGTGTTTGGACTTGAAATTTTAACCATAGATTCCTTATTTAATCTAGTTTATTTTGATGTAAATTATTATGGTTTTGCAGTTTTTAAACGTAAGTTATGATTTTTGCAAGTTACTGGTTTTCTGGAATTATTTGGCTAAATTTAAAATATTTTTATGAAATAAAATTTTATAATATGTCTAAAATGTTATAGTTACTGTGTATTAAATTTGGGAATTTTTAGGCAATGGTAAAAGGTTTTTAAAATTGTGTTTATGAGTTTTTCATAAGAATAACCTATAATATAAGGTTTTTAATGTAACCAAAAATTAAAGTATGGTTTGTTAATTAACTTTTAAGCTGGGGAAAATAAAGGAAACTAAATTAACATTTTATAACCGTAAGTCTATAAATGTTTTGGAATTAGCTTTTAAGAGAAGTGAAATTATTTACATATATGTTTATATACTTACTTAAGTAGAAACTTATATAAATTAAGGAATTTAATTATCCTACATTTTATTTACTATATTATATGGGAGTTAATATTTTTAATTAAACTAAGGGATAATATATATATATTTTTATGCATTTATAAAAAGGGAATAAAGTAGTAACTTAGAGTAAAACAAGGAACTAATTAAATTAACGCTTATAATAACTAAATATTATAAGAGCTAGAATCCTAAGATATAGTAAAAGAAATACTTTATGAAATATACTTGGAATACAGTTTAAGGTTGTAGTAATAAGATAGTTTAAATATAATATTACTTAGGATGTCTTGGTTAAATGCTAATACCGGTATACTTATATTTATAAATTAAGTAGGGGAAAACATTTTATTTATTAAACCATATATCGGTTGTGGTATACCTAAAAGTTATTAAACATAATTAAATACAATTAATGTAACACCCCTACTAATTCGGCTCCTAATTATCCTATAAATGTCGCACATAATAAATAAATCACAGCGGTAAATAACAGACTGTCGCTCTAATGGTGTCACTGTTATCACTCGCCCATACGGGTGATAATGAATTACCTGATAATCAATTGCGAAACGTATTCCCGCAGTGACCACAAGAGATAGATAGTAGTACTTAAACAATCTAAAACAAAATCCAACAACAACCGAATGTTACAGACCGTGAGCAACTAATCAAAATACACCTCGGTTACACAACCCGAGTTCAAAACAACATTAGTATCACACCGTACCGAGTCTAACCAACAGTAACACAATAGTCACGCCCCGCGTCGACCCACCAGCTAGTCTCCTGCAATAAAAATGGTTTGTGGTATGGAATCATGAAATACCCCAAACTTGGATATGGTTTTAAGTGATAAACTAAGATATAAGAAAGCTAAATAATGCCTTAGAAACATTAAGAAACCATTTTAACCAAAGAAAACATAAGGAAACACCAAAAGAGTAGTTTAAGCAAAAACGTGCTCTAAGCTTGGAGAGACTTGGGTGAGCACCCAAATATTGTTCTAAGACCTTAGTAATATCCTAATGGTCATTTTAAACCAATTACCGAAGAAAACCAAGCTTGAAAACAAGTTAAAACACAAAATGTGCTTTAAGGAGTCTTAAAGCACATTTTTGAAAAATTGTCTTGTAAATAGGTTTTGAGTGGCTAAATGTTCATCATTACTCTTTAATTAACAAGTGTACTAATTAGTATCACATTAGGAAGTCTAAATCAATGGGAAATCAAAAATTTCACAATTATGTGCCTTGTTTAGTGAATAGTAACCAAATAATGCTAGTTTAAGACATTAGTCAAAGTAAGTCAATTAAATGGTCAACAAAGACCACAATACACCTTGTTTGACTAAGGGGGGCAGTTTTTAAGTGTGACTCACCACACTTATCTATCTAAGTAATGAATAAAGCAAAAGTAAGTAAAAACACTATTTACCTTTTAACATAATATCTTACCTTTAGTAGTCCTCTCTCCTCCTTTCTTCATTCTCATTCTTCACCATCTTCATCGATTTCTCTTGCTCTCTTTCTTCTCTCTCACGTAAGAAGCAACCTCCATGCTAGCTCCATCTTCTTTTGCCCACATCTTGCTCATTTAAGCTCCAAAATCAAAACCAAGCACATATATCTCTTAGTTAGCTCAAGCTCCTTCTTTCTATCTTTTCAAAACTTCAAGAGCCTCATTTTGGAGCCAAGGCAAATCGCCATTAGAGGAGGAAACTCAAGCTTGGAGACTCCATTAGCTTCTTCATTCTCTTAAGGTAAAGAATATGTAAGAAAATCTAGGTTTCCATCATTTCTTCCCTTGTCCGAAAATTTGTACTCGTGGGACTCCATGTTTATGCCTTGTTCTAGCTTGTTTTCTACTCTCCAAAGGATAAAGGAGGTCCTTCTTGCTTCATATCCACCAAGCTTGTCTGAGAAACCAAGTAAAACACTCACCTTAATACCTAAAGCACATTTAAACCTAGGGTTTGTTCCTTAGGGTTAATGTATTATCTAGCACTCATTGGAGCCATTGGATATTGGTTAGAACATTGGCAAGGAGAGTTTAAGTGGTGACCGAGATTGAGGCAAGGAAAAACCTAAGGAAGAAAGTTTTAAAGCTTGAAAAAGAACAAGGTAATTACTTACCTTAAGGGGTTTATTGTTTAAGGGAATGGGATTTAGATATGTGATGAGTTTAGTGTAGAGTTTACATTAGAAAAGGGCTATATATAACTGCAGACGTATATATCTGAGTGGTTAAACTGGTGTAAAAATAAAAGAAAGGAAATTTAAAACTCAAAATAAACGTCGGGCTGCAAACAAATCCCGTTCGAGGTAGTATAGTGAAATGTAAGCGACCGGATGTCGAACCGTGGGACTAATGTGCATATTATAGTACCTAAGCGTGTCACAAAAAGGGGGGATTAATTGACTTGTATTATAATAAAAAGGAAAGAGGAATAAACTAAGTTAACAAATAAACTAAACGGGACTCTGGTTCAGATTAATATGATCTGATTAATTATGCTATCTCTACTGGTTAATATAATAATTTGGCAAGATTCCTGTTATTATCTTAAGGTCCGATGAAAACTCATAAGAACTCGTTCCAGTTATGCAGGGTCCGATGAAAACTCAAGCACCCACTGGTGGACGGCAGAGGAGTATGAGGAATTTTATTCTTGCAACAGAATACTAACTTAAACGATGAAAATAAGTTTCCTCCAGTTTTACGACTTAATTAACCTATCTATTTGTCACCGATCAGATTAGAAATAGATTTAGTAAAGCAATTTAATAAACTCATGACATTTATTAAAAAGGTGCGAGATAACCTTTAATCGTAACAAACTGTATTTAAATTAAAACCAGTAAAAATATTGCATAATTAATACAAACACATAATAACCATTCCAGAGTATAAATATTCTAACCTAACATATTAAATAGATAAACAGAAACAAGAGTAATAGAAATCATCTGTAGTCACTCCTGCATTCGCTCTGCTATTTTGTATACGTAGGACTAGAGGTGAATATGGTGGAATGTGAAATAATAAATGAAGAAATGAGAGAAGAGAAATGGGATGAACGTGTGATGTGTGGTGAAGTGGTATGTTGGGTCGTGGATGTGTTTGGGTGGTAGATGTCTGGAAGCAGAAGGCTCGTGGGTTTATATAGAGGAAAGGAAGATTGAAGATAGAGCTGGATCACGCGTGAAGAGATTTGCTCATTGATTGCTCAGGGGATAGAACGCGTGAAGAGTAGATGGATAAGTTGCAGACAGGTCGACGGGCGAAGTCGACGAGCGAAGTCGACGAGCGAAGAAGAAAACTGGCGCGCGCTGATTTTTAGTCACGTCCGCTTCCTGTCCGCGTGGTCGTCCGCTTTAAATGGGGCGGTTCTTCTATCACGTCCGCATGTTTGCATGGGTCACGTCCGCCTAATATGAGGCGGTTGCCTCTATCATGTGGTTGCATGTCTCACGTCCGCGGTTGCATTCCCTTGTCTCACGTCCGCCTATCTAGAGGCGGTTGCATCCACACTCACGTCCGCCTATCTAGAGGCGGTTCCAGGGGCGGTTGCCCACACTCACGTCCGCGGAGAATGAGGCGTTTGCAGGGGCGGACACGCCAAGATGTGTGCCTTCTCGCGTGCCTCTCTTCTACCCGCTCTAGTTTCTTCGTGTTGGACTCCGTTTTCTCTGAGCCGTTTGCGTCTATGCGTTTGTCTATTCGTCTACTTTACTCCCAGCTTGTTTTCCTCATGTTAACCAATAAATTTGTGAGATAGACAATAAAACATAAACTAGAGGAAAACTAACCGAAGTGGAGAAATGAGCAAGAAAAGTGCTAATATTATATATGAAATACACCTATAAAACATGCTCATTTGGACACTTATCACACACCCCACACTTATCTTTTTGCTTGTCCTCAAGCAAAACCACGTACCCAAGTAAGTAGGGAATGCTCAATATTAACAAATATTATTATGAAGGGTAGGATAAACATGATCTTTAAACTTTTCGAGGAGTGTGAAAAATCAACTGCTGGTGGCATAGGTGTGCTCAGGGTAAAAATAAAATATAGAATTTCAGGGTATGATCCAAGGTACTTCAATGTTTCTTTTAGGTGACTCTGAGAACTTTTACCATGGCCAACTTCTCTCAAGAATGGGCATTGAGGAGAAAACAAAAGGAAAAATAGATTCATGCATTTGTTTCACTTTTGCATAAGGATGAGAAAATATAGGTATCACGCCTTTGTATTTAAGAACACTCAACTCTCTTTGTTGGTTACCAATGGTGTCTCCCAAGTCCCTTATTTTTTTGTATTTTCTTTCTCTTTTTTTTTAACAGAGAAGCACCCCTTAGCAATCCCTAAGAGAGAAGACAGAAAGAAACCCTGAGCAATAAAATCCAACCATTTGCAGATTATTTGGTCACACCGCATATAAAATGCTCCTCAAAAGTAATCAAAATTTTAAAAATTTTACCATTTATCCCACAATTCATAACAGTATTTATTTTTAAAGAGAACAACCCACATATAAGGGTCACGATATTGAATTGGACAAACGCAAGATAAGCAGAGAGATTAAACATTTAAGCACAAATGTCACCGAAAAGGCACACTCCCCCACACTTAATTTGAACAATGTCCTCATTGTTCACCAGAAAAACAAGGGAAGGTTTCAGAAGACCTTTTCGGTAAATAGATAAAATAGAGATAACACAAAGGTCACAATAAACATTTAAGCACATAAACGCTCCTCTGCAATTTTTATTTAAATAAAAGCATAATTAAAGAAACTGGTACTCCCCTGATATTATTTTTGCTTGTGTTTATAGGAGTTCCCCCACACTTGAGCTTCAGCCTCAAGTAGCGTAGCTTGGTTGCAGTATGGATATGAAGGTGCACCTGCATAAGACACTAGAAGCAACCATACTACAAACGGGGTTAAACGTTAGCAAAAATAAAATTTAAAGAGAACCTGAAAATTAAAGAGCATAAAAGCAAATAAAATAAAGTTCATCCGGGTTGCCTCCCGGGAAGCTGCCCTTCTTTAACATCTTTGGCTAGACGCCTGCTTCGTTATCCTAGATCAAAAATAAAAGTAGATAACAGTTCTGCCAGGATAACGTAGTTAGCAGTAATTAAAAGAAAACCACCTGGATCAAAACAAAACGTTACTTCGGCAAATATAATAGGAAAATGAATACTCCACAAAATCTGGTATTTGAGGAGGTACTGCCGGTAACGTAGCTCTAACAGAAGAACCGGTGGTGATGATTTTTCTCCTCAAATTGGAGGATGTAAACATCCTCCTCTTGTAGGTGAGGCTCATAGAAAGAACGCTGATTGATATCATCTTCAGAGAAAGTTAATTCTTTGAAGGTGATAGTGGCGTTTTGTTTGGATATTTTGGCGAGAGGTGATGGCAATTCTTCTCTTCATTTTCGAGGATGTAAGTATCCTCATCTTTTGGATAGAGCACAGAGAAGGATGGAAACTGGCGGTAGGCGATTGTAGAGGAAGAGAGTAACTTACATCCGTAGTGGGGTGTTCTACCTCATGAATCATTTCGCTCTTTGGTTGCTGTTTTTGTTGAGTGAGTCTCTCCAGGTAGTCTGTTGATCCTCTAACCATAGTTGTTCTTGTAATATGAGACAATCCTCATAATCATGAGCTCCCCCACATACGGAGCAGTATAAATACTGCGAATAGCAAAACCTTTGTTCGAACACCTGTTCCATTTGCCACGTACAGTTTTTTTTTTTTTGTGTTTCTGTATATAAAACGTAACTACTGAAACAGATTAGAAAATAAAATGATTAGAACAAACACAATAATAAATAAACAAAATATAAAATGAAGTAGAAACAGATTGAAGAAGTTGGAGCAGATTGGAGAAGAACAGAATAATTTTTTTTTCGGAACGCGTCGTTTTTTTTTTCTGAACCGAGATGCATCCGCATGGGCGTCCGCGTCTCATTAGGCGGTCGCGGCTGTGTGGCGTCCGCGTCTCATTAGGCGGTTAGTGAGGCGGACGCGGCTATTTCGGTCCTCAGAGGCGTCCGCGTTTCGTTGGGCGGACAGCCGGGCGGACAGCCTCTGTTCATTCTCTTTTTTTTTTTTTTGATTACAACAGATTAGAAAACAAACATATATAAGATAACAAAATATAAAATATTATAATATAAACAACAAAAATAATATAGACAAAATATTCTAATATAACAAGTGAATAATCCAGGGCTTAGGGACTAGAATAAATCTAGTCCCCGGCAACGGCCCCATTTTGCAGACGTTATATATTGTGAGTGGTTAAACTGGTGTAAAAATAAAAGAAAGGAAATTAAAAACTCAAAATAAACGTCGGCCTGCAAACAAATCCCGGTCGAGGTAGTATAGTGAATGTAAGCGACCGGATGTCGAACCGTGGGACTAATGTGCATATTATAGTACCTAAGCGTGTCACAAAAAAGGGGGGATTAATTGACTTGTATTATAAAATAAGGAAAGAGGAAATAAACTAAGTTAACAAATAAACTAAACGGGACTCTGGTTCAGATTAATATGATCTGATTAATTATGCTATCTCTACTGGTTTAATATAATAATTTGGCAAGATTCCTGTTATTATCTTAAGGTCCGATGAAAACTCATAAGAACTCGTTCCAGTTATGCAGGGTCCGATGAAAACTCAAGCACCCACTGGTGGACGGCAGAGGAGTATGAGGAATTTATTCTTGCAACTGAATACTAACTTAAACGATGAAAATAAGTTTCCTCCAGTTTTACGACTTAATTAACCTATCTATTTGTCACCGATCAGATTAGAAATAGATTTAGTAAAGCAATTTAATAAACTCATGACATTTATTAAAAAGGTGCGAGATAACCTTTAATCGTAACAAACTGTATTTAAATTAAAACCAGTAAAAATATTGCATAATTAATACAAAAAACATAATAACCATTCCCAGAGTATAAATATTCTAACCTAACATATTAAATAGATAAACAAAACAAGAGTAATAGAAATCATCTATAGTCACTCCTGCATTCGCTCTCTATTTTGTATACGTAGGACTAAAGGTGAATATGGTGGAATGTGAAATAAATAAAATGGAGAAGATGAGAGAAGAGAAATGGGATGAACGTGTGATGTTGGTGAAGTGGTATGTTGGGTCGTGGATGTGTTGGGTGGTAGATGTCTGGAAGCAGAAGGCTCGTGGGTTTATAGAGGAAAGGAAGATTGAAGATAGAGCTGGATCACGCGTGAAGATTTGCTCATTGATTGCTCAGGGGACAGAACGCGTGAAGAGTAGATGGATAAGTTGCAGACAGGTCGACGGGCGAAGTCGACGAGCGAGAGTCGACGAGCGAAGAAGAAAACTGGCACGCGCTGATTTTAGTCACGTCCGCTTCCTGTCCGCGTGGGCGTCCGCTTTAAATGGGGCGGTTCTTCTATCACGTCCGCATGTTTGCATGGTTTACGTTCCGCCTAATATGAGGCGGTTGCCTCTATCATGTGGTTGCATGTCTCACGTCCGCGGTTGCATTCCCTTGTCCTCACGTCCGCCTATCTAGAGGCGGTTGCATCCACACTCACGTCCGCCTATCTAGAGGCGGTTCCAGGGGCGGTTGCCCACACTCACGTCCGTGGAGAATGAGGCGGTTGCAGGGGCGGACACGCCAAGATGCGTGCCTCTCGCGTGCCTCTCTTCTACACCGCTCTAGTTTCTTCATTTGGACTCCGTTTTCTGAGCCGTTTGCGTCTATGCGTTGTCTTTTCTTCTTTACTACTTTACTCCCCTTGGTTTTCCTCTGTTAAACCAATAAATTTGTGAGATAGACAATAAAACATAAACTAGAGGAAAACTAACCGAAAGTGAAGAAATGAGCAAGAAAAGTGCTAATATTATATATGAAATACACCTATAAAACATGCTTATTTGGACACTTATCATTACCTAGGAGAAACAATGACTATGTTTGAGAACTTGTGACTAAGGAGCCAATGAGAAAAGAGATAGTCAAACAATGTTGAGATGAATTACAAGAAGCATTTTATTTCATGGGAGCCTTGTTGTGTGTATTCGCAGGTTAAAGGAAATATATGTGGAAATTTAGTGGTTAAGATTATTGTCATTTAAGGGCCTAAGTGCCAAGCATTTTAAGTTTATACACTATATGATGATGTGGTGTGTTTTGGTGTAAATTGTGTGTTAAGTATTGTGATGAGAATTTGAGTGATCTTTGGTTGTTTGATGGTGTGACCAAGTGTTTGGGCGTAACAATATACTAGAGAACCCATGGCAAAATTTAGTGGAGAACTTAAGTGTTTAAGATGTTCTAAGGAGATTTCATGACTAAGGAAGTCCTAGGAAGTTTTAGAGGTTGTCTTGATGAAAAGGGTGAGTTTAAGGTGTATAATGAGTTAGAATGACCTAGACATGATCATGGAGGGTTTAGGAACCAAATGAATGTACTAGTGTATTTAGGACTTAGGCACACGTTGGTAAAATAGTAGAAAAGAATAATGTGTTGGATGATGGTGTCATAAATTTGTGTTGTAGGAACTTTAAGTAGTTGCATAGAGGAATTTTAGGTGGAGAAAGATGCTTGGGAGATGATGTTATAGTGGTGAGGAAGCATTTTGGCATAGTGGTTATAATAGGTGTGAACCACCACTTAGAAACCTAAAGAGAAACATTACAAGTGTTGACATTATTGCAAGGAGATAAATAATGACTAAGATGGATATTGATGAGTGATTTAAGGAGTTTAGTGGAGGGCTTAAGGGTGTTTTAGATGCCCAAACAAGGTTAGACCATGTTAGGAAATGAGATAAGTGTTTAAGGATTTAGAAGATGGGTATTTTGGCCTGTCCGAACTTCCGTCCGAATTTGGAAGCTCGGACATGCCCTGTTGTAATTTAACCTTCTGAGTCTCGGCCAGTGTGGACTTCAGTCCGACCTTAGAAGTTCGGACACTTGAAATTTTTCCTTTGGAATTTCCCTCCTATGTCCGAGCTTAGGGAAGCTCGGACACATGTTCGGACACTTGAAATGTGATACCCAGTATAGGGGTCACCTCCCACATCGATCGGGAGAGAGCACGAACCACGCCTTATAGGTGTGGGGATACTCTCCCCTTGTGAGACGCGTCCGGAGAGGTGTGTATATCCTCCCGGAACAAAACCCCGAGACTGGGGACAATATCCACCTGTGTGAGGGCTTCCGCTTCCGCTGGGCCACTCTGGTGAGACGCGTTTTGAGTGGTGTGAGTACATCACCCTCATAAACAAATCCGTGCGGGCTGTGGCCCAAAGCGGACAATATCTCACATGTGGGTTAGACTGGGCTGTTACAATTGGTATCAGAGCCAGGCCCAGTCGGTGTGCCAGCGAGGACGCTGGGCTCCCAAGGAGGGTAGAGTGTGATATCCAGTATAGAGGTCACCTCCCACACGATCGGGAGAGAGCACGAACCACGCCTTATAGGTGTGGGGATCCTCCCCTCTCCCCTTGTGAGACGCGTCCGGAGAGTGTGTGTATATCCTCCCGGAACAAAACCCCGAGACTGGGGACAATATCCACTGTGTGAGGGCTTCCGCTTCCGCTGGGCCACTCTGGTGAGACACGTTTTGAGTGGTGTGAGTACATCACCCTCAGAACAAATCCGTGCGGGCTGTGGCCCAAAGCGACAATATCTCACATGTGGGTTAAGACTGGGCTGTTACAATATTTTAATACCCCGGATCAAGAAATCGTGATTAAATTACTCTAATATGATTATTAAAGGCCTAATGGCTCCTAAAGAATATGGTAAAGAAAATAAAACCAAGAGAAAAGAGGAAACGCTTGAAAAGCGAAAACGCTAAAATGCGCGTTAAATGAGTATAAGAGATATATGATCTTGTTAGGGTCCGAGATGGATTCCTAAGGCTTAGTTAGGCCTAATTAGTATACGGGAATGATTCCCGAAGGAAACGGATCCAAATAATGGATTAAAACGCTAACAGAGTTTTTAAAGCACGTTTTTCGAGAAAACTCGAAAACGTGACTTTAAGTGGTCAAACGCCCGTAGAAATTATAGTTGATTAAATAACTATAACTAAGTATTAATGGAAGCTTAATAACCATTAAAAATAAAGAAACGAGAAAAATCCGAAAAACGGGCCCGGTTAGTGAATAGTGCCAAACCGGGTAAAATAACGAGTGTTTTCTGTCAAAAACCAAAAACGCTCCAGCATGTATGTATACAGTGGGGCCGATTTTATGGGCTCAATTAGCCTTCCCCTCTCTAATAATAGCAAGTAAATAAAAGAAGAAAGAAAAGAAAAGTAAAAGGGAATAGTAAAAGTGACTACTTACTCCCTCACCCTCATTTCACGTTCTTTTCCCAGCCTCTGCATATCTTCTTCTTCCTCTGTAATATTACCGATTCGAGAAGGAAGCTCAAAAGCCCATCTCCTTCCTCCTCTCACTTGCTCATTTCTTCACCGAATCGCACAAAAATGCCACCGTTAGATTCGTATCGGCGAGGGCTACGTTTTCCACCCCTCAAAATCTTGATTCCTCCACCTTCACTTCCATGGGTGTTTTGCCTTTTGAAGCTTAAGGAGCTGATTTTGACTCTCCTTCACCACCTTGATGCCTTAAGGTAATACTAAGCAAGAGTTTCACTCACTTCAAACTAGTTCTTCCAATTTTGGAAAAATTCCTCCACATTGAATATTTACTCCATTTCAGCCGATGGCATCTTGCTCTTGTGGGGTGTTGGAAACTCTTCCAATTGATTGTGAAGCTCTCCTTTTGAATACCCTAAGGTAATATCTAAGCTAGAGCCTAAAACTAGTGCTTGAAATACTAGTTTTGTATGGAGGGTTTGTATTAATTAAGCTTGAAATGTGTGTATGGGGATATGGTTGTAGATGGCAATCTAGACCCCCTTGTGTGTTGTGAAAACAAGGAGAGAAAGATGGAGCAAAAGGAAGAGGAAGAAGAGAAAGTGAACCGAAAATAAACAAGGTAAAAGCTCACCTTGAGTTAGTTTTATTTGGCTTGTGAAACAGATTTTAGAGTTGAATTAATGCTCTTGGATTGGTGTAGTCTTGGTACTACAATATTGAGTGAATGAGAATTTTATATGTGGTTTGAGTGTGGGGAATAAGCTTGAGTCTAAACTAGCACATATTTGTGAACAAGTGGGAATTTAATGTAGTTGTTGGTGCTTGATTAAACAGGGGTGAAGAGTATGTTTATGAGTTGATTTGAGTGTGGTGAATATGCTAAAGAAGTAGACAAGTGCTGTCAAAATTCCTAGGGAAGTATGGACTTGAGTGTTTTATACAAAGGAAAAAGTAGTGTGCTTAAGAGGTTTAAGTGAGTGGTTATTGGTTTGGAAAACCAAACTTTGAAGGAAAGTGTGTTAGGAGTTAAAATAATGCCATGTGAGTGCTTGGAATGACATTGGTAAGGGAAGTTTGAATGGTATAATGAAGAAACCAAAATCTGTTACAAGTTTTAGAAAACAAGAAAACTAGTTATGGAAGTGAAGTTTAAGTGAAAATTAACTAGAGTTTGTTTGTGCACTTGGTGCTTGGTTTAAAGAGGTTTAGGTGGGTAATTAGGTGTTAAAACATGTGGATTGTAAGTGGGGAAGATTGGGTAATTAAGGGACTAAGAGAAGACCTTGAACATAATTGGAAAATGCTAAGTTTGCAAAATCTGTAGCAGGGTCCGGGACTTAGGTCCAGGACCAAGTCCCGGACCACCCCTGATTTTACCCCCGAGACTGCACTACCTGCCTGGTCCGGGACTTAAGATGGGGACAAGGTCCCGGACCACCATCAAATATTGGCCGAGAGTTAGCTAGTGAATTGGTCTGGGACTTAGGGTACAGACCAAGTCCCGGACCACCCCCAATCATGTCGTGAGTGTTTTAAAGGTTTTAAATGATGGGGTTTTGATGTTAATGATGTGATAAGATGTTAAGGCCGTGTTTTGGTGACATGTTAAGGCCCTAGGAAGTGTAAGAAAGTGTTATAAGTGAGTGTGAAGCAAGAACTCAAATTAATAAAAGTAAAACCGAGATAACAGGATAACGGGGAAAGTACGGGAATAGCATTTTATTATGTACCGTATGAGCCTAGTATTAATAATAATGTTTGAAACATTTCCAGAGAATCGTGCGTGACCCGAGCATGGTGAGATGACACGGTAAAGTAAAAACCCCGGTGAAAGGTATGATTTTCTCATACTCCGCGTGCTAACCGAGTTACGTTGATTTGTGTGTTTGTGTGCCGGCTTAATCAAGAATAAAGCATGAAAATAATCCCTTGTTTGATTATGTATGTCTTGTTGTATGTTGAATGAGCTAACATACTTGTATGCCGGTGTGGTCTAACATAGAGTAAAGACCGACTCATAGTGAGTAACGTTTGGCTAGAGACCCATAGATCGGGTCGATGCTTATGATGAAGAAAACGTGCAAACACACAAATTATCCGTTAAAGTACAACGATAACGCAAACATATGAACTCCCTAGAATGTGAGGAGTTTTGCGGGTTGAGTAGTTACCCGATAACGGTTAGTAAACCATAATGACACAATCCACGAAACAAATGAGAGTGGAAAGATAAGTGAACCTACCTCAAGAGGATTAAAGATAGTTCAAAGATGTGAACTAGTAAAGAAGGTAAAAGAGACCTAAGGGATTAGTAGCTCCCTTGAGACATGGTCGACCTCCTATATGAGGATTTTACCCGGTATAGAAAAACAACCGAAAGTATGAGTAAATGAAACGTATGGGTAACTCTTAAAACCTAAGATTAACCGAACTTGTGTATTGTTCCCAAAGTCATTAGAAACATCGAGAGTAGGGTCGAAACGGGGAAGTAAGACTATGCCCGAGAGCCATGAGTTTTTGGCCTGAGAATGTATTAGGAGTAACAAGCGTGACGTAGGAGACTTGTAGTGTCTCGAGAATCTACAATAGCTTGAGTATAAATAACCCAAGAGTGGTGTGAGATAACGAGTATGAATAACCCTAGAGTGTGGTAAGATAATGTGTATAAGTAACCCGAGAGAATGGGTGAGTATAAAATGAGTAGCCCAAGAGAATGGGTGTGTATATGAATAAGTAACCCGAGAGAGCGGGTGAGATATTGAATTAGTAAACAAGGCATAGCGAGGTATAACCCTCAAGGCTTAAGAGCAAACTGATACAACTAACAACCTTGTTATGTTAGTTAGGAATCGTGTTCCGTGATTGGTTGTAGATTCCTTGAGTAATATACATATATATTGTATTGCTATGATGCATGTTGTTTGACTAAAATGAACTCCATGTATATCTGACAAAGTAGTCGGCGTACCCCGGTTAGCGCTCGGGGTATGCGAATTTCATATGCAGCGTTAAGCTAAGCCCCTAGGGGCAACGTTTTATATTTTCAGGTACACCGAAGATGTTACCGTTCGAGAGTAGGACGGGGTCGGTGGGTTGCATGGGTAGTTAGATTTAATTACTTATGTATTGAAAGAGGAGTAAGGGCATCCATATATTTTGTAGACTCGGTATAGTAAAGGAATGATTTGAGTAAAGTATTTGTATTGTGTACTCGGTTGTTCCAGTCCATCAGACCGTTACTGTATGTGAGGTAGGCCTGGTTAGCCATATGGGTGGCTAACGGCGTTGTATCACCCTCTGTTGTATATAGAGTTCCGTTGCGCGTTCATTGGTAATTTTGACAGTTTAAGAGGTAATGACGAGATTAGCAGTTGGGGTGTTACAAAAATGGTATCAGAGTGAAGTATCGCTCTAATGACTGGAAATACCGAGCCTAGGAATACCGAGTTAGGAATCAGAGACTTAGGGCTAAGGGTTGAGTGATAGCGTGAGAGATGCGCAAGTTAGGAACTTCCAGTATGATCTGGATACCTACAATACCAGACCCGCCCTCCACAACCCCCGTATTAAAAGCTTGGGAAAGAACGCCAGAGAGACTGGGAAACCCGATCTGGCATTTTTAATATTTCCATATGAACCAGAACCTGTCAAGCGGAAGGTCCCGAGAATCGGAAACCCCGGGGATGGATCCCGCTGGAACGACAATAACCGCACTTAAAGGCGGAAGATCGAGAAATCCTAATTTAAGGAAACCGGAATTTGTGACAGCATGGGGCGACATGCTTAGCAGTCGCGAGAACCTAGCTGGCCGAGCAGCAGCAATAAGGAAGCACCAACCGTGCAACAAGGCGGATTAATGAGAAGCTACAAAACCGAGACACATGTCTACGGACCGCCATAACTAAATAATACCACCAACGGTACATCAACCGACTAAGAATCTAGTCAGGAGTAGATACACCCACCCGGCCACACCCGAAGAGGTTGCAATACCTAGCGGCATAGCTTAGGTAGCTACAAGCATAATTATTGGGTGCACCCGAGTAGGACTACAGCAATAGTGCCTAACTGACTTGAACCACGGTAACCACAGTAGCGACGTGGGAACGCGCAACGAGGTAAAACATAGAACTAAATAATTAAGGAACTCCGACAGTGGAGAAGCACCTAAAGGATTAAGGAAGAGCCGACAAGGCTACCAATACAGTGTGAACACTACCGTGACCGGTATGAGTTAACCCAAAAACCGCCTGTACCGCACACTTGCCACGGCAGTGCAGTATTAATGCGACTATTAAGAGGCGCTTTGACAAGTGACCAGTACTTAGCAACTACCAAAAGGCGAAAGAAGCCAATATGGCAAAACACCCTAAGAATTGTGAAACGAAACCTTGAAAAGGCCTGACGGCCTGATCATTGTATTAAGAACATACCAGTCTGTGAGAAACTGGACTCGGTAAGGAGCAGCCAACATTGAAATGCCATGAAAAATTTACCCTCAAAACCCAAATTTTCTTTCGAAACTCAAATTTTCCAAAAAACCCCCCAAATTTTAAAAGCAAACCAGGGAACCACGGTAATTATCATAGGACGACATGAGAGGAGTTGGCAACGGAATACTTCACCTAGGCGTGACACCGACACTACAAGTGTACACAAACGAGACATGGAACGACCGCACTCCGAAGGAGCTTGCGGGCCTGACAGACCAGTTATGAGTTAGTCGGGTAAGTGGCAACGTATCAATAAGATACTCCATGTATGTATACAAGTAGAGTACGGACACGGGAAGTAGCCCACTCCATACTACGGACGAAAGAGCCAATCCAAACCAAGATATTTGGACACCTCGAATGATCGAAGAACACAAAGACGTTTACAAAGCTAAAGGAGTCTAGAAACCAGTAAGGTGACTGACCTAAGGATATAGTGTGGATAGGTGCGAGAAGCACAGAGTATTAAGTATAGACATTGGATATGTCTTAGGAATCAAGAGGAAATACCTAATAACTGGAATGAACACCAATGTAAGCAATATGATGAATGCCTTAAATGATCATATCAATGTTGATAACGGGATAGGATTCCCACAACATACCTTATTGAGGAGAATAACAACCTGACCAAGGAGTTAAAGGAAAAAGAATCAACGATCTACCCAATAACGGGAGACGTCACAACCCAAAATGGGATAATTCAAGTATATAACCGCAAGGCGGGGTAAGGAAATGAACATACCCATGAGTTCAAGCCAAATGTAATGGCACAACTCAGTGACACCCAGGAGCAATCCGTGAGGGTGCTGAAGTCAACAGCAGTTGAATGAAGTATCGTGTTGAGAACACAAGTGTAGAAGCGAACACTCGGGTAGAACCCGAAGGGATCCCACGTAACACGGGGTACCCTAGATTGCCAAAAGGCATGAATTAATATCAAGATGCTTAAGGGCCTCCCATGTACGGAAGCATGATGAAACAACTATATCAAAAACCCAGTAATACCTCCAAACCATTTAGTGGTGTACGGAGGAGCAAACTTGTATAAACAGCCTCACAGAGCATGGCTCGTGGCAATGAGGCGTGTAACCAGAAAACCAACTACAATGTGTAGATCCAAACATTGCGAACCTATGCATAAAGGCATAAGAAGAACGGTGGAGAATGAACCACTACTTTAGAATGGGGATACCACTTGTTATTATAGGGCCTATGGAGCGGCAATTGCGTGAATCCTCCAGAGAACGGCTACCACCTAAGTATGTAATGTGAAACCTCTAGAGCGGTGTAGTGAAACTTGAACATGCGTATATTACCAAGGAGCATATGAGCTATAGTAGAGTGCAAAGAGGAACCTCGATAGCAGCAATTCGAAACCGAAGAGTAATCGGATGAGTAGTAAACACTGTATGTGTGCAATGTGAATTGCAGAGCAAACAATGCGCAAGGAGTGCAGGAGATTCAAAAGAGTAGCGTATTTGTTGAGCCAAGTGAATGGCAAGCCATAGTGTAAATGGCGAGAACACCTGGGCAGAAGCTAAAGTAGTAGCGAATGCCATGAAAATGAGTAAGAACATGGTACGCAACAAGCGACCGTTGTAAGAGTATAGCCAGATAATGATATGAAGCTGAGGAGAAAATGTGGTAAAGGAGACATGTTCATTCCTATCTCATGAGAGATTTACTGTCAAGGTTTACGCTTCTGCACTCTGTATGACTGAGTGTTTTGGTATTACACTTGTGCGGTAATGATCGAGTGGGAGAGCCAGGAATTGAGAAATGTCAATGGAACCTGTTGAGTGAAATCTAGAAAAATGACCGTGCGGCCATTGGCCAAAGATGCACAAAGTACGTGGGCATTAACCCACAGGTCCCAGGACCGAAGGATGGTAATGCATAGTAGATGAATGGAGAATTCTGGTACAGAAACAAGTCAACAAACATATTTGAGAAGCACTATTAAACGATGAAGCACTACATACACAGTAGTAGCTTGATCCCAAACCGACAATAAGTCGGGAAAAGTAAGTGAATAATCACGAAGTATACAGTGTTATACGAAATAGAAAATCTATAACTCATCGAATTCGCATACGGTAAGAGATACCAAGCGACGATTAAGAAACCCTTATTCCCAAGATAAAAAAAGATTAAAGGGAGTAAATAATACATTGGGAATACCAAAGGGCGAGTTAAGCTCTAGTTATCTGGTCACGCAGTAGAAGCTTGTGGACCGTAATTCAAAGGTTGAGTATACCTAGTAAATGTGAGTAAATGGCTAATCATAACGCTTTGAAGCCATAGAGGCTAGAACCGAACCCGGTTATGAGTTAATTAACCGCATTGAAGTTAAAACACTTCATGATACCCGAATTAGTGAACCAATGTTCAGTAATAACATATGGTCTGTTACGCGGGCGTAACCCCTTTTAAGGGGGTGGGGCGAGAAACCGCTTAGAGTATGTTTTACGTATAGGTGCGTAAACTACTATGTGCATAGCACAAAAGAAACTATTTTGATGATTGAAACTTATGTTACATAACATATGTACCCATTTATTGTGTAATTATGATTATTATGCATGAGAAATGCAAGTAACGAGTATATAATATGTACGGAAAGAGGAGTAGAGAGACTCCTGGGGGAATGAGAATCCCTATAGTATATGTCTAGTGAGATTAGACATGAGACATAATGAGTATGAATCGGTATGAAACCGATGTGTAACCTTGTAGGGAGTGAGTTCCCTAGGTGATTTTATTTGAGAATGATTGATGGAGTGAGTTCCATCCTTTGGAGTTGTATGTTGTATGTTTTAAATTGAGTAACAAATTGACTAATGAGGCCATAAGTATGGAATGCCTAGGTAAAACAAGTGAAGCAATGATAATGACGGATGACCTAAGTTCTAGGAATTTGAGATAAATTAAAATGTAATGTTTTATGAACATGACTAGAAAGAGTAAAAAGATAGAAAACGAAAATGTTTGACTATCTGATTGTTTGAATCTGACGTGGGAGGTGGAACTTGATCTGCTAGCGATCAAGGGAAACCGAACACAAATTGGGGTGGAAGGATAGTTCAACACTGATGCTGATCACATCAGGGTTGGATGATTCCTGAAGCTCCCTATAAGTGGTCACAAGTAATCACGCTAAGAAAAGAGGCAACTACCATAAATTGGATTCGGAGTTGTGTGATGCTTTAAAAAGAATTTTCTAATGGAATTTACAAAAGAATTTTCTTCAAGTATGAAGATGGATATGGAAACTGGTTTTGAAACCGCTATCACCCACCGATGGCTACGGCCTTAAGTCTTGATGACCGGTAGAACGGTGGGCGTGTATTAGTTTTGAAACCATTTCACCGTACGTGCGGCGGTCCTAAGTGACCGGTTGGGGCGGTGACAGTGTGTGATTTTTCCAAAGGCAGCGGGATGGGGAGAGTACCCTGAGACGTTCCTGTGTTGAGTGAGTCAACCAGAGTGCCTGAGGATATGTATATGTGTAACGTTTTGATCAGAACCGAAGGGACCGTGGGCCAGAGAGAGTAAGTGCCCATTTGTCATGAAACGGCCGTGAACCAGAAAGGGTAAGTGTTCAACGTGACCGGTACCTGAGGGATCAGTAGTATATTACTCAATATGGATTCGAGGACTGTAGTGCCTTCTTGTCTTCGGACCGATTCCATGGAGAGAGTACAAGAGTATTTTTTATTGTTATACATGCTGTGATATGTGTGTGGTATGTGTAGTGTGAAATAAGGCTGACTTGTGGAGTCTGTAAGGTTTACATGTATTATAACCTTGGCATAGTGTGCCCATGAGAGTAACTATAAGATTCGCCAACTTTGAGACAGTTCCTAAGGGGGTAGATTTTAATACCCCGGATCAAGAAATCATGATTAAATTACTATAATATGATTATAAAGGCCTAATGCCACCTAAAGAATATTGGTAAAGAAAATAAAAACCAAGAGAAAAGAGGAAACGCTTGAAAAGCGAAAAACGCTAAAATGCGCGTTAAATGAGTATAAGAGATATTTGATCTCGTTAGGGTCCGAGATGGATTCCTAAGGCTTAGTTAGGCCTAATTAGTATACGGGAATGATTCCCGAAGGAAACGGATCCAAATAATGGATTAAACGCTAACAGAGTTTTAAAGCACGTTTTTCGAGAAAACTCGAAACGTGACTTTAAGTGGTCAAACGGACCCGTAAAATTATAGTTGATTAAATAACTATAACTAAGTATTAATGGAAGCTTAATAACCATTAAAATAAAGAAACGAGAAAAATCCAAAAAACGGGCCCGGTTAGTGAATAGTGCCAAACCGGGTAAAATAACGAGCGTTTTCTGTCAAAAACCAAAAAACGCTCCAGCATGTATGTATACAGTGGGGCCGATTTTATGGGCTCAATTAGCCTTCCCCCTCTCTAATAATAGCAAGTAAATAAAAGAAGAAAGAAAAGAAAAGTAAAAGGGAATAGTAAAAGTGACTACTTACTCTCCCTCACCCTCATTTCACGTTCTTTTTTCCCAGCCTCTGCATATCTTCTTCTTCCTCTGTAATATTACCGATTCGAGAAGGAAGCTCACAAGCCCATCTCCTTCCTCCTCTCACTTGCTCATTCTTCACCGAATCGCACAAAAATGCCACCGTTAGATTCGTATCGGCGAGGGCTACGTTTTCCCACCCCTCAAAATCTTGATTCCTCCACCTTCACTTCCATGTGTTTTGCTTTTGAAGCTAAGGAGCTGATTTTGACTCTCCTTCACCACCTTGATGCCTTAAGGTAATACTAAGCAAGAGTTTCACTCACTTCAAACTAGTTCTTCCAATTTTGGAAAAATTCCTCCACATTGAATATTTACTCACGGTGAATTTTTCCTCTAAGTGCTGCCGAGCTCAATACAAGGAGAAATCAAGGTATAAACACCTTAAAACTTATGATTTTATGATTTCTTAGCATATATATAAATTATGCCGAGAGTGGAGTAATTAATATGGGTTATAATTAACCTAAGAATGGAAAAAATGACTAAGATAAATTAGCTAGTCATTTAAGTGATTTAATTAACATAATGGTCAAATTATGACATTATGTGGAAAAATATTTAAACTAAAGTGAGGCCGTGATTTATACTATATTTTGAGACATTTAAAGTGTAATTTATTTTTCAGTCAAGGTTCAAGGTTTTGTAATAAGGCCATGTCATTAGGCCATTTTAATTTAAGTTTATAAGTTTATTTAGTTAGATTTATGCTTATATAATTAAGTTTGGGGCCAACCGTAATTACTGAAAAATATAAAGCCGTGCGCTTAATTTAGAGAAATTTAGGGTTTTTAAATGAATTTAATAAAAATATAACCTTATTAAAGTTTTGTGTCAAAATTGTAAAAATAGAAAAGTATAGGGTATAACTAGTGATTACCGAAAGTCTGGTTCCCTTTTGGCATTAAAAGTCAAAGTTGACTATATAGGAGACTTTGACCAAGTTTGGAGAATTTAAGAATTAAAATACTACCTTATATTAAGATAGTTATTAAATTGTAAAAGATTTATAAGAGATGGGGTTATATTGTGATTTCCGAAAACTTGGGGTACTAAATGGAATTTAGAACAGTCCTTAAGTTGTTAGGAATTTTTAGAAGTTTATTTGGTTAAATTTGGAGTTTATATGAATTATATAAGTATAATATATGGTATTTTATAACATTGTTACAATGGGTAACATATGGGTAAAAACCGAGATTTATAGGAGTATAAGGTTAGGAATAATATTTATAACCTTTTGGTATAGTTTGGTAATTTTTGGAGTTATATATAAGGTTTTTATAAAGATATATGTATAATATATAGTTTTAATGATGTTAGAAAACTATGTATTATAATTGGGAAGATTTGGTAAATATACAAAGTTTGGTGGTGGGAATTTAATTAAAACAGTCCTAGGGTCTGTTCGAATTATAGCCTTTCAAGAATTATAGGTTATAATTATATTAAGGTTTAAGGATTATAATATAAGATATATTTTATAAGTGTAACAATGAAATATAATTTGGGATGGATTTGTGATTTATAGAAGTTTAGTGGTTTATAGTGAAAGCCAAATAATATAAGGGTTGTTTGGTATTTTATAAACAAATATAACTATAGGTTATAATTGTTTTAATGACTTAAATGTCATAATATATGTTATATAGCTATAATATAACATTATATTAATTATGTATGGATTTTGTAAATACTTAAGAAAATAAGTGTTGTTCGGTAATATGGACATTTTTAATAAAATTTATAAAATGGTTTTAATGTTATAAAGGGTTATAACATTTATATATAAGGAATATTCATTGAAAGAGGATGAATATATTATAAAGACATACCATATAATAAATAGTTCCATAATACATGTATATAAATAAATACATGTTATGGAGTGGAAAATATAATTTGATTTAATAACCATGTATTTCCATAATTAAAATAACATATGATAAAGGGAAAAAAATTACAAACATTAGATATGGAATTCTAATGTTAAGAGTATACATGAGATAATAAGGATTTATATAATTCAAAGTACTTTTACATATGAATTATACTCCATTAAATTTGGAAAAACAACCTTAGAAAAATAAAAACTAAGGTGAGTTGCATAATAAATGATGAAGAATTATACATGCAATATAGAAACAAACTATATGATATACAAGGGTATATTAAGTTACATGCGATAACAAGTTCAACATTAAGAATATTAATATACAAGGCAAGACTACGCATGTAATATAACGTTTCTTCCAAATCTCGAGTTAAGCCGAAAATCCGACAAACGTTGACAGTTAATAACGGGGGATTAACCGGAGGTATTAGTGACGGTATGGGGTACCGTAGAGTTGTGTTGTTATGCGGGATGCTAACCAGTAGCATTATGTATTGTTTAGACTGTTAGAGACGACACACGGAGCATAGGATCTTGCTGATTCATACTCCACCGTAATACAATCAGGGTGAACGGTATGTTGTTATGTGTCTCTGATTGTCTTGAGGACTTCCTCAGTTCAGACTTCTGTGTGATCTGTGATAAGATTGTTTGTATGAATGTGTTAATTAATATGCATGATTGTATATTTATAGCTGCTTATTATTTACTGTTGTTGAGTTAACAGTATTGGTTCGTATATATGAACCTATATATATAAACGAACTAGCGGCTATGGTGCTATCTTATATGAAATATAATGATCGTCAGAAAAACGTTGTAGCACTAGGATAATAAGATATACATATTATCCGAGACTTTTATACGGAGCATTGGCCTTTCAAACGCCTCTCTCGTATCTAACACTGGATTCCGAGTTTACAGACTCCGGATTGGACTAATGACCTTAGTCTGCTGTGTTAGAAAATTTGGTAATGCGATGCGATGGTATAATTAATTAATGAAAGGTAATAAAGCCAAGAGGATGTGGCCCTTGGTGCGCGCTGTGATCACAAAAACGATACCAGGATGTCCGCGTACGGGTCCGTAAGTATCAAGAAAATTTCCCGTGAGCTAGAATGGCTCGTTGGTCGGAGACTCTGCCGGGGAGTGGCTACTGCCGTGGGTGACCCACCATAATATATGGGTAATTAGAGACATGTCGTTTTAACGAGACATAGTCCTAGGTATAACTGAACAATTAATACAGTTGAGACTTGTACAGTGGCGAACGATATTGGTTTCTACACCATGGACGAGAATTAATACTTGTTTGTTATTCTCGTCGTTTCGCTTGTTGTTCATTGTTATACTTGTGGTATATTACGTGTTGATGGTTGTGTTATTGTATGGATATTACTGTTAATTGTTTTACAGTTTAAATATTAAAACGGTATTGCATGTAACGAATCTGATGCTATCGACCAATTAATTGGGGGGTTTGAGGAGGCATGACGGGGCATGTGATAACATACTCAGCAGGGGCTGATTTGTAACACCCCGTCCAAAGCCAATCGTGGTTATCGCAAAACTTAACACTTAATCGAACTCGTCGCAGCGGAAATAACAAACACCGGGACCTTGCCACGGTCTGATCGTTAGAATATACCGGCCTTATCGATTACAACACTTATCCAAAATAAACAATCGACCAAACACCAACAACCAAAATACCACCAACCAACCGAGTATAAGTATCTAAGTCATAATCACAAACTTACATCAGTTTCAATATAAACAGACGGGAGCACAAGCGCAACCCGTACTCAAAAATAAACAACCCATCCTAAGTCTAACCGCTCCTACTCTCGTGGAGTGACTTCATGGGCTTCTTACCTGCAAGTGTAAAAACAGCCCCCAAAGGGGGTCAGCACGAATGCTGGTACTCCCTCTCATGGCCCGCCAGCTAACGGGGCTACGACGACTAATTGTCGATAGCATGGAATTGATTAAGTACACAAGCATGATATGAAGTGCAATAACAATAATCCACAGATGAACATACATAGTTCACACACAATGAACGACACAAGCGTTCCCTTATCAAGCGGGTTAGTAACCCCTCCTTAGTCCTGATTTCCTTAACCTCAGTTCCTTATCTTACCTCAATCTTAACCTTAACTTATTCTCAGTATACAAACCGTTCCTAGAAGGGAATGGTTGTAGCTTAATCTCAAACCTAGGATTTAGGTGATCCCACCGCACCATCTTAATGCCACCTACCCTGGACGGGAGTCCAGCGTAGCTGAGCCGCAACCGGCCCTAGGCTACAAGTCCGAAGACAAGTCCTTAAGCGGAGGGCGGATCTGATTCAGATACTGTCCCCCTTTCCTTAGCATGCATGACCAGAGTCAGTCCCGGGTTTCCTCACTCAAGTTCCAGTTAGTAGAAATCTTAAACACCATGTGTTAGTTAAACCTTATCGGGTATTAACCAACAATCACCAATACTTAACTCTTATTCTTAACTTAGTAAGTACTAAACTTGGTTAGTAACAATCTCAAGTCTCGTGGGTTAGTGTAGAGAAAACACATACACAACGAGAACAAATATAACCGGTTGCATGCTTTATCTTGTCTTAGTCATAGCAAGTAAACAGATAGCACACAAGCCGAGGGACACCTCGTTAGCAAGCAGGTCACAAGAGAGATTGTACCGTTCACCGTCGACGATTGTTTGGTTTATCTCCTTCCAAGTCCCAATTCACCAATCCTAAAACATTCATTCAGTTTTAGGTTATTATTCAATTCAACTCAATACAATTACTTAGCCTCCCTAGACATCAACTTTTACTCATTGTTTTTCACTAAGCCTTATGTTTTTTAACTTAACTCCTAGGTGCAACATTTCCTCATTATCTATTACACTTACTCACCCACTTAATGACCATTACACCCAACAAACATGTCCTTAATAGCCTTATAACATCAATACCTATTCATCCCCCACCATTTCCTAACCTTAAACAAAGTTTTTGGCCAAAACAGCACCGCGTCCGAACTTGTGTCCGAGCTTCCCAAGTTCGGACATAGGTCGAGACTCAAAAAGGGTGAAATCAGACGTGTGTCCGAACATGTGTCCGAGCTTCCCTAAGTTTGGACATAGGTCGAGGAAAATTCAAAGGAAAAATTTCATGTAACACCCCAACTGCTAATCTTGTCATTACCTCTTAAACTGTCAAAATTACAAATAACGCGAACGCAGCGGAACTCTAAATACAACAGAGGGTGATACAACGCCGTTAGCCACCCATATGGCTAACCAGGCCTACCTCACATACAGTAACGGTCTGATGGACTGGAACAACCGAGTACACAATACAAATACTTTACTCAAATCATTCCTTTACTATACCGAGTCTACAAAATATATGGATGCCGACAACATATTCGGTCTTACTCCTCTTTCAATACATAAGTAATTAAATCTAACTACCCATGCAACCCACCGACCCCGTCCTACTCTCGAACGGTAACATCTTCGGTGTACCTGAAAAATTAAAACATGCCCCTAGGGGCTCAGCTTAACGCTGCATATGAAATTCGCATACCCCGAGCGCTAACCGGGGTACGCCGACTACTTTGTCGGATATACATGGAGTTCATTTTAGTCAAACAACATGCATCATAGCAATACAATATATATGTATATTACTCAAGGAATCTACAACCAATCACGGAACACGATTCCTAACTAACATAACAAGGTTGTTAGTTGTATCAGTTTGCTCTTAAGCCTTGAGGGTTATACCTCGCTATGCCTTGTTTACTAATTCAATATCTCACCCGCTCTCTCGGGTTACTTATTCATATACACACCCATTCTCTTGGGCTACTCATTTTATACTCACCCATTCTCTCGGGTTACTTATACACATTATCTTACCCACACTCTAGGGTATTCATACTCGTTATCTCACCCACACTCTTGGGTTATTATACTCAAGCTATTGTAGATTCTCGAGACACTACAGGTCTCCTACGTCACGCTTGTTACTCCTAATACATTCTCAGGCCAAACTCATGGCTCTCGGGCATAGTCTTACTTCCCCGGTTTCGACCCTACTCTGGTCTAGCATGGTGGGAAGGCTCAACTAGCTCACGAGACTCTCTCTTAGTTCCTAACTCTTTTACATAGGTCTGACTACTCTCGGACTACTCCCCTTCCCATACACTCCTCTCTCGGAGTTATAATAATGTTATGTGTTAGTCTAGAAGCACCACTCTCGATGTTTCTAATGACTTTGGGAACAATACACAAGTTCGGTTAATCTTAGGTTTTAAGAGTTACCCTACGTTTCATTTACTCATACTTTCGGTTGTTTTCTTATACCGGGTAAATCCTCATATAGGAGGTCGACCATGTCTCAAGGGAGCTACTAATTCCTTAGGTCTCTTTTACCTTCTTTACTAGTTCACATCTTGAACTATCTTTAATCCTCTTGAGGTAGGTTCACTTATCTTTCCACTCTCATTTGACTCGTGGATTGTCTCATTATGGTTTACTAACCGTTATCGGGTAACTACTCAACCCGCACAACTCCTCACATTCTAGGGAGTTCATATGTTTGCGTTATCGTTATACATTAACGGATAATTTGTGTGTGTTTACACGTTTTCTTCATCATAAGCATCGACCCGATCTATGGGTCTCTAGCCAAACGTTACTCACTATGAGTCGGTCTTTACTCTATGTTAGACCACACCGGCATACAAGTATGTTAGCTCATTCAACATACAACAAGACATACATAATCAAACAAGGGATTATTTTCATGCTTTAGTCTTGATTAAGCCGGCACACAAACACACAAATCAACGTAACTCGGTTAGCACGCGGAGTATGAGAAATCATACCTTTCACCGGGGTTTTTACTTTACCGTGTCATCTCACCATGCTCGGGTCACGCACGATTCTCTGGTAATGTTTCAAACATTATTATTAATACTAGGCTCATACGGTACATAATAAAATGCTATTCCCGTACTTTCCCCGTTATCCCGTTTATCTCGGTTTTACTTTTATTAATTTGAGTTCTTGCTTCACACTCACTTATAACACTTTCTTACACTTCCTAGGGCCTTAACATGTCACCAAACACGGCCTTAACATCTTATCACATCATTAACATTCAACCCCCATCATTTAAAACTTTTAAAACACTCACGGCATGATTCTGGGGGTGGTCCGGGACTTGGTCCGTACCCTAAGTCCCAGACCAATTCACTAGCTAACTCTCGGCCAATATTTGATGGTGGTCCGGGACCTTGTCCCCATCTTAAGTCCCAGACCAGGCAGGTATTGCAGTCTCGGGGGTAAAATCAGGGGTGGTCCGGACTTGGTCCTGGACCTAAGTCCTGGACCCTGCTACAGATTTTGCAAACTTAGCATTTTCCAATTCTGTTCAAGGTCTTCTCTTAGTCCCTTAATTACCCAATCTTCCCCACTTACAATCCACATGTTTTAGCACCTAATTACCCACATAAACCTCTTTAAACCAAGCACCAAGTGCACAAACAAACTCTAGTTAATTTTCACTTAAACTTCACTTCCATAACTAGTTTTCTTGTTTTCTAAAACTTGTAACAGATTTTGGTTTCTTCATTATACCATTCAAACTTCCCTTACCAATGTCATTCCAAGCACTTACATGGCATTATTTTTACTTCTAACACACTCTCCTTCAAAGTTTGGTTTTCCAAACCAATAACCACTCACTTAAACCTCTTAAGCACACCTACTTTCTTCCTTTGTATAAAACACTCAAGTCCATACTTCCCTAGGAATTTTGACAGCACTTGTCTACTTCTTTAGCATATTCACCACACTCAAATCAACTCATAACATACTCTTCACCCCTGTTTAATCAAGCACCAACAACTACATTAAATTCCCACTTGTTTACACATATGTGCTAGTTTAGACTCAAGCTTATTCCCCACACTCAAACCACATATAAAATTCTCATTCACTCAATATTGTAGTACCAAGACTACACCAATCCAAGAGCATTAATTCAACTCTAAAATCTGTTTCACAAGCCAAATAAAACTAACTCAAGGTGAGCTTTTACCTTGTTTATTTTCGGTTCACTTTCTCTTCTTCCTCTTCCTTTTGCTCCATCTTTCTCTCCTTGTTTTCACAACACACAAGGGGTCTAGATTGCCATCTACAACCATATCCCCATACACACATTTCAAGCTTAATTAATACAAACCCTCCATATAAAACTAGTATTTCAAGCACTAGTTTTTAGGCTCTAGCTTAGATATTACCTTAGGGTATTCAAAAGGAGAGCTTGACAATCAATTGGAAGAGTTTCCAACACCCCACAAGAGCAAGGTGCCATCGGCTGAAATGGAGTAAATATTCAATGTGGAGGAATTTTTCCAAAATTGGAAGAACTAGTTTGAAGTGAGTGAAACTCTTGCTTAGTATTACCTTAAGGCATCAAGGTGGTGAAGGAGAGTCAAAATCAGCTCCTTAAGCTTCAAAAGGCAAAACACCCATGGAAGTGAAGGTGGAGGAATCAAGATTTTGAGGGGTGGAAAACGTAGCCCTCGCCGATACGAATCTAACGGTGGCATTTTTGTGCGATTCGGTGAAGAAATGAGCAAGTGAGAGGAGGAAGGAGATGGGCTTGTGAGCTTCCTTCTCGAATCGGTAATATTACAGAGGAAGAAGAAGATATGCAGAGGCTGGGAAAAGAACGTGAAATGAGGGTGAGGGAGTAAGTAGTCACTTTTACTATTCCCTTTTACTTTTCTTTTCTTTCTTCTTTTATTTACTTGCTATTATTAGAGAGGGGGAAGGCTAATTGAGCCCATAAAATCGGCCCCACTGTATACATACATGCTGGAGCGTTTTTGGTTTTTGACAGAAAACGCTCGTTATTTTACCCGGTTTGGCACTATTCACTAACCGGGCCCGTTTTTTGGATTTTTCTCGTTTCTTTATTTTTAATGGTTATTAAGCTTCCATTAATACTTAGTTATAGTTATTTAATCAACTATAATTTTACGGGTCCGTTTGACCACTTAAAGTCACGTTTTCGAGTTTTCTCGAAAAACGTGCTTTAAAACTCTGTTAGCGTTTTAATCCATTATTTGGATCCGTTTCCTTCGGGAATCATTCCCGTATACTAATTAGGCCTAACTAAGCCTTAGGAATCCATCTCGGACCCTAACGAGATCAAATATCTCTTATACTCATTTAACGCGCATTTTAGCGTTTTTCGCTTTTCAAGCGTTTCCTCTTTTCTCTTGGTTTTATTTTCTTTACCAATATTCTTTAGGTGGCATTAGGCCTTTAATAATCATATTATAGTAATTTAATCATGATTTCTTGATCCGGGGTATTAAAATCTACCCCCCTTAGGAACTTTGTCCTCAAAGTTGGCGAATCTTATATCGTTACTCTCATGGGCACACTATGCCAAGGTTATAATACATGTATAACCTTACAGACTCCACAAGTCAGCCTTATTTCACACTACACATACCACACACATATCACAGCATGTATAACAATAAAAATACTCTTGTACTCTCTCCATGGAATCGGTCCGAAGACAAAGGCACTACAGTCCTCGAATCCATATTGAGTAATATACTACTGATCCCTCAGGTACCGGTCACGTTGAACACTTACCCTTTCTGGTTCACGGCCGTTTCATGACAAATGGGCACTTACTCTCTCTGGCCCACGTCCCTTCGGTTCTGATCAAAACGTTACACATATACATATCCTCAGGCACTCTGGTTGACTCACTCAACACAGGAACGTCTCAGGGTACTCTCCCCATCCCGCTGCCTTTGGAAAAATCACACACTGTCACCGCCCCAACCGGTCACTTAGGACCGCCGCACGTACGGTGAAATGGTTCAAAACTAATACACGCCCCCCGTTCTACCGTCATCAAGACTTAAGGCCGTAGCCATCGGTGGGTGATAGCGGTTTCAAAACCAGTTTCCATATCCATCTTCATACTTGAAGAAAATTCTTTTGTAAATTCCATTAGAAAATTCTTTTTAAAGCATCACACAACTCCGAATCCAATTTATGGTAGTTGCCTTTTCTTAGCGTGATTACTTGTGACCACTTATAGGGAGCTTCAGGAATCATCCAACCCTGATGTGATCAGCATCAGTGTTGAACTATCCTTCCACCCCAATTGTGTTTCGGTTTCCCTTGATCGCTAGCAGATCAAGTTCCACCTCCCACGTCAGATTCAAACAATCAGATAGTCAAACATTTTCGTTTTCTATCTTTTTACTCTTTCTAGTCATGTTCATAAAACATTACATTTTAATTTATCTCAAATTCCTAGAACTTAGGTCATCCGTCATTATCATTGCTTCACTTGTTTTTACCTAGGCATTCCATACTTATGGCCTCATTAGTCAATTTGTTACTCAATTTAAAACATACCACATACAACTCCAAAGGATGGAACTCACTCCATCAATCATTCTCAAATAAAATCACCTAGGGAACTCACTCCCTACAAGGTTACACATCGGTTTCATACCGATTCATACTCATTATGTCTCATGTCTAATCTCACTAGACATATACTATAGGGATTCTCATTCCCCCAGGAGTCTCTCTACTCCTCTTTCCGTACATATTATATACTCGTTACTTGCATTTCTCATGCATAATAATCATAATTACACAATAAATGGGTACATATGTTTATGTAACATAAGTTTCAATCATCAAAATAGTTTCTTTTGTGCTATGCACATAGTAGTTTACGCACCTATACGTAAAACATACTCTAAGCGGTTTCTCGCCCCACCCCCTTAAAAGGGGTTACGCCCGCGTAACAGACCATATGTTATTACTGAACATTGGTTCACTAATTCGGGTATCATGAAGTGTTTTAACTTCAATGCGGTTAATTAACTCATAACGGGTTCGGTTCTAGCCTCTATGGCTTCAAAGCGTTTATGATTAGCCATTTACTCACATTTACTAGGTATACTCAACCTTTGAATTACGGTCCACAAGCTTCTACTGCGTGACCAGATAACTAGAGCTTAACTCGCCCTTTTGGTATTCCCAATGTATTATTTACTCCCTTTAATCCTTTTTTATCTTGGGAATAAGGGTTTCTTAATCGTCGCTTGGTATCTCTTACCGTATGCGAATTCGATGAGTTATAGATTTTCTATTTCGTATAACACTGTATACTTCGTGATTATTCACTTACTTTTCCCGACTTATTGTCGGTTTGGGATCAGCTACTACTGTGTATGTAGTGCTCATCGTTTAATAGTGCTTCTCAAATATGTTTTTGACTTGTTTCTGTACCAGAATTCTCCATTCATCTACTATGCATTACCATCCTTCGGTCCTGGGACCTGTGGGTTAATGCCCACGTACTTTGTGCATCTTTGGCCAATGGCCGCACGGTCATTTTTCTAGATTTCACTCAACAGGTTCCATTGACATTTCTCAATTCCTGGCTCTCCCACTCGATCATTACCGCACAAGTGTAATACCAAAACACTCAGTCATACAGAGTGCAGAAGCGTAAACCCTTGACAGTAATCTCTCATGAGAGATAGGAATGAACATGTCTCCTTTACCACATTTTCTCCTCAGCTTCATATCATTATCTGGCTATACTCTTACAACGGTCGCTTGTTGCGTACCATGTTCTTACTCATTTTCATGGCATTCGCTACTACTTTAGCTTCTGCCCAGGTGTTCTCGCCATTTACACTATGGCTTGCCATTCACTTGGCTCAACAAATACGCTACTCTTTTGAATCTCACTGCACTCCTTGCGCATTGTTTGCTCTGCAATTCACATTGCACACATACAGTGTTTACTACTCATCCGATTACTCTTCGGTTTCGAATTGCTGCTATCGAGGTTCCTCTTTGCACTCTACTATAGCTCATATGCTCCTTGGTAATATACGCATGTTCAAGTTTCACTACACCGCTCTAGAGGTTTCACATTACATACTTAGGTGGTAGCCGTTCTCTGGAGGATTCACGCAATTGCCGCTCCATAGGCCCTATAATAACAAGTGGTATCCCCATTCTAAAGTAGTGGTTCATTCTCCACCGTTTCTTCTTATGCCTTTATGCATAGGTTCGCAATGTTTGGATCTACACATTGTAGTTGGTTTTCTGGTTACACGCCTCATTGCCACGAGCCATGCTCTGTGAGGCTGTTTATACAAGTTTGCTCCTCCGTACACCACTAAATGGTTTGGAGGTATTACTGGGTTTTTGATATAGTTGTTTCATCATGCTTCCGTACATGGGAGGCCCTTAAGCATCTTGATATTAATTCATGCCTTTTGGCAATCTAGGGTACCCCGTGTTACGTGGGATCCCTTCGGGTTCTACCCGAGTGTTCGCTTCTACACTTGTGTTCTCAACACGATACTTCATTCAACTGCTGTTGACTTCAGCACCCTCACGGATTGCTCCTGGGTGTCACTGAGTTGTGCCATTACATTTGGCTTGAACTCATGGGTATGTTCATTTCCTTACCCCGCCTTGCGGTTATATACTTGAATTATCCCATTTTGGGTTGTGACGTCTCCCGTTATTGGGTAGATCGTTGATTCTTTTTCCTTTAACTCCTTGGTCAGGTTGTTATTCTCCTCAATAAGGTATGTTGTGGGAATCCTATCCCGTTTATCAACATTGATATGATCATTTAAGGCATTCATCATATTGCTTACATTGGTGTTCATTCCAGTTATTAGGTATTTCCTTCTTGATTCCTAAGACATATCCAATGTCTATACTTAATACTCTGTGCTTCTCGCACCTATCCACACTATATCCTTAGGTCAGTCACCTTACTGTTTCTAGACTCCTTTAGCTTTGTAAACGTCTTTGTGTTCTTCGATCATTCGAGGTGTCCAAATATCTTGGTTTGGATTGGCTCTTTCGTCCGTAGTATGGAGTGGGCTACTTCCCGTGTCCGTACTCTACTTGTATACATACATGGAGTATCTTATTGATACGTTGCCACTTACCCGACTAACTCATAACTGGTCTGTCAGGCCCGCAAGCTCCTTCGGAGTGCGGTCGTTCCATGTCTCGTTTGTGTACACTTGTAGTGTCGGTGTCACGCCTAGGTGAAGTATTCCGTTGCCAACTCCTCTCATGTCGTCCTATGATAATTACCGTGGTTCCCTGGTTTGCTTTTAAAATTTGGGGGTTTTTTGGAAAATTTGAGTTTCGAAAGAAAATTTGGTTTTGAGGGTAAATTTTTCATGGCATTTCAATGTTGGCTGCTCCTTACCGAGTCCAGTTTCTCACAGACTGGTATGTTCTTAATACAATGATCAGGCCGTCAGGCCTTTTCAAGGTTTCGTTTCACAATTCTTAGGGTTGTTTTGCCATATTGGCTTCTTTCGCCTTTTGGTAGTTGCTAAGTACTGGTCACTTGTCAAAGCGCCTCTTAATAGTCGCATTAATACTGCACTTGCCGTGGCAAGTGTGCGGTACAGGCGGTTTTTGGGTTAACTCATACCGGTCACGGTAGTGTTCACACTGTATTTGGTAGCCTTGTCGGCTCTTCCTTAATCCTTTAGGTGCTTCTCCACTGTCGGAGTTCCTTAATTATTTAGTTCTATGTTTTACCTCGTTGCGCGTTCCCACGTCGCTACTGTGGTTACCGTGGTTCAAGTCAGTTAGGCACTATTGCTGTAGTCCTACTCGGGTGCACCCCATATTATGCTTGTAGCTACCTAAGCTATGCCCGCTAGGTATTGCAACCTCTTCGGGTGTGGCCGGGTGGGTGTATCTACTCCTGACTAGATTCTTAGTCGGTTGATGTACCGTTGGTGGTATTATTTAGTTATGGCGGTCCGTAGACATGTGTCTCGGTTTTGTAGCTTCTCATTAATCCGCCTTGTTGCACGTTTGGTGCTTCCTTATTGCTGCTGCTCGGCCAGCTAGGTTCTCGCGACTGCTAAGCATGTCGCCCCATGCTGTCACAAATTCCGGTTTCCTTAAATTAGGATTTCTCGATCTTCCGCCTTTAAGTGCGGTTATTGTCGTTCCAGCGGGATCCATCCCCGGGGTTTCCGATTCTCGGGACCTTCCGCTTGACAGGTTCTGGTTCATATGGAAATATTAAATAAGTGCCAGATCGGGTTTCCCAGTCTCTCTGGCGTTCTTTCCCAAGCTTTTAATACGGGGGTTGTGGAGGGCGGGTCTGGTATTGTAGGTATCCAGATCATACTGGAAGTTCCTAACTTGCGCATCTCTCACGCTATCACTCAACCCTTAGCCCTAAGTCTCTGATTCCTAACTCGGTATTTCCTAGGCTCGGTATTTCCAGTCATTAGAGCGATACTTCACTCTGATACCATTTTTGTAACACCCCAACTGCTAATCTCGTCATTACCTCTTAAACTGTCAAAATTACCAATGAACGCGCAACGGAACTCTATATACAACAGAGGGTGATACAACGCCGTTAGCCACCCATATGGCTAACCAGGCCTACCTCACATACAGTAACGGTCTGATGGACTGGAACAACCGAGTACACAATACAAATACTTACTCAAATCATCCTTTACTATACCGAGTCTACAAAATATATGGATGCCCTTACTCCTCTTTCAATACATAAGTAATTAAATCTAACTACCCATGCAACCACCGACCCCGTCCTACTCTCGAACGGTAACATCTTCGGTGTACCTGAAAATAAAAACGTTGCCCCTAGGGGCTTAGCTTAACGCTGCATATGAAATTCGCATACCCCGAGCGCTAACCGGGGTACGCCGACTACTTTGTCAGATATACATGGAGTTCATTTTAGTCAAACAACATGCATCATAGCAATACAATATATATGTATATTACTCAAGGAATCTACAACCAATCACGGAACACGATTCCTAACTAACATAACAAGGTTGTTAGTTGTATCAGTTTGCTCTTAAGCCTTGAGGGTATACCTCGCTATGCCTTGTTTACTAATTCAATATCTCACCCGCTCTCTCGGGTTACTTATTCATATACACACCCATTCTCTTGGGCTACTCATTTTATACTCACCCATTCTCTCGGGTTACTTATACACATTATCTTACCCACACTCTAGGGTTATTCATACTCGTTATCTCACCCACACTCTTGGGTTATTTATACTCAAGCTATTGTAGATTCTCGAGACACTACAAGTCTCCTACGTCACGCTTGTTACTCCTAATACATTCTCAGGCCAAAACTCATGGCTCTCGGGCATAGTCTTACTTCCCCAGTTTCGACCCTACTCTCGATGTTTCTAATGACTTTGGGAACAATACACAAGTTCGGTTAATCTTAGGTTTTAAGAGTTACTGTAGACACCAAAATTCTCACCCCCCAACCAAAATTCATAAAAGGAGCAATAATCTATTTGATGAAGGCTTCCTTGTCTCACCACACATGTCCTCAGTTCAAATATTTGCGGGAGCATATCCGACTTATTTACTCTGAAATCAAATGTCATTGGACCATGTTCCTCATGCCCAAACTCGGCTGAGCCCAATCGAATTGGTAGCCATCTCCCACTCCTAGCCCAATGCGATCTCAAACAGGTTATAAAAATCCTGAACCCCTACTGTTCTTCTCTTCCCCGGGATCGGCCGCCTTCACTCTCCTCTTCTTCCCACACCATCGACTAGAGCCGATTTTGGATGGTCACTGCTACACCATGATTTCCCCCTTCTCTCTTTCGATTCGGAGCTCATACTCTCAGTCTCCCATCCTCAACTCTCGAGTTTTATTCCTCTGAAAAAAACAAAAAAAAGGACTCAACAACAGAATGATGAACGAGACATTTACGGTCTTCTTCCTCATCGACCACTCAACACCTCCGATGGAAAATTTCCTCTTCAACCAAGAACAATTAGCCGCCACCACCACATTCTGCTCCCTCCCTTCTGTCGATGATCCGCTCCCATCTTTCAAAAGAAAACCTTCTTCATCCCTCACGCCACTCAGTGTTGTAACCAAAAGAAACTGTCGACCGACAAACTTGCTCTGCGCCTCCATCTTCAACATCCAAACTGTCGAACAATGAACACAGCTGCGCACTCATTCTCGTCGTCACGTTTTGCACAGCCAAACTCGTTGCGGGTTCAGGGTTTTGCTGAAGTTGCTTTGAAGCTCATCTCTCTCTTCTAATCTCCACACTCACGGGAACGCAAGTGCTTCACGCCTCCCTTTGCTATTTTCTTGTATCGGCGCCTCTGTGGAGTAAAATCCCTAAAATTGTTGCGCCTCGGTCATCATGAAAGATAGGAAAATCACATCGTCATCTTCTCGTGGAGCATCGGCTATCTCCTATTCGAAGTTCGCTTACCATGTCTCGGTCGATTCAGACCTGGTCGTGATCCTCTGCCTCGCTGCTGTTCCTGATTTCGAAACCGAGGAATTTGTTACCTCGTCGTTCGCATGTTTGCTTGGCCAATTTGCATTTCTGGATGGTCGAGTTTGATTCGGTAAATTCCTTCGCGTGTTCAGTAAAACTATCTGAGCAGATTCATGTATGTGATCATTCTTTTAGCAATTTAAGCTTCTATTATGTTTTCTGTGATGGAATATCGGGCTGAGAGCTTGAATTCTAAGATTACTGCGTTGGATGATAAATCGAAAAGGCTAAATTGACCAAGTTCTAGTGGGTTCGGGGGGTCTGTTTGACCTCCCTGGCTGTTTGTTGTTGCTGATAGCACTTTGATGCGTTCATTGAGCTTCACTTTTGTTGTGTGAGCTAAGAATAATCCACTGACGTTTCCTAGCGCCACCTTCGGTTGCCGGGCTGAAAATTCCTGTTTGGTTTGTTATCTATTTTGCCTTACGGTGGTTATTGCTAATTCCTAGACCTTCTGGATGTCATGGCCTGTTGAAGTGGCCAGACTTTATTGGTGGATCTATGTTGCGAAATGATAAATGACTCCATCATATGTGCTATCTTTTCTGGGTGATTACTGCTGACTATCTCTTTTGCTTCATACTCTAACGGAGGTACATTCCAATGAAGCCTGGACTGGATTTCATGAATAACCTTGACTAATGTCCTGTTGGGAAAGTGAGGTCTGTGATCGTTGGTTCAAAAAAAAATAATTGGAGATGTTGACTGCTGGGTATCGCTCAATACACATCTGATGAGTTTTTAACGTTTTGATTTTGGTTGGCCTATCACGGGCCCATTAATTCTTGCGATCTGGGTTTAATTGTGTTACGCCCTTTTGCGTTTGTTGGTCTAATTCGGCTCATTATTACTTGCTGGTATCATGCTAGACTGAGGTGTATTCTGATTGAAACTTGGGCTGGACTTTGCTTCTTGGACTTAAACTCGTGAACTTTTGGGCCCCATGGCTGATCCTCATGAATTTGGTTATCGGTGAGCTTCAATAATTTTGGGTGCCCGGAGATTATGTTGCTTAATAAAGCTCTATTGCTGACTCCTTGGCGCACTAATGTTGGTTGGGGAATCGCATTACTTTTGGAAATCCAATTGCCCATCGCTCGTGAAATTCAATCGTGAATTTGATTCAATGCTTTGCTGATTACTGTTTGTTATTCGATTTGATCTGCTCACTACCACTTTGCTTTGCTCTTCACTGAGGTACACACGTTTGGATGATGTGGGCTGGACTTTGACTAAGGCTGCACTCGATAAATTTGGATGTTGACATGGGAACCATACTAAAAAATTGATCTTGCTGATGCGTTTTGGGCTTATTCGCGGACATGGGTTTGGAAATTTTGATCTTTACCTCTTCGTTACTATTAATTCAACTGCCTTTGATACTTAATTGTCCCTTGCGCATTGATTTGGTTTGGAAATTGATTTAAAAAACTTGCAAATGTTTGTCCCTTTGCGCTTTAGATAAGAACGTGAATCGAGTTATAGTTGCCCCCATGCCATAATTGTTAAGACAAATCACTCGTTGGCTGGATGGTCCTATTAATTTTTCATCTTAGGGGGAAATGATATAAATCCTTCTAGGTATGATCCCATGACTCACAACCCCTATTTTGGATACTACACTTTAGTTGAGTCATAATCTAAGATGAATTAATTTGAGTAGCAACCCCAATGCTTGATTTATCTTACAATCCTTAGCATTTGTTGGCAGTTTGAAACTCTTTTCTATGTTCTCGGTGGGGTGTGGGAGATGATT
Source organism: Limonium bicolor (assembly GCA_023374045.1). NCBI lineage: Eukaryota > Viridiplantae > Streptophyta > Magnoliopsida > Caryophyllales > Plumbaginaceae > Limonium > Limonium bicolor. Next base: position 17,520,496 of record CM041781.1, read on the forward strand.
AGATTGCCCCCTTTCCTCCCATTGAGAGGGGCCGTATGATCCCATTGCACACACCCCACCCTCTTATATTTCATTGCTAATTAATCCCGTGTCTCTTTGTTTGTGTTCCCTGGCATGTACGTACTGCTTGAGGAATGAGGAACTGCTCGGGGACTAAGGAACTGGATCTTGGCTAGGACTACTGGGGCCCTCCCTTAAAACACGAAAAACGGTTGGTGTATCTCTTCGGATCCCCTTCAGCTCGAGTGAGGCGGCGTCGATGCGACCCCCCATAGCAGCTCTTTAATTCAGCATTTCAATTCAACACTTTAATTTGTTATTATGAGTTGTAATTTGCCAATTGGTGTGTTACCTAGCATAGTCTTGGATTTCATAATTCTCTGTATTTGTCAGCTTGATCGTTTTTACTCTGTCTATCTTTCGTACATATTTTTGAATGCTTGTTTATACATTTTTGGCTCTATTATACATTGGGCGTTTTATTTGTTAGTTTCATCTATAAATTGCTAGATTGGTTTAGCACATGTAGCCATAGCATAGCCTTCAGGTCTACCCACTTAATTACTGGACAAATCAAGTCCAGTTTAGAAAAGCCCTAGGACCATTCATAGATGTTGCCCACATTAAGGTCGTAGTACCCGAGGGTCGTAGTACCTGTTTGTGGGAAACATCTCTCCTAAAAAAAAACTTTCCAAACAATCCTTAAATGTCATAATAAAACTCACAATCAATGATTCGTTTCAATCAATAAACATCCCTTCAAACCCAAAATCATTTCCAATTCAGTCCAAAAATTCAATTTCAAATCAATTTCTCATTGAACACCCTTCAGACCACTCTCTCATCAAACACTCACAAACCAATCTCTCTCATCTAACACCCTTCAAACCATCTCTCTCCTCATCAAACACTCACAAAACCACTCCCTCATAAACACTCACAAAACCACTCTCATCAAACACTCACAAAACCAATCTCTCTCATCTAACACCCTTCAAACCAATCTCTCTCATCTAACACCCTCCAAATCCAATCTTTCTCATGCTCCAACGTCAAACACATTTCAAAAGCAATCTTTCTCACTCACTCATCAAACACTCTTCATACACAATTCAAAATTCATTCCCATTCGGTATCAATCCGAACTTCAAATCATCCAATTTGAGGCCCAATAACCCAATTCAATTGAAGCCCAGTTTAAAGCCCAATTCGAGGAACAAACCAAAAAGCCCAACTTGGCCCATTTTTAGGTTCAAACCTGGCCTGTTTTCTAAGGCCCAACCCGGCCTTCTTTCTAAGGCTCAACCTGGTCTATGTTTTGAGGTCCCAACCTGGCCCGCTTTCCAAAGCCAAATCTGGCCCATATTTCAAGGCCCAAACTCGCCCAATTTCAAGGCCCAATCTGGCCTATATTTCAAGGTCCAATCCGGTCCAAATTCTAAAGCCCAATCAGCCCAAATTCAACTCAAATTTGATTCATTTCAATTCAATTCAACCCAATCCATTTCAATTCAAACTCAATCCAATTCAATTCATTTCAATCCAAATAATTCCAAACAGACTCGACCGTCTCAACAGCTCAACAGACTCGAACGTCTCAACAGCTCAACAGACTTGAATGTCCAACAGCTCAACAGACTCGACCGTCTCAACAGCTCAACAGACTCGACCATCTCAACAGCTCAACAGACTCGACCGTCTCAACAGCTCAACAGACTCGAATGTCTCTGCAGTTCACCAGATTTGAACATCTCAATAGACTCATCAAATTCAAACACTTTAAAAATCCTTAGCTCCTCAAAAAGCCAAACCTCTTGAAATTTGATAACCTTTCAAACCTCAAACATCTCACAGACCCGAGCGTCTCACAGACTTCATCATTTCAAGAATCTAATTGTCCCATAGAGTTGAGCATCTCACAGACTCTCACACCTCAAACTCCAAAATGAACCAGACAATCTTTCAAACCTCACAAAAACGACCACAAAACCTCTTTGACCCTTCAAAGACCCAAAAGGTCAAAACCCCAATTCCTTCAAAAACCCCAAAACTCCCAAATCTCCAAACTCTGAACTCGTAAGGTCTGATCTCAACAGGGAGTTGAGTACGTAGGCAACCCACACAGGTGCGATCCCACATCAATCAAAATGCCATTTTTCACTCAGCCATCTCACCTCCAAGCAACCCCGTATTGTCTCACAGACCTGAGTGTCTCACAGACTTTGTTATTCCAATGATTCGAATATCTCACAGACCAGAGCATCTCATAGACCCGAGTGTCCCACAGATCCGAGTGTCCACAGATTTCGACATCTCAAGATTTCAAACGTCTCATAGACCCGAGCGTCTCACAGACTACAACACCCCACACATCAAGCTTTTCTAAAAACCTTCAAAACATCAAAATTCCAAAATCCTAAAATTTCTGAACTACGTAAGGTCTGATCTCAACAGGGAGTTGAGTACGTAGGCAGCCCATCTAGGGTGCGACCCCATTCCAAACAAAAACCCTTTTCCCCTCTAAGGTGGCTCTCATATCTCTCAAAACGTTCAAACCTTCTTTGGCCCCCACAAACTTCAAACCATCAGCACTAAGTCTTATCTATTCACTCAACCTCATACTTTTCCCAATTCTCATTCTACTCATCCGAATTCACCCATTCCTCTTCTGGGTGCTAGCTTGGCAGAAACTCACCTCATTCACTCTCTTTCTCTCTCTCGTCCTAATCCTATCCTTGGCTTTCAATGAATCTCTCTAAAAAGGTTTTGAAAGAAGGCAATCCCGACAATTGGAGACCGAGGTTTCCTCGGGCACCAATCCGAAGTCGTGGTCGTTACCACTTCTAAGGGTGTAACCCAGTGCGAACCCACATAGAATCTCTGGCTGGATCAGATAAGTCCTATCCATAGGCAATAAATCATCAGAGTCAATTAACGGTTCTTAGAACCCTTCTCCTTCCTTCCTAGTTCCTTAGTCAAACTAGGTGGCGACTCTAGTCAATTCCGCCTTATAGAGGCATAAGTCCGCGTGGGGCCCACGAGAGCGGGGTGTAGTGCTCACTAGCATTCCCCTTATGCTTTCTGGGAAAGACGGACGATGTAGTAGGTATTTGAGGATGCCAGAATAACGGGTTCTCACCCTCCACAGAATGGCATTTTCTAAGTCTTGGCTTCTCAGTCAGACCATATTTTGATAGACCCCCCCATACCGAAAAAATCACCCTCCACAGAATGGCGACTCTGCTGGGGAAAACTTGAGTAAGTTTTTCTCAAACTCAAGGAAGACTGAACTCCATTCAAAATTGTCGGGACTTCCCCACTTCTTTCAAAACCTTCAAGAGATTCATTTCGAAAAGCCTTAGGATTACTCTACTCCACACTCAGAGTGTGATTGGTGAGGATAGTTAGGATCAGAGTGTGTAGTCTATACTTGACTTTGCTGCTACATAATTGCGTGATTATGCTAGACTAACTTGCAGGAACTTCAGGTAGGTGGGCCCATTAGGGGTCTAACTTCTTCCCTCTCTCTGCCTGCGCATTTATTTACCGCTTTTTGGTTGTGATATTGAACTGTTAGGAATAGTCCTGAGGTGGGGGTGCGTAGGGTAGCTTAGGACATGCATTCCTCTGTGTCACCCTTGATATTTGCGGTCGGGATAAACATTGGTCCACAATTGATTCCCCATGAGCAGATGCCCTTCGTAGTAAGGACTATGCACACGAGGCGGTATGATCGTAGTATCTACGCCTTGAAAACTCATGATCCTTCAACACTTACCTTTTCGAGTCAAAGCAGCATATAGTGAACTCTGAGCCTTCAGTGTCCAGCTGCCTAGTCCGTGTCTAGGATGGGTTTATGGGTAGTCACCCCCTTGTATGCCGCCTGTCTGACCACCCTTTGCATTACCCTGAAGATTGCATGGGCTTTTCTCCAAGTGTCCTCTGCACCACGGTGTCTCTAAAGCCTGATGTCACGCTACACGTCCATAGAGGATCCCGTATTTACCGGATACCCATACATGGCACAACGTAGTCAGTGAATAATTTAGACTTTAACACACCTGACCGTGCAGACGACGGGAGACCCGACCCCATGCAGTTTCCCCAAGTTTTCCAAAAGTGAGTATGTTGTGATAATCACCGGCCGTGGCCGTGTGACTGTATCACTTCGGGTATCCTGACCTTTCGAACTTAAGCACTCCGGACTTTCTTGATGACGTGCCCCACAATGCATAACAGAGATAAACCCGAGAGATGAACAGTGAAGGAACGACGGTTCCCCCGGTGGTATGGTAGCATTGATTGACCTGGAAGGTGATTTTCCCAACATTAACACTTACAGCTCCACATCAAATATAGCCACGATTTCTTTTATGCTATACCATGTTGCCAACACCTTTTTCAAACCAATCTGTTTCAAAACGTTCGAATTCTCTTTTGCACATCTCTAAAGCGTGTTTACGAGCTCGTTTAATTTCAAATCCCACCTAAATTTTACTCACAAACATTTACGGTTTTAATCTTGCCCACTTCATCTTTAGAAAGTTATTCCAAAACATTTTCATAAATAGATTTCGAAACCTATTTTCTACAAACCTACTTCTACCAACGAATTTCAAACAACATTTTTCACCAACATTATTCCAAAATAGTTTTCGAAAACAGTTTTCAAAGTTGATTTTCACAAACGTATTTCAAAATAAATGATTTAGTCCCCATGTTGCGACCCGCTTTTTTGGAGTTCAACCCACCTTCAAGAGCATGGTCATTACCGTGGAGCGACTAGTCATTTTTGTGTTTCACGAAAGTGGTGGATTTTCACATAAGATTTTGTGCTCAATCATTCATCGTTCCTTTCTAAAAAAACATCCCCGTTCCTCCCGTCGGAGCAAGTGAAGATCGTGCGGATCGACTACGCGGATCGAGCTGAAGGCTAAAGGTGCATCAACCCGTGGAGCTAGCCGAGCGACATGAAGACAACACCCAATTGTTCAAATACAAATCAGAGGTGTACCAACCCAAGTCAAGCGGCATGAATAGCAACGACTGTTCGAGTTCAAACAGTTGAAAGCCAAAAGAACACCAACGCTGTTGTTCGATCACAGTACCGCTTTGCTGCAAGAGCCCAAAGACGAGCGAACAACCAAGAGCCCGAACTCGAACGAACGGCCAATCAGGAGCCCGCACATGAGTGAGCAGTCAATCAGAAGCTTGAAGATGAAGCCGAAGAGTTCAGAAGAAGTTTTTAACTCGAATCCCCCATTTAATGACTTTTAGAATGGATGTATAGGTTTTCCCTAGCATTCTTTTCTCTCTTGTCAATTTCTGAATATACTGCATGTATAGGTTATGCACCCCCCTTTGAATTTATTTAGATCAATGTGTATAGGGTTCCCTACTCCCTACTTTATTTGCGAATGACCGAGTATCAAAATTCCTACTGAGAGAATCCACCACTTCAAAAACACGTGTTTTCAAAACTGTTTTTCTAAAAAACTTGATTTCTTTTAGCACATACGAATTGCTTCTTCCCATCTTCGGTCATTTCATATTTATTAATCATGCATGAATCACACTCATGTAAGAAAAATTGCATAAGCACATGTTGCATTCCCAACACATCACACACAAGCATTCATCCCATTTTTTCAAAGCATGTTAACATTCCCATTTGTCATATTCTTTTTTCTGTTATAATGACTGTGTTTGCAGGTGATTAACCGCGTTTGCCCACGAGTGAAAGCGTGACCCGCGAAGTGATAGCAAGAAATACCAAGGATTCAAGCATCTTCCCATTCGGCATACCATGTACATAGAGACCAACAATAAAAAAAAGCATACACAAAAAAAAAATCCAAAAAAAAGACTCATACATCCAAAAATCCAAAAAAAAATCATACATCCAAAAATCCAAAAAAATTATACCTTCAAAAATCCTAGAAAAATGCAGCCAATGTCATATCAGTGGGTCACCATGCGGGAGTTGTCACTCCCTAAAAGTCCTAAGATCCAGGAGCCAATCACAAACCTGACCTCACTCGAGAACTACTTCTTCGACAACAATCACCACAACTCGACCACCTTCAGAGCCAAACATGACGGGATGAGCTTCATGAACCGCAAGCTGAATTCGGCCCAAGCGAGACTAGTCATAACCTTACCATTCATGCATTGCATCCAAAAACAAAAACAAAAAAAAACAACATTTAATCAACCATTTTCATTCACCATTTTCAGCATTTCATGCATCTATATGTAGTAGTTCCATATTACCACAATACATCGCATGGTAGATAATCGCATTTTCATACCCCCATATCGAAATGACATCTTTGGGAAAATCGTGAGAGATTGATTGAACATAGTGCGTGAACCACTTAACTCTTGACCCATCAGTGAACACAAGGGTCTAATTAAAATCAGCACCACAGACCAAGTGAGTAGTGTGCGAAGAGTGGTATTTTCCCTTGATTTCTGAATGAGGATATTGGACAATCCACCGAGCGATGAGAGGAGAGATAGAGCGAGTCCATAGAGGTAAAACCATGAGCGACTTGTGTATTCCTTCAGCATATGGAAAGGTACAATTCATAGCGAGATCAATGTCGATAAACAGGATACGAACTGTGATTCATACAAAGATCCGAGAATAGTAAGAAAATAATCATTGACTAATGAGAATGACGAGGCACTTAGGAATAAAAACCTCCACAAAACCAAAAAAGCTTTGACTGCCCTTTACATATCCCCTTAGTGAGCCCCGCTGAGCCTTTCATGAAAAACTCTTTTTCAGCAACTCCACAACATGCCAACCACGTACATACACTTACTTGCCCTTGCAATAGAGGATCTCAAAGGAGCCGGAGCCATGGTCCCTCCCCACCATCTTCCACAAAAATAATGAAATGTTTGAAGAAATCAGTGAGTCAATGCAACTCCAAAGTCAGACACCAAGAAAGAACACCAAAAATGTCCAAGAAGATCAATGAGTCAATGCAACTCAAAAGCTGAAAGCCAAAATACAAAGGAAAGAATGCTTGAGAAATTCGATGAGCCAAATGCAATTTCAGAGGACAAAAAATGAGAAGAAAGTCCAAACCGTACACTAGAAGAGACAAGGAGGAGAAGTCCAGATCAAGACTAGTGATGTCTCGCAGAAACCAATAAAAGGTTATCAAAAACCCGTCTTATCATTCCACCCATGGCGAAGGTGAAACATATCCTCTATTGCACAAAAGCTCCACAACTTCCAAATAAATCCTCCAGTCCCATGTGACATACATCATACCCCTCAGCCCCGTTATAACCCAATAAAAGACCTCTGACTCTTTAGTTGATGAGCGTTAACTGAAAAGTATCGGATCTGAAACATGAATCATAAGCTTCATACTTGTTATCAACATGTCCCGTCATCCCAAAGGGACCATGAGCGGAAGAGTGTGACCTTACCCCACAAGGTCTTTCGAGTGCGAGTGACTCTTTGATCGAAGCACCAAATCATAAACAGCTAACCCCATTGCAATTGAGGAATTTGTAAGGATCGGAAAGTCCAGAACCTCGAAAGGAATTCTAAGGAAAATACTGCTCCGAGCGTCGACAATATCATCACACCATTCACACACGGCCATACTCACGAGAGATTAACCCATATCCCTCCATGAGAGGAAAGTGATTCACGCATTCGAGTTCAATAATCACTCAAGATCGAACCGGAGATGTCCTATATTCGTAATCCTTGTATTAACAGAGATAGGACCGTACCCTCTCTCCAAAAACTGCATATGTATTTGGCATCATGTTTTGCACCCAGTGTTTGCATGCATCATAGGCACTTCATCATTAACATCTGACTGGTAAGAACTTTGCCTAGTCTCGTTGAAAGTCGACTTCAGTTGCAGTTTTTTGAAGCGCAACTCCCGATTCAAAGAAGTCAAAGCTGGAGCCATCCCAAGGCCATGCCAAAATCATCCAAGAGCCAATCCAGAGCCATGCAGAAACCACACCGAAGCCATGAGAGGACCGTAGCTGGAGCCATCCACTATCATACTCGAGCCTCATTGGCACCTCTCTCAAAGCCAAGTTAGAGTCATACGGGAGCCATCATCCGACATTGAAACCATCCTTGGAACTACACAGGGGTCATCCCAACAGTCCGAGAGCAATACGCGAGCCACCTCAAATCCATATCAAAGCCATTTCGTCACCAGGGCCTTGCCTACAGAATATCGAACTACGTATGGTCTGATCTCAATATGGAATTGAGTACGTAGGCAGCCCGCCCAGGGTGCGACCACATCAAAGGTGAAAACTTCCCTTTTCCCTGGTGTCATAAAGTGAACCAACCAAAGCATCGTCATGCTCAATCAGCACAAGGTCATCCCGGAGCCATCCATGGAAATCCTAGAACCATGATGGGAACTCCTAAAAGTCATGCAACTGTGTTTCATCGTTCACCTGAAAAACCATTCACTCACTACAAGTCCACAACAAATCCCGTCAAACAACAATAAATCCATCATCGGAGCCATCAAACCACCTTGAAAAAAAAATCTCTCAGGCAAATCAAAGCCCACAAATTGCCACAAAATCATCAACCATGTCAAACCCACCAACCACCCCGAGACCATTGGTCACACCGGAGCCATCAGTGCCTACCAGAGCCATCAGTGCATACTGGAGCCATCAACGCATGCTGGAGTCATCTCAGATCCTTGAAGCCATACCGGAGCCATCCCAAGGTTTTGATGTTACTATAAAGCCATCTGCTCATGCAAAAACCTACATCCACAAAAAAAAAGGGGAGTTTAATTCAATTAATACATTGGTTAATCACCTCACATCACATATCATCTGCATATACCCACAAAATTTGCTCACTATCTGACGCATCTTTCACCCGCTAGGCAGCTATTGCGCTACTAGTGCGGTCGACTTTCATTTTACCCTGCTAGACAGCTATTGCGCTACTAGTACGGTCGCCCTTCGTTTTACACCCGCTAGCAGCTATTGCGCTACTAGTGCGGTCGACTTTCATTTTACACCTGCTAGACAGCTATTGCGCTACTAGTACGGTCGCCTTTCGTTTTACACCCGCTAGGCAGCTATTGCGCTACTAGTGCGGTCAACTTTCATTTTACACCTGCTAGACAGCTATTGCGCTACTAGTACGGTCGCCTTTCGTTTTACACCCGCTAGGCAGCTATTGCGCTACTAGTGCGGTCGACTTCTCATTTTACACCTGCTAGACAGCTATTGCGCTACTAGTACGGTCGCCTTTCGTTTTACACCTGCTAGACAGCTATTGCGCTACTAGTACGGTCGTCTTTCATTTTACACCCGCGCAGCTATTACGCTACTAGTACGGTCCGCCGTTTTTCCTACTAGGCAGCTATTACGCTACTAGTGCGAGATCGTTCATTTTAACCCGCTAGGCAGCTATTACGCTACTAGTGCGGTCCGCTTTTTTCCTCCACTAGGCAGCTATTACGCTACTAGTGCGAGTCGTTCATTTCATAACCTGCTAGGCAGCTATTACGCTACTAGTGCGGTCCCGCATTTTTCCTCCACTAGGCAGCTATTACGCTACTAGTGCGAGTCTTTCATTTCATAACCTGCTAGGCAGCTATTACGCTACTAGTACGGTCCCAACATTTTTCCTCCACTAGGCAGCTATTACGCTACTAGTGCGAGATCGTTCACATCCTCCACTAGGCAGCTATTACGCTACTAGTGCGAGATCTTTGCACATCCGCTTGCTAGGCAGCTATTACGCTACTAGTATGGTACACAACCAAAGTATTATAGGCTCGTCATAAGTCCTATAGCTAGATGTCAAGAGGTCTAGTTGAGGCACTCCTAAGTCCTCGTACTTCAATCGCATTCTAGGCCCGTCATAAGCCCTAGGACTGGATATCAAGAGGTCCAGTTGAGGCACTCCTAAGCCCTCGTGCACCTTAAATCAAATCGGGTTGTTGGTATTATAGGCTCGTCATAAGTCCTATAGCTAGATGTCAAGAGGTCTAGTTGAGGCACTCCTAAGTCCTCGTACTTTCAATCGCATTCTAGGCCCGTCATAAGCCCTAGGACTGGATATCAAGAGGTCCAGTTGAGGCACTCCTAAGCCCTCGTGCACCTTAAATCAAATCGGGTTGTTGGTATTATAGGCTCGTCATAAGTCCTATAGCTAGATATCAAGAGGTCTAGTTGAGGCACTCCTAAGTCCTCGTACTTTCAATCGCATTCTAGGCCCGTCATAAGCCCTAGGACTGGATATCAAGAGGTCCAGTTGAGGCACTCCTAAGCCCTCGTGCACCTTAAATCAAATCGGGTTGTTGGTATTATAGGCTCGTCATAAGTCCTATAGCTAGATATCAAGAGGTCTAGTTGAGGCACTCCTAAGTCCTCGTACTTTCAATCGCATTCTAGGCCCGTCATAAGCCCTAGGACTGGATGTCAAGAGGTCCAGTTGAGGCACTCCTAAGCCCTCGTGCACCTTAAATCAAATCGGGTTGTTGGTATTATAGGCTCGTCATAAGTCCTATAGCTAGATGTCAAGAGGTCTAGTTGAGGCACTCCTAAGTCCTCGTACTTTCAATCGCATTCTAGGCCCGTCATAAGCCCTAGGACTGGATATCAAAGGTCCAGTTGAGGCACTCCTAAGCCCTCGTACTTTCACTTAGCATTCTAGGCCCGTCATAAGCCCTAGGACTGGATGTCAAGAGGTCCAGTTGAGGCACTCCTAAGCCCTCGTGCACCCCAAACCAATCTATTGTTAGCATTCTAGGCCCGTCATAAGCCCTAGGACTGGATGTCAAGAGGTCCAGTTGAGGCACTCCTAAGCCCTCGTGCACCCCAAACGAATCTATTGTTAGCATTCTAGGCTCATCATAAGTCCTAGGGCTGGATGTCAAAGAGGTCCAGTTGAGGCTCGTAATAAGTCCTCGTGCATTCAGCTATCATAGCATTTCCCATCGCATTCATACACTATCTTCCTCACGGTCGCATCCCGATGCACCACGATACCATAGTGAGAATTTTTGGCGCCCACTCAACCTTGATCCAATTCTGCAAGAACTTGCAAAATTGAATCAAGGGGAGCCATCTGTAGACACCAAAAATTCTCACCCCACAAACCAAATTCATTAAAAGGAGCAATAATCTATTTGATGAGGCTTCCTTGTCTCACCACACATGTCCTCAGTTCAAAATATTTGCGGGAGCATATCCGACTTATTTACTCTGAAATCAAATGTCATTGGACCATGTTCCTCATGCCCAAACTCGGCTGAGCCCAATCGAATTGGTAGCCATCTCCCACTCCTAGCCCAATGCGATCTCAAACAGGTTATAAAAATCCTGAACCCTACTGTTCTTCTCTTCCCCGGGATCGGCCGCCTTCACTCTCCTCTTCTTCCCACACCATCGACTAGAGCCGATTTTGGATGGTCACTGCTACACCATGATTTCCCCCTTTCTCTCTTTCGATTCGGAGCTCATACTCTCAGTCTCCCATCCTCAACTCTCGAGTTTTATTCCTCTGAAAAAACAAAAAAAAGGACTCAACAACAGAATGATGAACGAGACATTTACGGTCTTCTTCCTCATCGACCACTCAACACCTCCGATGGAAAATTTCCTCTTCAACCAAGAACAATTAGCCGCCACCACCACATTCTGCTCCCTCCCTTCTGTCGATGATCCGCTCCCATCTTTCAAAAGAAAACCTTCTTCATCCCTCACGCCACTCAGTGTTGTAACCAAAAGAAACTGTCGACCGACAAACTTGCTCTGCGCCTCCATCTTCAACATCCAAACTGTCGAACAATGAACACAGCTGCGCACTTCATTCTCGTCGTCACGTTTTGCACAGCCAAACTCGTTGCGGGTTCAGGGTTTTGCTGAAGTTGCGTTGAAGCTCATCTCTCTCTTCTAATCTCCACACTCACGGGAACGCAAGTGCTTCACGCCTCCCTTTGCTATTTTCTTGTATCGGCGCCTCTGTGGAGTAAAATCCCTAAAATTGTTGCGCCTCGGTCATCATGAAAGATAGGAAAATCACATCGTCATCTTCTCGTGGAGCATCGGCTATCTCCTATTCGAAGTTCGCTTACCATGTCTCGGTCGATTCAGACCTGGTCGTGATCCTCTGCCTCGCTGCTGTTCCTGATTTCGAAACCGAGGAATTTGTTACCTCGTCGTTCGCATGTTTGCTTGGCCAATTTGCATTTCTGGATGGTCGAGTTTGATTCGGTAAATTCCTTCGCGTGTTCAGTAAAACTATCTGAGCAGATTCATGTATGTGATCATTCTTTTAGCAATTTAAGCTTCTATTATGTTTTCTGTGATGGAATATCGGGCTGAGAGCTTGAATTCTAAGATTACTGCGTTGGATGATAAATCGAAAAGGCTAAATTGACCAAGTTCTAGTGGGTTCGGGGGGTCTGTTTGACCTCCCTGGCTGTTTGTTGTTGCTGATAGCACTTTGATGCGTTCATTGAGCTTCACTTTTGTTGTGTGAGCTAAGAATAATCCACTGACGTTTCCTAGCGCCACCTTCGGTTGCCGGGCTGAAAATTCCTGTTTGGTTTGTTATCTATTTTGCCTTACGGTGGTTATTGCTAATTCCTAGACCTTCTGGATGTCATGGCCTGTTGAAGTGGCCAGACTTTATTGGTGGATCTATGTTGCGAAATGATAAATGACTCCATCATATGTGCTATCTTTTCTGGGTGATTACTGCTGACTATCTCTTTTGCTTCATACTCTAACGGAGGTACATTCCAATGAAGCCTGGACTGGATTTCATGAATAACCTTGACTAATGTCCTGTTGGGAACGTGAGGTCTGTGATCGTTGGTTCAAAAAAAATAATTGGAGATGTTGACTGCTGGGTATCGCTCAATACACATCTGATGAGTTTTTAACGTTTTGATTTTGGTTGGCCTATCACGGGCCCATTAATTCTTGCGATCTGGGTTTAATTGTGTTACGCCCTTTTGCGTTGTTGGTCTAATTCGGCTCATTATTACTTGCTGGTATCATGCTAGACTGAGGTGTATTCTGATTGAAACTTGGGCTGGACTTTGCTTCTTGGACTTAAACTCGTGAACTTTTGGGCCCCATGGCTGATCCTCATGAATTTGGTTATCGGTGAGCTTCAATAATTTTGGGTGCCGGAGATTATGTTGCTTAATAAAGCTCTATTGCTGACTCCTTGGCGCACTAATGTTGGTTTGGGAATCGCATTACTTTTGGAAATCCAATTGCCCCATCGCTCGTGAAATATCAATCGTGAATTTGATTCAATGCTTTGCTGATTACTGTTTGTTATTCGATTTGATCTGCTCACTACCACTTTGCTTTGCTCTTCACTGAGGTACACACGTTTGGATGATGTGGGCTGGACTTTGACTAAGGCTGCACTCGATAAATTTGGATGTTGACATGGGAACCATACTAATTGATCTTGCTGATGCGTTTTGGGCTTATTCGCGGACATGGGTTTGGAAATTTTGATCTTTACCTCTTCGTTACTATTAATTCAACTGCCTTTGATACTTAATTGTCCCTTGCGCATTGATTTGGTTTGGAAATTGATTTAAAAAACTTGCAAATGTTTGTCCCTTTGCGCTTTAGATAAGAACGTGAATCGAGTTATAGTTGCCCCCATGCCATAATTGTTAAGACAAATCACTCGTTGGCTGGATGGTCCTTATTAATTTTTCATCTTAGGGGGAAATGATATAAATCCTTCTAGGTATGATCCCACATGACTCACAACCCTATTTTGGATACTACACTTTAGTTGAGTCATAATCTAAGATGAATTAATTTGAGTAGCAACCCCAATGCTTGATTTATCTTACAATCTTAGCATTTGTTGGCAGTTTGAAACTCTTTTCTATGTTCTCGGTTGGGGTGTGGGAGATGATTAGATTGCCCCCTTTCCTCCCATTGAGAGGGGCCGTATGATCCCATTGCACACACCCCAACCCTCTTATATTTCATTGCTAATTAATCCCGGTCTCTTGTTTGTGTTCCTGGCATGTACGTACTGCTTGAGGAATGAGGAAACTGCTCGGGGACTAAGGAACTGGATCTTGGCTAGGACTACTGGGGCCCTCCTTAAAAACGAAAAACGGTTGGTGTATCTCTTCGGATCCCTTCAGCTCGAGTGAGGCGGCGTCGATGCGACCCCCCATAGCAGCTCTTTTAATTCAGCATTTCAATTCAACACTTAATTTTGTTATTATGAGTTGTAATTTGCCAATGGTTGTGTTACCTAGCATAGTCTTGGATTTCATAATTCTCTGTATTTGTCAGCTTGATCGTTTTTACTCTGTCTATCTTTCGTACATATTTTGAATGCTTGTTTATACATTTTTGGCTCTATTATACATGGGCGTTTTATTTGTTAGTTTCATCTATAAATTGCTAGATTGGTTTAGCACATGTAGCCATAGCATAGCCTTCAGGTCTACCCACTTAATTACTGGACAAATCAAGTCCAGTTTAGAAAAGCCCTAGGACCATTCATAGATGTTGCCCACATTAAGGTCGTAGTACCCGAGGGTCGTAGTACCTGTTTGTGGGAAACATCTCTCCTAAAAAAAAAACTTCCAACAATCCTTAAATGTCATATAAAACTCACAATCAATGATTCGTTTCAATCAATAAACATCCACTTCAAAACCCAAAATTCATTTCCAAATTCAGTCCAAAAATTCAATTTCAAATCAATTCTCATTGAACACCCTTCAGACACTCTCTCATCAAACACTCACAAACCAATCTCTCTCTAACACCTCAAACCAATCTCTCCCTCATCAAACACTCACAAAACCACTCCCTCATCAAACACTCACAAAACCACTCTCATCAAACCACTCAAAACCAATCTCTCTAGCTAACACCCTTCAAACCAATCTCTCTCATCTAACACCTCCAAATCCAATCTTTCTCATGCTCCAACGTCAAAACACATTTCAAAAGCAATCTTTCTCACTCACTCATCAAACATCTCATACACAATTCAAAATTCATTCCCATTCGGTATCAATCCGAATTCAAATCATCCAATTTGAGGCCCAATAACCAATTCAATTGAAGCCCAATTTAAAGCCCAATTCGAGGAAAACCAAAAAGCCCAACTTGGCCCACATTTTAGGTTCAAAACCTGGCCTGTTTTCTAAGGCCCAACCCGGCCTTCTTTCAAGGCTCAACCTGGTCTATGTTTGAGGTCCCAACCTGGCCCGCTTTCCAAAGCCAAATCTGGCCCTATTTCAAGGCCCAAACTCGGCCCAATTTCAAGGCCCAATCTGGCCTATATTTCAAGGTCCCATCCGGTCCAAATTCTAAAGCCCAATTCAGCCCAAATTCAACTCAAATTTGATTCATTTCAATTCAATTCAACCCAATCCATTTCAATTCAACTCAATCCAATTCAATTCATTTCAATCCCAAATAATTCCAACAACTCGACCGTCTCAACAGCTCAACAGACTCGAACGTCTCAACAGCTCAACAGACGAATGTCTCAACAGCTCAACAGACTCGACCGTCTAAACAGCTCAACAGACTCGACCATCTCAACAGCTCAACAGACTCGACCGTCTCAAACAGCTCAACAGACTCGAATCTCTGCAGTTCACCAGATTTGAACATCTCAATAGACTCATCAAATTCAAACACTTTAAAAATCCTTAGCTCCTCAAAAAGCCAAACCTCTTGAAATTTGATAACCCTTTCAAACCTCAAACATCTCACAGACCGAGCGTCTCACAGACTTCATCATTTCAAGAATCTAATTGTCCCATAGAGTTGAGCATCTCACAGACTCTCACACCTCAAACTCCAAAATGAACCAGACAATTTTCAAACCTCACAAAAACGACCACAAAACCTCTTTGACCCTTCAAAGACCCAAAAGGTCAAAACCCCAATTCCTTCAAAAACCCCAAAACTCCCAAATCTCCAAACCCTGAACTACGTAAGGTCTGATCTCAACAGGGAGTTGAGTACGTAGGCAGCCCACCTAGGGTGCGACCCCATTCCAATAAAAACCCCATTTTCTCACTCTAAGGTGTTCTTCTTACCTCTCAAAACATTCAATCCCCTCTAACTCCCACAAATCCTCGACTTCTTCAACTCTCAGAATCCTAATCTTTCATTCTATACTCATTCGAATTCATCAATTCTTCTTCTTGGCGCTAGCTTGGCAGAAAGCTCGCCTCATCCTCGTTTCCTCTCCTCTGTTCTAATCTATCCTTGGCTTTTAAATCAATCTCCCAAAGGTTTTGAAAGAAGGCAATCCCGACAATTGGAGACCGAGGTTTCCTCGGGCACCAATCCGAAGTCGTGGTCGTTGCCACTTCTAAGGGTGTAACCCAGTGCGAACCCACACAGAATCTCTGGCTGATCAGATAAGTCCTATCCATAGGCAATAAATCATCAGAGTCAATTAACGGTTTTTAGAACCCTTCTCCTTCCTTCCTAGTTCCATAGGTCAAACTAGGTGGCGACTCTAGTCAATTCCGCCTTATAGAGGCATAAGTCCGCGTGGGGCCCATCGAGAGCGGGTGTAGTGTTCACTTACACTCCCCTTATGCTTTCTGGGAAAGACGGACGATTCAGTAGGTGTTTGAGGGTTGCCAGAATAACGGGTTCCACCCTCCACAGAATGGCAATTTTTAGGATCTAGGCTTTTAGTCAGACCATATTTAGATAGACCCCCCTCATACCGAAAAATCACCCTCCACAGAATGGCGACTCTGCTGGGGAAAACTTGAGTAAGTTTTTCTCAAACTCAAGGAAGACTGAACTCCATTCAAAATTGTCGGGACTTCCCCACTTCTTTCAAAACCTTCAAGAGATTCATTTCGAAAGCCATTAGGATTACTCTACTCCACACTCAGAGTGTGATTGGTGAGGATAGTTAGGATCAGAGTGTGTAGTCTATACTTGACTTTGCTTGCTACATAATTGCGTGATTATGCTAGACTAACTTGCAGGAACTTCAGGTAGGTGGGCCCATTAGGGGTCTAACTTCTTCCCTCTCTCTGCCTGCGCATTTATTTACCGCTTTTTGGTTGTGATATTGAACTGTTAGGAATAGTCCTGAGGTGGGTGCGTAGGGTAGCTTAGGACATGCATTCCTCTGTGTCACCCTTGATATTTGCGGTCGGGATAAACATTGGTCCACAATTGATTCCCCATGAGCAGATGCCCTTCGTAGTAAGGACTATGCACACGAGGCGGTATGATCGTAGTATCTACGCCTTGAAAACTCATGATCCTTCAACACTTACCTTTTCGAGTCAAAGCCAGCATATAGTGAACTCTGAGCCTTCAGTGTCCAGCTGCCTAGTCCCGTGTCTAGGATGGGTTTATGGGTAGTCACCCCCTTGTATGCCGCCTGTCTGACCACCCTTTGCATTACCCTGAAGATTGCATGGGCTTAGTTCTCCAAGTGTCCTCTGCACCACGGGTGTCTCTAAAGCCTGATGTCACGCTACACGTCCATAGAGGATCCCGTATTTACCGGATACCCATACATGGTACAACGTAGTCAGTGAATAATTTAGACTTTAGACACACCTGACCGTGCAGACGACGGGAGACCCGACCCCATGCAGTACTTCCCCAAGTTTTCCAAAAGTGAGTATGTTGTGATAATCACCGGCCGTGGCTCGTGTGACTGTATCACTTCGGGTATCCTGACCTTTCGAACTTAAGCACTCCGGACTTTCTTGATGACGTGCCCCACAATGCATAACAGAGATAAAACCCGAGAGATGAACAGTGAAGGAACGACGGTTCCCCCGGTGGTATGGTAGCATTGATTGACCTGGAAGGTGATTATCCCAACATTAACACTTACAGCTCCACATCAAATATAGCCACGATTTCTTTTATGCTATACATGTGTGCAAACACCTTTTTCAAACCAATCTGTTTCAAAACGTTCGGAATTCTCTTTTGCACATCTCTTAAAGCTGTTTTACGAGCTCGTTTAATTTCAAATCCCACCTAAATTTTACTCACAAACATTTACGGTTTTAATCTTGCCACTTCATCTTTAGAAAGTTATTCCAAAACAATTTTCATAAATAGATTTCGAAAACCTATTTTCTACAAACCTACTTTCTACAAACGAATTTCAAACAACATTTTTCACCAACATTATTTCAAAATAGTTTTCGAAAACAGTTTTCAAAGTTGATTTTCACAAACGTATTTCAAAATAAATGATTTAGTCCCCATGTTGCGACCCGCTATTTTTGGAGTTCAACCCACCTTCAAGAGCAGTGGTCATTACCGTGGAGCGTACTAGTCATTTTGTGTTTTCACGAAAGTGGTGGATTTTCACATAAGATTTTGTGCTCAATCATTCATCTTTCCTTTCTAAAAAAACATCCCCGTTCCTCCCGTCGGAGCAAGTGAAGCAGCATGAAGATCGACTACGCGGATCGAGCTGAAGGCTAAAGGTGCATCAACCCGTGGAGCTAGCCGAGCGACATGAAGACCAACACCAATTGTTCAAATACAAAATCAGAGGTGTACCAACCCAAGTCAAGCGGCATGAAGACTAGCAACGACTGTTCGAGTTCAAACAGTTGAAAGCCAAAAGAACACCAACGCTGTTGTTCGATCACAGTACCGCTTTGCTGCAAGAGCCCAAAGACGAGCGAACAACCAAGAGCCCGAACTCGAACGAACGGCCAATCAGGAGCCCGCACATGAGTGAGCAGTCAATCAGAAGCTTGAAGATGAAGCCGAAGAGTTCAGAAGAAGTTTTTAACTCGAATCCCCCATTTAATGACTTTTAGAATGGATGTATAGGTTTTCCCTAGCATTCTTTTCTCTCTTGTCAATTTCTGAATATACTGCATGTATAGGTTATGCACCCCCCTTTGAATTTATTTAGATCAATGTGTATAGGGTTCCCTACTCCCTACTTTATTTGCGAATGACCGAGTATCAAAATTCCTACTGAGAGAATCCACCACTTCAAAAACACGTGTTTTCAAAACTGTTTTTCTAAAAAACTTGATTTCTTTTAGCACATACGAATTGCTTCTTCCCATCTTCGGTCATTTCATATTTATTAATCATGCATGAATCACACTCATGTGAGAAAAATTGCATAAGCACATGTTGCATTCCCAACACATCACACAAGCATTCATCCCATTTTTTCAAAGCATGTTAACATTCCCATTTGTCATATTCTTTTTTCTGTTATAATGACTGTGTTTGCAGGTGATTAACCGCGTTTGCCCACGAGTGAAAGCGTGACCCGCGAAGTGATAGCAAGAAATACCAAGGATTCAAGCATCTTCCCATTCGGCATACCATGTACATAGAGACCAACAATAAAAAAAAAGCATACACAAAAAAAAATCCAAAAAAAAGACTCATACATCCAAAAATCCAAAAAAATCATACATCCAAAAATCCAAAAAAATTATACCTTCAAAAATCCTAGAAAAATGCGGCCAATGTCATATCAGTGGGTCACCATGCGGGAGTTGTCACTCCCTAAAAGTCCTAAGATCCAGGAGCCAATCACAAACCTGACCTCACTCGAGAACTACTTCTTCGACAACAATCACCACAACTCGACCACCTTCAGAGCCAAACATGACGGGATGAGCTTCATGAACCGCAAGCTGAATTCGGCCCAAGCGAGACTAGTCATAACCTTACCATTCATGCATTGCATCCAAAAACAAAAACAAAAAAAAACAACATTTAATCAACCATTTTCATTCACCATTTTCAGCATTTCATGCATCTATATGTAGTAGTTCCATATTACCACAATACATCGCATGGTAGATAATCGCATTTTCATACCCCCATATCGAAATGACATCTTTGGGAAAATCGTGAGAGATTGATTGAACATAGTGCGTGAACCACTTAACTCTTGACCCATCAGTGAACACAAGGGTCTAATTAAAATCAGCACCACAGACCAAGTGAGTAGTGTGCGAAGAGTGGTATTTTCCCTTGATTTCTGAATGAGGATATTGGACAATCCACCGAGCGATGAGGGCAGATAGAGCGAGTCCATAGAGGTAAAACCATGAGCGACTTGTGTATTCCTTCAGCATATGGAAAGGTACAATTCATAGCGAGATCAATGTCGATAAACAGGATACGAACTGTGATTCATACAAAGATCCGAGAATAGTAAGAAAATAATCATTGACTAATGAGAATGACGAGGCACTTAGGAATAAAAACCTCCACAAAACCAAAAAAGCTTTGACTGCCCTTTACATATCCCCTTAGTGAGCCCCGCTGAGCCTTTCATGAAAAACTCTTTTTCAGCAACTCCACAACATGCCAACCTACGTACATACACTTACTTGCCCTTGCAATAGAGGATCTCAAAGGAGCCGGAGCCATGGTCCCTCCCCACCATCTTCCACAAAAATAATGAAATGTTTGAAGAAATCAGTGAGTCAATGCAACTCCAAAGTCAGACACCAAGAAAGAACACCAAAAATGTCCAAGAAGATCAATGAGTCAATGCAACTCAAAAGCTGAAAGCCAAAATACAAAGGAAAGAATGCTTGAGAAATTCGATGAGCCAAATGTATTTCAGAGGACAAAAATGAGAAGAAAGTCCAAACCGTACACTAGAAGAGACAAGGAGGAGAAGTCCAGATCAAGACTAGTGATGTCTCGCAGAAACCAATAAAAGGTTATCAAAAACCCGTCTTATCATTCCACCCATGGCGAAGGTGAAACATATCCTCTATTGCACAAAAGCTCCACAACTTCCAAATAAATCCTCCAGTCCCATGTGACATACATCATACCCTCAGCCCCGTTATAACCCAATAAAAGACCTCTGACTCTTTAGTTGATGAGCGTTAACTGAAAAGTATCGGATCTGAAACATGAATCATAAGCTTCATACTTGTTATCAACATGTCCCGTCATCCCAAAGGGACCATGAGCGGAAGAGTGTGACCTTACCCCACAAGGTCTTTCGAGTGCGAGTGATCTCTTTGAGCACCAAATCATAAACAGCTAACCCCATTGCAATTGAGAATTTGTAAGGATCGGAAAGTCCAGACCTCGAAAGGAATTCTAAGGAAAATACTGCTCCGAGCGTCGACATCATCACACCATTGCACACACGGCCATACTCACGAGAGATTAACCCATATCCCTCCATGAGAGGAAAGTGATTCACGCATTCGAGTTCAATAATCACTCAAGATCGAACCGGAGATGTCCTATATTCGTAATCCTTGTATTAACAGAGATAGGACCGTACCCTCTCTCCAAAAACTGCATATGTATTTGGCATCATGTTTTGCACCCAGTGTTTGCATGCATCATAGGCACTTCATCATTAACATCTGACTGGTAAGAACTTTGCCTAGTCTCGTTGAAAGTCGACTTCAGTTGCAGTTTTTTGAAGCGCAACTCCCGATTCAAAGAAGTCAAAGCTGGAGCCATCCAAGGCCATGCCAAAATCATCCAAGAGCCAATCCAGAGCCATGCAGAAACCACACCGAAGCCATGAGAGGACCGTAGCTGGAGCCATCCACTATCATACTCGAGCCTCATTGGCACCTCTCTCAAAGCCAAGTTAGAGTCATACGGGAGCCATCATCCGACATTGAAACCATCCTTGGAACTACACAGGGGTCATCCCAACAGTCCGAGAGCAATACGCGAGCCACCTCAAATCCATATCAAAGCCATTTCGTCACCAGGGCCTTGCCTACAGAATATCGAACTACGTATGGTCTGATCTCAATATGGAATTGAGTACGTAGGCAGCCCGCCCAGGGTGCGACCACTTCAAAGGTGAAAACTTCCCTTTTCCCTTGGTGTCATTAAAGTGAATCAACCAAAGCATCGTCATGCTCAATCAGCACAAGGTCATCCCGGAGCCATCCATGGAAATCCTAGAACCATGATGGGAACTCCTAACAAGTCATGCAACTGTGTTCATCGTTCACCATAAAAACCATTCACTCACTACAAGTCCACAACAAATGCCGTCAAACAACAATAAATCCATCATCGGAGCCATCAAACCACCTTGAAAAAAAAAATCTCTCAGGCAAATCAAAGCCCACAAATTGCCACAAAATCATCAACCATGTCAAACCCACCAACCACCCCGAGACCATTGGTCACACCGGAGCCATCAGTGCCTACCAGAGCCATCAGTGCATACTGGAGCCATCAACGCATGCTGGAGTCATCTCAGATCCTTGAAGCCATACCGGAGCCATCCCAAGGTTTTGATGTTACTATAAGCCATCTGCTCATGCAAAACCTACATCCAAAAAAAAAGGGAGTTTAATTCAATTAATACATTGGTTAATCACCTCACATCACATATCATCTGCATATACCCACAAAATTTGCTCACTATCTGACGCATCTTTACACCCGCTAGGCAGCTATTGCGCTACTAGTGCGGTCGACTTCTCATTTTACACCTGCTAGACAGCTATTGCGCTAGTACGGTCGCCCTTCGTTTTACACCCGCTAGCAGCTATTGCGCTACTAGTGCGGTCGACTTTTCATTTTACACCTGCTAGACAGCTATTGCGCTACTAGTACGGTCGCCTTTCGTTTTACACCCGCTAGGCAGCTATTGCGCTACTAGTGCGGTCAACTTCTCATTTTACACCTGCTAGACAGCTATTGCGCTACTAGTACGGTCGCCTTTCGTTTTACACCCGCTAGGCAGCTATTGCGCTACTAGTGCGGTCGACTTCTCATTTTACACCTGCTAGACAGCTATTGCGCTACTAGTACGGTCGCCTTTCGTTTTACACCTGCTAGACAGCTATTGCGCTACTAGTACGGTCGTCTTTCATTTTACACCCGCTAGGCAGCTATTACGCTACTAGTGTGGTCCCGCCGTTTTTCCTCTACTAGGCAGCTATTACGCTACTAGTGCGAGATCGTTCATTTCATACACTAGGCAGCTATTACGCTACTAGTGCGGTCCCGCATTTTTCCTCCACTAGGCAGCTATTACGCTACTAGTGCGAGTTCGTTCATTTCATAACCTGCTAGGCAGCTATTACGCTACTAGTGCGGTCCCGCATTTTTCCTCCACTAGGCAGCTATTACGCTACTAGTGCGAGTTCTTTCATTTCATAACCTGCTAGGCAGCTATTACGCTACTAGTACGGTCCCAACATTTTTCCTCCACTAGGCAGCTATTACGCTACTAGTGCGAGATCGTCTCACATCCTCCACTAGGCAGCTATTACGCTACTAGTGCGAGATCTTTGCACATCCGCTTGCTAGGCAGCTATTACGCTACTAGTATGGTACACAACCAAAGTATTATAGGCTCGTCATAAGTCCTATAGCTAGATGTCAAGAGGTCTAGTTGAGGCACTCCTAAGTCCTCGTACTTTCAATCGCATTCTAGGCCCGTCATAAGCCCTAGGACTGGATATCAAGAGGTCCAGTTGAGGCACTCCTAAGCCCTCGTGCACCTTAAATCAAATCGGGTTGTTGGTATTATAGGCTCGTCATAAGTCCTATAGCTAGATGTCAAGAGGTCTAGTTGAGGCACTCCTAAGTCCTCGTACTTTCAATCGCATTCTAGGCCCGTCATAAGCCCTAGGACTGGATGTCAAGAGGTCCAGTTGAGGCACTCCTAAGCCCTCGTGCACCTTAAATCAAATCGGGTGTTGGTATTATAGGCTCGTCATAAGTCCTATAGCTAGATATCAAGAGGTCTAGTTGAGGCACTCCTAAGTCCTCGTACTTTCAATCGCATTCTAGGCCCGTCATAAGCCCTAGGACTGGATATCAAGAGGTCCAGTTGAGGCACTCCTAAGCCCTCGTGCACCTTAAATCAAATCGGGTTGTTGGTATTATAGGCTCGTCATAAGTCCTATAGCTAGATATCAAGAGGTCTAGTTGAGGCACTCCTAAGTCCTCGTACTTTCAATCGCATTCTAGGCCCGTCATAAGCCCTAGGACTGGATGTCAAGAGGTCCAGTTGAGGCACTCCTAAGCCCTCGTGCACCTTAAATCAAATCGGGTTGTTGGTATTATAGGCTCGTCATAAGTCCTATAGCTAGATGTCAAGAGGTCTAGTTGAGGCACTCCTAAGTCCTCGTACTTTCAATCGCATTCTAGGCCCGTCATAAGCCCTAGGACTGGATATCAAAGGTCCAGTTGAGGCACTCCTAAGCCCTCGTACTTTCACTTAGCATTCTAGGCCCGTCATAAGCCCTAGGACTGGATGTCAAGAGGTCCAGTTGAGGCACTCCTAAGCCCTCGTGCACCCCAAACCAATCTATTGTTAGCATTCTAGGCCCGTCATAAGCCCTAGGACTGGATGTCAAGAGGTCCAGTTGAGGCACTCCTAAGCCCTCGTGCACCCCAAACGAATCTATTGTTAGCATTCTAGGCTCATCATAAGTCCTAGGGCTGGATGTCAAAGAGGTCCAGTTGAGGCTCGTAATAAGTCCTCGTGCATTCAGCTATCATAGCATTTCCCATCGCATTCATACACTATCTTCCTCACGGTCGCATCCCGATGCACCACGATACCATAGTGAGAATTTTTGGCGCCCACTCAACCTTGATCCAATTCTGCAAGAACTTGCAAAATTGAATCAAGGGGAGCCATCTGTAGACACCAAAAATTCTCACCCCACAAACCAAAATTCATAAAAGGAGCAATAATCTATTTGATGAGGCTTCCTTGTCTCACCACACATGTCCTCAGTTCAAAATATTTGCGGGAGCATATCCGACTTATTTACTCTGAAATCAAATGTCATTGGACCATGTTCCTCATGCCCAAACTCGGCTGAGCCCAATCGAATTGGTAGCCATCTCCCACTCCTAGCCCAATGCGATCTCAAACAGGTTATAAAAATCCTGAACCCTACTGTTCTTCTCTTCCCCGGGATCGGCCGCCTTCACTCTCCTCTTCTTCCCACACCATCGACTAGAGCCGATTTTGGATGGTCACTGCTACACCATGATTTCCCCCTTTCTCTCTTTCGATTCGGAGCTCATACTCTCAGTCTCCCATCCTCAACTCTCGAGTTTTATTCCTCTGAAAAAACAAAAAAAAGGACTCAACAACAGAATGATGAACGAGACATTTACGGTCTTCTTCCTCATCGACCACTCAACACCTCCGATGGAAAATTTCCTCTTCAACCAAGAACAATTAGCCGCCACCACCACATTCTGCTCCCTCCCTTCTGTCGATGATCCGCTCCCATCTTTCAAAAGAAAACCTTCTTCATCCCTCACGCCACTCAGTGTTGTAACCAAAAGAAACTGTCGACCGACAAACTTGCTCTGCGCCTCCATCTTCAACATCCAAACTGTCGAACAATGAACACAGCTGCGCACTTCATTCTCGTCGTCACGTTTTGCACAGCCAAACTCGTTGCGGGTTCAGGGTTTTGCTGAAGTTGCGTTGAAGCTCATCTCTCTCTTCTAATCTCCACACTCACGGGAACGCAAGTGCTTCACGCCTCCCTTTGCTATTTTCTTGTATCGGCGCCTCTGTGGAGTAAAATCCCTAAAATTGTTGCGCCTCGGTCATCATGAAAGATAGGAAAATCACATCGTCATCTTCTCGTGGAGCATCGGCTATCTCCTATTCGAAGTTCGCTTACCATGTCTCGGTCGATTCAGACCTGGTCGTGATCCTCTGCCTCGCTGCTGTTCCTGATTTCGAAACCGAGGAATTTGTTACCTCGTCGTTCGCATGTTTGCTTGGCCAATTTGCATTTCTGGATGGTCGAGTTTGATTCGGTAAATTCCTTCGCGTGTTCAGTAAAACTATCTGAGCAGATTCATGTATGTGATCATTCTTTTAGCAATTTAAGCTTCTATTATGTTTTCTGTGATGGAATATCGGGCTGAGAGCTTGAATTCTAAGATTACTGCGTTGGATGATAAATCGAAAAGGCTAAATTGACCAAGTTCTAGTGGGTTCGGGGGGTCTGTTTGACCTCCCTGGCTGTTTGTTGTTGCTGATAGCACTTTGATGCGTTCATTGAGCTTCACTTTTGTTGTGTGAGCTAAGAATAATCCACTGACGTTTCCTAGCGCCACCTTCGGTTGCCGGGCTGAAAATTCCTGTTTGGTTTGTTATCTATTTTGCCTTACGGTGGTTATTGCTAATTCCTAGACCTTCTGGATGTCATGGCCTGTTGAAGTGGCCAGACTTTATTGGTGGATCTATGTTGCGAAATGATAAATGACTCCATCATATGTGCTATCTTTTCTGGGTGATTACTGCTGACTATCTCTTTTGCTTCATACTCTAACGGAGGTACATTCCAATGAAGCCTGGACTGGATTTCATGAATAACCTTGACTAATGTCCTGTTGGGAACGTGAGGTCTGTGATCGTTGGTTCAAAAAAAAATAATTGGAGATGTTGACTGCTGGGTATCGCTCAATACACATCTGATGAGTTTTTAACGTTTTGATTTTGGTTGGCCTATCACGGGCCCATTAATTCTTGCGATCTGGGTTTAATTGTGTTACGCCCTTTTGCGTTGTTGGTCTAATTCGGCTCATTATTACTTGCTGGTATCATGCTAGACTGAGGTGTATTCTGATTGAAACTTGGGCTGGACTTTGCTTCTTGGACTTAAACTCGTGAACTTTTGGGCCCCATGGCTGATCCTCATGAATTTGGTTATCGGTGAGCTTCAATAATTTTGGGTGCCGGAGATTATGTTGCTTAATAAAGCTCTATTGCTGACTCCTTGGCGCACTAATGTTGGTTTGGGAATCGCATTACTTTTGGAAATCCAATTGCCCCATCGCTCGTGAAATATCAATCGTGAATTTGATTCAATGCTTTGCTGATTACTGTTTGTTATTCGATTTGATCTGCTCACTACCACTTTGCTTTGCTCTTCACTGAGGTACACACGTTTGGATGATGTGGGCTGGACTTTGACTAAGGCTGCACTCGATAAATTTGGATGTTGACATGGGAACCATACTAATTGATCTTGCTGATGCGTTTTGGGCTTATTCGCGGACATGGGTTTGGAAATTTTGATCTTTACCTCTTCGTTACTATTAATTCAACTGCCTTTGATACTTAATTGTCCCTTGCGCATTGATTTGGTTTGGAAATTGATTTAAAAAACTTGCAAATGTTTGTCCCTTTGCGCTTTAGATAAGAACGTGAATCGAGTTATAGTTGCCCCCATGCCATAATTGTTAAGACAAATCACTCGTTGGCTGGATGGTCCTTATTAATTTTTCATCTTAGGGGGAAATGATATAAATCCTTCTAGGTATGATCCCACATGACTCACAACCCCTATTTTGGATACTACACTTTAGTTGAGTCATAATCTAAGATGAATTAATTTGAGTAGCAACCCCAATGCTTGATTTATCTTACAATCCTTAGCATTTGTTGGCAGTTTGAAACTCTTTTCTATGTTCTCGGTTGGGGTGTGGGAGATGATTAGATTGCCCCCTTTCCTCCCATTGAGAGGGGCCGTATGATCCCATTGCACACACCCCAACCCTCTTATATTTCATTGCTAATTAATCCCGTGTCTCTTTGTTTGTGTTCCCTGGCATGTACGTACTGCTTGAGGAATGAGGAACTGCTCGGGGACTAAGGAACTGGATCTTGGCTAGGACTACTGGGGCCCTCCCTTAAAACACGAAAAACGGTTGGTGTATCTCTTCGGATCCCCTTCAGCTCGAGTGAGGCGGCGTCGATGCGACCCCCCATAGCAGCTCTTTTAATTCAGCATTTCAATTCAACACTTTAATTTTGTTATTATGAGTTGTAATTTGCCAATTGGTTGTGTTACCTAGCATAGTCTTGGATTTCATAATTCTCTGTATTTGTCAGCTTGATCGTTTTTACTCTGTCTATCTTTCGTACATATTTTTGAATGCTTGTTTATACATTTTTGGCTCTATTATACATTGGGCGTTTTATTTGTTAGTTTCATCTTATAAATTGCTAGATTGGTTTAGCACATGTAGCCATAGCATAGCCTTCAGGTCTACCCACTTAATTACTGGACAAATCAAGTCCAGTTTAGAAAAGCCCTAGGACCATTCATAGATGTTGCCCACATTAAGGTCGTAGTACCCGAGGGTCGTAGTACCTGTTTGTGGGAAACATCTCTCCTAAAAAAAAAACTTTCCAAACAATCCTTAAATGTCATAATAAAACTCACAATCAATGATTCGTTTCAATCAATAAACATCCACTTCAAAACCCAAAATTCATTTCCAAATTCAGTCCAAAAATTCAATTTCAAATCAATTTCTCATTGAACACCCTTCAGACCACTCTCTCATCAAACACTCACAAAACCAATCCTCTCATCTAACACCCTTCAAACCAATCTCTCCCTCATCAAACACTCACAAAACCACTCCCTCATCAAACACTCACAAAACCACTCTCTCATCAAACACTCACAAAACCAATCTCTCTCATCTAACACCCTTCAAACCAATCTCTCTCATCTAACACCCTCCAAATCCAATCTTTCTCATGCTCCAACGTCAAACACATTTCAAAAGCAATCTTTCTCACTCACTCATCAAACACTCTTCATACACAATTCAAAATTCATTCCCATTCGGTATCAATCCGAACTTCAAATCATCCAATTTGAGGCCCAATAACCAAATTCAATTGAAGCCCAATTTAAAGCCCAATTCGAGGAACAAACCAAAAAGCCCAACTTGGCCCACATTTTTAGGTTCAAACCTGGCCTGTTTTCTAAGGCCCAACCCGGCCTTCTTTCTAAGGCTCAACCTGGTCTATGTTTTGAGGTCCCAACCTGGCCCGCTTTCCAAAGCCAAATCTGGCCCATATTTCAAGGCCCAAACTCGGCCCAATTTCAAGGCCCAATCTGGCCTATATTCAAGGTCCAATCCGGTCCAAATTCTAAAGCCCAATTCAGCCCAAATTCAACTCAAATTTGATTCATTTCAATTCAATTCAACCCAATCCATTTCAATTCAAACTCAATCCAATTCAATTTCATTTCAATCCCAAATAATTCCAAACAGACTCGACCGTCTCAACAGCTCAACAGACTCGAACGTCTCAACAGCTCAACAGACTTGAATGTCTCAACAGCTCAACAGACTCGACCGTCTCAACAGCTCAACAGACTCGACCATCTCAACAGCTCAACAGACTCGACCGTCTCAACAGCTCAACAGACTCGAATGTCTCTGCAGTTCACCAGATTTGAACATCTCAATAGACTCATCAAATTCAAACACTTTAAAAATCCTTAGCTCCTCAAAAAGCCAAACCTCTTGAAATTTGATAACCCTTTCAAACCTCAAACATCTCACAGACCCGAGCGTCTCACAGACTTCATCATTTCAAGAATCTAATTGTCCCATAGAGTTGAGCATCTCACAGACTCTCACACCTCAAACTCCAAAATGAACCAGACAATCTTTCAAACCTCACAAAAACGACCACAAAACCCTTTGACCCTTCAAAGACCCAAAAGGTCAAAACCCCAATTCCTTCAAAAACCCCAAAACTCCCAAATCTCCAAACTCA
This sequence comes from Limonium bicolor, assembly GCA_023374045.1. Taxonomy (NCBI): domain Eukaryota; kingdom Viridiplantae; phylum Streptophyta; class Magnoliopsida; order Caryophyllales; family Plumbaginaceae; genus Limonium; species Limonium bicolor. The sequence goes on from CM041781.1 coordinate 17,550,062, forward strand.
TGAACTACGTAAGGTCTGATCTCAACAGGGAGTTGAGTACGTAGGCAGCCCATCTAGGGTGCGACCCCATTCCAATCAAAAACCCCATTTTCTCACTCTAAGGTGTTCTTCTTACCTCTCAAAACATTCAAATCCCCTCTAACTCCCACAAATCCTCGACTTCTTCAACTCTCAGAATCCTAATCTTTCATTCTATACCATTCGAATTCATCAATTCTTCTTCTTGGCGCTAGCTTGGCAGAAAAGCTCGCCTCATCCGCTCGTTTCCTCTCCTCATGTTCTAATCCTATCCTTGGTTTTAAATCAATCTCTCCAATAAGGTTTTGAAAGAAGGCAATCCCGACAATTGGAGACCGAGGTTTCCTCGGGCACCAATCCGAAGTCGTGGTCGTTGCCTTCTAAGGGTGTAACCCAGTGCGAACCCACACAGAATCTCTGGCTTGATCAGATAAGTCCTATCCATAGGCAATAAATCATCAGAGTCAATTAACGGTTTTTAGAACCCTTCTCCTTCCTTCCTAGTTCCATAGGTCAACTAGGTGGCGACTCTAGTCAATTCCGCCTTATAGAGGCATAAGTCCGCGTGGGGCCCATCGAGAGCGGGTGTAGTGTTCACTTACACTCCCCTTATGCTTTCTGGGAAAGACGGACGATTCAGTAGGTGTTTGAGGGTTGCCAGAATAACGGGTTTCCACCCTCCACAGAATGGCAATTTTTAGGATCTAGGCTTTTAGTCAGACCATATTTAGATAGACCCCCCTCATACCGAAAAATCACCCTCCACAACAACATAGATTCTTCTTCAACGGACGTGAAATTAGTGCAGATGATTGTCAATGTGCTATAAAATATTAGATTCATTTACATTTTTAAATTTGCATTTAAGCAACAAATTCCATGCCTTTGAGATTGTCAAAACTCTAGGGATATTGATGGTGTTTGATTCATTTATAGTTGTAAATTATATTTAGACAAAAAAATTGCATGCTTTAGATGAACATGCTAGCAAACATTTAGAATATCCACAATCAAATAGCATATGTTTAGACTCTTGACCTTATAAGAAGACAATGTAAGTATATTGTTGTCAATGTACGATTGTTTATTGTACGAGAACGTCTATCTCATCCTACTTAGTGTCCTCTTAGCATATTACAGCAATAGATTCCTTCAACGAATGTGAAATTAGTGTAAAAGATAGTTAATGTCAGTTAATTTAAATAGCTTCCTTTGCTCAGTGTCGCATATGATGCCAGCCTCTAGGGATAAACAATAGATTCTTCTTCAATGGACATGAAATTAGTGCAAAGGATAGTCAAAGTCGGTTAAGTTAATCATTGAGATATGTGTCCAAATCATCAACTTAATTTGATCGGCATTGAGATCTGTGTCCAAATCATCAACTTAATTTGATCGGGTTTACCTACAAATTAGACAAACGTTGGACGATTTTATAATATACTTAGCGAGAAGATGGACCAGACACGCGAAATTAATTTGATAGATTCTTCTTCAACGGACGTGAAATCAGTGCAAAGGATAGTCAATGTCAGTTAATTTGACCATTGAGATCCTTGTTCAAATCGTCAACTTAATTTGATTGGATTTTACCTACAAAATAGAGAAATATTGGATGGTCTTATAATCTACTTAACGAGAAGATGGACCAGACAAGTAAAATTAATTTGATAAATTCTTCTTCAACGGGACGTGAAATTAGTGCAGAGGATAGTCAATGTCAGTTAATTTAATCATTGATATCTTTGTCCAAATCATCAACTAAATTTGATCGGGTAATACGTATAAATCAAACGAACGCTAGACGGTCTTATAATGTACTTAGTGAAAGATGGAACTGACAAGTAAAAAAGAGGTCAAGAAATTCAAATTCCTTCAACGTCAAAATCCGTGAGATATGTGTCCAAATCGTTGGCTTCCACAACCTCGTCTTTAAAGACTATAGAAATGAACGATTGATTCTTGTACTATAATGTATGTCTCATCCTACTTAGTGTCCTCTTAGCATGTTACGACTATACATTCTTCTTCAACAAACGTGAAATTAGTGTAGAGGATAGTCAATGTTAGTTAATCTAATCATTGAGATCTGTGTCTAAATTGTCAGCTTCCATAACCTCATCTTCAAAAACTATAGAAATGAACGATTGATTCTTGTACTATAATGTATGTATCATCTTACTTAGTGTCCTCTTAACATGTTACGACAATAGATTCTTCTTCAACGTATGTGAAATTAGTGCAAAATAGTCAATGTCAGTTAATTTAATCATTGAGATCTGTGTCCAAATCGTCAACTTCTACAACCTCATCTTCAAAGACTATTGAAATGAACAATTGCTTATTGCAAAGCAAAATGCAATATCAAAGTTTTTGCCACACGATGTCACTCTGACGAACTCAACTAGCGGCATCTTGTAGTGGTTCATCTTGTAAGTGCTATCAATGAGCACCATATACGAGAACATCTGAAATAGCGTAAGCCCAAACGAGTGTGTAAACAAGATAAGCCCCAGCCTAGTATTATCCCCCACAAAAATAACATTTTAAAAAAAAGTCATTACAGGGACAACCAAATAACCATGGACTGTACGGAAGTGCGAACACTTACTTGCATCTTTCTCATACCACCACCTGCATTTACGTTCATCCAACAAGTGAATGAGCGATGCTACTTTAGTACGCCAACCACAATCATCCCTTTTGAATTTTGCTACCAATTATGAATCAATGTTTGTCACCCATGCTCCCCGGGTCCTTGTAATGCAGATGGGCCCACATCTGTCGTGGCGCAACTCTGCTCCTGTGCAAACTTTTCGTACTTGCTCTTTCATCCACGCTGAAGCGAAGAAGCAAGAAGTGTGAGTGAGGATTATGAGTCAATTCATGGTTATGCACTGACTACATTACCAAGAATGACCACCCAGAAATCACCCCACCAAGGATGCTTATGCAGAACAGACAGTTGTATTTCTTCGTAGTGCGCTGCTGCCTTTGACTGATGAGGACTATTCACCTTGACTATTGTGTGGCCTACTCTTGCCATACCATTACGTCTCATATGTCAGTACTAATTCACCATCATTCATAAGAGTCTGTCTGATTAAATATATGTTGTTATTCTCGGCAAGGTGTATCACAAGGGTAGCAGCCTCTTCTCTATCCGTAAATATTTGGCTTGTACTAAACAGATGACCCCTGTCTATGCTCACTACTTCGTCAACGAATCCACCATCATTCTCACCCTTAACAATAACAAATAATTACGTTCGATCAACTAGTGCTCGGCGTAAATGGTAAAAGTGCGTCCTTAAGCAAAAATAACAGACATATCAATGAAATTATATGCAAAGTGAAATGATGCGAAGTAAACAAAGAGAGGAATGCATGTGCGCAAACAGATCCATAATCGAGGCTAGAACGAAGAAGATATAGCATTTTTAAGATCGACCTCCCCAGACGACCCACCTTGGTCTGTAGATGTCGAAGTCGACAACAAAGGGCACGCACCGACGACCAGATGAAGCGATGACCGCCGACGCCAATAGTGAACGGTGGCCAATGACGCCGACAAAAAAGGACAAGCGCCGATGGCCAGATGAAGCAGTGGCCGCCGACGCCAATAGAGAATGGTGGCCGACAACGCTGGCGTCAACGTCTACTTCTCGGGTTTTTTTTTTACCTTTTTTGATTGTTTTTTTATCAAATTTTGTTCTACATTTGTACCTAATTAAACTTAAATTGTGAAAAAACATGAAAAATACCTAAGATGGGCCCCTCGTAAGTTCTCGTCAATGTTAACATCATCTGTGTACTCGTCGAAGATCTCTACATCGTCACCTTCATTATTTCGTCCGTCCTTTTTACTCTTCCTTCTGAAAATTTTCTTCCAACCTTTCAAAACCATTTCCTCTTCCCCTCTCTTACTATATGATTTCTGAATTTAAATATGATTTCATAACATATTCACCCTCATTATATAATGAAATTTGGATGTTTCTAATAATATGTCACAAGTTATGGATAAATATTATAATTTTAACAACATTTTAAAACAAGAATAAAATGATCATTTTTTAACTGAGCGAATTGAAAAACCGACATGCCAATTATGAAAAAAGAGGACAAATAAGTTATTTTTGTATTCTCCATCTTTTCATAACTTTAGCTACTTATGGATATATCTTTTCGAAAAACAAAGCTACTACGGAGGTACGAGCCTATATATTATATATGGATATATTAATCTTGGCCGTGAATTTTGGGTTTTTTGTTTTTGTTGCTTTGGAGGGCTATGATTTGCTCTTGTTGTTGGTAAAGGCGGAATTTCTCCCCTTTCTTCCAGAACCGTGCTCTACCCTCATAATTTCAACTCGATCCTTCGCGGTTTTTCGCCCGATTTCTCCAAATAAGTGCAGGTGCTACCGTTTCCGCTTCTCTTTCTCCTTTTCTTTCTTCTAGAAGGCGCAGAAATGGACGTAGGAGCGCAGTACAATCCTCGTACGGTGGAAGAAGTGTTTAGGGATTTCAAGGGTCGAAGAACTGCCCTGATCAAGGCTCTCACTACCGGTTTCCTTTCATCCTCTCGTTTTTCTGTTAATTTCGATTTCAGTTTTTCCGTCTGTTACCGGTTTTTGAATTATTTCCTCGTTATTTTTAAGGGAGTTGGTGTAAGAACGTAGTTTTTGTATCGACTTTGCTCTAGAGTCGGCGAGGTTTACTTTCAGTTTTTGCTGTGCTAAGTTTTTATTGAACGTTGCCTTTTCACTTTGTTTAAATCTATCAGATGTTGCCGAGTTCTACCAACAGTGTGATCCTGGTAAGGCCTCTCTCTTCACCCCCCCCCCCCCCCCCCTCTCCAAAAAAACTCCGTGCTTTTGTACATGCTCTTGGGAGTTATCATGATGTTTGTTTACTCCCATTTGGATCGTTTTTGTATATGCTTCTGGAGTCGTGTGCCCACTAAATAGGATTTGAATGTGGGACAAAAACGACTCTACAAGGCGGACGTTGACCATTAGTGACGATACGATAGTAAGATACAGCTGTTACCTATTAGAATCCAACTAAGTATTTAAAGAATACCGATTTCAAAAAATCATCACAATTCTTAAATCTGCAATGATAGATAACCATGGGCGCTGTGGCTGGCTACCTGCTTAGTACAGGACGAAGGAATTAGTAGAAGCAGCTGGCTAGATAGGTCAGTAACTACAGTACTACACATTATTCCTTGTGTAGTGGTCACTAAACAAGTGTAGAAGCAGCCTATCATGTCCAAAAAGGGAATAGTTCCTAGTTTCAGCTGTATACGACTCATTAATCAGGAAATGGGGATGTAAGAATTCTTCATAACCATTTGATAACTGTGTGCTATTCTCTCAATAAAAGGAAATGATAAAAGTAGCATACTGAACTCAAGCTGAAACCAAACCTTGACATTTCTGTTTTTCATATTAAATGAGCGATCAGCCCTCAAGTTGCAACCAAAAATGTGATACTTGAAATATGCACCTTTTGTCCAAAACTTATAGTGCTTCTTTAGTAGAATGGTTTCACCCTAAGGCTATGCTTAAATAAATGTGCTCCTGGCATATTTATCAGAATTGAAATTCTATCCTAGGGTTGGCATATTAATCAGCAAATGTGCTCCTCACATAGAATTGTTGGGAATGACATCTTGTTTTGGATAGTAGAATTCTAGCTTTGCATGGGTGGATTGAAATTTTAACACATTGGTTCTTTGGTCATGTTAGGACTACCACCAACTTGATCCATTTGTCAATCGTATTGTGCCCTACTGGCTATATTTTTTTAAAAAAATCTTAAAACTTAAGACATGGTAAATTCTTCAATTGTGACGTGTTTCTTATTTAACCATTTCAGAAGATTGGAGTGAAAGGTGAGATTAGAGAAATGATATAAATTGTTGTTTTATGTTGCATTTAAATATGATTGACAAACTCAATAAGGAATACATGGCAAGTAACAGTATGCTGTATGTAACAGTTATGTTGTGTTAATGTTATCAATGCTAGTAGTGGAAAAGAATTGGCATAAACAACATTTAAGTGTAAGAAAACTAAGGAGCTTTTAAGGCTGTTTTAAATAATTAGATGACATGACATAATGCAACTTAAGATGTAAGCAAATCAGACAGTGCTCTTCTATTTAAAAGACATAGCTTAGGTCTGAAACCTTCAACAGACATGCAGTGCTGTGCGCTATTAATTTATCCTTCAGATGCGGAAGTTCCTGTCTACTTAAAATTGTGTTGTGTGCTATCTACTGTACCAAAATTTCCTTATCTGCTTGTAACCAGGTGAGACATTTTATTCAAATGACCTCTGACATAATATAGTAATAGTATGAAGCTGAAAGATACCTTAATCTGCTCTTGTAGGTTGAGAACTGCCTTGCCCGGTACCCTGCTCTTTTTAGGGCATTACCTGAAACGTCTGTAAAATTGCAAATCATTCACTCCGCTCATCGAGCTTTGGAATCATCTTCAAAAGACATTTTTCTGAAGTTTTCAAAGAACCTGACATCTGTTGGAAACTTGTTTATCAAAGAGACCTTCAAGGTGATCCATAATCCTAAAAGGTCCAAAATTCTAGAGTTTGCAAACCAATTGATATAAATCCCGATTTTCGTGAAAATATGTCAACTATCTAATGTCACAAGTGATCAGTGGCTCATAAGTAAATTAGTAAAATCAACCGTTCCTCACCTTATAACTGCTGACCCTGGAACAGATGTTAATTCCCAAAACTATGCAAGGGACTTATCTGATAGAAGTCTCCATATCCTGGAAGGAAAGTTCCTGTGTGTGCACTACAAACCTGATGTAGCCAATGCAAGTTATTGGCAACCAAAAAGAAGGCTCATTCTGGCTAACAAAAATAGAATGACTGACAATGTAAATATTGCCATGCACAGTACCAATTTGTGTATAGTAAAGCTACTGAGCAAAGTCCCTAGTTTTCTAGTTGTCAGAATGTACGACTTTTTCACTTTATTTTATCATCCAAGCTCGACTTTCCAATCAAAATCTGAACCATTGTGTATATGAAACTGTTCAGCTGCCAAACCCCAGTGGCTTGGTCGGTAGAGGAATGGTATTTAGAACCAATGGTCCTGGGTTCGAAACCTATCAACTACCGTAACTACAAAAAAATTGAAACTGTCAGCTTTCTTTATTGAAGAATTGGGAGGTTATTGTCGTTTCTCTTGGATAATGACCTTGGTTTCTGTTATTTCTCTAATTCTATCTCAAATTGTTTGATTTATTTTGAAGAATCAATAAGCAGCATTTCTTATTTGTATGACCCCCTTCAGTTTTTGTTCTACCTGTTATCTCCTTGTAACTTCAGGTATATTTCTTTGCAGAGAAAGAAAATCTGTGCTTGTATGGGTTTCCTAGTGAGCAGTGGGAGGTCAATTTACCAGCTGAGGAAGTCCCCCCTGAGCTTCCTGAGCCTGCTTTGGGTATTAATTTTGCACGAGATGGTATGCAAGACAAGGATTGGCTAGCCTTGGTTGCAGTTCACAGTGATGCATGGTTGCTTTCTGTTGCCTTCTACTTTGGTGCTAGATTTGGATTTGATAAATCTGACAGGTAGATGTTGATTTTTTTTGTAACTAGCTGTTCAGTTTGAACTTATAATGTTACATTGACAATTGATGGATGTCTTATGGGTCGTCTCATGCATTATGAATATATTAAGCCTTTAGTTTATAAGCTTCTTTCCGCCGTAGCATTTGGTAATAAGGGATCTCATTAGTTAGGCAGAATTTGTAGGACAAGTTCCCTGGTCTAATTTGTTCTGCATTAAGTCATAATCCAAGAACTATGTTGGAGCTGTATGTTATGGTATACAAAGAAAGTTTCCTACCTCGTGTTCCCATGTGAGTGGATTTCTTTGGGGAGTCAGCTTTGTGCCAAGGTAACTTTTACTCTGGTCTGTTTGCTATCTTTGCTGTTGTGCTCCAGCATGAGATTGGTTAATAAACTACCTGATATCTTATTTCTGGTATAAGTAAGGATGCTTTTTTTTTCTCTTTTTTCCATTTCAAGTACTGTATAGAACCCATCTTTGTCACGAATTTCATTTATTTTCTGAAAAGAATATCATAAAGTAATTTGTTATATATTAGATTGGTTATCTTCTTGTAGCTGATATGGTGGATGGTACTGATGCTCATAATTCCAATTCTCAAAATGTCTGGTTCAGATATCAAATTTAGAAGGGAGTTTTTTTTTTTGCTGCTGGCTACTTGTTAGAAAAGGTAGCAATTATATATTGCAAGTCCAGACATTGAGCTTGTAATAACAACATTCTTTGTTATGCAGGAGGCGACTTTTTAGCATGATAAATGAACTCCCCACTATATTTGAGATTGTGACTGGAACGGCCAAGAAACAAGTGAAAGAGAAGTCATCGAACTCGAATCATGGAACCAATAACAAGTCTAGAGTAAATTCTAAAGCGGTAAAGCTAGTGAATATTCTTTAATACTGTTGCTAAATTATTTTTCTCATTACGTGCCATTAATGAATTATAAAGTGTTAGTAGTACTCTATGGACCTTGAGTTTCTCTTTTTATGTGAAACTCAGCAAAATGGTTCCCAGAAAAGGTATCTAAAGGCTACCAACCAGAAGAAGGAAGAAGTGGAAGAGGGGAACGTTGATGAAGAAGACGATGAGCATGGTGAGACTCTTTGTGGGGCCTGTGAGCAGAGTTATGGAGCAGATGTATTTTGGATCTGCTGTGATATATGTGAAACTTGGTTCCATGGCAAGTGTGTGAGGATCACTCCAGCTCTCGCTGAGAATATCAAGCAGTACATATGCCCATCATGCAGGAACAAGAGAGTCCGGTCTTGATTTCATGATTTGTATCAGTTAGGTATGGAGACATTAGTTAAGGTGGTATGACAGACTCAGAAAAAAAGGAACAAAGTTCTTACAGTCAGTTCAGTTGGTAGATATCCTTTGTCCGTTGATTCTTGTTTGTTAATCAGCTTAAACTTGTGAATTGATACGCTTCCTTTGTGACTCGTTGGAAGCTGAAGCTGTTGCTACCCTAATGTGTAGGTTATTCGTGGATATAGTTTGATAGTTTCATTTTAGGTTTGTTTTTGTCTCCACCCTACAATTTTGTTATACAGTACTGTTTGTTTGGGGTTGCTTGCTTGCTCGCCCTTTTATCCAGATTAAACTTATGAATCTGTATTAAGCATTTATACCAGTTTGTCTTCTAAAACGTTGATAGTTTTTTACCGCAATGAAAGAGCAGTTTTGCAACGTTACGAAATGATTGGTGGTTTAGATTTCTGGCCAAATCCCTAGTCGCTTTGGAGGGATCCGATCAGGAATCTTATTGTTGATTCCGGGTGTTATCTTCGTAATTTGTGTGCAAGGATAAAGTGGTCTAAGAAAAGGTGAAGGGTGGAGGAGCAAAAGTGGGGGCGACATGAAGATTTTGCGGGGCATGACTGGTATGACCCACGTCCAACAATATACTTCCTCTTTTATTACTTGTTTTGCCGTTATTTTGCTAAATTGGTATGGGTAGTCGGCTTTTCCTAAGAATTGCTCGTGGTTTGGGTTTTGGCTAGGGTAGATGAAAGGGTTGGCTTCTACTAGAAAGGGTTGCTCTAGTTTGGTTGTTTGTAATGAAGTTATTCATTTTCTTTTTTGACTTGACACGTATGTGCGGACTCTATGTTTCCATCTGTTGACTTCTTGTCGCTATATGATTTCACTGGGGTCTCATTACCTGGCGGAGTCGGGTTGAAGTAGCGGCTAGTTCAGATAACTCAAAGTAGACACTTGATTTTAAGAGCAACAGGTGTTGCTGCATCAGCATCATCGAGGGCGTCATACGAAGATCGGACGGGACACTTGATTTTGAACTCTCGATCTCTTCTGTCTCCTTTGCTCCAGATGAAGTCATTTTTCCTTTTCACTCGATTTCAAACCATTTAGTTAATCTCAAAGTAGAAAACGAGAAAGATAAAAGGATTCATGAGCTTATGGCTTAAAGACTTAAAATGTGGTAGAACTGCCTATAATCCTAGTCATTGAAAATTTCAATCAAATAACCACACGATATTTTGTCCTCAAGTAAAATATATGTTCATCCAAAATTTTAGGGCCTAGCTTAAATTTTACAAACTTTATTACGAAAGAGGCGATAGGAGGGAGTGACACCTCTTACAAATTGTATCCTTCATCATACCCTAAAATATCTCACAATTTACTAATGAGATTAGATAGCTCTAGAACTCTATTATCATAGCCAACTTAAAGAGTATGCATTAGCATAAGAGATGAGGAAAAATCACTAGGTATTCTTTGACCTTGCATCATGTTTTTACTCATTCTCACTCTTTCCCTAGTTTCAATGGTGGCTTCCTACTAGACGATCCCATACTGTAACTGAGTTTAGTGCAGAATAAATTAATCCCACACGCACTTAATTAATCCCCTCAATCTGGTATAGGCTCTTCTTCTCATTCCTCTGTGTCTAACTCCACCAGCTCCACAAATTATCCTCTTGTTTCCACCTCTCAGCACTTCACCAAACTCACCCATTCAACTTAATTGGCTTGAACATGTTGAATCTTACCAATTTGGTTATAGCTTGTTTGGATGGATTGATAAGATCCAAGCCTTGTCCTGCCGCACGAATCAACAATGAACCAAATCCAGAATATATTCAATTGAAACAAACAGATAAACTTATCATGGAAGTGCTCACTACATCCATGACTGACAATCTTGTCTACCAAGTCATTACATGTCAACTTACTACTCCCTCCGTTCATTAATATCTGTCGTTTTAGGATGTGATTCTTGTTCAAAAATATCTGTCATTCTAGCTTTTTGACACACTTCTTTCCACTTTTACCCCTACTATTTAATATAAAAGTAATTATTATCTAAATGGAAAAGTAAAAAGTAAGGGCACATGCGTCATTGTCCTACTTTTCTTAATAAGTGTGCAAGTTTCTAAAATGACAGTTATTGTTGAACGGAGGGAGTATTAATTTAGGATTCGACAACCAAATAGTAATATTTATAATACAAAGCCTTTTATATCCAGTAACTTTATCGTCAGTCATTTGGGTAGTTGTGAAAATAATCGACGGTACATTTTGTTGATACATTCTGTCTTTGGGACGCTCTGACTAATGTGGTGCATAGTTCTTAACTATTTTGCCACTGCAATCTGCTGATTTACTTTTTATTAGATTTTTTTTGGCAAAGAACATTGATGAAACGTTGATTAAGAAGCTAACGAGGTCAAAGAGCTTTTCAGTTGAAGCGATTTTTGTCCACTTCTTTTTTTTTCCTTTTTGAGAAAGTAAGACGCAAATCCGACTACAAAAACAGAGGGTCAATAACACTTTGAAGACAGACAATGCACGGAGGAGACGAACATACATAACACCCGAAATGCTACAGCTACACTTGCAATTAAAAACAACAATTGCTACTGCTACAAACAAGAGTACAAATGTTCTTTAAAAGGATGTAAAGCAAATTTGTAAAAAAATAAATAAGATAATTAGCGATCAACTCTTGGACCAAGGAATCAGACAATAGCAATCAACTAGGCGGACAAAGCTGAACTGCCAGGCATACACCACTGGGCAATGGGCTTAATAGTCTCGTCCTTTGTTGTACATCTCCTGTTACAACAAAAGCAAAGTGGGCTTGACATTAAGATAGGGCTACTCGAACACGAGTAATAGTTGAATTGCCCAACGTACAACTGTCCTCTCAGGATACCCATACAATCAACCTCCAAAAAGCCATAGATTTAGGCAAAAGACAAACCTGCTGACCACTCATGGGCGGATATGCCGGCATGTACATGACTTGCCGAGGAGCCATCATCATATGCTGGCCAAACTACAAATGTTCAGTGGAAAAGTTGATTTTTAATACGTGGTTTGACTTAATAATGTAAAAACTGGAGCTTTAATTTAACTGGCTCAGGAAATGCAGCCGTTTGCCAATGTTAGAGATGAGAAAGAAGGGAAGGAGATAAGGAGAAAAATTGGAAAAGGATGTTTAAACGAGACGTCAAAAATATAAAACAAAAAAGAGACGTCACACAAAGGAAAACTACAAGAGTTTTCAAACGCGACCATAAGGTCTCTGATCGACATACCTGAGGCTGGTTCGCAGCGTAATATGTCTGTGGAGCTTGCATTGGCGGTCCATGAGGATTGAACATCATTGGCGGAGGGCCAGGAAACGCTGGTCCAATCTTCAAAAGAATACCAATCAAGCAAAATATACATGAATCAGATAACGCACAGGATGTATAGTCTGGCAAAAGGCTTACAGATTAAAAAAAACCTAGCTTCTGCTTAACGCCACAAAATAAGCACCTTAAAGGGATGTGAAGTACATTAAATGAATTACAATGACAATTTTGTACCAAACAAAGCGTTTTAGAAAATCAAACCACAAACCACAAACCACAATGAGTGCTATCAGAAACCGCGATGACAATACATTGGATCAAGGTAAACGTTGTTAGTCATTTACCTCGATTCCAACCGGCATGCCATGCATATTCTGCACAACAGGCATGTTAGGAGGGTAGTAAAAAGAGTTGTCAGCCACAGGAGACATTGGCCTCACTGGAGCCGGTAATGGCACAAAACTCTTAGCGTTTGGGTTGAACTTGAATTCCTGCCAAAAAAGGCAGACACTATAAACAGATCAGAAAAAGCATACAGTTTGCTGCCCATGACAATTTATATCAATTCATATATCAATTAGCGAGAGTTCTATAATATGTGCATTTCTTTCCAAGGAGATTTGCAGCTATAGCTCACCCCTCTCCACCATGATACAACCCTTGTTTTGATTGAATGGTAGATTTGGGGATTTTGATTAAAAATAAGAGCATGGAAAAGGGAAATTGATCATCCAAGTAGCAAGGGAAAGGCTATCTCTTGCTGGATCGTTGCACTCTTGGGCGGTTCATCAATTATAGATTTTTCATATAATAAGGTTCATTATATCCTTTGATCAATATAAATATCAATTTTTTTGGTAACAAAGAACTCTTGTACATCTGTAGCTGCAAATCTTAGGTAACTGCCACCCGTATGTGAACGCATCAAATGAATAAGCAGGAACCTTAGCATGTGGATTCAAGGTTGATGACTTTTCTGAAGACAATGATCCAACTGAAGAACTAGGAGATAAAGCAGGTCCTTTCAAAGCAGAGGAGCCACTGCCTCCTAATGAAATAGGAGAGGCAAGAGTTGTAGGCTGACCACGATGACTTTTCAGCTCTGCTACAGGTCGCACATTTCCAGACACTGCATCTTCTGAAGCTTCAGAATTGTGTTTCCCTTGACCCATCACTACAGAATCAGCAGCTGCCCAAGGATAAAGAACTTGTTTAGTGGAGATATGTTCAGTTTTTACTGCAGAAGCTAGCAAGCCTACATCTGTTCATTCAATTAGACAAATACGGTGATAGAGAAACCCCCATTCTTATCCCATGATACATACTAAGCAAAGAGGAAATAAACCACACCGTCAACAAATAGACCAACATGGTTCTAGTTCCAGGAACATAGTTTATACATGATAGCTTGCCAACAATAGCCCGAGAAACGAAAATCGTAATAAAATAAGAGATTAGGCATTATATTGTATTTAACTGAAGGAGAAAATGGGTTATTGGTCAAAAAGAGAAGAAAGATAAGTAAAACTTATTCACATCCACAAAGGGAAAAAATCTTGCCAAAAAGGTTGAAAATCACCTTCAGTTTCACAAGTTTGATGTTCCTCCAATAACTGCAGAAATGGATAGTCATTTGTATGAGGCCGACAAACATATCACTGTGTTTCAGTGAAGACTATATACAAAAGTGACCCAAATTCTCATAATTTACCAACTCACCAGTTCTCTTATGGAATCCTTGGAATTGGAGATTTCTTCAGCCTCTGCTTGAGTGGTACTTCAAATCAGAAGGCAGAATCAAATTAGAAAACATATGATATAAACCATTGCTTCCTCAACCGCCACACGCGGAAAATTGAAAAAAAAAAAAGAAAAGAAAGGAAAGTAACAAAGAGAGAGAAAGAAAGACATAAAAAAAGAGAAGGTAGTAAATAGAGCATACCTGATACCATGTCCCACTGCATTGCTAATTCCATCATCACGCTGAGTTGCTGGAGAACCAGGGTAGAAGAGTTCTCTGTTGACAGTTTGCTGGGAAGACTCAACATCATTCTGCTTTGTCATAATTAAAAAAAAAATCAATAAAGGAATGACAGGATTCACTTCAAAAGTTTTGCTCCAGCCCATGCCACAATGCCAACCCCTCCACAGTAGATCATGGCAATATACAACAATGAATTCTGATGCAATACAACCCAAATAAAAGGAAAGAAAGAGTGGAAATGACTTGTAATAATACCATTAATGATGTGCTAGCAAAAGTGCTATCTTCGTGATGAGCTTTCTCATAAGCCACATCGGCTAAAGTCCTTCCAGTAGAAGGACCAGAAGAATCACAAAAGGTATCAGCATTGCGTGAATCAAACCCAAGACCTTCATCTCCATATCCACTGTCCTCAACTCCCCTGAACACAGAAGAATACCTAGTCTCCTCATCAATCTCAATGTTATTGTGGGATCTACACCTCTTTCCTGACATATCAATGACTCAGAGTTTTGCAAAGCAAAAGAACTATAATACAAAAAAAAAAACCTATGCACGCAATACTTGCTTACCTCTGCTAGGTGAAGATCATCAGTGTCCTCACCCTCAATCTCCCTAGCTAACCTCAATGCTTCCTGCTCTCTCTCCCATGTCATAGGACCCCTTTCCAGCTTTGTTGTGTATATCTCTTCATTAAAGGTACTTTTTACGCCAAATAGTTGTTCGTTTACTTGAAACTGATCCCAGCTCCTATTGTTTCCGATATTCAGAAGTACCAAAAACAAAAGTGATGCAATAGCTAGAATAAGATTCAAAGTACATTATAGAGCTTTCTACTAGCTACGAAACAATCAAGCTCTAATTAATATCTAATGTACATTAGGAAATATAATCCGTGATGGTTACTATACCAACCCGATCCGATGGCGAGTGAAAGTGTTGTCCAGATTTGCATGCTGTGGCACATCTTCATCTGGCACCCAAGGTTTTAGCTCCCTCTCTTCGTCAGCTTGTCTGATTTTCGAGATGCAGGAGTCCAGCAGAAGGTCTGTTTTCAAGAAGGAGCTCACAGTTTATGCCCTCTCTGGTAACAGGGATATCCTGTAACAAATTAATACAACAAACCCACATATGTTTATTCACTATAACATATATATACAGCCTTACCTTGCTAGAACACGAAAGAATCAATTTAAGTACATAGTTGCCATTACAGATTATAAGGATAGCAGTCTCAGTATGGATAAAGCTTTTGTTAGTCTACAAAATATAGTAAGCTCTAATACACGGAAACAGCAAAGTTGCAGCTACCTTTGCTACAACTTGTACAAGCTCATGTGCTGGTATTATTAAGGTCTTAAATGGAGACTTGTTAAAAGATTCAGCAGCAAGCAGAGTTCCTCTACTAGAAGTGTCCTTCAATAAACGAGCCATTTTCAGGACAACTCCTGAAAATAAGACAAACAACAACACAACAAAAAGCTAAATGAGAGTGTTCAATCATCAACACCACTTCAAACGATAACTTTCTCATAATGAACATCATCAACAATTCGGAAATCACTGACAGGCATACCAAAATCCCTTCCTGCATTACTGGCATGGAATATTCCAGAGTATATAGATCCATTTTTGACCTGTACATCCACCGGATATCCAATAAGGCAGGTTGTTAAATACACCATCCAATCACGAGGAAGACTTGTATCATTGTTACAACTTCTGATATCACTCGTAAAACCTGCACCCACCACCACCTTGTTAATAAAATAGACCAGAAAAGAAAGATGGAAATTCACTGACACTAAAATTTCACACACACCTGATCCACTGGGATACAATTTTCCAGGCAAATACTTGGTGTCAAGCCTGGCACCCATGTCCTCTTCACCTTTACAGCGAGTAGATCCGTTCAAAGATGCCTGAAGCTGCAGAGCGGACAGTAGAGTCTTTCAATCGAAAGCTCTAAACCTAACTTTAACAAAAGGCCACAAAGGAGATCCAGTGCCAAAGCAGAAGTCATATGTAAAATGATATACAGCTGTGGCAGCATAAGTAGCAAGATGAAACAGGAGTATGTCCATTCTGATCATCATTTAGGTTTGATCAAGTTAATTCATGTTTTTGGTCATTGTTATTTCGGATCACTCGGCTTCGTGTCAGTTTGGGGTCACTAGTATTTCATGTTATTCAGGTTCGGACAATTTTGAGACACTAGTATTTCATGTCGTTCAAGTCAGTTTTTGGTCACTATTATTTTGGGTCAATTGGGTTCAGGTACGGTCAATTGGGTTTTAGGTTTAATATATTTTAATATTTTCAAGTTTTGGTCGGGTTTAGGTCAAACGAGCGGGGTTCTCAGGTTCAGTTCGAGTCCAGTTATTTCGGGTCATTCGAGTTTAAGTCAGTTTCAGGTCACTATTATTCTGAGTTATTCAGGTTCTGACCAGTTTCAGGTTCGGGTCAATTGGGTTTTGGGTTTAATATATTTAGATATTTTCAGGTTTTGGTCGGGCAGGTCAAACGAGCAGGTTTTCAGGTTCAGATCGAGTCTAGATAATACATAAATTTGATCTAGATTCAATTAATAAAATCAGTAGAGGACCTTCATCGACAGGAGTACTACTATCAAAGATACTTGTTTGATTAATTCATTCCTCCTATGTCTTTTATTCGAAAATTATATTCTCTTCGTCATAAACTCATATGGGGTGTGAACAAAGTTACTTGACTTGTGGTATCAATCTTTTAATTTTTTGATAAACTTGGCAGACATATTGAGTATGTATCATAATAGAAGCAATTGGACTCAATGTGCTAATGTATAAAACAGGGCAAGATGCCACTTTTTTACAATTTGAAAACATGATCAATTCTCGGTAGAAGCCATCATAGTCATACCCTGGTAATATCAGGATGCTCCCTGCCATTGGAGACTCTTCTGATACCTATTACTATTCGTCTAACCCCACTCATTATCTCTAGCACAACAGAGCCTCTTATGGATCATTGAAACACATTTTGTTCAGTAGAAATTCAGAGACTCAAGCTTGATAAACCTTTCAACCCTGATCACCACTCATAAGTTTCTAATACATCTTGTGGGTAGCTGAAAATCTTTGGAAGAGTGGATAAAATTGTGCCATTGTAATGTTGTCCATGCTCTATCAACATCTGCCTCTGTGGGGTATAATCAACTCAACTTTTCACTCAAAGGCGGCTGGAGGAATGAGGCGATCAAGTAAAAATGATGGGCTGTAAGCAAAAAGGTAAAAGAGAAAGGAAGAGTGTTGGGCATTGAGGAGAAAAGTGTGTAACAACACCACCAAAAGACACTTTTCATTCACACCTTAACTATCACAGTGCCTTGAGATCCAACAACAGTGCATTCAAGAAAAAGTATTAAAAAGAAAAACAATACACTGGAAGCAATCAGCATGCATTTTAAAAGCGCATATAGCAACAACTTGAAACATTGTGAACGAAGATAAAAGAGCATAAGCACCCAAAAATGCTTGTAAATATGCTTCGGTAGTTCTAAGCTATTATGCCAATTTGCTAATGAACATTTCTACATCATATAAAACTTCACCTGAATATAGTCATCTCAAGATTGAATTTAAAAGAACTAGTTGCGTCCTCTATTATTTGAGACAGTTTTGCTCACCGGATTTATAAGTATCATGTATAAAACGCTATCTTTTCATGTAATGTTAAATCTCTAAGTTCATTTACAACCATGGAGAACCATAACATATCCTTTTAACTGAAGAGCACTGTAACGATCAAATACAACCTCCTAAGAGCACAAATACTATGGTTCTATGTAAATAAGAACGCGAATACCGCATATGGGATCAAGTAACTACATCACATAATGCGCCAGTTTTTGCAATTCCTTTCATAGAGGGCAAATAATCTAAAACCAAAGTATACACATGTCTGACGAACATCAATCAAAGTTTTATCCGAAAGTTGCAACCACCCTGCAAGTATCTGAACTTATGAAGATATTCACGTCTTCATCCACAAAGAGACACTGTTCATTACTTCTTAAGAGAACATAAAAGCCTAGTCTCTACATTGTAGGCCAGATTGTTGGATATCAGTCGCTGTTCTCCCCAATATGTCCTCGAAGTTCAACAATTTTACCTCATGTTCTGAACTCCTAGTCCAATTTACCCCCTAACACAAAGGAGAAAAATCAGAAATTGCAGGCTTACTCACACTAATGCATAACGATCCAAAATAACTAAGTAGCAACGCATCGTCAAGCAGAAACCTCAAGCAAGTCTTCACACGCATTCGCACAGAAGATATCGCCACCAAAACTCATCTTCCCAAAGCGGGTAATCGGTAGCTCATTTGTGATAGAAAAAAAAATGAAGGAAAAGGACGAAGTTTTACATCAAGTTCCAAGATGAAGGAATCAACCGAACAGCAACCGTGAACGGATCTAGTAAGGTGGTACTCACCGAGAAAAGAGTGCAGTCAGCTAATGCCAGGATAAAAATCAGCTTTCCTCTGCTTTCCTCCTCCTCCTTCCTAGGGACTCTTTTCGTCTGTTGATGTCAAGGTTGTCTGATCCGACCAGATAATGTTGAAGCACCCAATTGATATATGTTTAACAGCTCCTAGGTTGACAGAAGAGCGACGAGCCGGGAACGATGGGATGTGAGAAATTGGATGGCGGGGCAAACGTAACCGGGAGGAAAGGAGCGGGTGCTGTTCGCAAGTGTTGTGGAAACACCGGCGAAATGAAGATTTTTTTCCCTTTTTTTGAAACCGAAAGAAGAAAGTAATTTGTTGAATTGAAACGACGAAAAACTTTAAAAGACCCGACGGTGCACGCCGCAAGGGATGAAGTGCTATGTGCGTTTTGAGCACAAAGAAACGAAGGCGACGCGTTTCGAATTAGAAAAAGGCACCCGTTTTTTATAGTATATTGGTATGCGTGTTGTGTAGAAGCACATGTTCTTTTGGCAGCGGACACAACCGTCTTTAGACATAGGTCCCGTTCGTTTACAAGAGGTAAAAAACTGGGTCCATTAATGTGACATTAAGCTACACTTTTCCAATCCACATTAAGTCCTGATTTTCAACTGGGTCGTTCGTTGCTGCTTCTTCCCATCAGCAAACCTGATCAATAGACACAATTGCCCCTTTTCTTCTCCTTCCCAGCGCACACTCCATTTTTCTTCTACATTTGCAAAAGCATACGAAAGGGAAACACCAGAATTCTATACGATAACACAAGTTTCTCCTTTCCCTTTTGGTTTCGTCAAAGCAAAGCAGCAACGAAGAAAGTGTTTGAATCTGGAAAATAAATCCTAGGGTTTTTTCTGGGTTGGTTTATTTGCCTCTTGTTTACAGAGAGAGGGAAGAGGGAAGAATCATGGTCAATCAATTTGCCCTCGTACAGAACCCAGTAAATTGAGGGGTAAATGTGTAATGTCTCAGCGTTGAAGATTCACAAATCGCGTGGACAAATCCAAAAGCAGGTAAATAAAGCTTTTTGATTAAGTTGGTGATGCTGCAAAACGTGATGACAA
Source organism: Limonium bicolor (assembly GCA_023374045.1). NCBI lineage: Eukaryota > Viridiplantae > Streptophyta > Magnoliopsida > Caryophyllales > Plumbaginaceae > Limonium > Limonium bicolor. The sequence continues at coordinate 17,569,841 of CM041781.1, forward strand.
TTCGCGTGAATGTCCCATCCAGCATGGTTGATTGAGGCGGCTTAATCCACAATTATGGCATTAAGGCCGTTAACGAACGGGCCATAGACCCCGTTCGATAGTCACATTCAAAACATTAATCTCTTTTGTTTATATATATATCAGCCATGTGTCCTTCTCTTATTGGTTTCCACTTTAACCAAGTGTCAGTAAAAGTAGATATGTCAAGTTATTATTGGTTAACTCTGGTTAGCTTTATAAAGCTTTATACTAATGCAGCTTATGCTGCGTTTCATCGCAGCCAGCGAACGAAGCCATAATTAATAATTTGATATATAGGCTTCGTTCGCTGGCTGCGATGAAACGCAGCATAAGCTGCGTTAGTATAAAGCTTTATAAAGCTAACCAGAATTAACCAATAATAACTTGACATATCTGCTTTTACTGACACTTGGTTAAAGTGGAAACCAATAAGAGAATGACACATGGCTGATATATATAAACAAAAGAGATTAATGTTTTGAATGTGACTATCGAACGGGGTCATATTCAATTAGGACTTACTACTCACGTGGTAGTTTTTCTATATTTAGCTAGACTGTAAATTGTGTACATGAAAGTGTCTAAAAGTGTGTATATGATATATTTTAAAATAAATATAAATTGCTAAAATGTACACTCATTGATAAAATTATATAACAAGTGATATAAATCAAACATGAACTATTTTTCTGTTTCTAGAATACAATTTTGTTATGTCGCAAGAATTGTTTAAGGGTCTCCCTCCACGACGAGTAATTGATCACAAGATCGAATTGACACCTAGTGTGTTTTTACTAGCCGAAGTCTCACATCAAAATTCACCGATGGAGCTCAAGAACTAAGGATTCAACTTGTCGATCTTTGACGTCCGAAAAGATTCGACCATCAAGGGCTTCTTTTGGGGCCCCAATCTTAGTTTGAACAAAATTTAATGGGTCTTTCCGCCTATGTGTCAACTATCGACCACTAAAATAGGTCACTACCAAGAACAAGTACATGATTCCTCAACAAGATGAGTTGCTTGACTGGTTGTTAAAGTAGTGTATTTTAGCAAAGTGAATTTGTTGTTATGTTATATTCACATAATATTGCCAATATTTAAATCATATTATGTTATCTAGATTAACGAAGTTCAACCAGATGTTATCAAAGATAGTCATCCATTGTCATATATATGACCAATTTATTTGTACCACTTGTAATTTTGGCTCTTACATATTATAGTCAAATTCTATCATATAATCAAGTAACATCTAGAGTCTAATATTAAAATTATCAAATTATGTTAAAAAGTTATATACCAATACGATGTAGTTTAATGTCTAATGTATGGCTGTTATATATATTGGTACACTGTTATATACTCCCTCCAGTTCAAAATAAATGACGTTTTAGACATTTTCACACTTTTAAGGAAGAGTTTTAAATGACTATTGTGTCCTTACTTTTTGTATGGGAAGAATAAAAAAGTAAATATACTTTATTTGTAAGACAAAAAAGTAGAGTTCAATGACATTAATAATTAAAAAAGTGAAAAAGGCAAAAGTAGAAAGTAAGATACAAAAAGTCTAAAACGACAAATAATTTGAACATAAGTCTCAAGTCTAAAACGACATTTATTTTGAACATGAGGGAGTATATGTATAGTCCACTATCAGCTATACAATGGATACACATATATTGTACATACTATCTCTGTAGATATACTGGTATACTTTTTACAATACATAGATAGTTTTCTTATTTTCTCTCATGATATCAAGAGCGAGAGGACTCCTCGTTGCAGCTAATGGTTAGTTGTGTTCATATGTTTTGATCGTGCGTATTCTTTTGAATGCCTTGATATGATATTATCGCTTACCAGGAATATTTGATCTTCCATTTTATTTTATCGCAATTGTGGACTTTAGTGTGAATCATATTCTTCCACTAGCGGGAGCTTCATTTTAATCCTTCCTCGTTGCAATAAAATAGAACTTTCTCCCACCTTCAACGTTTCGAATCGGAGGCTCTTCGTGTGTAAACACTCTTTTGGATTGCTCACCATAAATGGTAAGATTAATAATAAAAACACCGCTCACGGGAATGGGGGTGAATCATTTCCGCCTGATTCTCACGTAAGGCACTTCACCTTCTTCCTACCTTTACCTTAGATCTTTGCAGCCTTCATCCTCCCTCTTGCCCTCCCTTTGATGCTCTTCTGATGTGCATGCAATCATTTCAACCCCTCGTGCACACAACCGTCAGTTGTCTCTGGGTTTGCATGGAGTCAACCCGAGCGGAGTGTCCTTCACTCCCTCATCATTGCCCTCTCCTTCTCCCCTCTGGTTATTTTTAACCCCCCCCCCGCCTTCTCCTTTGGTTATTCATCACCTTCTTCAACAACTTCTTCGACTCCATCTTTTCTTCCTAGTCTTCTACCCCATATCTCTATCTCCCTCAATACTCTATAAAACAAGATGAAAATCATGGTGGTTAATGACACTTTCATTCCCTAGTGGAAATTTCTACCATTCCTTGGTTACCACTCTGCGTAATCACTAGTATGCTTTTGGAGGTTTCCGATTATGCAAAATTGGGCCTAACCTCTTGTTAAATGAGTTCATAATTATGAATGCCATGAACACGGTCTTGGTGAGGGGGCCTTGGAGTATCGACAACATTCTCTTCGCTGCAAGTCGTGGAGCCTGAGAACCTTTTAAGGAGCATGTTTTTCAAGGGTACCATTCTGGATCCTCATCTACAATGTCCCAAAAGCTCATTGTAATATTCTCTATGCGCAAAGGGTGGCATCAAAGCTCGATCATTTCACTGGTATTATGAAGGATTCGATGGTCTCGGGCTTTAAGTTTTTACGAATCAAGGTGCTCCTTAACCTCCAAGTTTCAGTCATGCGCTGCATGCCCATTACCTTGATGGGAGTATCTAGGTTTTTACCATCATTTGTGACAACATGCCTTTGGTGTGTTCAAAGTGTGGTCACTTTGTTCACACAACCGATGCATGCCCTTATAACCGTGCTAATATGAATGAAGACACTCCATATGGCATGTGGCTTAACATTGATGTCTACCTTGTCAGGATGCAGACCCACAATCTTTGCTCTATGCCAGACTCCGAGCTTTATAGGCAAGTGATGTTTATGATCTTCTGGGAAAAAAATAGAACCGCATCATAACATAGAGCTCATGCAGGAGGCCCAGAGATCTTTCAAGGTTTGGGCTTGAGGGTTTCCAGCATGACCCCTGCCCGCTGCTTGTGGACAAGCACATCAACCAGCTAGAGTCTTCATGAGGGGGAGGAAGAGGACTTTTCACAGTTTCCTAGCTGAGGCCACTAGGGCTGAATTATAGGATATGAGGGTTCCAGAAGCTAACCACAAGTTGAAGAAACATCTTTTGTCTCTTAGCCTTGACTCCTAGACTAGTAGCAAAGGTAAGAAGAAGATGGTCCAAAAGGTGACTCTGAGGTGGCCCGGGGTCACTATAAAAAATGAAGCTTCGACTAATTAATTGCATGATTATGGATACTGATCATGCAATTAGTTTCTTTTGGGTGTTTTTGATCAGTTTAGTGTCCATTTTGCTTTTGTTCATTAGGAACTCGATTCGTAAGTGCCCTAGCTATCTAGTTAGCCTTATCTAGTGTAGTTTTGTTGGGTGGATTAATCGTCGGTTGTAATTTTGGTTAGGATTCCTTGATCCTTTTGTTATCTCATGCATTGGTAAGTTGGTACAACATTAGGCCCTTATTTTCCAGATTTTTTGGTGTTTTTTCAAAGCTGAATGAGATTCTCGAGGCAGCCTACTTTGAAGGTTGTGCTCTTAATCTAATGTCTAGGCAATTGTCTAATGATACAAGGTTGCTCTTAGTAGATTGGTCAGTTCAAGTTAGTCGTGGTTTAGGAAGTATTGGCCTATCAATGTTGTCCACTAGTTATGTCATGTCTAACTTTCCACTGACTCTAGTTTACATTAGTTTTAAGTTAATTTTAGTGTTTCTAGGCATGTAATCCTCATTTTATACATATATGGTTTATGTTAAAAAAAAGAGCGAAAGTGGAGAAAACAAGCCAAAACCTTCATTGTTCAAGAATTTTTTTTCTTTAATTCATCCAGAGTATGGCTGCTTGTCAGTTTTCTCATCATCTATCATCGCTGATTTCTCATTGCGCTCTAGTTAGAGGAAGTGATAAGGATGAGAACATCGGAATTCCAGACATAGTGCAAAAAACTCCTTCATGAGTGAAAGCAAAACAATTCTTGATATAAAGATGATTTTGATCCTAAGAAGAAAGTGAAATTTTTTTATCCAAAGACGATTTTGACCTAGAAAAACTTTAAGGATTTCATTTTTGATCTTCACTATATGAATCATTAAATTTCTCCAGATAGATTCCATAAAATATCTTGATTTTTCTTTCCAATGGGCGACCCCGATAATCGAGAAAAACAATCCAAATCGAAAGATGAAGAAGTTGTTGTTACTAGGGAAAGTTCTGGAGCTACCTATGAGTTATACCTTCATGCATCGGATCACCCCGGAATGCAACTGGCTTATAAATTTATTGGAGATGGCTTCCTCAATTGGAAACACAACTTTGTTGTCCTGATTTCCAAATCAAAACTGGGTTACGTTGAGGGAAGTATAAGAAGAAGTGACTACTAAGGAGCTAAAAGAAGTGTGTGGGACAAAGCAAATGGGGTGGTGATATGCTGGATTTTCATAGCGCTTAAGGATCCATTCATCAATTAGTGATATACTTCCCTACTGCTACAAATATTTGGTATAACCTTTGCCATTATTTTAATGAACCAAGCGAAATAAGGCTATATGCAATTTGACAAGAATCTCGCAAGCTGGAGCAAAACGACGATAATGTCAACAATCACTACACCAAGTGGAAGAGATTGTGGAATGAACAATAAGAAGTCACCACATATCCTGTTTGCTCTGCGGCTGCTCATTAGAGTTGGTGTGCTAACTGAAGCTAGAATGAAAGAGTGATAGACTTGGGTTTGAATCCTACCTTCCAAACTATGCATAATGTTATACTCATGATTTCTTTTCTTCCCACATTAGAGTGTGTCTATGCCATGGCAAAAAAAGAGAAAAAACTGTAAGTACAACCAGAAGCTAAATTGACTTAAGCAGAAAGTGTGGCCTTCTAGACCAATATAAATCACAATCATAATTTCCAAAGAAAGGAGCAAAACAAAAATATCAAATACTAACAACAAGTTTGGAAGAAATTAATGGAAAAAGGATTCAATGCACCAAAATGTAATAATTAGGGCACTCATACGATGAATGCTACTAGGTCAAAGGAACTTTCTCATCGCACTAGAAGCAAGGAAAGGAAATGAAGTATTGGGGTGAGCTGTAGCAGAAGAACACAATCTTACCTAGACATTGAGATCACTTCGCCCATGCCTGAAATTAACACTCAAAGACTAAAAGGTACTGAAGCCTATTTGAAGAGTTAATGAGTGAATAACATGTTTTATAAGGGTGTATTTCATGTGCTTTATTAATGCTTATCATGCTCATTTCTCCACTTTAGCTATATTTCCTATAGTTATACACTTTATTGGTGTTCTTACACAAATTTTGCTTAAACATGAGGAAAAACCTAGCTAGGAGCAAAGTAGACAAAGAAAACAACGCTTGGCCACAAACGGATCTCGAATCGGAGTTGTAACAATAATTGAGCCCTGCACAAGTTGTGTCCCGACATGTGTCGAAGGTTGGAAGCCGGAGTTCCATAGCTACAACTATTCATATATGTGTCCAAGCTAGACACATCAGGACAACATATGTGGATAACGCTTGAACAGAAGCAAGATACACATGAGAGGAGACCAATCTTGCCCAGATAGATTTTCACACCCGAACAACACTAAAGCTCTTTCCTTGCCCAAACACCATTTACAACAATCTTCAGTTATGTTCGGAATTGTTTTCGGGCAACAAGCTAGACCTATACAAGGAATAAGTTGCAACAAAATCGTGTGATAAAAGAAGGAAAGAGGGAAAAGGAATGAAAATTGGAGAGTTGTAGCACACGACGAAGAAAAGAGAAAGAGTTGAAAGAAAAAGAAAGGAAGAAAAAGAAAAAGAAAAAGGAGAGAAACCTCCCCACCATTGAAGCTCTTCCTAAACCTCTCTTATGGCTAATTCTTTCTCTCTCTCTTTCTTATTTGTGCTTTAATGGAGGACTATCCTCCTTGTACCTAGGATTTTGCCCAAAATCCATAAAACTTCATTATTAAATTTTGAACTCTTTTCTAGCTTTTTCTTTTTTTAGTTCTTGTGCTTAATGTATGATGATTGTTGAGTATTTATGGCTGTTGAGCTTGTCTATATTTTATTGTGTGGTTGTTTAGGGTTTTTCTCAATTTATTATCTATGTGGGTTTCTATAATAGGGTTTTGAAAGTCGAAACCCAAATCGTGGGGACTAAGTCAATGATATTTATCAAAGGGTATTGAGATAAATTTCATTGCAACTTAGAGGAACTTGTACTTAACGCTATTAATTGAGTATGTGCTTGAACAGTCTGTTGGTTTCTGACTAAATTGGTTAGGATTAGTAGACCATGATTTGGCTATTAGTTAATTAAGTCTTCGCGTTGTTTAGCTCTGAGTTCGTGAATAGATAATCGGTGGTAAAGGGTGACGTGTGGGGGGGTGCGTAAAGATCCATCCCAGGGTACTTATTGCTTTAATTTATTTCCGCTTATTGTCCAAAAACCACAAAAACCCTCCAACATTTACTACACTTATCTTTCTGTATTTTCTGTGTACATTTACTAAAGTAGTAACTAGCTGAATAGTTTCCAAGTATTTGTGGATACGACACTTGTTGCACTACTTCGATTGGGTGCTCTTGTTCAAAGTTTGCAAAGTATATTTATATATTTTGCACAACAAGATTTTGGCGCCGTTACCGGAGACTTTGGTCCAACTATTTAGCTTATTATCAGTTTAGTTTTTGAACATTTATTTTATTTGCTCCTATTGTGTATAAATATTTATTGGGAAAATTACATCCCCCACCCATGATGTTTGGAGAAATTACACACCCCACCTGTAGACACCAAAAATTCTCACCCCATAAAGCAAAATTCAGATAAATAAATAAAATAAGGTGGTCATCTCCTTTCTTTTCAACACTTTTTCATGTACGTACCAAAATGAAACTGTCATTTTATGTTAAATTTTCTAAATCAATTCTCAAAACATCCGTTTTCAAACCCATCCAATTTTGTTATTATTTTCATGTTCTACCATTTTATTTACGATTTATTTCATGTAGTCGGTTCTGTATTATTCTCATATTCATTTGTCTCTCGTTTTTATGTTAGTTTATGCTATTTTATTACTTTTGTATTTTATTCATTTCATTATACTTTTACTTGTATTTTACTTATTAGTATCCATTTTACTTTGCCTTTTTCTTTATCATTTTTAGAATTATTTTCATCATTTTATGTATACTTCATTACTTTACTGCCTTATTATTATTTTTATGTTCGTTGTCTTCATTTTATTATTTCATGTCTTAAAAAAAAAAACACCATGTTGTTACATGCGAAACATCTTTAGTCTTACTCTGCTCTTTCGTATAAAACACTAGCGTTTTTGGGAATATATCCTCTCCGAGCCATAGTTTTCTTATATTTCTCACATGTTATCAGTGAGTTCGGTTATTAGCACAACTGGTTAATGCTTTGAGTACACTGCTCATAGGTCCTGAGTTCGAGTGTTGATAGATGCACTTTGGGATATTTTTTTTCTTCTTTTTAACCAGCTTCCTCATTATCCAAAAAACTCTTGCACTATAAATAGAGCAACAAACACAGAACCCTAGCAAGGACTGTAGTCACCGATCCCAAAAGAAGGCATCAGCCGCCTCCCATTTCTTTTCTCAACCTCAGTCCCAAGAAAAACTCACACAGAAAACAAGACCTTCATCTTCCTGTTCCATTCTCTACACTCACGGTATTTTTACTACCAAACCGGTGACAACAAACATACAAGTTGTGCTTCTTTATTCTTTTGCTCAAGGTAATTTCACAACCTACCTGACGAACAAGGAACAATTTGCTCCACCACCATGCTCATTCTCTTCACGCCGGCAAGTTTTGCAACCCCTGGTGACAAGAAACGTCCATGTGCTGTGCCTTCTTCAGTTTCTTCAACACGTAACGGGAGAACAAGGAACACACCGGCTATACTCCATCATTTACCCAGCAGAAGAACAAGGAGCAATCTCCACGTCTCTATTTTGTTCACTGGTGTACAAGGAGAGCACACTGCTCTGCCTCTTCTCATTTTCCCATTCATGGGTTTTGCTACTCAAACTGGCAAATGAAGGGGGCATACATGTTCCGCCCTGTTCGTTCTATTCACGCCAACTGGTAACAGAGAGCACACATCCATCGCCCCTTTCTGTCTCTTCCCTTTGGCTAAAACAAAAACTGGCGAACAAGGAGCATCTGCTCCACGTTTCCTCATTTATCTTCATTGTAATTTGAAACCCAGCTCCGTGCCTTTGTTAATTGTCTTCCTCATGGTAATCTTATTCACCCAACTGGACAAACAAGAACATACAGGCCCAACTCCCCTTCTTCAAACTCACGGTAATTTTTGCTCACCAAACTGACGAAAAAAGGAACATACATACCGTGCCCTACATTCTCTTCTCACGACATGCCTTGCGCCATTCTCCATTTCTTCCTTCCCTGTACTTTCCTCCTTTTGTTCTCTTCATCATCTTCACACTCACCTTGTTTCTATTGGCAAACAAAGAGCGTACATACTCTACCTCCTTCTGCTCTCTTCACTCACTGTAATTTTACGAGTCTAATGGGCGAACAAGGAGGGTACATGCTATGCGCCTGTCTTCAGTCACTCCTTGTGTCTGTGCCTCTGCTGAGGTCGGCCACCGGAATGGGAAGGAACTGTTACATCGGTCGCACACCAGAGTCAGAAAGTCTTTATTATGGCTCTTGAAGAAGACTTCATTCTGTCCTTAAATCCTACAATCGATAGCAAACTGTTGAACAAGGAATAGACATGCTCTACGCCTGCTTCATGACGGTATTTTTGCAAGTTCAACTGGTGAACAAGGCCATCTGTTCATTTTTTTAGTACCCGTAGATTTGGAAATCCAGTTGGTAAGCCTGCAGCATGCCTATTCCATCTTGCTTGTTCTCTTCGCGTTAGTAATTTTGCAAACCCATTTAGCGAACAAGTTGCTCCGCTTAGTCATTATATTCACCCACACCATTCCTTCTCTTGGTTGGGTCCACCACCTTAAAACTGTAAAAATACTTCAGTAGCCGTCATGGCCACACGCCCGCGTCGGTTTTGCAAAAATCGAACTCCATCATCATTTTATCATCATCAACTGATATTCACCTTTCTCTTGGACATCAATCGATCATCATCAACAATCCACCGTCTAAAATCTATACCCAGCAGTCATTATGTTTTGTACAAACATTCATTTTCAGGTTCCTCTTCGCCTCTCTCCTTGAAGACAATTTGAGATGCTCATTTCGTTCAGCTTGTTCCCTTTTGTTGGTATTTCACCGGTAAAATCAGGAGGGCTCCATCCTCTGAACCTTTTTATTCAGTTATGGAGTTTTGCTCTCTGTTCCTTTTAATGTTCTGCACTGCGGCTCAATCCAAGATGGATTCGACGCCTCTCTTCTGATCACTTTTTACAGCATAATCGTTTTGTTTTGGTGCTTTGGTTGATGTCCTGATTTTGTTTCTGCAAAAAAATCCATGATATTCTTCTCTGTGTATTTATCGCTAACTGAGCAATCCTTCATGCGTGTACATTGTTGCTTGCGCTAATTACTTGCTGGATACTCGTACATTGCTGAGTCACTTTCTAACTTGTTCATTTCCCGAATTAATGGATATTTTGAGCTTACGGGTGCACCTTGGTTTCATTTGAATGCTGACAGGTTTCTTCATTTAAGTTTGAGTTCTATTCTTAATTGCTTTGGACGAGTGTCGGGTTCTCATGTCATTTTTGAAACTCTCGGCATCCAGTTCTTTTGATATGGTGTTTAATTCATGAGTACACAGGAACGATTGCTGCCTGTATTACTATCTGATTATGCTCCATTCATGGACCTTCAAGATTAGTGTGCTTAAGTTTATATTTAACCTTGGCGTTTAATTATGCTCAGGAAGGGTCTGTTTTGTTTGTTATTCTATCGACAATACTGGAGGAGATGTTCCTTTAACTTCCCTGTGGTTAATAGCTTGAACTTCGGTTTATATTCACTCTTCGGTGCTTTCAATGATTTAAGTTGAGCTTGCTAATTATCACCACTGGTGTATTTGTCATGATCTGGACTCGATTATATTTGCCCTTGGCATTATTTGTGTGATTGGGTTAATTTGTCCCACCATGGTTGCACGTTAACTGTAGTCCATTCTTTAAGTCTTGAACTTGGGTTTTGCATTCAATGGAGTCGCACACTCTGTAGCTACTCCAACCGGGTTTGGGAATCGTTGTTTTTCAGCCTTCTTAACCATGATTAATAGTCCCCGACAACCAATGGCCCCTTTGCGCACTTCTTTTAGCTTAAAATTGTGCCGTTTGTGGTGTTATAACTTGGATCTTTTTGTGTTGTTTGTCTACTAGGTATGCTTCTTACCCCTTTTATTTTGTTATTTGATCGAGGTACAAACACATCAGTCCGACATGGGTTGGACTTAACTGAGCTTGGATTAGCTTCGGGGCATCATGATGGTGCTTACACTATTGATTCGGACTTGAGCGGAGATTGCCTTCGGTTACACATGTCTCAGACAGGATTATGAATGTTTGACTGCGGATTCGGTTGGGATTTCTTTATCTCATATTTGATTGAATGATAAACCGGGGGCAGGCTACCCCGTCGGTTAGTTTTCTATCACCTAAAATGCATCTTGCTCACGACCAACAACATGTTTATATTTCTAGCATCACTGTTTTCTCCTTGTGCATAGATTTGATTTGAGAAATAGATTCAAAGCATGATTCCAATCTAGTCTTCACTTGAAACGAACTCATTTAATTGCAAAGTCTTGCTTTGTTATGCTATTCTTGTTGTCTTAACATCATCTTCAATTTTTATTGCGGTTCTGTTTTGCCTCTGTTTTGGTTTCATCGCTTTTGCTCTATTGTATATGCTCCATTGTACACGTGTTATCTCGCTTCTATGCCCTTCTTGCAACCCTGCAATTGATTGATTCGTTAATCCTAACCTCTATCTAAGCCCTAGTTATTTTCCTATAGAACCTTTTTACTGACAGAAAAGTTTTGGATGTATTATCGCTCCACACCTAACGGGTCTCCCATTCGTTTCGTGGGACAATAATCTCCTATAACTTCAGAAATTACCTTAACCACCATTATATGTATATAAGAACAAAAACTTCAAAAAACAAGCCCTTAAGGCCATTTTAGGAGGGCTTAGGATGCGAAACCACCCCATGTCTGGCGGGTCTCACATTCGTTTTATGTGGGTGGAATCCCCCTTTGCCTTCAACACACTCATAATCAAGAGTAAATAAACCAATAAATCAATCTCTTTCACTTGTTAATATCTCAAAATCAAGCCCAAAAATCAATAAGTCCCATCTTTGGCCCATTTCTTAAAAGCCCAAATTATTTCAAATAAAAAAGCTCAATGCTTAGATCAGGCCCAAAAAACAATGTCAAGCCCAACATCCAAATCAAGCCCAAGGCCTAATTCTGGCCCAAGATCAAGTCGAGACTAGCCCAATTTCAAATCCAGCTCAATTTTAACTTGACCCATCATCCAATTTGGCCTATGAGCTCAATTTTGACCCGGTCCAAAATTAGAACCCGATGCAAATCCCAATCAAGGCCCCATTCAAAAACTCAATTCAACCCATAAAAGAAAAGAGGCCACTCCAACCCAATTCGGCCCAAAAGCCCAATATGGCCCAATTCAACCTAAAGACCTAACCAAGGCCCAAACCTTGACCAAGGCCCAATCAGGTCCAACTTTGACCTTGACCTATTTTGACCTGGTCTGACTTGACCAACCAACTTTGAATACCTTTGCTGGCCTTGACCTAGCTTTGACCTTCCGTTTTTGACCAATCTTAACCTTTGACTCTGACCCGATTTTGAACCGCTCCAACCTTGACCGACCCAAACTCAATCAATGAACTTTGACCCGGACCATTTTTTCAATCCCGACTCAAATCCAATTCAAACCCAACTCAATTCAAACCCATTTCAGCTCAGTTCAATTCCATTCAATTCAAATCCAAATTCAATTCAAATTCAAATTCAATTCAATTCCAAATTCATCTCAATTCAAATTCATTCAATTCAAATTCAAATTCAATTCAATTCCAAATTCATCTCAATTCAAATTCATTCAATTCCAATTCATTCAAATTCACCCAATTTCAACTCAATTCAAAAATTCATTCACTTCGAAAACCCATTTTAAATTCCGATCTAATAAATTCATTTCAATCCCAAATAATTCCCAACTTCCTGGACTCAAATCATCCTCAAAATCATTACCCCCGCACATTCGAATGTCTCACAGACCTGGGTGTCTTACAGACTTTGTTATTCCAATGATTCGAATGTCTCACAGACCTGAGCATCTCACAGACCGAGCGTCTCACAGATCCGAGCGTCTCACAGATTTCGACATCTCAAGGTTTCAAATGTCTCACTGACCCGAGCGTCTCACAGACTATCATCCCAAACCAAAGCTTCTCGAAACTTCGAACCCTTCTAAATCTCAAACACTACAAATATCTTCAAGCTCCACCAACCTCAAAACTCCCAAATCCCCAATTCGTGAACTACGCAAGGTCTGATCTCAACAGGGAGTTGAGTACGTAGGCAGCCCATCTAGGGTGCGACCCCATTCAAAACAAAAAACCCCTTTCCCCCTCTAAGGTGGCTCTCGTATCTCTCAAACACTCAAGTCTTCTTCGGTTCCCACAAACTTCAAACCATCAGACTCCAAGTTTTGACTATCCACTCAACCTCAGACTTTTCCTCAATCGTTCATTCTATACTCATTCGAATTCATCAATTCTTTTCTTGGCGCTAGCTTGGCAGGAAAGCCCGCCTCATCCACTCATATTCTTTCCTCCTGTCCTAATCCTATCCTTGGCTTTTAAATGAATCTCTCTAAAAAGGTTTTGAAAGAAGGTAATCCCGACAATTGGAGACCGAGGTTTCCTCGGGCACCATTCCAAAGTCGTGGTCGTTGCCACTTCCGAGGGGTGTAACCCAGTGCGAACCCACACAGAATCTCTAGTGTGATCAGATAAGCCCCATCCATAGGCAGTAATTCAGAGTCAATTAATGGTTCTTAGAAACCGATCTTCCTTCCTAGTTATCTTAGGTCAAACTAGGTGGCGACTCTAGTCAATTCCGCCTTATAGAGGCATCAGTCCGCGTGGGGCCCATTGAGAGCGGGTATAGTGCACACTTGCACTCTCCCTTATGCTTTCTGGGAAAGACGGACGATTTAGTAGGTATTTGAGGGATGCCAACAATAACGGGTTTTCACCCTCCACAGAATGGTATTTTCTAGGATCTAGACTTCTCAGTCAGATTATATTTAGATAGACCCCCTCATACCGAAAAATCACCCTCCACAGAATGGCGACTCTGCTGGGGAAAACTTGAGTAAGTTTTCTCAAACTCAAGGAAGACTGAACTCCATTCAAAATTGTCAGGATTTCCCCACTTCTTTCGAAACCTTCAAGAAATTCATTCAAGCCTTTAGGATTATTCTATTCCACACTTTGAGTGTGTATCTGATGAGGACAGATAGGATTTGTTAGATCCTCAACAAACATGACAACAATTGGGTTAATAATTAGCTCACGATTAGAAAGAGACACTTAGGTGTGAATGAAGCTAACTTCCCTTTAGGTTAATAAACAACCAATTTGGAATCACTAATCTCAAAGATAAAACTCTTAGTACATAGGTGGTGCTAACTTCATTTGGTTTATTTACTGCTTTCATATTTATATTGCGATTGTGGGGTGCATGGGGTGGGTAGCTTAGGACATGCATTCCTCTGTGTCACCCGATTTACCCATGATGTCACGGGATCCCCACCGGTCCACGGTTGATTCCCCATGAGCTAGGGTCACTCTCTCAGTGAACAAACCCACGAGGCGGTACGGTCTCCGACCAACGCTTTGAGCTCATGATCCAAAAATACTCCATTATCCGAGTCAAAGCCAGCATATAGTGAACTCTGAGCCTTCAGTGTCCAGCAACCTGGTCCGGTGTCTAAGACGGGTTTTATGGGTAGTCACCCCCTTGTATGCCGCCTGTCTGACCACCCTTTTGCCTTACCCTGAAGATTGCATGGGCTCAGTTCTCCATGATTCCTCTGCACCACGGGTGTCTTTAAAGCCCAATGTCGTGCTACAAATTCATAGAGGATCCCGTATTTACGGATACCCATACATGACACAGCGTAGTCAGCGAATAATTTGGACTTTAGACACACCTTATCGTGCAGACGATAGGAGACCCGTTCCCATGCAGTACTTCCCCAAGTTTCCCAAAAGTGAGTATGTTGTGATAATCCCCGGCCTTGGCTCGTGTGACTGTATCACTTCGGGTATCCTGACCTTTCGAACTTAAGCACTCCGGACTTTCTTGATGACGTGCCCCACAAGGCATAACAGAGATAAATCCCGAGAGATGAACAGTGAAGGAACGATGGTTCCCCCGGTGGTATGGAAGCATTGATTGACCTGGAAGGTGATTATCCCAATCATTCACACTCAGCTCCACACAAAATCAGCCACGATTTTTATTTTGCACTTACATCTATGTGTGATCACGTTTCAAAAATTAGCAAAAATCAGAAAATGAATCATGTCAAACACTCTAATGAAATACCTTCAAAGCCGTTTATCTCGAATGATTTCAAAAAAAAAATATTGACTTCAAATTATATTTCCAAAGCAGTTTTTAAAATCGGTTTCAATCAAAGTCTTCCAGAAAACAAACTTTGTCAAACAGATTTCAAAAATCTACTACTTACAAATGATTTTCAATCAATATTTCTCACGTATGTTATTTCAAAACTATTTTCAAAAACAGGTTTCAAAACCTACTTTTTACAGATGAATTTCAAACAACTTTTTTCATGGATATTATCTCAAACTTGTTTTTGAAAACAGTTTTCAAGCTATTTCCACAAATGTATTTCAAAATAAAATGATTTAGTCCCCATGTTGTGACCCGTTTTTGAAGTTCAACCCACCTTCAAGAGCAGCGGTCATTACCGTGGAGCGTACTAGTCATTTCGTGTTTTCACAAAAGTGGTGGATTTTCACAAAGATTTTATGCTTGACCATTCACCTTCCTTTCTCAAAAAAACGCCCCTCATTTTCCTCGTCGGAGCAGATGGAGCGCATGAAGATCGACAACAATAGTTCGAACCGAAAATCAGAGGAGCACCAACTCGAGTCGAGCAACATGAAGACCAGTAACGGCCGTTCGAGTCTGAAGCTACCGAGGGTCAAAAGATCACCAACCAGTTTCTCTTGATCATAGTGTCACCTTGCTGCCCGAACCCGGAGATGAGCGAACGACCAATCAAGAGCCCGCACACGAACAAGCAGTCAGTCAGAAGCTCGAAGATCAAGTAAAAGAGTTTAGAAGAAGTTTATCTCAAATTCCCCTTTAATGACTTTTTAGAATTGATGTATAGGTTTTCCCTATGATTCTTTTCTCTCTTGTCCATTTCTAAAAAACTGCATGTATAGGCTCATTCCCTCTGAATTTATTTAGATCAATGTGTATAGGGTTCCCACTCCCTACTTTATTTGCGAATGACCGAGCATCAAAATTCCTACCGAGAGAATCCACCACTTCGAAAACACGTGTTTTCAAAAACATTTTTCTAAAACTTGATTTCTTTTAGCACATACGATTTGCTTCTTTCCATTTCCGATCAGTTCACATTCATTAATCATGCATGAATCACGCACCTCAGAAAAAATTGCATAATCACATGTTGCATTCCCAACACATCACACACAAGCATTCATCCCATTTTTTCAAAGCATGCTAACATTCACATTTGTCATATTCTTTTTCTGTTATAATGACTGTGTTTGCAGGTGATTAACCGCGTTTGCCCACAAATGAAAGCGTGACCCTCGAAGTGATAGCAAGAAATACCAAGGATTCAAGCATCTTCCCATTCGACATACCATGTACATAGAGATCAACAACCACAAAAAAAGCAAATCCCAAAAAAAAATCATATTCCAAAAAAAAGCATACATCCAAAAAAAAATCACACATTCAAAAATCCAAAAAAAAATCATACATCCAAAAATCCCAAAAATGCAGGCAGTCACTATCATATCGTGGGACTACCATGCGGGAGTTGTCACTCCCTAAAAGTCCATAACTCCAGGAGCCAATAATCAACCGAATATCATTCCAGAACAATTTCTCTCACATCACACCCAACAGCTAGGCCATCTGCAAGGTCGATATTGACAGGACGAGCTTCATGGACCATCAGCTGGAACTGATTCAAGCGAGACTAGGTGTAACCTTACCATGCATTGCATCCAAGAAAAAGCATAAAAAAAAAACATTCGGTCAAAATCCAAAATCAACCATCTCCATTCATCGTTGTCAGCATTTTATGCATCTATACATAGTAATTCCATATTACCACAACATAATCCATTGTAGATAGTTGCATTTGCATACTTCCGTATCGAAATGACATCTTTGAAAAAAATCTTGAGAGATTGATTGAACAGATTGCGTGAACCACTGAACTCTCGACCCGTCAATGAACACAAGGGTCCAATCAAAATCGGCACCACAAACCAAGTGTGTAGTGTGCGAAGAGTGGTATTTTCCCTTGAATTTCAAATGAGAGTACTGGACAATCCATTGAGTGATGAGGGCAGATAGAGAGATCCAATGGAGGTAAAACCCCGAGCGACATGTGCATTCCTTCAGCACATGGAGAGGCACAATACATAGAGAGATCAGTGTTGATAAACAAGATATGAACTATGATTCATGCAAAGATCTGAGAATAGTAAGAAAACAATCATTGACTAATGAGAATGACGAGGCACTTAGGAATAAAAATCTCCACAAAACCAAAAAGCTTTGACTGCCCTGTACATAATCCCTTGTGAGAGCCTGCTGAGCCTTTCATGATAAACCTTTTTCTGCGAACTCCACAACATGCAACTCACATACACATATTTACTCACCCTTGCAATAGAGGATCTCAAAGGAGCGGAGCCATGGTCTCTCCCCCACCATCTTTCACAAAAACAACAAATAAATTGTTCGAAGAAATCAGTGAGTCATGCAACTCCAAAGTCAAACACAAAAAAGAACACCGAAAATGTTCAAGAAGATCGATGAGTCAATGCAACTCCAAAGCTGAAAGCCAAAATACAAAGCAGAGAATGCTTGAGAAAGTTGATGAGCCAAATGCAATTCAAAAACACAAAATGAGAAGAAAGTTCATATCGTACGCCAGAAGAGGCAAGAAAGAGAAATCCAAACCAAAAGGACCAATGATGTCCCGAAGAAACCGATAAGGGGTTATCGAAACCCGTCTAATCATTCCACCCATGGCAAAGGTGAAACATGTCCTCTATTGCACAAAAGCTCCACAATTCCTAAACAAATCCTCCAGTCCCATGTGACATACATCATACCCTCAACCCCGTTATAACCCAATGAAAGACCCTGACTCTTTAGTTGGTGAGCATTAACTGAAAGTATCGGATCTGAAACATGAATCATAAGCTTCGTGCTTGTTATCAACATGTCCCACCTCACAATACAGGGACTATGAGCGAATGAGTGCGACCTTACTTCACAAGGTCCTTTGAGTGTGAGTGACTCTTTGATCTAAGCCCCAAAACGTAAACAGCTAACCCCATTGCAGGTGAGGAATTTGTGAGGATCGGAAAGTCCAGGACCTCAAAAGAAATTCTCAGGAAAATACTACTCTGAGCATCAAGAGTACCTTCACGACATTAGCACACACGGCCATACTCACGAGAGGTTGACCCACATCCCTCCATGAGGGGAAAGTGATTCACGCATTCCAGTTTCAATAATCACTCAAGATCAAACTGAAGATGTCTTATATCGTAACCTCATACTAATAGAGATAAAGCTGTACCTTCTCTCCAAAACTGCATATGCATTGAATCACGTCTAGCACCTGCATTTTTTCATAAGCACTTCATTTCAACATCTGACTCGGTAAAAGCCTGCCTAGTCTTGTGGAAAGTCAACTTTAGTTTCCGTTATTGAAGCGTAACTTCCTATCAAAGGAAGTCAAGTCGGAGCCATCCTAGGCTATCTTTGAGCTACATCGAACCATTACGGCGCTATCCTGGGCCATCATCAAGCTATATCTAGCCTCTTCGGAGCCAAACTGGGCTATCACCGAGCTACATCGAACCATTCAAGAGCTATCAGGAGGCATACGAAGACCATCCCGGAGCATCCACTGCCATACTCAATCCCTTTCGACACCGCTTCTAAAGCCAATCTGGAGCCATACGGGAGCCACCCTCAAAACATTGGGACCATCCATAGAGCTACACAGGAGCCATCCTCAAGACATTGAAACCATCTCGAGAGCTACACGGGAGCCATCCCAACAGTTCGAGGACAATACAAAAGCCATTCAAATCCCTGTCGGAGCCATTTTGTCACCAAAGACCTTGCTCACAAGTATTGAACTACGTATGGTCTGATCTCAATATGGAATTGAGTACGTAGGCAGCCCGTCTAGGGTGCGACCACAACAAGGGCGAAAATTTCCCTTTTCCCTCGGTGTCATCGAGTGAACCAACCAAAGCGTCGTCATGCTCAATCAGCACAAGGTCATCCTGGAGCCATCCATGGAAAACTGGAACCATGATGGGAACTACCAATAAAGTCATTTAACTGTGTTTCGTCACTCACCCATACACAACCATTCACCCACTACAAAGTCCACAACAAATCTCGTCAAACAACAATGAATCCATCACTGAGCCATCAAACTACTTCACAAAATTTTCACCCAAATCTTCCCACCACAACGAAGTATTTCAATCACATCAAAACCCACAAACCACCAAAATGATCACTTCCCATAAAAAACACACCAATCATGTCAAAACCCACCAACCACCCCGAGACCATTGGTCACACCGGAGCCATCAGTGCATACCGGAGCCATCAGTGCATACCGGAACCATCAACGCATGCTAGAGCCATCTCAGATCCATGAAGCCATGCTGGAGCCACCGGAGCCATCCCGAAGTTTTGATGTAACTCTAGAGCCATCTGCTCACACAAAAACTACACCCACAAACAGGGAGTTAATTCAATTAATACACTGGTTAATCACTTCACATCACATATCATCTGCATATACCCACAAAATTTGCTCACTATCTAACGCATCTCACACCTGCTAGACAGCTATTGTGTACTAGTACGGTCGCCTTTCATTTTTCACCTACTAGACAGCTATTGCGCGCACTAGTACGGTCGCCTTTCATTTTACACCCGCTAGACAGCTATGCGCTACTAGTGCGGTCGAAGTTGAATTCGCACAGCCACGTACGCGTAGGGAAGCTATTGACGCCTTACTAGTACGGTCGCCTTTCGTTTTACACCTGCCTAGAACAGCTATTGCGCTACTAGTACGGTCGCCTTTCGTTTTACACATGCTAGACAGCTATGCGCTACTAGTCGGTTGCCTTTCATTTTACACCCGCTAGGACAGCTATTGCGCTACTAGTGCGGTCGAAGTTTTTCGTTTTACACCTGCTAGACACTAGCCTAGAGTCGCCGCTACTCACGCACTACGTACGGTCGCCTTTCATTTTACACCCGCTAGACAGCTATTGCGCTACTAGTAAGGTCGAAGTTTTTCATTTACACTGCTAGACAGCTATTGCGCTACTAGTACGGTCGCCTTTCGTTTTACACCTACTAGACAGGTATTGCGCTACAGTACGGTAGCCTTTCATTTTACACCCGCTAGACAGCTATTGCGCTACTAGTAGGTCGAAGTTTTTCATTTTACACCTGCTAGACAGCTATTGCGCTACTAGTACGGTCGCCTTGCGTTTTACCACCTGCTAGACAGCTATTGCGCTACTAGTACGGTCGCCTTTCGTTTGACACCTGCTAGACAGCTATTGCGCTACTAGTACGGTCGCCTTTCATTTTACACACGAGACAGCTATTGCGCTACTAGTGCGGTCAAAGCTTTTGTTTTTACACTGCTAGACAGCTTTTGCGCTACTAGTACGGTCGCCTTTCATTTTACACCGCTAGACAGCTATTGCGCTACTAGTGCGGTCAAGTTTTCGTTTTACACCTGCTAGACAGCTATTTGCGCTACTAGTACGGTCGCCTTTCATTGACACCCGCTAGACAGCTATTGCGCTACTAGTACGGGCCTTCGTTTTACACTGCGAGACAGGCTTATTACGCTACTAGTTACGGTCGCCTTTACTTACAACCCGCTAGCAGCTATTGCGCTACTCTCTCTCAATTTTTTTTTCAAAGATGTCATTTCGATACGGAAGTCATGCAAATGCAACTATCTACAATGGATTATGTTGTGGTAATATGGAATTACTATGTATGATGCATAAAATGCTGACCACGAATGAGATGTTGATTTTGGATTTTGACCGATGTTTTTTTTTTATGCTTTTTCTTGGATGCAATGCATGGTAAGGTTACACCTAGTCTCGCTTGAATCAGTTCCGCTGATTGTCCATGAAGCTCGTCCTGTCAATATCGACCTTGCAGATGGCCTAGCTGTTGGGTGTGATGTGAGAGAAATTGTTCTGGAATGATATTCGGTTGAATTATTGGCTCCTGGTTATGGACTTTTAAGGGAGTGACAACTCCCGCATGGTAGTCCCACGATATATAGTGACTGCCTGCATTTTTGGGATTTTTGGATGTGGATTTTTTTTTGGATTTTTGAATGTGTGATTTTTTTTGATGTATGCTTTTTTTTGGAATATATGATTTTTTTGGGATTTGCTTTTTTTTGTGGTTGTTGATCTCTATGTCATGTATGTCGAATGGTGAATATTGCTTGAATCCTTGGTTTCTTGCTATCACTTGTCGAGGGTCACGCTTTCATTTGTGGGCAAACGCGGTTAATCACCTGCAAACACAGTCATTATAACAGAAAAAAGAATATGACAAATGTGAATGTTAGCATGCTTTGAAAAATGGGGTGAATGCTTGTGTGTGATGTGTTGGGAATGCAACATGTGATTAATGTATCAATTTTTTCTGAGTGGCGTGATTCATGCCTCATGATTAATGAATGTGAACTGATCGGAAATGGAAGAACAAATCGTATTTCTTGAAAAGAAATCAAGTTTTAAGAAAATGTTTTTGAAAACCGCGTGTTTTCGAAGTGGTGGATCTCTCGGTAGGAATTTTGATGCTCGGTCCATTCGCAAATAAAGTAGGGAGTGGGGAACCCTATACACCTTATCTAAATAAATTCATAGGGAATGAGCTATACATCAGTTTTTTAGAAATGGACAAGAGAGAAAAGATCATAGGGAAAACTATACATCAATTCTAAAGTCATTAAAGGGGGAATTTGAGATAACTTCTTCTAAACTCTTTTACCTTTGATCTTCGAGCTTCTGACTGACTGCTTGTTCGTGTGCGGGCTCTTGATTGGTCTTTCGCTCATCTCCGGGTTCGGGCAGCAAGGTGACACTAGATCAAGAGAAACTGGTTGGTGATCTTTTGACCCTCGGTAGACTTCACCTAAAACGGCCCGTTACTGGTCTTCATGTTGCTCTACTCGAGTTGGTGCTCCTCTGATTTCGTTCGAACTATTGTTGTCGTCTTCATCGCTCCACATCTGCTCCGACTAGGAAAATGAGGGGCGTTTTTTGTGGTGGTGTTGGGAGAAGTGAAAGGTGAAATGGTCAACATCATCTTTGTGAAAATCCACCACTTTTTTGAAAACACGAAATGACTAGTACGCTCCACGTAATGACCGCTGCTCTTGAAGGTGGGTTGAACTTCAAAAATACGGGTCCAACATGGGGACTAAATCATTTTATTTTGAATACATTTGTGAATAGCTTGAAAACTGTTTTCAAAACAAGTTGAGATAATATCCAAAAAAAGTTGTTTGAAATTCATCTGTAAAAGTAGGTTTTTGAACCTGTTTTGAAAATAGTTTTGAAATAACATACGTGAGAAATATGATTGAAAATCATTGTAATGTAATTTTTTTGAAATCTGTTTGAAAAGTTTTTTTCTGGAAGACTTTGATTGAAACACGATTTTAAAAACTGCTTTGGAAAATATATTTTGAAGTCAATATTTTTTTTTTTGAAATCATTCGAGATAAACGGCTTTGAAGGTATTTCATTAGAGTGTTTTGACATGATTCATTTTCTGATTTTTGCTAATTTTTGAAACGTGATCACACATAGATGTAAGTGCAAAATAAAAAATCGTGGCTGATTTTGTGTGGAGCTGAGTGTGAATGATTGGGATAATCACCTTCCAGTCAATCAATGCTTCCATACCACCGGGGGAACCATCGTTCCTTCACTGTTCATCTCTCGGGATTTATCTCTGTTATGCCTTGTGGGGCACGTCATCAAGAAAGTCCGGAGTGCTTAAGTTCGAAAGGTCAGGATACCCGAAGTGATACAGTCACACAGAGCCAAGGCCGGGGATTATCACAACATACTCACTTTTGGAAACTTGGGGAAGTACTGCATGGGAACGGGTCTCCTATCGTCTGCACGATAAGGTGTGTCTAAAGTCCAATTATTCGCTGACTACGCTGTGTCATGTATGGGTATCCGTAAATACGGGATCCTCTATGAATTTGTAGCACGACATTGGCTTTAAAGACACCCGTGTTGCAGAGGAATCATGGAGAACTGAGCCCATGCAATCTTCAGGGTAAGGCAAAAGGGTGGTCAGACAGGCGGCATACAAGGGTGACTACCCATAAAACCCGTCTTAGACAACGGACCAGGTTGCTGGACACTGAAGGCTCAGAGTTCACTATATGCTGGCTTTGACTCGGATAATGGAGGATATTTTTGGATCATGAGCTCAAAGCGTTGGTCGGAGACCGTACCGCCTCGTGGGTTTTGTTCACTGAGAGAGTGACCCTAGCTCATGGGGAATCAACCGTGGACCGGTTTGGGGATCCCGTGACATCATGGGTAAATCGGGTGACACGAGGAATGCATGTCCTAAGCTACCCACCCCATGCACCCCACAATCGCAATATAAATATGAAAGCAGTAAATAACCAAATGAAGTTAGCACCACCTATGTACTAAGAGTTTTATCTTTGAGATTAGTGATTCCAAATTGGTTGTTTATTAACCTAAAGGGAAGTTAGCTTCATTCACACCTAAGTGTCTCTTTCTAATCGTGAGCTAATTATTAACCCAATTGTTGTCATGTTTGTTGAGGATCTAACAAATCCTACTGTCCTCATCAGATACACACTCAAGTGTGGAATAGAATAATCCTAAAGGCTTGAATGAATTTCTTGAAGGTTTCGAAAGAAGGGGGAAATCCTGACAATTTTGAATGGAGTTCAGTCTTCCTTGAGTTTGAGAAAAACTTACTCAAGTTTTCCCCAGCAGAGTCGCCATTCTGTGGAGGGTGATTTTTCGGTATGAGGGGGTCTATCTAAATATAATCTGACTGAGAAGTCTAGATCCTAGAAAATACCATTCGTGGAGGGTGAAAACCCGTTATTTTGTGGCATCCCTCAAATACCTACTAAATCGTCCGTCTTTCCCAGAAAGCATAAGGGAGAGTGCAAGTGTGCACTATACCCGCTCTCAATGGGCCCCACGCGGACTGATGCCTCTATAAGGCGGAATTGACTAGAGTCGCCACCTAGTTTGACCTAAGATAACTAGGAAGGAAGATCGGGTTCTAAGAACCATTATTGACTCTGAATTACTGCCTATGGATGGGGCTTATCTGATCACACTAGAGATTCTGTGTGGGTTCGCACTGGGTTACACCCCTCGGAAGTGGCAACGACCACGACTTTGGAATGGTGCCCGAGGAAACCTCGGTCTCCAATTGTCGGGATTACCTTCTTTCAAAACCTTTTTAGAGAGATTCATTTAAAAGCCAAGGATAGGATTAGGACAGGGGAAAGAATATGAGTGGATGAGGCGGGCTTTCCTGCCAAGCTAGCGCCAAGAAAAGAATTGATGAATTCGAATGAGTATAGAATGAACGATTGAGGAAAAGTCTGAGGTTGAGTGGATAGTAAAACTTGGAGTCTGATGGTTTGAAGTTTGTGGGAACCGAAGAAGACTTGAGTGTTTGAGAGATACGAGAGCCCCTTAGAGGGGGAAAGGGTTTTTTGTTTTGAATGGGGTCGCACCCTAGATGGGCTGCCTACGTACTCAACTCCCTGTTGAGATCAGACCTTGCGTAGTTCACGAATTGGGGATTTGGGAGTTTTGAGGTTGGTGGAGCTTGAAGATATTTGTAGTGTTTGAGATTTAGAAGGGTTCGAAGTTTCGAGAAGCTTTGGGTTTGGGATGATAGTCCTGTGAGACGCTCGGGTCAGTGAGACATTTGAAACCTTGAGATGTCGAAATCTGTGAGACGCTCGGATCTGTGAGACGCTCGGGTCTGTGAGATGCTCAGGTCTGTGAGACATTCGAATCATTGGAATAACAAAGTCTGTAAGACACCCCGGTCTGTGAGACATTCGAATGTGCGGGGGTAATGATTTTGAGGATGATTTGAGTCCAGGAAGTTGGGAATTATTTGGGGAAATGAATTTATTAGATCTCGGAATTTAAATGGGTTTTCGAAGTGAATGAATTTTTGAATTGATTGAAATTGGGTGAATTTTGAATGATTGGAATGAATGAATTTGAATTGAGATGACTTTGGATTGAATTGAATTTGAATTTGAATTGAATGAATTTGAATTGAGATGAATTTGGAATTGAATTGAATTTGAATTTGAATTGAATTTGGATTTGAATTGAATGGAATTGAACTGAGATACTGCATGGTTTTGAATTGAGTTGGGTTTGAATTGGATTTGAGTCGGGATTGAAAAAATGGTCCGGGTCAAAGTTCAAATTGATTGAGTTTGGGTCGGTCAAGGTTGAGCGGTTCAAATCGGGTCAGAGTCAAAGTTAAGATTGTCAAATTGAAACCCCAGGTCAAAGCTAGGTCAAGGGCAAATTTGGTTGGTCAAAGTCAGACCAGGTCAAATAGGTCAAGGTCAAAGTTGGACCTGATTGGGCCTTGGTCAAGTTTGGGCCTTGGTTAGGTCTTTAGGTTGAATTGGGCCATATTGGGCTTTTGGGCCGAATTGGGTTGGAGTGGCCTCTTTTCTTTTATGGGTTGAATTGAGTTTTTGAATGGGGCCTTGATTGGGATTTGCATCTCGGGTTCTAATTTTGGACCGGGTCAAAATTGAGCTCATAGCCAAATTGGATGATGGGTCAAGTTAAAATTGAGCTGGATTTGAAATTGGGCTAGTCTCGACTTGATCTTGGGCCAGAATTAGGCCTTGGGCTTGATTTGGATGTTGGGCTTGACATTGTTTTTTGGGCCTGATCTAAGCATTGAGCTTTTTTATTTGAAATAATTTGGGCTTTTAGAAATGGGCCAAGATGGGACTTATTGATTTTTGGGCTTGATTTGTGAGATTTAACAAGTGAAAGAGATTGATTTATTGGTTTATTAACTCTTGATTATGAGTGTGTTGAAGGCAAAGGGGGATTCCACCCACATAAAACGAATGTGAGACCCGCCAGACATGGGGTGGTTTCGCATCCTAAGCCCTCCTAAAATGGCCTTAAGGGCTTGTTTTTTTGAAGTTTTTGTTCTTATATACATATAATGGTGGTTAATTTCTAATTTCTAGTTATAGGAGATTATTGTCCCACGAAACGAATGGGAGACCTTAGGTGTGGAGCGATAATAATCCAAAACTTTTCTGTCAGTAAAAAGGTTCTATAGGAAAATAACTAGGGCTTAGATAGAGGTTAGGATTACGAATCAATCAATTGCAGGGTTGCAAGAAGGGCATAGAAGCGAGATAACACGTGTACAATGGAGCATATACAATAGAGCAAAAGCGATGAAACCAAAACAGAGGCAAAACAGAACCGCAATAAAAATTGAAGATGATGTTAAGACAACAAGAATAGCATAACAAAGCAAGACTTTGCAATTAAATGAGTTCGTTTCAAGTGAAGACTAGATTGGAATCATGCTTTGAATCTATTTCTCAAATCAAATCTATGCACAAGGAGAACAGTGATGCTAGAAATATAAATGTTGTTGGTCGTGAGCAAGATGCATTTTAGGTGATAGAAAACTAACCGACGGGGTAGCCTGCCCCCGGTTTATCATTCAATCAAATATGAGATAAAGAAATCCCAACCGAATCCGCAGTCAAACATTCATAATCCTGTCTGAGACATGTGTAACCGAAGGCAATCTCCGCTCAAGTCCGAATCAATAGTGTAAGCACCATCATGATGCCCCGAAGCTAATCCAAGCTCAGTTAAGTCCAACCCATGTCGGACTGATGTGTTTGTACCTCGATCAAATAACAAAATAAAAGGGGTAAGAAGCATACCTAGTAGACAAACAACACAAAAAGATCCAAGTTATAACACCACAAACGGCACAATTTAAGCTAAAAGAAGTGCGCAAAGGGGCCATTGGTTGTCGGGGACTATTAATCATGGTTAAGAAGGCTGAAAAACAACGATTCCCAAACCCGGTTGGAGTAGCTACAGAGTGTGCGACTCCATTGAATGCAAAACCAAGTTCAAGACTTAAAGAATGGACTACAGTTAAACGTGCAACCATGGTGGGACAAATTAACCCAATCACACAAATAATGCCAAGGGCAAATATAATCGAGTCCAGATCATGACAAATACACCAGTGGTGATAATTAGCAAGCAAGCTCAACTTAAATCATTGAAAGCACCGAAGAGTGAATATAACCGAAGTTCAAGCTATTAACCACAGGGAAGTTAAAAGGAACATCTCCTCCAGTATTGTCGATAGAATAACAAACAAAACAGACCCTTCCTGAGCATAATTAAACGCCAAGGTTAAATATAAACTTAAGCACACTAATCTTGAAGGTCCATGAATGGAGCATAATCAGATAGTAATACAGGCAGCAATCGTTCCTGTGTACTCATGAATTAAACACCATATCAAAAGAACTGGATGCCGAGAGTTTCAAAAATGACATGAGAACCCGACACTCGTCCAAAGCAATTAAGAATAGAACTCAACTTAAATGAAGAAACCTGTCAGCATTCAAATGAAACCAGGTGCACCCGTAAGCTCAAAATATCCATTAATTCGGGAAATGAACAAGTTAGAAAGTGACTCAGCAATGTTACGAGTATCCAGCAAGTAATTAGCGCAAGCAACAATGTACACGCATGAAGGATTGCTCAGTTAGCGATAAATACACAGAGAAGAATATCATGGATTTTTTTGCAGAAACAAAAATCAGGACATCAACCAAAGCACCAAAACAAACGATTATGCTGTAAAAAGTGATCAGAAGAGAGGCGTCGAATCCATCTTGGATTGAGCCGCAGTGCAGAACATTAAAAGGAACAGAGAGCAAAACTCCATAACTGAATAAAAAGGTTCAGAGGATGGAGCCCTCCTGATTTTACCGGTGAAATACCAACAAAAGGGAACAAGCTGAACGAAATGAGCATCTCAAATTGTCTTCAAGGAGAGAGGCGAAGAGGAACCTGAAAATGAATGTTTGTACAAAACATATGACTGCTGGGTATAGATTTTAGACGGTGGATTGTTGATGATGATCGATTGATGTCCAAGAGAAAGGTGAATATCAGTTGGATGATAAAATGAGTGATGGAGTTCGATTTTTGCAAAACCGACGCGGGCGTGTGGCCATGACGGCTACTGAAGTATTTTTACAGTTTTAAGGTGGTGGACCCAACCAAGAGAAAGGAATGGTGTGGGTGAATATAATGACTAAGCGGAGCAACTTGTTCGCTAAATGGGTTTGCAAAATACTAACGCGAAGAGAACAAGCAAGATGGAATAGGCATGCTGCAGGCTTACCAACTGGATTTCCAAATCTACGGGTACTAAAAAATGAACAGATGGCCTTGTTCACCAGTTGAACTTGCAAAAATACCGTCATGAAGCAGGCGTAGAGCATGTCTATTCCTTGTTCAACAGTTTGCTATCGATTGTAGGATTTAAGGACAGAATGAAGTCTTCTTCAAGAGCCATAATAAAGACTTTCTGACTCTGGTGTGCGACCGATGTAACAGTTCCTTCCCATTCCGGTGGCCGACCTCAGCAGAGGCACAGACACAAGGAGTGACTGAAGACAGGCGCATAGCATGTACCCTCCTTGTTCGCCCATTAGACTCGTAAAATTACAGTGAGTGAAGAGAGCAGAAGGAGTAGAGTATGTACGCTCTTTGTTTGCCAATAGAAACAAGTGAGTGTGAAGATGATGAAGAGAACAAAAGGAGAAAGTACAGGGAAGGAAGAAATGGAGAATGGCGCAAGGCATGTCGTGAGAAGAGAATGTAGGGCACGGTATGTATGTTCCTTTTTTCGTCAGTTTGGTGAGCAAAAATTACCGTGAGTTTGAAGAAGGGAGAGTTGGGCCTGTATGTTCTTGTTTGTCCAGTTGGGTGAAATAAGATTACCATGAGGAAGACAATTAACAAAGGCACGGAGCTGGGTTTCAAATTACAATGAAGATAAATGAGGAAACGTGGAGCAGATGCTCCTTGTTCGCCAGTTTTTGTTTTAGCCAAAGGAAGAGACAGAAAGGGGCGATGGATGTGTGCTCTCTGTTACCAGTTGGCGTGAATAGAACGAACAGGGCGGAACATGTATGCCCCCTTCATTTGCCAGTTTGAGTAGCAAAACCCATGAATGGAAAATGAGGAAGAGGCAGAGCAGTGTGCTCTCCTTGTACACCAGTGAACAAAATAGAGACGTGGAGATTGCTCCTTGTTCTTCTGCTGGGTAAATGATGGAGTATAGCCGGTGTGTTCCTTGTTCTCCCGTTACGTGTTGAAGAAACTGAAGAAGCACAGCACATGGACGTTTCTTGTCACCAGGGGTTGCAAAACTTGCCGGCGTGAAGAGAATGAGCATGGTGGTGGAGCAAATTGTTCCTTGTTCGTCAGGTAGGTTGTGAAATTACCTTGAGCAAAAGAATAAAGAAGCACAACTTGTATGTTTGTTGTCACCGGTTTGGTAGTAAAAATCCGTGAGTGTAGAGAATGGAACAGGAAGATGAAGGTCTTGTTTTCTGTGTGAGTTTTTCTTGGGACTGAGGTTGAGAAAAGAAATGGGAGGCGGCTGATGCCTTCTTTTGGATCGGTGACTACAGTCCTTGCTAGGGTTCTGTGTTTGTTGCTCTATTTATAGTGCAAGAGTTTTTTGGATAATGAGGAAGCTGGTTAAAAAGAAGGAAAAAAAATATCCCAAAGTGCATCTATCAACACTCGAACTCAGGACCTATGAGCAGTGTACTCAAAGCATTAACCAGTTGTGCTAATAACCGAACTCACTGATAACATGTGAGAAATATAAGAAAACTATGGCTCGGAGAGGATATATTCCCAAAAACGCTAGTGTTTTATACGAAAGAGCAGAGTAAGACTAAAGATGTTTCGCATGTAACAACATGGTGTTTTTTTTTTTAAGACATGAAATAATAAAATGAAGACAACGAACATAAAAATAATAATAAGGCAGTAAAGTAATGAAGTATACATAAAATGATGAAAATAATTCTAAAAATGATAAAGAAAAAGGCAAGTAAAATGGAATACTAATAAGTAAAATACAAGTAAAAGTATAATGAAATGAATAAAATACAAAAGTAATAAAATAGCATAAACTAACATAAAAACGAGAGACAAATGAATATGAGAATAATACAGAACCGACTACATGAAATAAATCGTAAATAAAATGGTAGAACATGAAAATAATAACAAAATTGGATGGGTTTGAAAACGGATGTTTTGAGAATTGATTTAGAAAATTTAACATAAAATGACAGTTTCATTTTGGTACGTACATGAAAAGTGTTGAAAAGAAAGGAGATGACCACCTTATTTTATTTATTTATCTGAATTTTGCTTTATGGGGTGAGAATTTTTGGTGTCTACAGGTGGGGTGTGTAATTTCTCCAAACATCATGGGTGGGGGATGTAATTTCCCAATAAATATTTATACACAAGGAGCAAATAAAATAAATGTTCAAAAACTAAACTGATAATAAGCTAAATAGTTGGACCAAAGTCTCCGGTAACGGCGCCAAAATCTTGTTGTGCAAAATATAAATATACTTTGCAAACTTTGAACAAGAGCACCCAATCGAAGTAGTGCAACAAGTGTCGTATCCACAAATACTTGGAAACTATTCAGCTAGTTACTACTTTAGTAAATGTACACAGAAAATACAGAAAGATAAGTGTAGTAAATGTTGGAGGGTTTTTTGTGGTTTTTGGACAATAAGCGGAAATAAATTAAAGCAATAAGTACCCTGGGATGGATCTTTACGCACCCCCCCACACGTCACCCTTTACCACCGATTATCTATTCACGAACTCAGAGCTAAACAACGCGAAGACTTAATTAACTAATAGCCAAATCATGGTCTACTAATCCTAACCAATTTAGTCAGAAACCAACAGACTGTTCAAGCACATACTCAATTAATAGCGTTAAGTACAAGTTCCTCTAAGTTGCAATGAAATTTATCTCAATACCCTTTGATAAATATCATTGACTTAGTCCCCACGATTTGGGTTTCGACTTTCAAAACCCTATTATAGAAACCCACATAGATAATAAATTGAGAAAAACCCTAAACAACCACACAATAAAATATAGACAAGCTCAACAGCCATAAATACTCAACAATCATCATACATTAAGCACAAGAACTAAAAAAAGAAAAAGCTAGAAAGAGTTTCAAATTTAAAATGAAGTTTTATGGATTTTGGGCAAATCCTAGGTACAAGGAGGATAGTCCTCCATTAAAGCACAAATAAGAAAGAGAGAGAAAGAATTAGCCATAAGAGAGGTTTAGGAAGAGCTTCAATGGTGGGGAGGTTTCTCTCCTTTTTCTTTTTCTTTTTCTTCCTTTCTTTTTCTTTCAACTCTTTCTCTTTTCTTCGTCGTGTGCTACAACTCTCCAATTTTCATTCCTTTTCCCTCTTTCCTTCTTTTATCACACACACGATTTTGTTGCAACTTATTCCTTGTATATAGTCTAGCTTGTTGCCCGAAAACAATTCCGAACATAACTGAAGATTGTTGTAAATGGTGTTTGGGCAAGGAAAGAGCTTTAGTGTTGTTCGGGTGTGAAAATCTATCTGGGCAAGATTGGTCTCCTCTCATGTGTATCTTGCTTCTGTTCAAGCGTTATCCACATGTTGTCCTGATGTGTCTAGCTTGGACACATATATGAATAGTTGTAGCTATGGAACTCCGGCTTCCAACCTTCGACACATGTCGGGACACAACTTGTGCAGGGCTCAGATTTATTGTTACAACTCCGATTCGAGATCCGTTTGTGGCCAAGCGTTGTTTTCTTTGTCTACTTTGCTCCTAGCTAGGTTTTTCCTCATGTTTAAGCAAAATTTGTAAGAACACCAATAAAGTGTATAACTATAGGAAATATAGCTAAAGTGGAGAAATGAGCATGATAAGCATTAATAAAGCACATGAAATACACCCTTATAAAACATGTTATTCACTCATTAACTCTTCAAATAGGCTTCAGTACCTTTTAGTCTTTGAGTGTTAATTTCAGGCATGGGCGAAGTGATCTCAATGTCTAGGTAAGATTGATGTTCTTCTGCTACAGCTCACCCCAAATACTTCATTTCCTTTCCTTGCTTCTAGTGCGATGAGAAAGTTCCTTTGACCTAGTAGCATTCATCGTATGAGTGCCCTAATTTATTACATTTGGTGCATTGAATCCTTTTTCTTTCCATTATTTCTTCCAAACTTGTTGTTAGTATTTGATATTTTTTTTTGCTGCTCCTTTCTTTGGAAATTATGATTGTGATTTATATTGGTCTAGAAGGCCACACTTTCTGCTTAAGTCAATTTTAGCTTCTGGTTGTACTTACAGTTTTTTCTTTTTTTTTTGCCATGGCATAGACACACTCTAATGTGGGAAGAAAGAAATCATGAGTATAACATTATGCATAGTTTGGAAGGTAGGATTCAAACCCAGTCTATCACTCTTTCATTTTCTGTTAGCTTCCACCAACTCTAATGAAGCACCGCACGAGCAAACAGGATATGTGGTGACTTCTTTTTTCATTCCACAATCTCTTCCACTTGGTGTAGTGATTGTTGACATTATCGTCGTTTTGCTCCAGCTTGCGAGATTCTTGTCAAATTGCATATAGCCTTATTTCGCTTGGTTCATTAAATAATGGCAAAGGTTATACCAAATATTTGTAGCAGTAGGGAAGTATATCACTAATTGATGAATGGATCCTTAAGCGCTATGAAAATCCAGCATATCACCACCCCATTTGCTTTGTCCCACACACTTCTTTTAGCTCCTTAGTAGTCACTTCTTCTTATACTTCCCTCAACGTAACCCAGTTTTTGATTTGGAAATCAGGACAACAAAGTGTGTTTCCAATTGAGGAAGCCATCTCCAATAAATTTATAAGCCAGTTGCATTCCGGGTGATCCGATGCATGAAGGTATAACTCATAGGTAGCTCCAGAACTTTCCCTAGTAACACACAACTTCTTCATCTTTCGATTTGGATTGTTTTTCTCGATTATCGGGGTCGCCCATTGGAAAGAAAAAATCAAGATATTTTATGGAATCTATCTGGAGAAATTTAATGATTCATATAGTGAAGATCAAAAATGAAATCCTTAAAGTTTTTCTAGGTCAAAATCGTCTTTGGATAAAAAAATTCACTTTCTTCTTAGGATCAAAATCATCTTTATATCAAGAATTGTTTTGCTTTCACTCATGAAGGAGTTTTTTTGCACTATGTCTGGAATTCCGATGTTCTCATCCTTATCACTTCCTCTACCTAGCAACTAGAGCGCAATGAGAATCAGCGATGATAGATGATGAGAAAACTGACAAGCAGCCATACTCTGGAGAATTAAAGAAAAAAAATTCTTGAACAATGAAGGTTTTGGCTTGTTTTCTCCACTTTCGCTCTTTTTTTTAACATAAACCATATATGTATAAAATGAGGATTACATGCCTAGAAACACTAAAATTAACTTAAAACTAATGTAAACTAGAGTCAGTGGAAAGTTAGACATGACATAACTAGTGGACAACATTGATAGGCCAATACTTCCTAAACCACGACTAACTTGAACTGACCAATCTACTAAGAGCAACCTTGTATCATTAGACAATTGCCTAGACATTAGATTAAGAGCACAACCTTCAAAGTAGGCTGCCTCGAGAATCTCATTCAGCTTTGAAAAAACACCAAAAATCTGGAAAATAAGGGCCTAATGTTGTACCAACAAACTTACCAATGCATGAGATAACAAAAGGATCAAGGAATCCTAACCAAAATTACAACCGACGATTAATCCACCCAACAAACTACACTAGATAAGGCTAACTAGATAGCTAGGGCACTTACGAATCGAGTTCCTAATGAACAAAAGCAAAATGGACACTAAACTGATCAAAAACACCCAAAAGAAACTAATTGCATGATCAGTATCCATAATCATGCAATTAATTAGTCGAAGCTTCATTTTTTATAGTGACCCCGGGGCCACCTCAGAGTCACCTTTTGGACCATCTTCTTCTTACCTTTGCTACTAGTCTAGGAGTCAAGGCTAAGAGACAAAGATGTTTCTTCAACTTGTGGTTAGCTTCTGGAACCCTCATATCCTATAATTCAGCCCTAGTGGCCTCAGCTAGGAAACTGTGAAAAGTCCTCTTCCTCCCCCTCATGAAGACTCTAGCTGGTTGATGTGCTTGTCCACAAGCAGCGGGCAGGGGTCATGCTGGAAACCCTCAAGCCCAAACCTTGAAAGATCTCTGGGCCTCCCTGCATGAGCTCTATGTTATGATGCGGTTCTATTTTTTTCCCAGAAGATCATAAACAATCACTTGCCTATAAGCTCAGAGTCTGGCATAGAGCAAAGATTGTGGGTCTGCATCCTGACAAGGTAGACATCAATGTTAAGCCACATGCCATATGGAGTGTCTTCATTCATATTAGCACGGTTATAAGGGCATGCATCGGTTGTGTGAACAAAGTGACCACACTTTGAACACACCAAAGGCATGTTGTCACAAATGATGGTAAAAACCTAGATACTCCCATCAAGGTAATGGGCATGCAGCGCATGACTGAAACTTGGAGGTTAGGAGCACCTTGATTCGTAAAAACTTAAAGCCCGAGACCATCGAATCCTTCATAATACCAGTGAAATGATCGAGCTTTGATGCCACCCTTTGCGCATAGAGAATATTACAATGAGCTTTTGGGACATTGTAGATGAGGATCCAGAATGGTACCCTTGAAAAACATGCTCCTTAAAAGGTTTCTCAGGCTCCACGACTTGCAGCGAAGAGAATGTTGTCGATACTCCAAGGCCCCCTCACCAAGACCGTGTTCATGGCATTCATAATTATGAACTCATTTAACAGAGGTTAGGCCCAATTTTGCATAATCGGAAACCTCCAAAAGCATACTAGTGATTACGCAGAGTGGTAACCAAGGAATTGGTAGAAATTTCCACTAGGGGAATGAAAGTGTCATTAACCACCATGATTTTCATCTTGTTTTATAGAGTATTGAGGGAGATAGAGATATGGGGTAGAAGACTAGGAAGAAAAGATGGAGTCGAAGAAGTTTTTTGAGAAGGTGATGAATAACCAAAGGAGAAGGCGGGGGGGGGGGTTAAAAATAACCAGAGGGGAGAAGGAGAGGGCAATGATGAGGGAGTGAAGGGACACTCCGCTCGGGTTGACTCCATGCAAACCCAGAGACAACTGACGGTTGTGTGCACGAGGGGTTGAAATGATTGCATGCACATCAGAAGAGCATCAAAGGGAGGGCAAGAGGGAGGATGAAGGCTGCAAAGATCTAAGGTAAAGGTAGGAAGAAGGTGAAGTGCCTTACGTGAGAATCAGGCGGAAATGATTCACCCCCATTCCCGTGAGCGGTGTTTTTTATTATTAATCTTACCATTTATGAGGTGAGCAATCCAAAAGAGTGTTTACACACGAAGAGCCTCCGATTCGAAACGTTGAAGGTGGGAGAAAGTTCTATTTTATTGCAACGAGGAAGGATTAAAATGAAGCTCCCGCTAGTGGAAGAATATGATTCACACTAAAGTCCACAATTGCGATAAAATAAAATGGAAGATCAAATATTCCTGGTAAGCGATAATATCATATCAAGGCATTCAAAAGAATACGCACGATCAAAACATATGAACACAACTAACCATTAGCTGCAACGAGGAGTCCTCTCGCTCTTGATATCATGAGAGAAAATAAGAAAACTATCTATGTATTGTAAAAGTATACCAGTATATCTACAGAGATAGTATGTACAATATATGTGTATCCATTGTATAGCTGATAGTGGACTATACATATACTCCCTCATGTTCAAATAAATGTCGTTTTAGACTTGAGACTTATGTTCAAATTATTTGTCGTTTTAGACTTTTTGTATCTTACTTTCTACTTTTGCCTTTTTCACTTTTTTAATTATTAATGTCATTGAACTCTACTTTTTTGTCTTACAAATAAAGTATATTTACTTTTTTATTCTTCCCATACAAAAGTAAGGACACAATAGTCATTTAAAACTCTTCCTTAAAAAGTGTGAAAATGTCTAAAACGTCATTTATTTTGAACTGGAGGGAGTATATAACAGTGTACCATATATAACAGCCATACATTAGACATTAAACTACATCGTATTGGTATATAACTTTTTAACATAATTATGATAATTTTAATATTAGACTCTAGATGTTACTTGATTATATGATAGAATTTGACTATAATATGTAAGAGCCAAAATTACAAGTGGTACAAATAAATTGGTCATATATATGACAATGGATGACTATCTTTGATAACATCTGGTTGAACTTCGTTAATCTAGATAACATAATATGATTTAAATATTGGCAATATTATGTGAATATAACATAACAACAAATTCACTTTGCTAAAATACACTACTTTTAACAACCAGTCAAGCAACTCATCTTGTTGAGGAATCATGTACTTGTTCTTGGTAGTGACCTATTTTAGTGGTCGATAGTTGACACATAGGCGGAAAGACCCATTAAATTTTGTTCAAACTAAGATTGGGGCCCCAAAAGAAGCCCTTGATGGTCGAATCTTTTCGGACGTCAAAAGATCGACAAGTTGAATCCTTAGTTCTTGAGCTCCATCGGTGAATTTTGATGTGAGACTTCGGCTAGTAAAACACACTAGGTGTCAATTCGATCTTGTGATCAATTACTCGTCGTGGAGGGAGACCCTTAAACAATTCTTGCGACTAACAAAATTGTATTCTAGAAACAGAAAAATAGTTCATGTTTGATTTATATCACTTGTTATATTTTTATCAATGAGTGTACATTTTAGCAATTATATATTTATTTTTAAAATATATCATATACACACTTTTAGACACTTTTCATGTACACAATTTACAGTCTAGCTAAATATAGAAAAACTACCACGTGAGTAAGTCCTAATTGAATATGACCCCGTTCGATAGTCACATTCAAAACATTAATCTCTTTTGTTTATATATATCAGCCATGTGTCATTCTCTTATTGGTTTCCACTTTAACCAAGTGTCAGTAAAAGCAGATATGTCAAGTTATTATTGGTTAATTCTGGTTAGCTTTATAAAGCTTTATACTAACGCAGCTTATGCTGCGTTTCATCGCAGCCAGCGAACGAAGCCTATATATCAAATTATTAATTATGGCTTCGTTCGCTGGCTGCGATGAAACGCAGCATAAGCTGCATTAGTATAAAGCTTTATAAAGCTAACCAGAGTTAACCAATAATAACTTGACATATCTACTTTTACTGACACTTGGTTAAAGTGGAAACCAATAAGAGAAGGACACATGGCTGATATATATATAAACAAAAGAGATTAATGTTTTGAATGTGACTATCGAACGGGGTCTATGGCCCGTTCGTTAACGGCCTTAATGCCATAATTGTGGATTAAGCCGCCTCAATCAACCATGCTGGATGGGACATTCACGCGAATTGTCATCACGTTTTGCAGCATCACCAACTTAATCAAAAAGCTTTATTTACCTGCTTTGGATTTGTCCACGCGATTGTGAATCTTCAACGCTGAGACATTACACATTTACCCCTCAATTTACTGGGTTCTGTACGAGGGCAAATTGATTGACCATGATTCTTCCCTCTTCCCTCTCTCTGTAAACAAGAGGCAAAATAAACCAACCCAGAAAAAACCCTAGGATTTATTTTCCAGATTCAAACACTTTCTTCGTTGCTGCTTTGCTTTGACGAAACCAAAAGGGAAAGGAGAAACTTGTGTTATCGTATAGAATTCTGGTGTTTCCCTTTCGTATGCTTTTGCAAATGTAGAAGAAAAATGGAGTGTGCGCTGGGAAGGAGAAGAAAAGGGGCAATTGTGTCTATTGATCAGGTTTGCTGATGGGAAGAAGCAGCAACGAACGACCCAGTTGAAAATCAGGACTTAATGTGGATTGGAAAAGTGTAGCTTAATGTCACATTAATGGACCCAGTTTTTTACCTCTTGTAAACGAACGGGACCTATGTCTAAAGACGGTTGTGTCCGCTGCCAAAAGAACATGTGCTTCTACACAACACGCATACCAATATACTATAAAAAACGGGTGCCTTTTTCTAATTCGAAACGCGTCGCCTTCGTTTCTTTGTGCTCAAAACGCCACATAGCACTTCATCCCTTGCGGCGTGCACCGTCGGGTCTTTAAAGTTTTTCGTCGTTTCAATTCAACAAATTACTTTCTTCTTTCGGTTTCAAAAAAGGGAAAAAAAATCTTCATTTCGCCGGTGTTTCCACAACACTTGCGAACAGCACCCGCTCCTTTCCTCCCGGTTACGTTTGCCCCGCCATCCAATTTCTCACATCCCATCGTTCCCCGGCTCGTCGCTCTTCTGTCAACCTAGGAGCTGTTAAACATATATCAATTGGGTGCTTCAACACATTATCTGGTCGGATCAGACAACCTTGACATCAACAGACGAAAAGAGTCCCTAGGAAGGAGGAGGAAAGCAGAGGAAAGCTGATTTTTATCCTGGCATTAGCTGACTGCACTCTTTTCTCGGTGAGTACCACCTTACTAGATCCGTTCACGGTTGCTGTTCGGTTGATTCCTTCATCTTGGAACTTGATGTAAAACTTCGTCCTTTTCCTTCATTTTTTTTTTCTATCACAAATGAGCTACCGATTACCCGCTTTGGGAAGATGAGTTTTGGTGGCGATATCTTCTGTGCGAATGCGTGTGAAGACTTGCTTGAGGTTTCTGCTTGACGATGCGTTGCTACTTAGTTATTTTGGATCGTTATGCATTAGTGTGAGTAAGCCTGCAATTTCTGATTTTTCTCCTTTGTGTTAGGGGGTAAATTGGACTAGGAGTTCAGAACATGAGGTAAAATTGTTGAACTTCGAGGACATATTGGGGATGAACAGCGACTGATATCCAACAATCTGGCCTACAATGTAGAGACTAGGCTTTTATGTTCTCTTAAGAAGTAATGAACAGTGTCTCTTTGTGGATGAAGACGTGAATATCTTCATAAGTTCAGATACTTGCAGGGTGGTTGCAACTTTCGGATAAAACTTTGATTGATGGTTCGTCAGACATGTGTATACTTTGGTTTTAGATTATTTGCCCTCTATGAAAGGAATTGCAAAAACTGGCGCATTATGTGATGTAGTTTTGATCCCATATGCGGTATTCGCGTTCTTATTTACATAGAACCATAGTATTTGTGCTCTTAGGAGGTTGTATTTGATCGTTACAGTGCTCTTTCAGTTAAAAGGATATGTTATGGTTCTCCATGGTTGTAAATGAACTTAGAGATTTAACATTACATGAAAGATAGCGTTTTATACATGATACTTATAAATCCGTGAGCAAAACTGTCTCAAATAATAGAGGACGCAACTAGTTCTTTTAAATTCAATCTTGAGATGACTATATTCAGGTGAAGTTTTATATGATGTAGAAATGTTCATTAGCAAATTGGGCATAATAGCTTAGAACTACCGAAGCATATTTACAAGCATTTTTGGGTGCTTATGCTCTTTTATCTTCGTTCACAATGTTTCAAGTTGTTGCTATATGCGCTTTTAAAATGCATGCTGATTGCTTCCAGTGTATTGTTTTTCTTTTTAATACTTTTTCTTGAATGCACCTGTTGTTGGATCTCAAGGCACTGTGATAGTTAAGGTGTGAATGAAAAGTGTCTTTTGGTGGTGTTGTTACACACTTTTCTCCTCAATGCCCAACACTCTTCCTTTCTCTTTTACCTTTTTGCTTACAGCCCATCATTTTTACTTGATCGCCTCATTCCTCCAGCCGCCTTTGAGTGAAAAGTTGAGTTTGATTATACCCCACAGAGGCAGATGTTGATAGAGCATGGACAACATTACAATGGCACAATTTTATCCACTCTTCCAAAGATTTTCAGCTACCCACAAGATGTATTAGAAACTTATGAGTGGTGATCAGGGTTGAAAGGTTTATCAAGCTTGAGTCTCTGAATTTCTACTGAACCAAAATGTGTTTCAATGATCCATAAGAGGCTCTGTTGTGCTAGAGATAATGAGTGGGGTTAGACGAATAGTAATAGGTATCAGAAGAGTCTCCAATGGCAGGGAGCATCCTGATATTACCAGGGTATGACTATGATGGCTTCTACCGAGAATTGATCATGTTTTCAAATTGTAAAAAAGTGGCATCTTGCCCTGTTTTATACATTAGCACATTGAGTCCAATTGCTTCTATTATGATACATACTCAATATGTCTGCCAAGTTTATCAAAAAATTAAAAGATTGATACCACAAGTCAAGTAACTTTGTTCACACCCCATATGAGTTTATGACGAAGAGAATATAATTTTCGAATAAAAGACATAGGAGGAATGAATTAATCAAACAAGTATCTTTGATAGTAGTACTCCTGTCGATGAAGGTCCTCTACTGATTTTATTAATTGAATCTAGATCAATTTATGTATTATCTAGACTCGATCTGAACCTGAAAACCTGCTCGTTTGACCTGCCCGACCAAAACCTGAAAATATCTAAATATATTAAACCCAAAACCCAATTGACCCGAACCTGAAACTGGTCAGAACCTGAATAACTCAGAATAATAGTGACCTGAAACTGACTTAAACTCGAATGACCCGAATAACTGGACTCGAACTGAACCTGAGAACCCCGCTCGTTTGACCTAAACCCGACCAAAACTTGAAAATATTAAATATATTAAACCTAAAACCCAATTGACCGGTACCTGAACCCAATTGACCCAAAAAATAGTGACCAAAAACTGACTTGAACGACATGAAATACTAGTGTCTCAAAATTGTCCGAACCTGAATAACATGAAATACTAGTGACCCCAAACTGACACGAAGCCGAGTGATCCGAAATAACAATGACCAAAACATGAATTAACTTGATCAAACCTAAATGATGATCAGAATGGACATACTCCTGTTTCATCTTGCTACTTATGCTGCCACAGCTGTATATCATTTTACATATGACTTCTGCTTTGGCACTGGATCTCCTTTGTGGCCTTTTGTTAAAGTTAGGTTTAGAGCTTTCGATTGAAAGACTCTACTGTCCGCTCTGCAGCTTCAGGCATCTTTGAACGGATCTACTCGCTGTAAAGGTGAAGAGGACATGGGTGCCAGGCTTGACACCAAGTATTTGCCTGGAAATTGTATCCCAGTGGATCAGGTGTGTGTGAAATTTTAGTGTCAGTGAATTTCCATCTTTCTTTTCTGGTCTATTTTATTAACAAGGTGGTGGTGGGTGCAGGTTTTACGAGTGATGTCAGAAGTTGTAACAATGATACAAGTCTTCCTCGTGATTGGATGGTGTATTTAACAACCTGCCTTATTGGATATCCGGTGGATGTACAGGTCAAAAATGGATCTATATACTCTGGAATATTCCATGCCAGTAATGCAGGAAGGGATTTTGGTATGCCTGTCAGTGATTTCCGAATTGTTGATGATGTTCATTATGAGAAAGTTATCGTTTGAAGTGGTGTTGATGATTGAACACTCTCATTTAGCTTTTGTTGTGTTGTATGTTTGTCTTATTTTCAGGAGTTGTCCTGAAAATGGCTCGTTTATTGAAGGACACTTCTAGTAGAGGAACTCTGCTTGCTGCTGAATCTTTTAACAAGTCTCCATTTAAGACCTTAATAATACCAGCACATGAGCTTGTACAAGTTGTAGCAAAGGTAGCTGCAACTTTGCTGTTTCCGTGTATTAGAGCTTACTATATTTTGTAGACTAACAAAAGCTTTATCCATACTGAGACTGCTATCCTTATAATCTGTAATGGCAACTATGTACTTAAATTGATTCTTTCGTGTTCTAGCAAGGTAAGGCTGTATATATATGTTATAGTGAATAAACATATGTGGGTTTGTTGTATTAATTTGTTACAGGATATCCCTGTTACCAGAGAGGGCATAAACTGTGAGCTCCTTCTTGAAAAACAAGACCTTCTGCTGGACTCCTGCATCTCGAAAATCAGACAAGCTGACGAAGAGAGGGAGCTAAAACCTTGGGTGCCAGATGAAGATGTGCCACAGCATGCAAATCTGGACAACACTTTCACTCGCCATCGGATCGGGTTGGTATAGTAACCATCACGGATTATATTTCCTAATGTACATTAGATATTAATTAGAGCTTGATTGTTTCGTAGCTAGTAGAAAGCTCTATAATGTACTTTGAATCTTATTCTAGCTATTGCATCACTTTTGTTTTTGGTACTTCTGAATATCGGAAACAATAGGAGCTGGGATCAGTTTCAAGTAAACGAACAACTATTTGGCGTAAAAAGTACCTTTAATGAAGAGATATACACAACAAAGCTGGAAAGGGGTCCTATGACATGGGAGAGAGAGCAGGAAGCAACATTGAGTTGCTATGGAGATTGAGGGTGAGGACACTGATGATCTTCACCTAGCAGAGGTAAGCAAGTATTGCGTGCATAGGTTTTTTTTTTTTGTATTATAGTTCTTTTGCTTTGCAAAACTCTGAGTCATTGATATGTCAGGAAAGAGGTGTAGATCCCCACAATAACATTGAGATTGATGAGGAGACTAGGTATTCTTCTGTGTTCAGGGGAGTTGAGGACAGTGGATATGGGAGATGAAGGTCTTGGGGTTTGATTCACGCAATGCTGATACCTTTTGTGATTCTTCTGGTCCTTCTACTGGAAGGACTTTAGCCGATGTGGCTTATGAGAAAGCTCATCACGAAGATAGCACTTTTGCTAGCACATCATTAATGGTATTATTACAAGTCATTTCCACTCTTTCTTTCCTTTTATTTGGGTTGTATTGCATCAGAATTCATTGTTGTATATTGCCATGATCTACTGTGGAGGGGTTGGCATTGTGGCATGGGCTGGAGCAAAACTTTTGAAGTGAATCCTGTCATTCCTTTATTGATTTTTTTTTTAATTATGACAAAGCAGAATGATGTTGAGTCTTCCAGCAAACTGTCAACAGAGAACTCTTCTACCCTGGTTCTCCAGCAACTCAGCGTGATGATGGAATTAGCAATGCAGTGGGACATGGTATCAGGTATGCTCTATTTACTACCTTCTCTTTTTTTTAGTCTTTCTTTCTCTCTCTTTGTTACTTTCCTTTCTTTTCTTTTTTTTTTTTTTTCAATTTTCCGCGTGTGGCGGTTGAGGAAGCAATGGTTTATATCATATGTTTTCTAATTTGATTCTGCCTTCTGATTTGAAGTACCACTCAAGCAGAGGCTGAAGAAATCTCCAATTCCAAGGATTCCATAAGAGAACTGGTGAGTTGGTAAATTATGAGAA
Organism: Limonium bicolor; assembly: GCA_023374045.1. Lineage (NCBI taxonomy): Eukaryota > Viridiplantae > Streptophyta > Magnoliopsida > Caryophyllales > Plumbaginaceae > Limonium > Limonium bicolor. The sequence continues at coordinate 17,613,115 of CM041781.1, forward strand.
TTTGGGTCACTTTTGTATATAGTCTTCACTGAAACACAGTGATATGTTTGTCGGCCTCATACAAATGACTATCCATTTCTGCAGTTATTGGAGGAACATCAAACTTGTGAACTGAAGGTGATTTTCAACCTTTTTGGCAAGATTTTTTCCCTTTGTGGATGTGAATAAGTTTTACTTATCTTTCTTCTCTTTTTGACCAATAACCCATTTTCTCCTTCAGTTAAATACAATATAATGCCTAATCTCTTATTTTATTACGATTTTCGTTTCTCGGGCTATTGTTGGCAAGCTATCATGTATAACTATGTTCCTGGAACTAGAACCATGTTGGTCTATTTGTTGACGGTGTGGTTTATTTCCTCTTTGCTTAGTATGTATCATGGGATAAGAATGGGGGTTTCTCTATCACCGTATTTGTCTAATTGAATGAACAGATGTAGGCTTGCTAGCTTCTGCAGTAAAAACTGAACATATCTCCACTAAACAAGTTCTTTATCCTTGGGCAGCTGCTGATTCTGTAGTGATGGGTCAAGGGAAACACAATTCTGAAGCTTCAGAAGATGTGTCTGGAAATGTGCGACCTGTAGCAGAGCTGAAAAGTCATCGTGGTCAGCCTACAACTCTTGCCTCTCCTATTTCATTAGGAGGCAGTGGCTCCTCTGCTTTGAAAGGACCTGCTTTATCTCCTAGTTCTTCAGTTGGATCATTGTCTTCAGAAAAGTCATCAACCTTGAATCCACATGCTAAGGTTCCTGCTTATTCATTTGATGCGTTCACATACGGGTGGCAGTTACCTAAGATTTGCAGCTACAGATGTACAAGAGTTCTTTGTTACCAAAAAATTGATATTTATATTGATCAAAGGATATAATGAACCTTATTATATGAAAAATCTATAATTGATGAACAGCCCAAGAGTGCAACTGTCCGGCAAGAGATAGCCTCACCCTAGCTGCTTGGATTATCATTTTCCCCTTTTCCATGCTCTTATTTTTAATCAAAATCCCCAAATCTACCATTCAATCAAAACAAGGGTTGTATCATGGTGTAGAGGGGTGAGCTATAGCTGCAAATCTCCTTGGAAAGAATGCACATATTATAGAACTCTCGCTAATTGATATATGAATTGATATAAATTGTCATGGGCAGCAAACTGTATGCCTTTTCTGATCTGTTTATAGTGTCTGCCTTTTTTGGCAGGAATTCAAGTTCAACCCAAACGCTAAGAGTTTTGTGCCATTACCGGCTCCAGTGAGGCCCATGTCTCCTGTGGCTGACAACTCTTTTACTACCCTCCTAACATGCCTGTTGTGCAGAATATGCATGGCATGCCGGTTGGAATCGAGGTAAATGACCAACTACGTTTACCTTGATCCAACGTATTGTCATCGCGGTTTCTGATAGCACTCATTGTGGTTTGTGGTTTGATTTTCTAAAACGCTTTGTTGGTACAAAATCGTCATTGTAATTCATTAATGTACTCCACATGCCTTTAAGGTGCTTATTTTGTGGCGTTAAGCAGAAGCTAGGTTTTTTTTAATCTGTAAGCCTTTTGCCAGACTATACATCCTGTGCGTTATCTGATTCATGTATATTTTGCTTGATTGGTATTCTTTTGAAGATTGGACCAGCGTTTCCTGGCCCTCCGCCAATGATGTTCAATCCTCATGGACCGCCAATGCAAGCTCCACAGACATATTACGCTGCGAACCAGCCTCAGGTATGTCGATCAGAGACCTTATGGTCGCGTTTGAAAACTCTTGTAGTTTTCCTTTGTGTGACGTCTCTTTTTTGTTTTATATTTTTGACGTCTCGTTTAAACATCCTTTTCCAATTTTCTCCTTATCTCCTTCCCTTCTTTCTCATCTCTAACATTGGCAAACGGCTGCATTTCCTGAGCCAGTTAAATTAAAGCTCCAGTTTTTACATTATTAAGTCAAACCACGTATTAAAAATCAACTTTTCCACTGAACATTTGTAGTTTGGCCAGCATATGATGATGGCTCCTCGGCAAGTCATGTACATGCCGGCATATCCGCCCATGAGTGGTCAGCAGGTTTGTCTTTTGCCTAAATCTATGGCTTTTTTGGAGGTTGATTGTATGGGTATCCTGAGAGGACAGTTCATGTACGTTGGGCAATTCAACTATTACTTGTCTTCGAGTAGCCCTATCTTAATGTCAAGCCCACTTTGCTTTTGTTGTAACAGGAGATGTACAACAAAGGACGAGACTATTAAGCCCATTGCCCAGTGGTGTATGCCTGGCAGTTCAGCTTTGTCCGCCTAGTTGATTGCTATTGTCTGATTCCTTGGTCCAAGAGTTGATCGCTAATTATCTTATTTATTTTTTTTACAAATTTGCTTTACATCCTTTTAAAGAACATTTGTACTCTTGTTTGTAGCAGTAGCAATTGTTGTTTTTATTGCGAGTGTAGCAGTAGCAATTGTTGTTTTTATTGCAAGTGTAGCTGTAGCATTTCGGGTGTTTTTATGTATGTTCGTCTCCTCCGTGCATTGTCTGTCTTCAAAGTGTTATTGACCCTCTGTTTTTGTAGTCGGATTTGCGTCTTACTTTCTCAAAAAGGAAAAAAAAGAAGTGGACAAAAATCGCTTCAACTGAAAAGCTCTTTGACCTCGTTAGCTTCTTAATCAACGTTTCATCAATGTTCTTTGCCAAAAAAATCTAATAAAAAGTAAATCAGCAGATTGCAGTGGCAAAATAGTTAAGAACTATGCACCACATTAGTCAGAGCGTCCCAAAGACAGAATGTATCAACAAAATGTACCGTCGATTATTTTCACAACTACCAAATGACTGACGATAAAGTTACTGGATATAAAGGCTTTGTATTATAAATATTACTATTTGGTTGTCGAATCCTAAATTATACTCCCTCCGTTCAACAATAACTGTCATTTTAGAAACTTGCACACTTATTAAGAAAAGTAGGACAATGACGCATGTGCCCTTACTTTTTACTTTTCCATTTAGATAATAATTACTTTTATATTAAATAGTAGGGGTAAAAGTGGAAAGAAGTGTGTCAAAAAGCTAGAATGACAGATATTTTTGAACAAGAATCACATCCTAAAACGACAGATATTAATGAACGGAGGGAGTAGTAAGTTGACATGTAATGACTTGGTAGACAAGATTGTCAGTCATGGATGTAGTGAGCACTTCCATGATAAGTTATCTGTTTGTTTCAATTGAATATATTCTGGATTTGGTTCATTGTTGATTCGTGCGGCAGGACAAGGCTTGGATCTTATCAATCCATCCAAACAAGCTATAACCAAATTGGTAAGATTCAACATGTTCAAGCCAATTAAGTTGAATGGGTGAGTTTGGTGAAGTGCTGAGAGGTGGAAACAAGAGGATAATTTGTGGAGCTGGTGGAGTTAGACACAGAGGAATGAGAAGAAGAGCCTATACCAGATTGAGGGGATTAATTAAGTGCGTGTGGGATTAATTTATTCTGCACTAAACTCAGTTACAGTATGGGATCGTCTAGTAGGAAGCCACCATTGAAACTAGGGAAAGAGTGAGAATGAGTAAAACATGATGCAAGGTCAAAGAATACCTAGTGATTTTTCCTCATCTCTTATGCTAATGCATACTCTTTAAGTTGGCTATGATAATAGAGTTCTAGAGCTATCTAATCTCATTAGTAAATTGTGAGATATTTTAGGGTATGATGAAGGATACAATTTGTAAGAGGTGTCACTCCCTCCTATCGCCTCTTTCGTAATAAAGTTTGTAAAATTTAAGCTAGGCCCTAAAATTTTGGATGAACATATATTTTACTTGAGGACAAAATATCGTGTGGTTATTTGATTGAAATTTTCAATGACTAGGATTATAGGCAGTTTTACCACATTTTAAGTCTTTAAGCCATAAGCTCATGAATCCTTTTATCTTTCTCGTTTTCTACTTTGAGATTAACTAAATGGTTTGAAATCGAGTGAAAAGGAAAAATGACTTCATCTGGAGCAAAGGAGACAGAAGAGATCGAGAGTTCAAAATCAAGTGTCCCGTCCGATCTTCGTATGACGCCCTCGATGATGCTGATGCAGCAACACCTGTTGCTCTTAAAATCAAGTGTCTACTTTGAGTTATCTGAACTAGCCGCTACTTCAACCCGACTCCGCCAGGTAATGAGACCCCAGTGAAATCATATAGCGACAAGAAGTCAACAGATGGAAACATAGAGTCCGCACATACGTGTCAAGTCAAAAAAGAAAATGAATAACTTCATTACAAAAACCAAACTAGAGCAACCCTTTCTAGTAGAAGCCAACCCTTTCATCTACCCTAGCCAAAACCCAAACCACGAGCAATTCTTAGGAAAAGCCGACTACCCATACCAATTTAGCAAAATAACGGCAACACAAGTAATAAAAGAGGAAGTATATTGTTGGACGTGGGTCATACCAGTCATGCCCCGCAAAATCTTCATGTCGCCCCCACTTTTGCTCCTCCACCCTTCACCTTTTCTTAGACCACTTTATCCTTGCACACAAATTACGAAGATAACACCCGGAATCAACAATAAGATTCCTGATCGGATCCCTCCAAAGCGACTAGGGATTTGGCCAGAAATCTAAACCACCAATCATTTCGTAACGTTGCAAAACTGCTCTTTCATTGCGGTAAAAAACTATCAACGTTTTAGAAGACAAACTGGTATAAATGCTTTAATACAGATTCATAAGTTTAATCTGGATAAAAGGGCGAGCAAGCAAGCAACCCCAACAAACAGTACTGTATAACAAAATTGTAGGGTGGAGACAAAAACAAACCTAAAATGAAACTATCAAACTATATCCACGAATAACCTACACATTAGGGTAGCAACAGCTTCAGCTTCCAACGAGTCACAAAGGAAGCGTATCAATTCACAAGTTTAAGCTGATTAACAAACAAGAATCAACGGACAAAGGATATCTACCAACTGAACTGACTGTAAGAACTTTGTTCCTTTTTTTCTGAGTCTGTCATACCACCTTAACTAATGTCTCCATACCTAACTGATACAAATCATGAAATCAAGACCGGACTCTCTTGTTCCTGCATGATGGGCATATGTACTGCTTGATATTCTCAGCGAGAGCTGGAGTGATCCTCACACACTTGCCATGGAACCAAGTTTCACATATATCACAGCAGATCCAAAATACATCTGCTCCATAACTCTGCTCACAGGCCCCACAAAGAGTCTCACCATGCTCATCGTCTTCTTCATCAACGTTCCCCTCTTCCACTTCTTCCTTCTTCTGGTTGGTAGCCTTTAGATACCTTTTCTGGGAACCATTTTGCTGAGTTTCACATAAAAAGAGAAACTCAAGGTCCATAGAGTACTACTAACACTTTATAATTCATTAATGGCACGTAATGAGAAAAATAATTTAGCAACAGTATTAAAGAATTTCACTAGCTTTACCGCTTTAGAATTTACTCTAGACTTGTTATTGGTTCCATGATTCGAGTTCGATGACTTCTCTTTCACTTGTTTCTTGGCCGTTCCAGTCACAATCTCAAATATAGTGGGGAGTTCATTTATCATGCTAAAAAGTCGCCTCCTGCATAACAAAGAATGTTGTTATTACAAGCTCAATGTCTGGACTTGCAATATATAATTGCTACCTTTTCTAACAAGTAGCCAGCAGCAAAAAAAAAAACTCCCTTCTAAATTTGATATCTGAACCAGACATTTTGAGAATTGGAATTATGAGCATCAGTACCATCCACCATATCAGCTACAAGAAGATAACCAATCTAATATATAACAAATTACTTTATGATATTCTTTTCAGAAAATAATGAAATTCGTGACAAAGATGGGTTCTATACAGTACTTGAAATGGAAAAAAAGAAAAAAAAAGCATCCTTACTTATACCAGAAATAAGATATCAGGTAGTTTATTAACCAATCTCATGCTGGAGCACAACAGCAAAGATAGCAAACAGACCAGAGTAAAAGTTTCCTTGGCACAAAGCTGACTCCCCAAAGAAATCCACTCACATGGGAACACGAGGTAGGAAACTTTGTTTGTATACCATAACATACAGCTCCAACATAGTTCTTGGATTATGACTTAATGCAGAACAAATTAGACCAGGGAACTTGTCCTACAAATTCTGCCTAACTATTGAGATCCCTTATTACCAAATGCTACGGCGGAAAGAAGCTTATAAACTAAAGGCTTAATATATTCATAATGCATGAGACGACCCATAAGACATCCATCAATTGTCAATGTAACATTATAAGTTCAAACTGAACAGCTAGTTACAAAAAAAATCAACATCTACCTGTCAGATTTATCAAATCCAAATCTAGCACCAAAGTAGAAGGCAACAGAAAGCAACCATGCATCACTGTGAACTGCAACCAAGGCTAGCCAATCCTTGTCTTGCATACCATCTCGTGCAAAATTAATACCCAAAGCAGGCTCAGGAAGCTCAGGGGGACTTCCTCAGCTGGTAAATTGACCTCCCACTGCTCACTAGGAAACCCATACAAGCACAGATTTTCTTTCTCTGCAAAGAAATATACCTGAAGTTACAAGGAGATAACAGGTAGAACAAAAACTGAAGGGGGTCATACAAATAAGAAATGCTGCTTATTGATTCTTCAAAATAAATCAAACAATTTGAGATAGAATTAGAGAAATAACAGAAACCAAGGTCATTATCCAAGAGAAACGACAATAACCTCCCAATTCTTCAATAAAGAAAGCTGACAGTTTCAATTTTTTTTGTAGTTACGGTAGTTGATAGGTTTCGAACCCAGGACCATTGGTTCTAAAATACCATTCCTCTACCGACCAAGCCACTGGGGTTTGGCAGCTGAACAGTTTCATATACACAATGGTTCAGATTTTGATTGGAAAGTCGAGCTTGGATGATAAAATAAAGTGAAAAAGTCGTACATTCTGACAACTAGAAAACTAGGGACTTTGCTCAGTAGCTTTACTATACACAAATTGGTACTGTGCATGGCAATATTTACATTGTCAGTCATTCTATTTTTGTTAGCCAGAATGAGCCTTCTTTTTGGTTGCCAATAACTTGCATTGGCTACATCAGGTTTGTAGTGCACACACAGGAACTTTCCTTCCAGGATATGGAGACTTCTATCAGATAAGTCCCTTGCATAGTTTGGTGGGAATTAACATCTGTTCCAGGGTCAGCAGTTATAAGGTGAGGAACGGTTGATTTTACTAATTTACTTATGAGCCACTGATCACTTGTGACATTAGATAGTTGACATATTTTCACGAAAATCGGGATTTATTATCAATTGGTTTGCAAACTCTAGAATTTTGGACCTTTTAGGATTATGGATCACCTTGAAGGTCTCTTTGATAAACAAGTTTCCAACAGATGTCAGGTTCTTTGAAAACTTCAGAAAATGTGTCTTTTGAAGATGATTCCAAAGCTCGATGAGCGGAGTGAATGATTTGCAATTTTACAGACGTTTCAGGTAATGCCCTAAAAAGAGCAGGGTACCGGGCAAGGCAGTTCTCAACCTACAAGAGCAGATTAAGGTATCTTTCAGCTTCATACTATTACTATATTATGTCAGAGGTCATTTGAATAAAATGTCTCACCTGGTTACAAGCAGATAAGGAAATTTTGGTACAGTAGATAGCACACAACACAATTTTAAGTAGACAGGAACTTCCGCATCTGAAGGATAAATTAATAGCGCACAGCACTGCATGTCTGTTGAAGGTTTCAGACCTAAGCTATGTCTTTTAAATAGAAGAGCACTGTCTGATTTGCTTACATCTTAAGTTGCATTATGTCATGTCATCTAATTATTTAAAACAGCCTTAAAAGCTCCTTAGTTTTCTTACACTTAAATGTTGTTTATGCCAATTCTTTTCCACTACTAGCATTGATAACATTAACACAACATAACTGTTACATACAGCATACTGTTACTTGCCATGTATTCCTTATTGAGTTTGTCAATCATATTTAAATGCAACATAAAACAACAATTTATATCATTTCTCTAATCTCACCTTTCACTCCAATCTTTCTGAAATGGTTAAATAAGAAACACGTCACAATTGAAGAATTTACCATGTCTTAAGTTTTAAGATTTTTTTAAAAAAAATATAGCCAGTAGGGCACAATACGATTGACAAATGGATCAAGTTGGTGGTAGTCCTAACATGACCAAAGAACCAATGTGTTAAAATTTCAATCCACCCATGCAAAGCTAGAATTCTACTATCCAAAACAAGATGTCATTCCCAACAATTCTATGTGAGGAGCACATTTGCTGATTAATATGCCAACCCTAGGATAGAATTTCAATTCTGATAAATATGCCAGGAGCACATTTATTTAAGCATAGCCTTAGGGTGAAACCATTCTACTAAAGAAGCACTATAAGTTTGGACAAAGGGTGCATATTTCAAGTATCACATTTTTGGTTGCAACTTGAGGGCTGATCGCTCATTTAATATGAAAAACAGAAATGTCAAGGTTTGGTTTCAGCTTGAGTTCAATATGCTACTTTTATCATTTCCTTTTATATTGAGAGAATAGCACACAGTTATCAAATGGTTATGAAGAATTCTTACATCCCCATTTCCTGATTAATGAGTCGTATACAGCTGAAACTAGGAACTATTCCCTTTTTGGACATGATAGGCTGCTTCTACACTTGTTTAGTGACCACTACACAAGGAATAATGTGTAGTACTGTAGTTACTGACCTATCTAGCCAGCTGCTTCTACTAATTCCTTCGTCCTGTACTAAGCAGGTAGCCAGCCACAGCGCCCATGGTTATCTATCATTGCAGATTTAAGAATTGTGATGATTTTTTGAAATCGGTATTCTTTAAATACTTAGTTGGATTCTAATAGGTAACAGCTGTATCTTACTATCGTATCGTCACTAATGGTCAACGTCCGCCTTGTAGAGTCGTTTTTGTCCCACATTCAAATCCTATTTAGTGGGCACACGACTCCAGAAGCATATACAAAAACGATCCAAATGGGAGTAAACAAACATCATGATAACTCCCAAGAGCATGTACAAAAGCAGACGGAGTTTTTTTGGAGAGGGGGGGGGGGGGGGGGTGAAGAGAGAGGCCTTACCAGGATCACACTGTTGGTAGAACTCGGCAACATCTGATAGATTTAAACAAAGTGAAAAGGCAACGTTCAATAAAAACTTAGCACAGCAAAAACTGAAAGTAAACCTCGCCGACTCTAGAGCAAAGTCGATACAAAAACTACGTTCTTACACCAACTCCCTTAAAAAATAACGAGGAAATAATTCAAAAACCGGTAACAGACGGAAAAACTGAAATCGAAATTAACAGAAAAACGAGAGGATGAAAGGAAACCGGTAGTGAGAGCCTTGATCAGGGCAGTTCTTCGACCCTTGAAATCCCTAAACACTTCTTCCACCGTACGAGGATTGTACTACTGCGCTCCTACGTCCATTTCTGCGCCTTCTAGAAGAAAGAAAAGAGAAAAGAAGCGGAAACGGTAGCACCTGCACTTATTTGGAGAAATCGGGCGAAAAACCGCGAAGGATCGAGTTGAAATTATGAGGGTAGAGCACGGTTCTGGAAGAAAGGGGAGAAATTCCGCCTTTACCAACAGCAAGAGCAAATCATAGCCCTCCAAAGCAACCAAAACAAAAAACCCAAATTCACGGCCAAGATTAATATATCCATATATAATATATAGGCTCGTACCTCCGTAGTAGCATTGTTTTTCGAAAAGATATATCCATAAGTAGCTAAAGTTATGAAAAGATGGAGAATACAAAAATAACTTATTTGTCCTCTTTTTTCATAATTGGCATGTCGGTTTTTCAATTCGCTCAGTTAAAAAATGATCATTTTATTCTTGTTTTAAAATGTTGTTAAAATTATAAATTTATATCCATAACTTGTGACATATTATTAGAAACATCCAAATTTCATTATATAGGAGGGTGAATATGTTATGAAATCATATTTAAATTCAGAAATCATATAGTAAGAGAGGGGAAGAGGAAATGGTTTTGAAAGGTTGGAAGAAAATTTTCAGAAGGAAGAGTAAAAAGGACGGACGAAATAATGAAGGTGACGATGTAGAGATCTTCGACGAGTACACAGATGATGTTAACATTGACGAGAACTTACGAGGGGCCCATCTTAGGTATTTTTCATGTTTTTTCACAATTTAAGTTTAATTAGGTACAAATGTAGAACAAAATTTGATAAAAAACAATCAAAAAAGGTAAAAATGAAACCCGAGAAGTAGACGTTGACGCCAGCGTTGTCGGCCACCATTCTCTATTGGCGTCGGCGGCCACTGCTTCATCTGGCCATCGGCGCTTGTCCTTTTTTGTCGGCGTCATTGGCCACCGTTCACTATTGGCGTCGGCGGTCATCGCTTCATCTGGTCGTCGGTGCGTGCCCTTTGTTGTCGACTTCGACATCTACAGACCAAGGTGGGTCGTCTGGGGAGGTCGATCTTAAAAATGCTATATCTTCTTCGTTCTAGCCTCGATTATGGATCTGTTTGCGCACATGCATTCCTCTCTTTGTTTACTTCGCATCATTTCACTTTGCATATAATTTCATTGATATGTCTGTTATTTTTGCTTAAGGACACACTTTTACCATTTACGCCGAGCACTAGTTGATCGAACGTAATTATTTGTTATTGTTAAGGGTGAGAATGATGGGGATTCGTTGACGAAGTAGTGAGCATAGACAGGGGTTATCTGTTTAGTACAAGCCAAATATTTACGGATAGAGAAGAGGCTGCTACCCTTGTGATACACCTTGCCGAGAATAACAACATATATTTAATCAGACAGACTCTTATGAATGATGGTGAATTAGTACTGACATATGAGACGTAATGGTATGGCAAGAGTAGGCCACACAATAGTCAAGGTGAATAGTCCTTATCAGTCAAAGGCAGCAGCGCACTACGAAGAAATACAACTGTCTGTTCTGCATAAGCATCCTTGGTGGGGTGATTTCTGGGTGGTCATTCTTGGTAATGTAGTCAGTGCATAACCATGAATTGACTCATAATCCTCACTCACACTTCTTGCTTCTTCGCTTCAGCGTGGATGAAAGAGCAAGTACGAAAAGTTTGCACAGGAGCAGAGTTGCGCCACGACAGATGTGGGCCCATCTGCATTACAAGGACCCGGGGAGCATGGGTGACAAACATTGATTCATAATTGGTAGCAAAATTCAAAGGGATGATTGTGGTTGGCGTACTAAAGTAGCATCGCTCATTCACTTGTTGGATGAACGTAAATGCAGGTGGTGGTATGAGAAAGATGCAAGTAAGTGTTCGCACTTCCGTACAGTCCATGGTTATTTGGTTGTCCCTGTAATGACTTTTTTTTAAAGTTATTTTTTGTGGGATAATACTAGGCTGGGGCTTATCTTGTTTACACACTCGTTTGGGCTTACGCTATTTCAGATGTTCTCGTATATGGTGCTCATTGATAGCACTTACAAGATGAACCACTACAAGATGCCGCTAGTTGAGTTCGTCAGAGTGACATCGTGTGGCAAAAACTTTGATATTGCATTTTGCTTTGCAATAAGCAATTGTTCATTTCAATAGTCTTTGAAGATGAGGTTGTAGAAGTTGACGATTTGGACACAGATCTCAATGATTAAATTAACTGACATTGACTATTTTGCACTAATTTCACATACGTTGAAGAAGAATCTATTGTCGTAACATGTTAAGAGGACACTAAGTAAGATGATACATACATTATAGTACAAGAATCAATCGTTCATTTCTATAGTTTTTGAAGATGAGGTTATGGAAGCTGACAATTTAGACACAGATCTCAATGATTAGATTAACTAACATTGACTATCCTCTACACTAATTTCACGTTTGTTGAAGAAGAATGTATAGTCGTAACATGCTAAGAGGACACTAAGTAGGATGAGACATACATTATAGTACAAGAATCAATCGTTCATTTCTATAGTCTTTAAAGACGAGGTTGTGGAAGCCAACGATTTGGACACATATCTCACGGATTTTGACGTTGAAGGAATTTGAATTTCTTGACCTCTTTTTTACTTGTCAGTTCCATCTTTCACTAAGTACATTATAGACCGTCTAGCGTTCGTTTGATTTATACGTATTACCCGATCAAATTTAGTTGATGATTTGGACAAAGATATCAATGATTAAATTAACTGACATTGACTATCCTCTGCACTAATTTCACGTCCCGTTGAAGAAGAATTTATCAAATTAATTTTACTTGTCTGGTCCATCTTCTCGTTAAGTAGATTATAAGACCATCCAATATTTCTCTATTTTGTAGGTAAAATCCAATCAAATTAAGTTGACGATTTGAACAAGGATCTCAATGGTCAAATTAACTGACATTGACTATCCTTTGCACTGATTTCACGTCCGTTGAAGAAGAATCTATCAAATTAATTTCGCGTGTCTGGTCCATCTTCTCGCTAAGTATATTATAAAATCGTCCAACGTTTGTCTAATTTGTAGGTAAACCCGATCAAATTAAGTTGATGATTTGGACACAGATCTCAATGCCGATCAAATTAAGTTGATGATTTGGACACATATCTCAATGATTAACTTAACCGACTTTGACTATCCTTTGCACTAATTTCATGTCCATTGAAGAAGAATCTATTGTTTATCCCTAGAGGCTGGCATCATATGCGACACTGAGCAAAGGAAGCTATTTAAATTAACTGACATTAACTATCTTTTACACTAATTTCACATTCGTTGAAGAAGAATCTATTGCTGTAATATGCTAAGAGGACACTAAGTAGGATGAGATAGACGTTCTCGTACAATAAACAATCGTACATTGACAACAATATACTTACATTGTCTTCTTATAAGGTCAAGAGTCTAAACATATGCTATTTGATTGTGGATATTCTAAATGTTTGCTAGCATGTTCATCTAAAGCATGCAATTTTTTTGTCTAAATATAAATTTACAACTATAAATGAATCAAACACCATCAATATCCCTAGAGTTTTGACAATCTCAAAGGCATGGAATTTGTTGCTTAAATGCAAATTTAAAAATGTAAATGAATCTAATATTTTATAGCACATTGACAATCATCTGCACTAATTTCACGTCCGTTGAAGAAGAATCTATTGTTGTAACATGCTAAGAGCTTGAGGACACGAATCTCAATGATTTTGACGTTGAAGGAATTTGTATTTCTTGACCTCTTTTTACTTATATGTTCCACCTTCTCGCTAAGTGGATTATAAAACCGTCTAACATTTGTCTGATTTTTAAGTAAAACCCGATGACTATCCTCTGCACTAATTTCATGTCCGTTGAAGAAAAATCTATTGTTTATCCTCATCAGCTAGCATCATATGTGACACTGAGCAAATGAAGCTATTTAACTTAACTGACAATGACTATCCTCTACACTAATTTCACTTCCATTGGAGACGAATCTATTGTTGTAACATGCTAATAGGACACTAAGTATGCGAGGCATACATCATCGTATAGTAAATATCGTTCATTTCTATAGTTTTTGTAGATGAGGTTACAGAAGCTGGCGATTTGGACACAAATATTAGTGATTTGGATGTTGAAGGAATTTGTATTTTTGACCTCTTTTTACTTGTCTATTCCACCTTCTCGCTAAGTGGATTATAAATCCGTCCAATGTTGTCCGATTTTAGGTAAAATCCGATGACTATCCTCTCCACTAATTTCATGTCCCGAAGAAGAATCTATTGTTTATCCTCAACAGCTGGCATCATATGTGACACTGAGCAAACCAAGCTATTTAACTTAACTGACAATGACTATCCTTTGCACTAATTTCACGTCCGTTGAAAAAGAATCTATTATTATCCCTAGTACTTGGCATCATATACAACACTAAGTAAAGGACGCTATTTAACTTAATTGACAAGGATTATGAGGACACTATGCAGGATGAGATACACTTAGCCCTACTATTCTCTCTGTCTTTTAAATGTGTTCTTACTCTGCAGTCGAAGACATTAAATTCTACAGTTTTTTGAAGACGGGGTTGTGGAAGCTGACGATTCAGACAATACTACTCCTTTACGTATCGTACATTATGTTTATCAAGAAGCTTGGTGTCTGCTTATTCTTAGAAGATGTCTTTTGATATCCCGGGCATCCACTTCTTGTTCAATAGTAGAACAATCAAGCCTGATTAAACTCCTAAAATGGTTTGTTGACTACTTATTTTTAGAAGATGTCTATTGATATAATGGGCATCTACTTATTGTTCAATAGTAAAACAATCAAGCCTGATTACAACCTTTCCAACCACCCAACTTCAGAGTAATTACTTGATTTAACATATTTGGTTAGAACAATGGAGCAATTCAATGTTATACGGGTATGTGTGCAGATTGTTTTAAAGTGACAATTGAATGATCCATACATATTAATGATTATATTACAAGGATAGAGATTCATCACAAGTTAAATTGATAATGTCAAACTTAACAAAAGGTACAACACCTAAACTCCCCTAAGTAGCATTTGAATCACCAACTTATACACCATCAACCAATCCAGAAAAACAAAAGTTCAACATCAACACCCCACCCCTACACCTCTTAGTTCAACAGAAAATATAATAGAAACAACATACATCAAAACAACAAGCCTTATGAGTGAAGCTGTCAAAATTTGACCCAACCCGGAAACCCATCCATTTTATCCAAACCCGAAGCCCGACCGAAACCCAAAAATATTTAAATATAATAAACCCGAAACCCGATTGGGTAAAACCCAAAATGACCTAAACCCAAATGACCCAAAATTTATAACCCAAACCGACCCCAACCCGAAATAATAGTACTTAAAAACTATCCAAACTCAAATAACATGAAATAATAGTGATCATAAATTGACCCAAACCTGAATGACCCAAATAAATATGACCAAAAACTTGATTCAAACGTAGTATATCTGAATAGACATTGTATTGACTTTTTTCTAATCTATATTTAGTATAATTCTATAGAAATTCGGTATATATTTATTTAATTTGAACCATGACCTAAAATAATTGAAACCGGATTCTATCTTACACTATTACAACCCGAACTCGAATTGACCCGAACCCGAAATGACCCAAAAGTTTAATGACCCGAATGGATAATGACCCAAAAGATATGACCCAAAACCTGAACGGATAACCCGTTTACCAACTCTCTACTTATGAGGTTCCCCCAATGGCTACCTGACCAACAAGTAATTGTATATTAGATGCTTCTGCTAAATTGGTTACCCTTTCAAGTCTGGCCTCACAGTCAGTTGAGAATGCTCCATTGGAATGTTATTCTGATCAGCAAATGTTGATGATCTGTTCATTGTGTCCCACCACACAAACAAGTCACACCTATTGCAGCGGAAGAACAACGGTCAAATCTAGTGTGTAGAAGATGAACAACATACATCTAACATTGCCCCTACAGTTTATGCATTTTGTGTTCAGTTCCTCACCCCTATTTCCAGGGGTTGCACTCTGTCGCAAATAAATGTGTTGGTCAGTATAACAAAGTGAACCTTGTTAAAAAAAACAGAGATACAACACTTACATTACGAGAACTTGATGACATGATAGAAGGTAGAAGACTAGAAGGAGAGTGGAGCAAGCAGGAAACTAGGAAGGGCCTGTTGGTGAAATAAGGATATGAGATTTCTAGTAAATAAAGAAGGCAAATTACTACACTGTTGTTAATGAAGGGTGTTTAAAAGTATATTGGTTATTAAAGGCAGTTTTATGTTGAAAGTCTTTGCTGAACACTTCAGTCATAAAATATGTACATTTTCAAAAAAATAATTCTACCTCTATCCGTGCATCTCAGTTAAATGTGGCTGCCGCATAAAACCATTCACCGTCAAAGTTTTATGAGAGATGGTGAATTTCTTGTTGAGTATTGTCAATGTAAGTTTTATGAGGAGGAGTTGCGGAGTTTCTATGTGCAGCTGTTTAGTAGCACGAATCCTGCTCTGAATCAACACTTACTTGCATGTGTGGAAGGTCAGGTGCCGGTGGAATTAAATCAGGACTTGGGGAGGCCATACACGAAAGACGAAGTTATTGTTGCCTTGAAGGGTATGAACCCGCATAAAGCTCCTGGCCCAGACGGGGTTAATGGTATTTTCCTTAACACTTTTGGGATATTGCATGTGGGTGACGATTTTGTAAATGTGGTGCTTACTATTCTGAATACTGATTTGTTGTTGCCTAATTTGAATCATACGCATGTCTGCTTAATCCCAAGAAAAAGGATGCTTGCATGGTTTCAGATTTTCGACCTATATCTCTTTGCAATGTGATTTATCGTGTGGTGTCCAAAGTGCTTGTTAATCGGGTCAAGCCTGTCATGAGATATGTTATCTCGCTTGAGCAGGGTGCCTTTGTTTCTGGGAGGTTGATTACTGATAACATTGTGGTGGCTAATGAAGTTTTGCATTGTATGAGATTGTCTAAAGCTAAGTCTAAGGGTCATTTTGCATTGAAAGTTGACATGGCGAAGGCATTTGATCGTGTTGAGTGGTCGTTTTTGTTGGAGTCCTTAGGTCTATGGGGTTTAATGAGTCTTGGGTGAAGATTGTTGAGAAGTGTGTGACTTAAGTTTCTATGGTTGTTTTAGTAAATGGTTATCTAGGGAGGTCTTTCTTCCCTAATCGAGGTCTGAGGCAGGGCGATCCGTTGTCGCCCTTTTTGTTCCTTTGTGTAATGGAGGTGTTGTCTTCGGCTCTGAGATTGTCTTCTGATGTGGGACTTACAAGGGGCTTTAGTTTCAGGGGTTTAGATTTTGATATTAACTCGCTATTTTTTGCGGATGACTGTGTCATCTTTGGCGAGGAAAATGTTAAAAAATGCGGAGTCTATAAGGTGCATTATTGATGACTTCAGCCTGGCCTCTGGACAATGTGTGAATTTGGAGAAATCAGGTCTAATGTTCTCTGACGGAGTGCCCTAGCATGTGAGAAGGGGATAAGCTGCGGGTTCGGGATACGAGAGGTTGGTGATCTGGGGGTGTATTTAGGCTTTCCCAGCAAGGTTGGCCGTAGTAGGCTTCAGGTTTTTTCTTATGTGCGGGATAAAGTTGCGGCAAGGATAGCAGGGTGGACTAAGGTGGTTTCGCAGGTGGGACGGGGAGTTTTGATAAAAAAAATGTCTTGCAGGCGATACCTACGTATGTTATGGGGGTGATACGGCTTCCTCTCACTTGTTAGGGAGATTAATTCGCTCATTATGAGATTCTGGTGGAAGGGGACTGGTCTGGACAGGGGCATGTGTTGGAAGAAGTGGGGTGACCTATGCAACAATAAGGTAGATGGGGGGTTGGGATTTAGAGAGTTGTCCTCTTTCAATGAAGCACTCTTAGTGAAGCAATGTTGGTGTGTCCTTACAAACCCCTCCCTACTGGTTTCACAAGTTTTGAAGGCCATGTACTTTAGTAGTACGCACCTGTTGTCAACTGCTCTGGGAAGTAGGCCAAGCCCTATTTGGAGAGCTTTTCATGGTGTTCTGCATTTGCTGGACTTAGGGGCTCGTCGTGTTGTCGGGGATGGTAGAAGTATTAGCTTAAAGGATAGATGGATGTGGGGAAAGCTAGGCAGTAGGCTTTTCTTGAATCATCTGCCACCTGCGGTAGTAGATGAATGTGATGTGAGTTGTCTGATTAATAGCACAAGAACTTGGGATGAAGGTCTGATTAGGAGCTTATTTAAAGAGGAGGATGCGGAATATGTTTTATCAACCCATTTAAAGGAACAGCCTCACCCTGATGGGTGGGCCTGGAGGCCTGCTAAAAGTGGTACTTTTTCAGTTAGGTCAGCTTATTATTTGGTAAGGTCTGTTAAGTATGGTGACCAGCCTTCTATGTCAAGTGGTGGTGCAGTTGGCAGGGCAATGAGAAAAATTAATAAATGTCAACTTCATCCTCGTGTTGTGTTATTTGCTTGGAAGTCTGCACCCGCATCTTACCATGTAATGCACTTATAGAGTATCGCTGCAAGGGCCTATCTAATGGTTTGTGCCCTTTTTATGATGTGAAAGAAAGCCTTGTGCATGTGTTTTTTGATTGTAGAATACTTGATCCTCTGTGGGGCATGTATGGGCTTTTATATGTTCCAGCTTGTTGTAATGACGCGGCTTTGTGTGACTGGTTTCTAGATTTCTGTTTGATGAGGAACACTAACGAGGTGGGTTCTCTTTTGATTTATCTTTGGAAGATTTGGTATGCCCGATGCAGAATGAAGCACGAAACGACGAGGGGTTTTGTCTGGTTTTGGATGGAGGCGCAAGCTTTCTTGGAGGCTGCTGAGGTACAATATGTTTCAGCGAGGTTTTTAAACAATCAGGCAGATGGGGCTAATGTAACAGATTGTGTTTCTGTTTATGTAGATGGAAGTGTGCAGCAGGAAAGTGGAAGTAGTGGTGTTGGGGCTGCTTGTGTTTCGGAGGATGGGCGGCTGCTTGCGGTGGGAGTTAAGAGGCTACAGTCGTTTTGTGCGCCAGGAGTGGTTGAAGCTCATGCAATTTTGTTAGGACAGCATGTGGCAAGACAGGCGGGTTGTAGTAGGGTGTCCTTAAAGTCGGACTGCTTAGCAAATATCAAGTACTTAGGTGGGGAAGGAGAGGTAGATTTTGAAGCAAAAAATGTTCTGGATGGGGTTAAGGAAGTGGGGTCGTTTTTTGATTACTTTGGTTGTTACTATGTACCCAGGGATAAGAATGTTAATGCTCATCTGTTAGCAAATATGGCAAGGGCTTGTAATGGGGAAAGTATATGGGTTGGGAACTATCCAGATGTAATATTGTCTTTATTTAAGTAATGCTAGTGTTCGTCCTGTTTTCGAAAAAAAAATAAGTTTCGTCCTCACTTTTGTACCATACCAGCGATCTTGGACACACCAATTGACTTTATTTTGGGCCCTCCTCTCGACATCGGAGATCCAATACAAGACGACCCTGGCTGAACTATCCATAAACGGGTTCAGTAATTAATCTAACGAAACAGATCTGCGCATTACAGTGAACTATTTAAAGGTTACATAAACCTCTTCTGACGAGCAAGGAGCCTATGATCTCTAGTGCTTCACAATGGCAAACTGGGCAGCCCAAGCCATTCATAACAAACAGCACGTTTATGCATGCATTTTGATCTTTCAGTAGAATGTGTAGCTCATATCCGTATCAACCTCGACACTTCATATCATGCCTCAGAATGCAAAAGTACAAAGTCGGCTGCTGCTTCAGATTGTTTCCCCTCCAAATTACAAAATAGTACAACCATAGAAGATCAGATCAACAGCTGAGAAGCACGGACACCAACCAGAGCTGGAAAATCCAGAAAATCTCTACACCAAGCATCATACTCTATAAATTAACAGAGCATAAAACAGACAAAACTGCACCCAATACTGATGATTAAGTGAACATTACAATCAAATATCCTACCCAAAAAGAAAGCAAGATTTACTCCATTCAGGTATCTCTGAAAATGAACTCTTTTTCATAGGAACTACCTATTCTGTTTTCGTTTTCTGCGCCGGGTTGATGGAAATTGCAGAGGAACCGGAAGTGTTGCCACCACTGTTCTACTCCTACTCACAAGCTTACAACCCAGGGTCTCGAAATGTGTTCTTAAGCTTGAAGTATTGATTCTCAGATCCTTGGAGATATCCTCAGGTATGGTCTCAAAATCATCCACTATCAGAGTCAACACCAATACATAGCTTATCAGGAGACCAATGTTATCAACTTGGATCTTACTCTTCTTGTCTGCTTCTCCAAACATAGCGCTAAACCTCTGAAGCAGAATACTTGGAATATGGTGTTGCTTGGCCGAGGAGGACCCATCCAGTGACCGCTTGTCCTTGAATTTTATGAGGTGGGTGATAAATGAGAGTGCACAAGTCAGCTTCTTTTTCTTCAACTCATCATCCTGTACCAGATGATCATGGTTGTTATTTGTTAAGCACGCAACACAATTTTTCCAGTTGAAAAATGAGGGTGGGTAGCAGGCCAAACAAATCACTGTCCATAAGAGCCAAGTCTGCCAACCACCGGCACCCATAAAATGTTTGACTAGCCAAGACAATTGTTAAACTTCAGTTATTAGATGTACACGCGACAATTCAGGTACTTCAATGAGGTTTCAAAGTGAATTGGGAATCCAGTCATCTAGGAAACAACTCAAACACCATAATTAGTATACCAAGGGACTGAACATACCTTGATCAGATCTAGCTTGTAAATTCGGTTACGCACAAAGTTGGGTATTGGTCAGAGGTAATTTCTTCACCAGCTTGGCGCAGATGCCAGATGTCCAGAAGATAGTCCCACTCGCCTTTGAGAATTATCTTTTCCAGTGGATAAGCAGCCTCGGGCTTGTCGGCAGACAGATCATGAGGAGGAATATTACGAGCGCTCCCAGAGTCCGCACTTGCAAGAGCTTCCTTGTCAATAGTATCCTCCAGATCAAGATCCAAGCCTGTTTGCCCGTCGGCATTTGTGGTTTCTCTCATTTTCATTACCTTCTGATTCTGCAAAATACATTATATTGACTAATCCATTACTGCCATAGCATCACAAAAGAGGAACTGAAACAGAAGGACCAAAAATTAAGGCATAACATGAAGTATTGATTTATGGAGAGCATTGTACATAAATATGATAGGATCACACAGTAATTGCTGTTGCATTAATAGGGTCTAAGGCCATTGAAGGGTTACCCACTATCAAAGCAGCAATAGAATAGTGGGAAATAATGCAAATAAAGGAAGAAGATAATCAGAGACTAGCTCTGCCTAATCAGGAAATATCCTGCCTATTCCACAGGAGGAGATGCTGGGGCATGGGGCAAGCAGCAGATGCTGCTCACAGGTTATATTGAAGGTGTTTGCTACCAACTTTTTTTTTAAGCAACGATACTTGGGTGAAGGGTAGGTCTGCGAGTCCCTGGTCCAGACAACACATTGGGCCATAAGGTCTCTTGTACCCAAAGTGTCACATCATCATTCCACCTCCATTCAAAAGCAACCTTGTCCTCAAGGTGGTATAAGACCTGTTTCCACACCTTAGCATCCTTGGCTGGCTGCTCATTTTAAAATTTAATGAACTTGAAAGCAATATTGTGAAACAAACGGGTCGTCCACGATCTTCCTCTCAAGGGACATAGGCAGCTTCTAATCCCGCTTTCAGAAATTTAGTGCTTTCTTGCCAAGCTGGATGTCAGAAAGTGAACATGTCCATCCCAGAACCAATCTTCATTCTTGCTCCCATGTTGAACATACTACACCAGGCCCAGGTTTTTACTTATCCAGCTGGAATAACAATCTCAGAAGGATACTAAGTGACGTGACAGTTCTTTCCCATTGACAATCTCACACATAAACCACCTAACTTCGACAACATACTGCCAACCACCATTTATTGGAAAGAATTTTCACCCCATGGGGACACATGGGGAAGGGGTGTTGATACAGACAGTGAGGTTCTACTGGACCAATGTCATTCTGATATTACCCCATAATTGCCAGCCACCACTCCTATAATCCGCTCTATCTATCAGATTCAAGGTTTGAATCAAAGACGCGCCTAGTCTTTGTCTCAGGTGGAGATAGAGTGTATCTTAAGAGCAGTCTCCTCACATGGCCATCAAGCACCCGCTTCAACTTCTCATCGTTGATAACTTCCAGTTTCAGGCTGTTCAGCTGTGCTCCCAGCTCTCCAGTCTCAGTTTCTTTATCCCGACAAAGATGTTCCCTCTCGTTGCCTCGATGAGCTTCATCCGAAATAACCATGATTAACCCAGCCACAAACCTAGAATTTTAGGCTCTTCCACTCAGATTGCAGGCTAACCTCAACAACCCTTTGTTGTGAAACAGAAGCATGCACCCTTGCTGGTTGACTTCAATCATCCTTTTACGCTTGCCCTGACTCGGATGGACCTCATTTCAGCTGTCCCACAAATGCTTATTTGGCTGCCTTGTCTCATTTCCCACTTCCTTCATTGGAGTGGTGATAAACAGAAGAAGATAATGGTAGGTAGTGGCAACACCATCAACTGCCCGATTAGAGATTGAGATGTTCCCATTGTAGCTACTGCTGCTGCTTAATTCTGATGGCCTCACCTGTACAGTTTTGATTATATTCTCCTAGTTTCATAATTCAAATGGGTTCAGATCGAAAAATAATAACACATTTTGAACCTCCGCCTTCAGTCTCCTCTGTGCCACAACAGATCTCTGCAAACTCTAAATTTAGAGGCAACCACAATTGAGCTCCACGGAAAGAATCAATCTGGGCGCTCACTCTAGAGACAATGACACTAGTCATAAGAGAACAAATCCAGTTCTTTTTCCCCTTCCCCTCCTCAAGATGTTGGTACCCCCGGCACAATGACCCCTTTTTCCCAATCGTGGCAGCTTTTCTCTTCCCCATTTTTCTGCTGTCGGAGTGGTGATTGAAATCTCACTTAGGTTTGGGCGAATTGGATCATCCCAATCTGTTCAAGTCCAAATTAATGGAAGCCTTTTTATAAGTTACTCTTTACAATCAGCCTCTTCCTCTTTCCTTTCTTCTCTTCTCTTCACCCATTTTCTTTTCTCCCTTTTTCTTTGTTTAATTTTGTTCAGCCTTATTATCTTCTTCAATTCCACCACTCTTTGTTGATCTACCGACCCTCTACTCCTTTCCAGTGCTCTCTTCCATGAGCAACAATATTGAACAGACCTTTCCTCTCGGCCTCTTTGCCTCTGAGCTCCACGAGGATGTACTATCATACTTTTTTTCTTATTTTTGAGATTCTTGAGTGGTTATGGTGAGTACTGGTTTCAATTCTTCTGATTCCAGCTCTGATTCCCCAATGAACACCTCTTCAACCTCCTCGACGGATTGAGAAAGCTCCATGGGTGTTGACACTAATGGATCTTTCCATTCCTGGTTAGTCAAACACTCCATCTGGGCTGCCTTCCTCAGCTCCACTATTAGAAGAACAGACCTCCTTAAACTCTAATTTCTCTCTCTATATGTCAAGCTTCTTTATCCTCTCCATCCTTTGCTCACATCTCATGTCTATATCTCTAGCTCAGCTCACTAACTCATCTCTCAAATTCAATGACATCCTATCCATCATCTTACTTTGTACATTTTAGTACCAAATCCCATTTTACTCCCTCCGTCACACACTTACATAATCTGCAAACTAAATTGATAGGATCGTGCAATAACTACTATTTCAGTAATGGGCAAGCAACAAAATAGTGGAAATGGGGCAAATAAAGGGCAAAAGATAAAAGAAGAAAATCAGAGACTAGCTCTGCCTAATCAAGAATATCCTGCCTATTCCACGAGAATGGCCAAAATGCAAATGTTCTTCTTGATAGCTACAACCCTAGTTACCATTTTCCTTAAATAGCCAGCCAGAGAAAGAGCTGCTCACGTGTTGTCCCTACCTACTGTTTTGGAACAACACAACTTAGGTGAAGGGTAAGTCAGCTGGTGCCCAAACTGCACACTAGGACATAAGGTCTCTTCAGCCCAATGAGTTTCATCAAAATAGCAAAGTGTAACAGCCTTTTGCCACATATTTTACAGATATGAAGAACAATGAAAATGTGAAAGATGTACCTAGAAATGTATTCTCATTCAAGAAACATAGAACTAGACAGAAAAATTGTACACATACCCCCTTCTTAGCCTTGTTTGTTCCATACATGTTGGTCAGACCTCTCCTCTTTTCAGCCATTTCAGCATTAGTTAATTCTTTTTCACTGGAGTAGACAGAGCAGCATCCGACAAGTCCGAGCTGGTTTTCGGCTCCAATCTAAAAATCTGAGCATAACCAACAAGCGCTCCATTAACAGTTGGGATGATATAACAACAAGGCACAACAAACAATAGAACATATGATGCGTATAAAACCATAGCAGTTCCACTAGCAAAAAGTTGAAATAATACCTGCTGTTCTACTATAGTCTAGCAACTCACTATATACAAGTCTACGAAAAACTTCTTCCTTTTTTCATTAATCTTAAAAAGACACCTTAAGTTTCCATCCAACAGAATGACTAGTAGCCACAAATATTATAGTGGACTGTGTGTACCAAAGTGCATCAGTAAGGGTATTTCATCACCGGCATTCTCTTCTCTATGTCTTATGTCTTCACTATCACACCCCCCCCCCCCCCCCCCCTCAATGCATTACTCTATGAATCTCCCTTCATGATCGACGTACCACCACGCACACCAGGAATGATTAATTCAGTAATGTAACAAGAAAGGAAACCAGTTCTTTCAAGAAGTTCAGGATCAGCTAAAGACAGAACAATCTACACAAGGGTCAAGCTAACGATCGATACATATCTTCTTCCACACTACTACTCTACACATAATAGTAATACAAGTTATCCAGTCAAAATTAGAACTATCTATCCCCGGAAACTTAAACACAAGATTTACAACCCATAATGCCAACCCTTCTATTTCCAAACAAAGTAACTAAACCTTGTTAGCAGCGACGGGGATAATCTTGAGCGTCTGAGTCTCCTTGTCTAGAACCCCTAGGGCATAATTACACATGGATGCACAAGCCCCTTCGCCCGAGTAACTAGTTCCAACAAAGTTAACTCTTGACCTATCTGAAGGCCTGACCACTAGCTCGAGCCTCCTCTGCTTTTCCTTGTTTCGATAAACGCAGACTGACGGCGGATCATTATTCTGCTGCTTCAGAGGGTTGAACCCAGAAGGAAAGTAGCCGACCAAAGGTGGAATTTTGTCTGGCTGGTCTTCCGCCACTTCCAATTCCACGTCTAACTTGCTCTTCTTTTTCTTCTTCATCTTCTTCTCTTCTTTGTGATCC
This sequence comes from Limonium bicolor, assembly GCA_023374045.1. Taxonomy (NCBI): domain Eukaryota; kingdom Viridiplantae; phylum Streptophyta; class Magnoliopsida; order Caryophyllales; family Plumbaginaceae; genus Limonium; species Limonium bicolor. Next base: position 17,638,024 of record CM041781.1, read on the forward strand.
TCCTCGTAAAATGCAGGGTTGAGCTCCGTTCCTACGCCCATGACGATTGACGGAGGGAATGGAGCCGGAGAGCGAGGAAGGGAGGCGGAACAGAGCGGCGTCGGCTATTGCCTGGTTATTTTGTAGGGCTTAACAGATTCGCGACTTTTTTTTTTTGCGGAACCAAATCCCACTTTCTATTTCCTAAAATTTGTTTTCCTGTTATTCATAATTCTATAATTAAAAAATGATTTTTTAATTTTTTTTTTATACTATGTGATTAGCTATATGTGACATCCTCTTCATCGTAATCCCATTGTCATATAATTTTCACTATAAATATTTAGACATGAAATTCAGTAAAAAAATTTTAAATTAAACATTATTCAAAATTTGTATAAAATTTTATGATTGTAAACAGAAATATTATTTATAATTAAAAAATTGTCTAAATTGTAAAACAATATTACTAGTAAAAATTTAAATTAATATTATTTAAATAAAAGTTTAAAAATTAATTAAAATTTAAAATTTAAAATAAATATAATAAAAATATTAGATAATTAAAATAAATAATAAATATTAGGGAAATTTCATGAAATGTCACTATATTTTTGGCTAATTCATGAAAAACCACTAAAAAGAAAGAAGTCACAAAACCACTATATTTTTACAAAAGTGCATGAAATGTCACTATAGCTATTGACCAGAAGAAAAAATGATAAAAATATCTCTACTAGTTAAAAAAGTACTTTTAAAGTTCACAATATGTCCCTGAGTTAAAATTCACCAAAATTCATAAAAAAATCAAAATAATATAAAAATATAATTAAAAAATTGAATAAAATATCACAAACTATTGAAAAAAAATTAAAATAATTGTTCCTTAAAATTGAATTTTTTTTACAACACAAATTATAACTTTGTTTAAACAACGTGTTTATATTTATAGTACTTAATAAAAAGATTCTAATTTTTCTACATGTTATTTAATATTATAATATTTTAGGATATTTTTATAATATTAACAAATTTTTTCAAATTATTTTAGAATTATTATGTCTTCAATAATTTATATTCTATATATGGTAATTAATAATTTAAAAAATCTAAAAATTATTTAAAATTTCAAATATATTTAATGATATTTTAATATTTTTTATATTTATTTTAGGAATTTTATGAAATGCCAATATATTTTAACTAATAAAAAATTTCAATTTTAGTACTTAATAAAAAGATTTTAGTTTTAGTATTTTAGTAATTAATAAAAAGATTTAAATTTTTATATAATATTTAATAATTATTAATATTTTATGATGTTTTTATAAATATTAACATCTTTTTTCAAGTTATTTTAAAACTTATATGTCTTTAAAATTTTATATTCTATATATTGTAAATAATAATTTTTTAAAAAATCTAAAATTATTTAAAAATTTAATATTCTATGATATTTTTATATTTTATATATTTTTTAGGGAAATTTCATGAAATGTCACTATATTTTTGACTAATTCATGAAATGCCCCCAAAGAATCTCACAAAATACCACTACACTTTTCTAAAAGTCCATGAAATGTCACTATAGTCATTACTAGAAGGAAAAAAGATAAAATATCTCTACTGATTAACAAAGTACTTTTAAAGTTCACAATATCCATAAGTGTTGAAAAATGACAAAAAAACTCAAAAAATAAAAAAACATAAAATATTAAAAAAATATATTTTTTAGTTTTTTAATTATTCAGTACCATAAACAAAATATAAAATTTTAACCACATAATTTATACGAATTGAGTACCATAATTAAGAAAAAGAGGTAGTGATAAATCGTAGGTGTTTGAGAGAACAAAATGGATGTAGCATTATAAATCAAAAATCTAGGCTCTGTTCGGCATAGCTGTTTTGGCAGCATAAATGCAGCATATTTGACAACAGGAATGCGCTGGCATAAATGCAGCATATTTGCTGGCAGGAATGTGCTGGCATAAATGCAGCTGTTTTGAAAACTGTTGTTTGGTAGTGCAGCATATATGCAGCATGTTTGGTTCAGTTAGTTATATGTAGTGCGTTTATCGTTTTCGTATTACAATTATAATTTATTATATTACACTACATAACTTTATTTTGTTAGTAAAAATAAATAAAAAAATTCACAAACAATAAAATTTTTATTTCTATTATTTAAGCAAAAGTTGTAACTCCTAAACAATATATTTTTATTATCTAAATTTTATAATTCTTACAAATATAAAAGCATAAAAAAAGAGAAAAACGTTTCAAATTTTCTGATAATGTTATGTGAATTTATTTAGTGAAATTATAACTTTTAATAATATATAATATTTTTGTAACTTTGTATGTTAATAAATTTATATGCATTCATATTTCTATATGCTATTTTCATATTTTAATTTATATATCAACAAGTGTTATATTTATTCGTTTTTTAATTTTATTAATCTATGTGGTATTACAAATAATATATTATAGATTTGTATTATAAATGTGATTTTTTGTAAATTTGACTAAAGATTAGTACTATTTTTTATAAATTATTTAAAGCATTATGTAATTTGTAATAAATTAACTTGTATTTTTTTAAATCAATAGTCACAGTTTTGCATTATGAAGTGAGTAAAGAACGGAATTGAAAGCACGAAAACGAAAAAGTAGCATTTGCTGCGACATTTATGCTGTTTTAGGCGAACAGTAAAATAACTAAAGGAGTCCAAAACAGCATATGCTGTACATTTATACTGTCAAAAAATGCACATAAAGTGTGCACCCGAACGCAACCCTAAACTAGCATGTCCAGTTACTATTTCTGGAAAGCATAGACTAAAGTTCATGTATACTCTAACAAAGTCATAGTTTTTATAGATTGTAATGAGATTAAGTAAATTTAGTTACTATATCATTTTAAAAAAGGACTAAAAACATATGCTAATTAGCACTTTCCATGTTAAGGTCTATAGACTATAGTAGGTACTTGCATCAAATATTAGATTACTAAGATTGTGTACCAAAATCTAGAATTGGGTATAGGTTATGCACCCCTGTATCATTATATAACTGTTATTAATACACCCTTGTAGAGTTTTTGTTGTCTGTTTTATATTGCATGATCTGTTGCATCCAGCTGACTTTTGATGACTTGCACACGGTAACCAGTTGTTATGTTTAGTTTCTGCTATGTGTGGGTTATGAATTTGATTAATGATTAGCGGTCTTTTTCCACAAATTTAGGCTCATATATAATCTAAGCACGTATAACTATAAAATGATAAATTGAAAAACGTGCGTATTTTGTCCAGCCTTAGTAATATACTTGGTGCATCCTCCAAAATGTCATGTGTGAATAATTAACACTAAATATAGAAACACCCCGGCTCCGCCCCAGCCCGTTTATTCCTCTATGCCAATCATCAACAGCTAGCCATGCAAACCTTTTTTCTATTTCTCTTCTTACTTTTAACCGTATTTCTTTCCCACAAGGCTGGCTTATTTTGTAAGATCAACCTGTCAAATTGAACTGCTGAATGTATTTTCCCTCACAAAAAAAGTAAATTATAGTTGTCCTTTTGAATCGCTTTTCAACAAGCTAGCTAGCCACATTAACAAATTGCCCTATAATTTGAAAACAGAAAAGAAAAAGAAGCAAAAGTACAAAAAAAAAAACAAATCCTATCATTGGAGGAGGAAGGGGAAGGGGAAGGGGAGGGAAGAAGTTGAATAAATTTTAACCGGATCAATAGATTATACACTATAACCCGACCCGTTTTATAAATATGGGTATTCTTAGCGATTCTTTGATCGGGTTAGTAAATTCGTTCATCTTCACCCTCTCCCTTCCATTCCTCCTTGCGGGTTGGATAATGAAACACGCAGCTTCTTCCCCATGTGATCCTGTAATCTACAAGCCTCTCTATTACGTGGTTTATTCCTCTTAGTCGTCTCTATTGTTGGATTCCTTGGTTCTTGCTGCAAGTGTACCTTTTTTCTCTGGGTCTACCTTATCATCATCTTCGTCCTCATAGTCACTCTAGGGTTTGTCATTGTGTTTGGTCAGTGTACATGAGAGCCATCCCTGGACAACCTGTTGAAGGTACGGATTATAAGGAATACAGACTACAAGATTTTCGGCCGTGGCTGAAGAATAGACTGGTTGATGACAAGAGTTGGAGAGATGTCAAGGAATGTATGGTTCATCATGATGTTGTGGCAAGCTTGAGACTTTTAGATCTATCTTTGATGTCTTTCGTAAGAGCAAGCAGAAGTTGTCTCCAGTAGAGGTAGGTTTGCATGCATTCATTCTTTTCTTTATGTACCTAATATATTCAAAGAATATATATAATGAATAGAATGGAGTAGTAAACAAGGGTTGAAATTATCAAATTATATGAAGGAATCTGATAGGTAAAATGAATACTACGAATCTCATATAGCTAGGTTATGTTATGTGCAGAACGCTTGCTGCAAGCCACCCGTTCATTGTGGGTTCGAGTACCTGAACGCGACATCATGGAGACCCCCAAAGAATGGCTTCCGCTCGGAGGATCCAGACTGCAAACTCTGGAGTAACAATCAGGACTCGTTATGCTACACCTGCGACTCCTGCAAGGCTGGCTACCTCGCCATGTTTCTCAACTACTGGGCGAGGCTAAATCGTTTCAATATCATCATCTTCATCCTCCTTCTTGTGTCTTCATTATCGGTTGTTGTGCTCTAAGATGATTATTAATTGATCCACACAAAGCTATTTGGCTCGGTTCCATATTGACTGACATACTAATTGATTGTAGTTGTTCGCTAATTGTACATTAAATGGTTTTATATACTAACGAAAGATTAAAATGCGATTGCTACATAACGCAATGGATAATCCATTGATTCTGAGATTTTCATCGTCTACTAGGGGCTAGGTTTCATGTACAAAACGTATAACCTTTACCTTTCAAACCAAACCATATAAAACGGCAAACGTAAAGCATTGTAAGAAAGGCCGACTCCACCCAAAGTTAAATTTCAACTGGACTAATTAACCACTTAATACCTGGAGGATGTAGAGAACTCAATCAAGCCATATAGGAAATTCATATAAACTAGTCAACAAGAAACTTATGTTCCAAAAACCCAGAATGCGCAATCAAAACTTCTAGAGTCCATATAAAAGGTGGAACAAAATTAACACTAACAAAAATCACATCTTAAGGATCATCATTCAAAAGACAAAGTCTGGGAATAAAACTACAACATTCTCATTTGTCTCAAAAGAATTGGGTACATCTTTCAAACAGCAGATGCCCCAATCCTTCCAGCAACTTGATCCAGATCCCTCCTCCCGCTTGATGTGATTCTTCTCCCACTGCCATCAAAATAAATGAATTTATCATCTGTGAGTTGTGGTAAAATGCACAAGAAGGATACTGAAATTGACAGCTAAACTCCTCTTAATTAATGAAAAAGCATACTGATGATGAACAACACCACTGCTCTTAATTAAAAAAATAGCAATGAGCAAATATTGAAAATCATGGTACTACTACTCACCTCTTGGGATCAAATTCGATGATGTTTATCTCCTGCAATTGTTGAAGGATGTTGCGAGCAATAGATCCACTGCTCTTACAGAAATGCGGAGGGCGGCTTCCATTCCTCTGGCTTCCTCCATAGATTCTTCTAAACCCACCAACACCAATACCTCCCCTCAAGTAAATTTTTCTGGCCATGGAGGCTGTACCACAGAACAGAATGTTAAATAACACTACATTAAACCAAGCTTAAAATAGATGGATACAAAAACAGATATCCAGCAATAGACAAAGCAATAAAGGAGAACACACGCACCAGCTCTGATGTAGTACCAATCAGGGTCATAGGGAGCAAGTTCCTTGAACTTTGCAGTCTTGACTATATCAGTCCAGTGTGGCAACTCAATCTATAACACATGAAAAATAGACAACACATAAGTGAATAAGAGCATAGCAAGCGTAGCAGACCAGCCAGTAGATAATGCACCTTCACAATTCAACTTCTTGATGTAAAAAAGATGCAATCCTTTTGAGATCAACGTTAAAAAATTTCTTTTTAACCATACACCAATCCTCACGAGTTTAAAAGCAGCCACAATATGCTAAAATCTTCAAACACATTCTACACAAATAAGCATGCCCCTCAACAGGATATTTGCTTCAGAACCAAGACAGATTTGTCAAATGCATGTTCTGCTTTCTAACCATCGTAAACCACCAGTGGCCCATCACTAACGCCAGAGCATACATAAAAGAGTTCGAATTTCTCATGAAATAAAGCCAGGGAAGGATGGAATATAAGCCTTTAATAATAATGGCTCAGACACAAACATTACTCTATCAAAGAAAAAAATCAGCAGATTTGAATTCTGAACCTTTCCCGTGATAAAAATTACCATAAAATGGAAACATGTAAAACAAGAAAGGCCAAACAGAATGATAAGAAGATATCCATAGAAAGGGCTTTGTTTAATGGATTCGAGAGTAGATCCTTGAACTAAACAAAACCAGAGAGACGAACCTTGCCGGATCGTTTAAGGTGAGCGGCGTACGCCTTCACGAACTCGTGAGGCGAAACATCTTTCACTGTTCTTGCAGCCTCCATCTTCTCTCACTGATCTCCTTGTGTTCTCTTATCTCTCTCACACTCGGGGCGGAGGCGCGAGGCGAAGGCAAAACAATGGTCGATAGAGAAAAACACGAAGAGTAGGGTTTTCATCGTCTTAAAGACGACATTATGTCAGTCACTTGTTTAAATCTATTTTTTCTTTTTCTTCTTACATCTTTTGGGTCGACCGATAATGGGCCGGCTCTTTCTGTTCTTCGACCGCCCAGTCCAGAAGTTCGATCTATTTTTTTATTGTATTCTGAGAAAAGAGAATGGATCTGTTTTCAATTTATTTATTTTATCGGAACTGTCAATTAAATCGTTGTTGCATTTGCATGGTATTTGAAATGAATCATCGAATCCGTTTAGGAGATTTCTTTTCATCACTTGAAAAAAAGTTTTTTTTAAAACCTCATTCATTTCATTATTACCTTATCAAGCTTTAAGATATACATATTTACTGCATTTACAAAACGGATCACAACTAAGTCTAAATAAAACTACTATGCACAACCGAAACTCATGAGATGTATGAATAGCTACCTTGAAGCTTGAATCGCTTTTTAAATCTTCATCATTCACTGCATCAAAGATAGAGTTGCAAAGCGTATCCACGGGTGGAATAAGTTGGTTTCTCAAGCAGGTCGTGTGGTTCTTATCAAGTCTGTGCTTCAGTCAATACCCACGTATGTTATGGTTGTCATTAAACTCCCGGTCACAGTTGTTCGGTAGATTCACATGCTTCTAGCTAGTTTCTGGTGGGGAGGCACTACCACCAAATCCACACTTCATTGGAAAAAATGGTCTGCACTGTGTCAAGCACCGGAGTCAGGTGGTTTGGCCTTTAGGGATTTGCATCAGTTCAACCTTACTTTGTTAGCAAAACAGTTTTGGCGAATCCTTACCAATCCTCATTTGTTGCTTTCAAGGATTTACAAGGCAAAATATTTTGCATCCACTGACATCCCAACTCAAATGACTCCAAACTCAAGCCCAATTTGGAGAGCACTTTGTAGTGTCCGAGATTTAGTTCAGGATGGCACACGAAACAAATAGTTAATGGTCTCTCAACCGCCATCAAGGATCGGTGGATAAATAACAAACCAGGTTCCCCCCCCCCCCCCTTTTTGTGGAAGATTCCTTCAACAGTGTCCTCCCAAGCTTTGGTTTCTATGTTTATTCTTCCACAGAATTGCACATGGAATGTCCCTCTCCTCAATCGGTGTTTTTGACGCAAAAGATGTCCAGGATATTCAGGCTATTTCGCTCCAACCTCAAGCAACACCACACGACTACTGGTACTAGGGTCACACAAAACATGGTAATTTTTCTACCAACAGCTTATTATGCAGATATTAAGGTCTCTGTTCTTTCCTCAACTACAAATCTGTTAGGGAAAGCGATCAAGCATTTACGTAAATGTGCCTTACCACCTCGCATACAACACTTTGGATGGAGACTTATGCAAGGTTTTCTTCCGTGTAAGGCACTTCTCCATTCAAGGATTGCCAATATCCCCGACAATTGTTTACTTTGTGGCTCACCTAAAACTTTATTGCACGTTTTTATGTCTTACCCGCATGTTAAAGCTTTTTGGAATGCAATCCCATTCTTGAAGCCTAAATTGATTTCTGCTGAGCTCTTGTGATTGGTACCTTCATATGTGCCACACCGCCGCATCCTCCTCCCTTGTGGCTTTGATCATATTTTGTGGAGTTTATGGTTTACCCGTTGCGAATATAATCATCATCTAGTTAGTTCACTAATGTGGGGATGGAGCCAGGTGCAAGGCTACTTACAGACAGCCCTTTCTTGCCACGTAACATCACTTGCAAATTTGAATATTCATCAGCAACAACACCCACATTGGTATGAAATTTAGTGATGATAGTTTGGATGTTCAAGGTTCCATGGGATTAGGTATTTTGGGTCAGGATCCAATGACAAGTCTCTCATTTGCTTATGGCAAAACAAATCTTCAACCTACAACAGTTGAAGCACTAGTTGTGGAGTTTGCAATAGAAGCAGAAAAACAAGCTCAACTCACACACATCCACCCTAACAGATTGTAAAGTACTAATTGTTACTTGTCGAATGATACGCCCAATCTTTTAGATGATACTTCTAAACAAGTATTAGATCATGTTCTATCTCATATCTCTAGTTTTACTGACATCTCTTTGTTTTACATACCAAGGGATCAAAATTTGGACGCCCATAGTCTAGCGGCTCATGCTAGGAGAACGGAACAACGCACCCTTTAGTTGTCCACTATTCCACAATGTATTGAATCTTTATGTTCTTAATACAATATTTCTTTCAAAAAGGATTATGAAACCGTTTTCTGGTTTCTTAATTGTTTGACAGACGGGAGAACCTTAGAATGAGAGAGATTGGGAAAGAAGATTGGGAATTTAGTTTATTGATGACTTCTACTGATTTAGAACCCATATATATAGGAGAGTTAAGTGTAGTTACTAAATAATTAAACTAAAATTACCCACTAACTAATATCACCTAAATTGATGCCAGTACTTGAATTATCTAGTAATTGTAATTATATAGAAAATAGCTCCACTAAATCCTCTTTGTTAGTGCAGAACGTGGTCTTCTAACCACTTGGGAGTGTTTTGGTTCTGTTGCTTCTTCTTCCCACTTCTGGAGACGTGGTGTTGGTGACATTGCCCCCCGCTTCAGGTGCTGACTTGTCCTCAAGGCAGAGGTGAGGGTAGTCTCGAGCCAGGTCATCGACTGATTCCCATGTGGCGTCGGAGGCCGGTAGACCTATCCACTATATTAAGGCTTGGGGAATAAAGCGAGTGCCGACGAGTTGCTGGCGGGTGGCCAGGACAGCGTGGAGGGTTAAGAATGGGGAGGCCGACGAAGAACTCGGTTGGAAGGGAGAGTGTCGTGCCTGGTTGGAACCCGCGGGCTAGTTTCAGCAGAGAGACGTGGAAGACGTTATGGATTTTGGCGGTATCGGAGAGCTAGAGACGGTACGCCACGGGGCCGATGCGGGTGGTAATTGGAAAAGGGTCGTAGTAGCACTTAGCCAATTTGTGGGAGTTTCGGTGGGCAACTGAGGATTGACGGTAGGGTTGAAGTTTGACGTAGACCAAGTCACCAACGCTAAAGGAAGTGTCGGTGTGATTCTTATCTGTTTTTTAGAGCATGCGGAGTTGGCCACGCTGAATGTTGGAAGTGAGCCGTTGGAGGAGTTGGGTACGATCAGTGAGGGTTAAGTCTGCGGCGCCGATGGTGGTAGTCCCGGGAAGTTGTGCAAGCCGTTACAAAATCCTTGACGTCCCGGCAGATACCCGGCCAATCGAAGGTGGTAGTGAGCTTGGTTGTTGTGTGCACGATGCCGACGTGGCCACCGAGGGGAGAGCTATGGAACTCTTGCAAGAGGAGGTGGCGCAACGTCGAGCCCTCGGGGATGAACAATTTGTCTTTGAAGTAGAGGAGGTCGTCCTTGAGAGTGAAGTGTGGGAGGGCAGCCGGGGTGTCCTGAAGTTGTTGGCAAAGGGCTTGGCAGTAGGTTGCAATGTAAGAACGTAAGGTCATCAGAAGAGCGACCACGGGCTTCGAGACCATCTGGAAACTGGCCAAGGATACTTCCGGAACGCGGGACAGAGCATCTGCGGGGGTGTTGTCATGACCTAGGCGATACACGATCTCGAAGTTGAACCTGGCGAGTTTGGCGAGCCAACGCTGCTGTTCTGGGGTCTGGATTGTTTGTCAACAATGCTCGTAGGCTCTGATGGTCGGTCAAGACTGTGAAGTGAGAGCCAACAAGTACGGCCACCATTTAGAAATCGCTTCAGTGTTGGTGAACATCTCGCGAGAGTAGGCGGAGGCCGTTTGCATACGAGGGCCGAGTCGTTTGCTGAAGAAGGCAACAGGATGGCCCGCTTGCGTCAGTACCGCTCCAATGCCAGATCCGGAAGTGTTAGTCTAGACGGTGAAGGGCTGGGTGAAATGAGGTAGAGTTAGAACTTGGGCAGTGGCCAAGGCTTGCTTGAGGTGGGCAAATGCGGTGGTGGCGGGGAGGGACCAATGGAAGGAGTCCTTTTTGAGGAGGTCGGTTAGTGGGGCAGCGATCTTGGAACAACCAGCGATGAAGCGACGATAGTATCCGGCCAATCCGAGAAACCCGCGGAGTTGTTTGATGGTGGTTGGGTCGGCCAGGAGAGGACGACATGCACCTTATCGGGATCCATAGCGACTTCTATAGCGAAAATGATGTGTCCCAAGTATGCGAGAGATGGAACACCGAATGTGCACTTGGACTCCTTGGCGAAGAATGAGTTGATACGTAGAATAGTAAGGGTCTCGCGTAGGTGATCTAGGTGGGTTGCCGCATCTGCACTGTAGACCAAGATATCGTAAAAAAACAAGAACAAAATGACGAAGTACCGGTTTGAAAATGGTGTTCATGGCGGCCTGGAAGGAGGAGGGTGCGTTGGTCAGGCTGAAAGGCATGACAAGAAACTCGTAATGACCCTCGTGTGTGCGAAAGGCAGACTTATGGATGTCGCAAGGCGCCAAACGGAGCTGGTGGTATCCGGCGCAGAGGTCCAACTTAGAGAAAACGGTGGCGCCGTGCAGTTCATCGAGTAGCTCATCAACGTTTGGATAGGAAAACGGTCTTTGATCGTGACCGTATTTAGTGCCCGGCAATCAACGCAGAAGCGCCAAGTGCCATATTTCTTCCGGACAAGGAGAACGGGAGAAGAAAATGGGCTGGTGCTGGATCGGATGATGTCGTCCGCCAACATATCCCAAACTAAGTGCTAGATTTCATCTTTGTGGCAGTGTGGGTAGCGGTAGGGTCGAACGTTGACTGGTTCAGTGTGCGGCGATAGCGGGATGCGGTGGTCATGTTGCCAGTGGGGAGGGAGCCCTTTGGGTGGAGCGAAGACATCCGCGAACTCACGCAGCAGTTCCTGGAGGGCAATGTCGGTGGTGCTGGAGGGGGTGGCAACTAGATCCGAGAGGGAGGTGGCGGTGACCGAGTTCCCGTAGTAATGAGCGATGGAATGCTTGCGACATTCGACACACATCTGGGAGTAGGAGATAGGTGTGATGTCATGCGCGGCCATGCCGTGCAATGTGACCCACTTGGAGTCAACCTGGAACTGGATATACATAGCCGAGTAATCTGAGATGATAGAGCCGAGGGTGGTCAGCCAGTCGCACCCCAAGATGAGGTCGGCGCCGTGAACTGGAAGGAGGTGGAAATCGATGTGGAAAGTGTGGTTGCCGAGCAGAACTAGGACTTGTGGGCAGGAGCCGGCGATGTTCATCGTTTCTCCATTGCCGACATGAACTGACAAGTGGCGGGATGGAACAATGGGCATGCGGAGGTGCTTTGCCCAGCGATTTTGGATGAAGCTGTGGGTGGAACCACTGTCGATGAGGACCGTCAGCGGTTGGTCATTGATTTTACCCCAGACCCGAATGGTAGAAGCATTCGCATGACCGTCGAACGCATGAAGGGAGACCAAAGGTGTGTCGGTATTGGCTTGTGCAGAAGTGTATATCTAAGTGGTTAGAACTGGTGTAAAATTAAAAGAAAAGAAAATTAAAACTCAAATTAAACGTCGGGCTGCAAACAAATCCCGGTCGTAGTAGTATAGTAAGTGTAAGCGACCGGATATCGAATCGTGGGACTTATAGTGAAATAAGTAGTACCTAAGCGTGTCACAAGAGGGGGGATTAATTGACTTGTTTCTGAAAATGAATAACAGATTAATTTAGTGAACTGAAGTTGAATTAAACGGGACTCCGGATTCAGGTTAATATGATCTGATTAATTGTGCTATCTCTACCGGTTTAATAAAATAATTTGGCAAGATTCCTGTTATTTTCTTAAGGTCCGATGAAAACTCATAAGAACTCGTTTACCTGAAAATGCAAGGTCCGATGAAAACTCAAGCAAAATGCGTGTAAACGGCTGAGGAGTGTGAGGAATTTTATTCTTGCAACTTGTACTAACTTAAACGATGAAAATAAGTTACTACAGTTTTACGGCTTAATTAACCTGTCTGCTCGTCACCGATCAGATTAAAAACAGATTTAGTAAGGCTTTTTAATAAATCGATGAAATTTATTAAAAAGGGAGAGAAACAAAACTTTAATCGTAACAAACTAAATTTATTTTAACCGGTAGAAATATTGCATAATTAATACAAATACATAATTAAACCTTCACCCGGAGTAAATCCTCCTTAGCCTGACATATTAACTGGTAATAAGTCAGACAGAGGTTGGACGTAATAACAATATGAGATGCGTGGATGGTGAATGGAGAAAATGAAGGGAAGAAGAGTGGGAGCATACGTAGGATTTTTGTAAGTGAAATGAGAGATTTTGAGTGTTGAGTTTGAGGGTGGAACAAGTGTGTGAGTATTACAGAGAATTACTTCGGGCCATTTGTGCGCAGGTTTCTCTGATGAAGTGGTAGTGTTTATATAGAGAAGAGGAAGAAGAAGAAAGCAGAAGAAGAGATAAGCATGTGTGCAAGTGGTATTAACAGGATAAGATAAGGAGGTAGATGGATTGGGGTTGCAGACGCGTGAGGACTGTCGGCTTATCTTGTTGTCTGTAGGCGCCGTGAAGAAGGAAGAAGAAAGCGCCGCGAAGAACGAAGAAGAAAAACTGTTCGCGTGTCTGTTTTAGTCGCGTCCGCGTGGCGTCCGCGTCTCCGTCCGCCTCAATTCTCACGCGGACGTGACTGTCGACCTCGCGTCCGCCCGGTCACTCATTCTGTCCGCGCGGTCGTCCGCCTAACCCCCATGCGGACGCCTCTGCTGTCCTCGCGCGGTTGTAGCTTGTCCGCGCCTCCGTCCGCCTATTCCCAACGTGGACACAAGGGAGGTCAGTCGCGTGGCTTTGTTTCTTTCTACGAACTACGACTTATTTCCTTCTACAAACTTTGACCGGCTCTAGATTCTTCGTTTGGACTCCGTTTTCTGAGCCGTTTGCGTCTATGCGTTCGTCTCTTCGTCTACTTTACTCCCAGCTTGGTTTTCCTCATATTTAAACAATAATTTTGTGAGATAACAATAAAACATAAACTAGAGGAAAAACTAACCGAAGTGGAGAAATGAGCAAAAAAAGTGCTAATATAATATATGAAATACACCTATAAATCATGCTCATTTGGACACTTATCACACCCCCACACTTATCTTTTTGTTTGTCCTCAAGCAAAACCATGTACCTAAGCAAGTAGGAAATGCTCAATACTAACAAATATTATTATGAAGGGTAGGATAAAGAAGTGAACAGTACTTGATCTTTTTAACTTATTGAGGAGTGTGAAAAATCAACTGGTGGCATAGGTGTGATCAGGGTAAAAATAACATATAGAGTTTCGGGGTATGATCTAAGGTACTTCAATGTTTCTTTTGTTTATGTGACTCTGAGAACTTTTACCATGGCCAACTTCTCTCAAGAATGGGCATTTGAGGAGAAAACAAAGGAAAAATAGATTTATGTATTTTGTTTCACTTTTGCATAAGGGAAGAGAAGATAAAATGTAGGCATCACGCCTTTGTATTTAAGAACACTCAACTCTCTTTTGTTGGTTACCAATGGTGTCTCACAAGTCCCTTAATTATTTTTTTTGTATTCTTTTTTTTTTCTTCTTTTTTTTTAAACAGAGAAGCACCCCTTAGCAATCCCTAAGAGAGAAGACAGAAAGAAACCCTGAGCAATAAAATCCAACCATTTGCAGATTATTTGGTCACACCCGCATATAATGCTCCTCAAAAGTAATCAAAATTTTAAAATTTGTACCATTTATCCCACAATTCATAACAGTATTTATTCTTAAAGAGAACAACCTACATTAGCAGGGTACATAATTTTAATTTTTGAACAAATGCAAGATAAGTAGAGAGATTTAAACATTTTAAGCATAGAATGCCCTGAAAAGGCTCTTCCCCCACACTTAAGCTCAAGCAATGCCCTCATTGCGTAGATTTAAATAAATTAACAGGGCATGCAATTAATAAAGGAAAGAGTGTACTCCCCAAATTTCGTAGAGTGAATAGAGCTCCCCCACACTTGAGTGCAGCTGTGGAATGTCATGAAATGAACCTGTAAAGAATATTCTACACAGCCAGAAGAACTCAAGTAAAACCTGCATTTTATTATAAAAATATAAAGGAAAATATAGTACAATAAAAGAAAACAACATTAAATTAAAGGAAAGACAAAAGATAGATAGTGGGTTGCCTCCCACCAAGCTGCCCGGGTTTAACGTCTCTAGCTAGACGTATGTTCGTCATTATCCCGGATCATAAATGAATGTTGACAATGGTAGTATCGGGAACAGGAAATTGGCAATATGTAGGACCGAACCACCTGGATCAAAACAAAGAATTACGACAACAATTACAGTAGGAAAAGACAAACTCCACAAAACCTGGTTTTGAAGGAGGTGTTTGCTGCCATTAATATTGTATTGAAAACCGGGTGATGGTGGTAGTGCTTCCTCAAACTGGAGAATGTAAACATTCTCCTTTTGTTGTTTAGCCGTATTGATGCAAGATGGTAGTGGTGGTGCTTGCTCAGAGTCGAGGATGTAAATTTCCTCCCCCGGAATGAAAATGAAGGTGGAAGTGGGCTGCAACGGGTGGGTTGGGTGGGCATTATTTTTCTTTGTCGAAGGGCCCATTTTTCAATGGATGATCCTTAGTGTGAGTACCATCTAGTTGTGGAGACGCCCATTCAAATTTAAGGATGAAGACATCCTTATCTGCGTTGAGCGGTTCAGGGAGAACTTCGGGAAATTTGTATCTTCAAATTCTGACCCTGGATCAAATGGAAAGGTGGCCTTCTCACTTAGCGAGCTGACTTCGAGTTTCCACCCTACTTCTTTGTTGCATAAGAGGGGAAGGCTGTGATCCTCCAGATGAAGATCAAAGTTGGATGGCTTTTCCTCTTCAAATTTGAGGATGTAATAATCCTCGTCTTTTGAGAGGCTCATAGGAAGAGCCTTGATTGAATTCAACTTTAGAGGGAGGTGGTTCCTTGAAGGTGATATTGGTATTTTGTTTGGATGTTCTAACGGGAGCGAGCATTTCCTCATCTTCATTTTTGAGGATGTAACTATCCTCATTTTCTGGATATAGCACAGAGAAGGGGAAAATAACGGTAATTGACTTCAGAGGGAGGAGGCTCCATGAAGTTGAGGTAGAAGTTGTCCTCTCTGATGGCTTGTCTTCAAGCTCAAGCAGAAGGTTTGATACCGTTTGCTCATTTTCGAACGGGGGTGGTGGTATAGACAAGTAACTCAAATCCTCAGGTAAGTCGTCCACTATATGAACCAGTTTGCTCTCCGGTTGCTGTGATGTAAGGTCTAGTGGACCTTCATCATTCGTTTATCGCAACTAATTTGGCATAGAGCTTCAATTGGTCATGTCGAGGTATTCTTCCTCAGCCTGTTGCTCCACTTCAGGGACCATTTCACTCTCAGGTTGTTGCTCCTTTTGAGCTAATGTGATGGGCTGGTCCACTACGTAAATTGCACTTGCATACTCTTTTGGATTTGGATTGGTTTGTGAGGGAAATTTACCAGGTGGCCTCTGTTGGGTAAGGAGTAGTTGTTGAATCTGAGACTGCAAGGCTGTTTGGTCTTTGCGCAGGGCTGCGACCTCTTCTTGCGTATCTCTGGACTTACCCATCATTGCCTTAAACATCTCTTGCATTTGAGACATCCAGACTCAGGATTCGAAGGAGGTGGAGTTTGTCGACTCGAAGAAGCATCATTTTCGTAAGGTTGTTGCTGATACTGCTCTGGCCTCCTTGAAAATTGGACTGAGGTCTGTAATTTTGAGATGGTTGAAGTGTATGTGGGTTTTGGATATTGTCGGTGTTTGAGTAGCGAAGGTTGGATTGCATGTTACGTTGCCAAGGTTGTCTGTATCCTGAATTGTTGGTGAGATAGTTTGCCTCCTCTGCTGCTTTTAATTCTTGTAGCTGGGGGCATTGTTCGTAGTCATGGGGCCCACCACATTGTATACAAGAAATAACAGGAGATGATTGGGACAGAGGTGCATAGCCTGGAGGGGTTGTAGATGATCGGGAAATCATCGACTTAGCTTGCTGGGGGTAGGAATTCATAGCCATCTGCTCAACCACTTTTTGCAGAGTACTGACTTTTGTTGCCTGCTGAGCATTGCTTTCCATGAGTTGCTCATGGCTTTTCATCAGCATGTCAAACTTGTTATCACTTTCCCCAACATGATATAAACCTGGAGTACTGCTCCTTGATCCACCGGAGGCCCAGTCTCTGATTTCCTCACAGAGAGACTCCATGCTGTTCAGAAATGTGCTCCTGGCTTTTTCAGAATATCGGCCCCTAAGGAGGATAATACCATTGTTCTGCACGGACCGATCAAGCCTTTGTAAAACAATTGTGATACTTGTTCTTTCGTCAGACCATGGTGAGGACAAGTAAGTAGTAGACCTTTGAAACGGTCCCAAGTTTCACAAATATTTTCCGACCCAGGTTGCTTGAAATTATAGATTTCAGCAATCATCTCCAATGTTCGGCTCGGGGGTAGGAATTTGTCGTAGAACTTGGTGGCCATGTCATCCCAAGTACCAATGGTACTTGGTGTTAGGCTATGATACCACTTGCTCGCATTTCCCGTCAGGCTGTGAGGGAATAATGACAATCTTGCATACTGGAGTATTGCGTCGGTTGCAGTAAGACTGTTGACATGTTGTAAGAATTTTGTAACATGTAACAGGGCTTCGTCAGGATTGGTGCCATCAAACATGCCCAACTCCTTCACACATCGAATCTGATGATATGGCTTCAGCTTCTGCCACTCATCGTATTCGGATGGGCTAAGGTGAGGAAGGATGATAGCAGGCTGTTGTCCTTGGTTAGACGGCCTGTTGATATTCGAACTGTCGCTGGTGTAGATGCCATGTCAGCTTCCGGGTCAGATTTTATCACTGTGGTGGTAATGTATTGTTGAGTTCGGTTCTGCCTTAGGGTGCGCAGAAAGGTTCTCTCGATTTCTGGATTGTAACCAACCGTGTGATTATTAATATTTTCTGGGAGGCTGTTGACCTGGTAAAAGGCATTCACCACTCAAAACAGAGAAAAGAGACTCGTTATGTGTTAGAATAAATAAAATGTTTAGAAATTAGTTGACAGAAATTAATATTAGTAGTTAGAGACAATGGAAAGAAATGACAGAAAATTGAAATGACAATGGAAAGAAATGACAGAAAATTAAAGTTAGTAGTTAGTATACTAGAAATTGAAGGACAATGGAAATTAAATGTTAAGGACAATGGAAATTAAATGTTAAGGACAATGGAAATTAAATGACAATAATATAAAGAGTTAGTAATTAGATGTCAGAAGTCAGATGTCCGTAGTCAGATGTCCAAAGTCAGGTGTCCAATTAATATTAACAAATTATTATAATATAACAGGCTAATTAACCGGGGCTTAGGGACTAGAATAAATCAAGTCCCGGCAACGGCGCCATTTTGCAGAAGTGTATATCTGAGTGGTTAGAACTGGTGTTAAATTAAAGAAAAGAAAATTAAAACTCAAATTAAACGTCGGGCTGCAAACAAATCCCGGTCGTAGTAGTATAGTAAGTGTAAGCGACCGGATATCGAACCGTGGGACTTATAGTGAAATAAGTAGTACCTAAGCGTGTCACAAGAGGGGGGATTAATTGACTTGTTTCTGAAAAATGAATAACAGATTAATTTAGTGAACTGAAGTTGAATTAAACGGGACTCCGGATTCAGGTTAATATGATCTGATTAATTGTGCTATCTCTACCGGTTTAATAAAACAATTTGGCAAGATTCCTGTTATTTTCTTAAGGTCCGATGAAAACTCATAAGAACTCGTTTACCTGAAAATGCAAGGTCCGATGAAAACTCAAGCAAAATGCGTGTAAACGACTGAGGAGTGTGAGGAATTTTATTCTTGCAACTTGTACTAACTTAAACGATGAAAATAAGTTACTACAGTTTTACGGCTTAATTAACCTGTCTGCTCGTCACCGATCAGATTAAAAACAGATTTAGTAAGGCTTTTTAATAAATCGATGAAATTTATTAAAAAGGGAGAGAAACAAAACTTTAATCGTAACAAACTGAATTTATTTTAACCGGTAGAAATATTGCATAATTAATACAAATACATAATTAAACCTTCACCCGGAGTAAATCCTCCTTAGCCTGACATATTAACTGGTAATAAGTCAGACAGAGGTTGGATGTAATAACAATATGAGATGCGTGGATGGTGAATGGAGAAAATGAAGGGGAAGAAGAGTGGGAGCATACGTAGGATTTTTGTAAGTGAAATGAGAGATTTTGAGTGTTGAGTTTGAGGGTGGAACATGTGTGTGAGTATTACAGAGAATTACTTCGGGCCATTTGTGCGCAGGTTTCTCTGATGAAGTGGTAGTGTTTATATAGAGAAGAGGAAGAAGAAGAAAGCAGAAGAAGAGATGAGCATGCGTGCAAGTGGTATTAACAGGATAAGATAAGGAGGTAGATGGATTGGGGTTGCAGACACGTGAGGACTGTCGGCTTATCTTGTTGTCTGTAGGCGCCGTGAAGAAGGAAGAAGAAAGCGCCGCGAAGAACGAAGAAGAAAAACTGTTCACGTGTCTGTTTTAGTCGTGTCCGCGTGGCGTCCGCGTCTCCGTCCGCCTCAATTCTCACGCGGACGTGACAGTCGACCTCGCGTCCGCCCGGTCACTCATTCTGTCCGCGCGGCCGTCCGCCTAACCCCCATGCGGACGCCTCTGCTGTCCTCGCGCGGTTGTAGCTTGTCCGCGCCTCCGTCCGCCTATTCCCAACGCGGACACAAGGGAGGTCAGTCGCGTGGCTTTGTTTCTTTCTACGAACTACGACTTATTTCCTTCTACAAACTTTGACCGGCTCTAGATTCTTCGTTTGGACTCCGTTTTCTGAGCCGTTTGCGTCTATGCGTTCGTCTCTTCGTCTACTTTACTCCCAGCTTGGTTTTCCTCATGTTTAAACAATAAATTTGTGAGATAACAATAAAACATAAACTAGAGGAAAAACTAACCGAAGTGGAGAAATGAGCAAGAAAAGTGCTATATAATATATGAAATACACCTATAAATCATGCTCATTTGGACACTTATCAGCTTGCGGCAAGTTACTAGTGGGGGAGGTGGGAGTCGTTGTCCTCGGTTGTCGGCAGGAGGTCGGGGTCAACGTGGTCAGATTCATCGGTGATGATGCACATGAACTGGCATGGCTTACAACGGTGACCCGAGACGAATTTCTCATCACAATTGTAGCAAAGACCCTTCTCCCGTCATGGAAGGGCTTCAGCCTGGGTAAGGCGCTTAAATGGTAGGCGGGCCACGCTTGGAGGGGAAGAGGTAGTCACCGGCGGCTTTGGCGGTGGGGAGGGCAGGGCCAGGATGCCGGATGCTGGATTAGGCGGGGGTGGGTGCAAGGCGGGGCTGCGGGGGCTGTTCACACGGACCAACGAGCGGGCTGGCGGGCCAGTTTTTCTTCAATCAATCGAGCGAGGCCGATGGCTATCGTGAGGGAGGTGGGCGTGAGGATGAGAACTTCACGCTGGATATCGTCGCGCAGGCCGACGACAAAACAGTGTAGAGCGCTCGTCATTGGTAGATGGGGGACACAGGAGTGCAAGGCCTCAAATTCCTCGATGTAGCGATTGACAGTAGATGTCTGGCAGAGTTTGTACAACAACCCCTCTGGATTTTCGAAGGTCAATGGATCAAAACGAGCTTCAATGGCGCGCTTGAAGTGATCCCAGGAAGAGAATAGATGCGCCTGATGCTGAACGGTGAGCCACACCAAGGCGGGGCCAGTCAGGTAAAGAGAAGCGACGTCTAGCCACTGGGCCATCGGTGTCTGATGGAAGAAGAAGAAACCGCTCAATTTGGAACAGTCATCCTAGTACATTGTCGCCCCAAAAAAAAAGAATTTCTAGTTTGGGCGTGCGTGGTTGTTGCAGCGCCGACGACGAGGCGGATGATTGCTGGTGGTGCCGAGTTTTGATGAATGTGAGACGGTTGAGGATGTCCGCCATCTGTGATGACAAGGTGGACTGAATGGAGGATAATTGATCAGCCGTGGATTGTTGTAGAGAGGAAATCTGCTGCACCTGGTCGGCGGCAAGTTGAGAAACATTGTTGGTGAGTTTTTTCTGTGAATCTTCAAGAGCGTGAAACTGGGTGGTGGTTCCGTCCATGTTGGAGGTCGACAGGTGAAAGCACCAATGAAACCGTTTTCTGGTTTCTTAATTGTTTGACAGATAGGAGAGCCTTAGAATGAGAGATTATGAAGGAAGATTGGGAATTTAGTTCATTGATGACTTCTACTGATTTACAACCCATATATATAGGAGAGTTAAGTGCAGTTACTAAATAATTAAACTAAAATTACCCACTAACTAATATCACCTAAACGATGTCACTACTTGAATTATCTAGTAATTATAATTATGCAGAAAATGGCTCCACTAAATCCTCTCTGTTAGTGCGTGGTCTTCTACCCACTTGGGAGTGTTTTTGGTTCTGTTGCTTCTTCTTCCCACTTCGGGACGGACGTGGTGTTGGTGACAGATTAGTAAAAACTGAAGCCGAAAAGAAAGTAAAAAAGAAATAGTAATAACAACTCAATATAGTTGATACTGACATCAGTGTTTAGGACGACGTAGTTTGACAGGTGTGTCTACCATTGACTAGAGGCATTTACACTAGAAGGCAGAGAAAGTCCTTGAGAGACCCAACAAGAAAAATTTAAGCAATGCGCAAACACCTTGGACTTCACTTTTTAGGTTCACAAATGAATAGATTCAAATACTCCATTAATTATACGGCATAGATTGCACTCAACCCCTGTTGCTGGAATATAAAGGTGCAATTGAGAGAGGGTCCTGGGGGATAGTAGATAATTTTTTTAATGTCCTGTTCAGGGTGTGTTCAAGATATCGAACCAAATGATCTGCAGTCCAGAAAGTTACCACTGGTACGTGTTATTTAGTTTAAATTACACGCCACAACTAGAGTTCAATTAATGCTCTTACCATCCACAACTAGACTACACTGAATTGTGGGGTGGGGGCAAATGTAATTAATATATATAGTAAGGGAATCGTTTCAGTTTTGAGATGATTTTCTTTTTCCATCGCAAATGTTCTCGTTTACATCATCTACATCCTCGAAATGAGGAGAGGAACACATGTCTCTTCCGACATCACAGACTGGAACACATCCAGCTCACCATAGCGTTCCAACACTCTCATTCGGCAATCCTCCGCAGCTTGTAAACCAGTGGCGTAGGCGCCATGAACAGACCCTGGGTAGGCTGAACTTGTTGCCTCCCAGCAAAAAATAGGTTATCCACAGGAATCCTTAGCCTCTCATACAGATCATGGGGTTTATCTACTTGGTCATAGCTATATGAGCCAAGCGAGTTTTCATCTGATCCCCAGTGGGACACCAAGTACTGTACCTGTGGTAGTTTGAGGGGCAAAAACTAGTTTAATAAACAACACAGCTTCCTCCAAGAATATAAAACAATAGGTACTTCACAAGGAAGGTGAAAATTTTGCTACAAATAAATTGAAAGAAGCACTTACCGGGGTCGACGCACTAGGCAGAATCTTCCTCAGCTGTGTGAAGGCAAAATTAGCAGCAGCCTCATCGGACATCTTCTCGATGTCTTGAGCAAGCTTTCCTGCAGGCATATACACAAGGACAGGGTGCCCAGTTGCTTTATGCAGATTAAGAAAGTAACTGCAACCATATGAGGTCTCAGCAACTACTCCCAAGAACTCTACATTTGGCCAGAACACCTCCTCAAAATGGAGAATGATCTTATTCTCGATCCCAATACCTAGATCAGCAATAGCAGCCTCTTTCCACTCTGGCAACCTCGGTTCGAAGCTTATTGTCTGAGATTTTAAACTCCTAGAGGAACAGCGATAACAGCTGCATCTGCTAAATATGTGGTGCCATCTTCTACTGTTACCTTGACTCCGTCATGATGCCTAGCAACACGTTTAACTCTGGAAAAGGGGGATAAAAAAGATAAGAAAAGAAACGTATTGGTCACGAAAAGAAAACAAGCACATCCAAAAACTACCGACACGTTTTTAGCGGAGTTGTAGTACCTATGGTTTAACCGAATATCTAGACCTTTGGCCAGTGTGTTGATAACTGGAAGATAACCACGCACCATAAGTCCATGACCACCAGGGAGCAGAACTTCCTAAGCAAGTCAAAGAGCCAAAAAAACGGACAATGAAAACTTGGGCTAGGATAAATTAGATGAAATGATCAATAACAAGTACAACATATAAGTTTTTCCGCTCAAAAACATCCACTATCCGTATACGAGTTATGGGCACTTTAAGAAGAATGATTTGAGATGCATACCTGGTCCCAACACTTCAGGGAAATGGTCTCCGCATCAGCAGCAAACCACCCCTCCATCCTACACAAGTACCACTGTAGTACTTTGTGAGCAACCCCTTCTAACCTGTAGTTTGAATCCACTTGCAATAAATTTTGCTCTAACAGTAAATAGACAGAAAAAAAAAACAGAGACCTTGTTGTAATGTTACCTTAGATCAGGTCTTCTCTCGAAAACAATGGAGAAAGCTTGATGAATAGACATGTCATTCTGCAATTCTTCACGAACTTTGTTGGCCTGCATATTTGAATAAGTTAATCCAATGATACACACTTGGCATCTCAACAGATGCACAATCGAGCTTAGTTTGATTAGTTGAACGGTAAAAAACCAAATGCTCTGGTACATCCCTCTTCACAGATAGAACATAGCCTCATTCTTTCATGGTAGAAAGCTTTCGAGCATGGTACCCAAAGTAAATCGGCCCCTTTACCAAATGGGTTCAAACTACGCTTAATTAAGCAAGAAAGAAATCAAACAAAAGAACGTGATACCTCACTTAATACGCTCTCAAATGCTTCACCAACTTTAACCACCATATCAGGAGGAACTTGATTACCCTCAGTATCAAAAAGAGCATAACTGAAAGGAACAGTCACGCAAAAGAATTAGCTAGAAATAAATTAGGAGATACACATTAGTCATAGCACTTTTAGCATGGCATGAGTGTAGTTTCAAGCCAGAAGGACCAAAATATCATGCGATATTAAGAACTCCAGATACATAAATATTCAAATGCTGAAAAGAAGTGAGATTAAAGCCTTGAACCTGCAAATCCAACAATCTCATAACAGGCTACAAAATAAGCACTTTCACAACGACCAAATTTGAAATCATTATTTCAAAAAAAGTTTCAATACAAAAGCATTGCCTCCATTCTCAAAAATCATTGAAAGCATAGGCCATGGTCAATAAAGCATAGGTAAATGCAATAAATTCAAACAAGCAATTTAGATCTTGACTTCTTCTAAGGTTCTATCGCTAAAGGCTGTTTACATAATCAATCCGCGGATCCTTGCATTACGCAAAACACAAAAGTGCAACATTATGTGTGCATTAAAAGTTTAGCTGGCAGTAGTAAAAGTAAATGTTTTGTCAGTTAAATGATGTTAAATTAGCTGGAACATACACAGCACATAAACTGCAAGAATTTGAAATTACCTTTCAAGATCATGGTCATACAGCACAGAATTGTCACCACTGGTGCGATACAGAGGAAGTCCAAGTCTTCCTATCAAAGGTGCCAATGGATTTTCATTGCAAACTCCATGCAGCCTGGAAATATAAAGGCCTTGTGAATGCGTATAGACATATATGCATATATGTATATACGTTAACCAACAATTATTGGGTATTTCAAACTCACCATGACGCACCCAGGTCGACAGGAAAGCCGAACGAATAGTCGGTGCACACTCGACCACCAATTCTGTCTCGAGACTCCAGCACAAGCACCTGCAAGTTTTAATGCTCGTTATTTCTATGTGCACCATTCATTTAACACACAACACATGATTCTCACTATAGACAATAAAGTCAGAACCTTAAAATTCTAACTTCGCGTTTATAGAAGATCATGAATACAAGCTGAAGTAAAAGCAATAAAAAATATCCATCTAAACACATGCATACACATATCATACATTAAGGCAAAGATTCATTAGAACCTTAAATAAGTCAAAGAGTAGCCAAAGAATGAAAGGGAAGCTTGTATACTCCGATGATAAAAGCTAAAGTACCATAATAAGGGAAGAAAAATATCGTAGAATGTTTCTGAAAGTGATTAAAAAAGATTCAACGCTTGTTCTAATCACTCAAATAACAAGCTATGATTCTTAAGACTTCTAGGAGATCAGCAGCCCTGACCATTTTGATTATTGCTATCATCAATTACCTGAAAGGAGGCTTCGCGGAGGGCATTTGCAGCAGCTGTACCTGCCATTCCAGAACCTATGACTATCACAGAAGGAGTTGAATGCCTCCTCCCTGTTTTTGAAGAACAGAGACCTGCAAGACAATAATAGTTTCAGCATTGCCGCCTTTATTAAGAAATTTGACCACCAGCTTTAAAGGAGATTTCCTCTCAAATCAAATTTAATCCACAACATTGTTTCTGACAGTATAAAAAAAGTAAGGCTAGCATCCTATGAAATCAAGCTATTGAGTCCCTAGCTCTTTTCAAGGTATTAAGCGCATAATGCAAAAGCAGAAGAAAAAAAACAATTATTAAATTTACCTTCACAACTAGTTTTCAGTTAATCAATAAACCAAAACATGAGCCACAACGTCTCTCAAGTTCGTCAAGGAAAAAACTTGTTTAAAAGACAATATCAGGGAATTCATGCAAACATAACTAGTACCAATACTTCATCTATAGAAGGTCGGACAAAGATTAAACGTCGCTTCAAAACCAGATATATTTTTGTTGGCTAATCAACGGTATGAAAAAAACAATTCAGAATAACGCAAAATACTAACTTAATACAATAAAAGAAATTCGAAAGGTTGAATGTATTTTACGGATTTGGTAAGAAAAAACGATGCACCCATCATCATATTCACATTAACGGGTGAACTAGCACGGAGATAATATGTTAGTGCTCTGTCAATAATACTCAGTCGCAGACCAAACTAGCACAACTGCATTCCCACCATATACACTAAAAGCACGCCTACTAAAACGACATTAACGAGGAATTCATGAGTTACCACGTTGATGAAGTAGGTCGGAGAACGGGGCCCGCCAAAAAAGCGACCGACTAAGAGCAACCACAAAAAAGTTACAAGAGGATGGAATAACTTTGAAGGGATAATAAATATTGCTTAGTTTGGAATGACACGTGTTTTAGCAAGCTACCTGGGCGCAATTGGCGATTACTCCTGTTTTTGAGCTCCATTGATGAACGAACGAAGATGACTATTGGAATTACGAGGATCCAGGACCAGATGCGAATCGATCACGAAAAAGCTTGTATTCACCGGCAACAATAATGCTGACGACGGCGATGACGACGAAGTCAGAGGGTTTTGATTAAAATTAAAAAGGAAGGCTGGGCGTAATTGAGGAGAATAATGGAGGATAAAGATCAAAAGACAAGTGATAAATGATTTGAGCTCGAAGTAAGTCCCAGATTCAATACCGACCAGCTCATGCGTAATTTCCACTTTTCAGAAGGGAAAAAATGAATCGAAACGGGATCTCACCGATTCACCTCACTACAACAAAATCAAAAACCCCAGGAGGAACGATCGGAAGAAATTGAGCACAATATGACAAGGATCGATGAGGACTTAGGGTTTAAGGTGAGGAAGGAAAACTGGATTTAGGGGAACAATCGAAAAGATTGAGAGGTGCGGTCGAAAAAAAGGAGAGCATATGATTTTTCCTACCGAACCTCTTCCATCCAGGGGAGTTGCGAGTTGGGCAGTTATATAAAGAAAAAAGATACTGTACATATATAAATGAGAGAGGGGGCCGAAGGGGAGACGCGCTGGCCTGTGATTCGTCGAGTACGTAGGGGTTTTTTGGAATCTTGCTCCATTAATCCGGTTAGGTTATCTTTTATTTTGCGTTTAAAATAGAAGCACTGTACTGTTTTCATGATTGTAATACTTACACCCACGAGCTTTTCGTGACAAAGATGGTATTTTAAGTAATAAGGGGCGTTCACTTCGAGAGGAAACGGAATGGAATCAGGAAAGGGAATGGAAAGGAAAGGAAAGGAAGGTCCCCCAATCAAGAAGTTGTTTGGTTCTGGTTCAGAAACGGAATCACAATTTCTAATGATTCCCTTTCTTGTTGTTGTAATTTTGATATTATATGAATTTAATCTTACATAGTATGTATTTAAATAATGTTATCATAAAAAAAATATAAATATATATGTTAATATTTCTTTACAATCAATATAATTTAATGAAATAGATATTCATAATTATAATATATTAAATTTAAACTATAAATAAATATATTTACATAATTAAATATATGGCAAATTATTTAATTTATAATAAATATATAGTATATATATTAATATTTACTTAAATTATAAATGATATATATTAACTTGTATAAAATTATAAATAATATATATAAATAATTATTTAATATAATTACATACATTATATAATATTAATATTAAATATAATATATATTAGTAATTTTTTTATATTATAAAAAACATATATATTGGTATTTATATATAATATATTTTCATATTTATATAAAACTAATAGTATACATATAAATATATATATTTAAATTATAAATGATATATTTTAATATTTATAAAATATACATTAATATATATATATTATATTTTAAATAATAATATATAATAAGATTTACATATATTAGAAATAACATATATATAATATTTATCCAAATTAAGCGCGAATAGATGAAAGATGAAACAAAGGGAATACCATTCCCCACAATGTTGGAGGGAATCGCTGTAGGTTATGTGAGGGTTTTTAGAACTGAAAGTGGGGGAAACAGAATTTAAAAAATACAAAACAAACGATTACAAAGGGAATCATTCCGTTTCCCTTTACTGTTTACCCTGAAGTGAACGCCCCCTAAGTCTTTATAACTTACGCAGTGTTTGTATCGAAGGGGAAAATGAGGGAATGGGAAAGAATATGGGACACGGTCCCTTTATGTTGTTTGTTAATATACAATTGTGCATTGGGAATGGGAACGGCTACAGATTTTCCCCTCAAATCAATCCCGTGGTAATCGGACGGGAGCGGCACCAGGGAACAGGGAACGTGAGTTTGTTTTTTAAATAGTTTATGTTATGTATTACAGTAATGTGTTATTTTGAATAAAAAATAGATATAAACATTTATGTGTTTTATTTATGAACAAAAAATATTAACGTGATATAATGTAAATATGTTTATTAATAAATGAGGGTATTTTAGTGGTATCTTATTTAAATTATTTTTGGTGGTATCGAATTTTTTTTTAAAAATTATGGTATTTTATGAATTAATAAATTTTTTAGTGATATCCTGTAAATTTATCCACAAATCATTTAATAAAACAAACACATTATTTTCATTTCAAAACTAAACAGTCATTCCCATATTTTATTCTCATACATAACCAAACAACAAACATACTTCCCATTCCCTTTCCCATTCTCCTTGTTTTCCCAATCCCATTCCCTTTCCCGTTTCCTTGTCGAATCCAAACATTGCCTTAGATATTCATTCATATCGAGATATTTAGCCTGTTCTTATCGGGTTCGTTTGGGGATAGCTGTTGGGGCTGTTGTTGGGTCCTGCTGTTGGAAATTGAGAAGTAGTTTGTTGATGGTTTTACAGAAGCTGTCAGCTGTTGGTTTTGGTGTTTGGTGGAACACCTGTTGATGGTTTTAAAAAGCAGAGACAATTATTATGTCTTGCTGCTGAAAATTGAGAAGTTGTCAGCTGGTGATTTTGCAGAAGCTGTCAGCTGCTGGTTTTGGTGTTTGATGGAAATCTGCTGATTTAGAAATTGAGAAGTTGTCTGCTGTTAGAAGTTGTTCCCCAAATGAGCTCATTATTTTTTGAAATATAAAATAATTTATTTCTTATTTTTCCATTTGGACTCTATACCTTATTCTTCTCTATCAATTACCTTAATTCTTAGTAAAACGTAAGAGTAAAATAGTACATATTTCTTCACCTTAATCTTTGTATTTGCGGCTAAAATATCATGTATTGCAAGGGAGCAATTTTTTCTAAAATTATAGAATTTTTAAAAGTTTACAATATTATGTAGATGTTTAATAGGATATTATTTAGTCAAACTTTATCATTTTGATTAGATAAGATATATCATGATAATTTTTGAATTCTTATTATATATTAAGGGTAATTTGGGCTATTTTAAATTTAACTTAAAAAAGAAAAATAAAAACTCATGTTTAAATTGGGAGTAGTATTTTGTTGTTGATAATGGAACTACAAGGAAATCAGTTATGTTACGCTCTTTTGCAAACATAGATTATGTTAATTTTTTAGGTGATTTATAAAAATGAAAAATATTGACGTTATTGTTATAAGATAATTGATTTCACTATGATACATGTAGTTATAGTAAGAACAAATGCATTATCAATACCTCATGATAAGTAAAACTAGCATACATACGTTTTAAAGAGCTACAATAGAAGGACATGTGACAATCATCCTCAGTGAGGCCTAACAAAGCAACTGTCAAAGGTAACAAAGTTTGTTGATTGACCCCACGGTGTACCCAATTCTTGACTGGTCCATAAAAGGACAATCCACAGAGTTAGGTGGATTTTGTTTGAATTCCTGGTTGTGACCTCATTTGCATAGCCAACCCTTACTCGCACCTAGATGCCTCGAAACACCACTTCCAACGCTCATACCAGAAAAAGCATTATTTCCTTGGCTGCATCGCTTGTTTTGTGAGCAGAGGTGTTGGAGATCTCCCTGATCTCTTCTTCTACCTCACTCACTACCAAAAAAAAAAGACATTTGCCAACGGAAAAATTCCGTTAGCATAGGCTAAATATTTGTACGAAAAGGCTACTCCAAAGGATAAAATCTGTTAGCGTAGGCACCGTGAGTATTTCCCTTGGAGAAGGGGTTAAAGCCTATGCCAACGGTTTGTCCATCACTAAAGACCATTGTAAAACTGTTGTTTATAACGAATTGAACAAACCTATAGTAACCAATCTATCTGTGGGTAAAAATGCACCCCTATTCTTATAAACTAAACCGTGGGGGTAAGGTTACACCTATGCCCACAGATCAATCCGTGGGTAAAGGATGTTTGAAGTACAACGTAATCTTGCCCATATTTGTCTTTTCCAACCTATTTTTCAAAGTTTCAAAAACCTTTAATGCCTTTATATAATTGGTTATACACAACCTTTAGAACATAGATGAACCAAGACATTGTAAACCAGCTTCAATCATATCTAATATATTATATAATGTATCTTCAAAAAGTTTATACAACCTAACAAGATTTAAAAGTCATGCTACATTGAAAAAACTAGTTGTTTACAGCGCAACACCAAGCTGGACAAAAGTTTTTGGTTTCAGCCTTCAATCCAAAATATTAGTTTTTGTCCAATACTCTGTTTTCATTTTGAAGTTTCCACTTCATCCAACAAGTCTTCATTCCAGGCATGGCACTATCTTCCAGTCAACGTGTTACACTATCTGAAGTACTTAGGGATAGAGATTGTTCATTGCCTCTAGCACGTGTTGGAACCTAGTAGAAATAAGTAACTGTAGTTAAGACATTCTTGTATAATTACATAGTAAATGAGTAACTTACGCAATATAAAGTGGGGGCTAATTGATATCATCCATCAATTATATTCAGATGTGATCACATATCAGTTGTTGTTCCCCATAAAAAAAAAGACATCAAAGACACAAAATACAAGAATGAATCTAAGTATGAGGCGTTCAACACCAAAAGACTTGGAGTCAAGTATTAACAAATATTGTCTGAGATAAGAATTATCAACAAATATTTTTGATGAGTCAATAAAGCAACAAATAAAAGACCTGTCCGGTTGAGGTTTATGTAAAATTGTTAGGATTTGAATTCATGTTGAAGAGTAGCCAGATATAATTAAGCAACAAAACCAAAACCAGGTCTATACTATTTCAACAAAGGAGAAAATGAAAAAAAAAAGAGTAAAACCCATGTAAATGGAAAAAAAAAAGCATAGCAAAAAAACATGTGAACAGTGAATTTTTTTTCAAATGCTTTTTCCAGCATAACAACAACTAATAAACAAAAGACTTAGCACAATCTCTTATTATTAAACAAATTGAGATAATAATTTGCTACATACCTGGATAATTCCATTATCTCTAAGTAATTTTTGTACTGAGAAGCTTGGACAAAGCTCATTGACATCCGCTAAGCCAAAGACCATTTTGACAGTTCTCCTCTGTTTTTGTCATAGAAGGAAATAACATTACAACCCCATATTTCCTCCCACCGCACACAAATGAAGATAATCAATCCAAGCAAACAAGTCGATAGAATCGAAAGCAAGTTTAACCATAACTAAAAGGAATTGAGCTCTCTTTAAAAACATCTCTGAACATCCCTTCAAATGGATTTATGTGTCGTACTCCATAAAATATTTCAGATATCTCATCTAGCAACTGAAACATACCATATTTATAAAGAATGACATGAATAGAGGATGAGGGTTACACAAGCATTGATAGACGAGGCAGGGACATTGGAACCGACTTCAATGAGTGATGATCCTTAATGCGAAGCAGGCACGAAGGGAAATCAACACCTTTAAATAAAGGTGGAACAAAAAATTAAGACAACCATGCTTTACACTAGAAAAAAATTTACTACTATTATTCTATCTTGTGCTTTCTGCATATTCTCTTTATATCTTCTTTGTCCATGACATTCTTACTCGCAGACCCAAACACTCAATTTGTTTACACTAAAATCATAGTTCAACCTTTACCAAAATCCCGTGGACTACTAGGTATGTTGAACCAAGTAAATTCTTTGCTTCATATTGCTCATTGATAGAAAGAATTCAAATGGTGCTCTAGGGGTGAGCCAGTTTGTCATACGAGTGTGTGGGTCTTGTATCGTTCCACCACACAAACACACACACACACGCATGCACATGCACACACACAGCACTCACAACACCACACATCACACACACACACACACACACACCCACCCACACCCACACACGCCCACACACACGCGCGCGCGCACACACACACACACATTTTATTGGCTTTTTAAACACTGAAGTATTTGAAAAAAATGGGCGATCTACCCACTGAGGCGGTCGGCTCTGGAAGAAGACACACATGATTTTAAGTCCGACCTACCTAGTGGGGCGGTCTCTTGGGGTGCTCAGAAGTCGAACTGAATTTTCGCTCCAACCTACTCAGGTGGGGCTGTCCGATGGGGTGGTCGGCCTTTGTATCAATGTTTTCCCTCTATCTTCTTCATTTTAGCTTGATGTCAATTATGTTTGTTCCCACACGCTCCTCCATTTATCTACTTTGGTCCTAGCTAAGTTAATTTGATGTTTAAACCATAAATGTTTAGAATACCAATGAAAAAAAAACTAAAGGAAAACTACCTAAAGTGAAGAATGAGCAAGATAAACATTGATAAAATACATAAAACAAACCCTTAATACATGCTTATTTATGTACTTATCACTCATTTTACCTTGAAATCACCTAATCTCCTCGTAATTAATTCTTCATATTCTTTGAGGTCTTGAGTTCATTTTACGACCCTAGTGTTCAATTCCTACTATGACAACAAGATACTAACAAATAAAAACTCTTTTGAAATTAATCAGCCATACATGTTTGTGTACAATTCCCACGTGAGGTATTATGTTGGTTCATCACTCTCCAAATTTCTTTTTGTATATTGACCAAGTTTTATATAATCACATTATCCAGTCAAGTTTCCCTTATGATCTATACAATTCCCTCTTGCAAGTGTACTCCTAATATAAACCTCAGTTTGGCTATAAACTACCATTCAGAAAAGATTGTTTTCTCAATATCAAAGTTAATAAACCACCGACATAAAAGTAGAGATACATATGGGATATTAGTCTCAAGGGCTTTCATCAACCCAACTCTCTGTCAGTGACATCATCATCAGTGGCCCCTAGTTCTCAATGATTATTGAACATCGATGTGTATCCATCCACATCTCATTACACATAAATACATATGTCATGTTGAAATTCTTCACAGTAGGAGTCATTCTAAATAAATCTCAACCAGCAGCATCTTAAAACATCAGTTTTGTAACTAACACAAATGACGACAACATACAAAAAGGTAATTCACTTCTCCTTAGAGACTCTGTGTGCGGACATATTGTACCTCGCCACATCCTTACCATCTACAATGAACATGAAATAAACATGTATAACTAAACAAACAACTTAATGTTAATAAAGAAACAAATTAATGATGACTAAGCTCCATAATCATTAACGAAGGTATGATAATTATGCTACTTTAAAAAAACAAAAAGAATATTCAACCCAGGTTGTGTTAGGAGTTAAAACATATCGTTTTAGTAAGGAAGTTTTAGTCTTTTGTTCTTTAGCATTTTCTTTCAAAGTAAGTCAGGTAATCAGTGCTGGCTCTAGGTTTTTTTTTCCGCATTATGTTTTCTCGCCCCTGTCTGTTTTGCGGCTCTGTGTAGCCACCTTCTTCTTCATCCATTTTCTTTTGTTCTTTTGTACAATATTTTTAGATCCACTACCTTGGGTTCGTTTTGCTCATGCTGAATAAAGGATTGAGGTATTTTTTCATGGTATCAGACCAGGATTCAGACGAGGAGGGATAATCTTTGAGAGAGAATCTAAGTTTTGCTTGGATGCGCTAGGGAGATCCCTTTGAAGAAGCCGATGGTAGTTCCGATGATGTCTTCATATGGGAGCGACAATGGTAAGATAAAGAAGAGACGAGCGAGAAGGTGAGAATGGAAGCTCAGACAAGTGTAGTTGCGGACAACTCCGACCCACTTTTCTTGGCGAATTCAGAAAGCCCAGATGCCTTGCTAACCGGAAAGTTTGAATGGAAGGGCTTTCACGCATGGAAACAAGGGATGACAATCGCCTTGAGAGCCAAGAACAAACTATGCTACGTTGATGACACGTTTCCCAGACCCACAGACTCGGAAACAAAAGGGGAGTCTTAGGATCGATGCAATTCAATGGTTATAGCTTGGATCCTCACCGCCCTAGACAAGGACATTGGAGGCACTGTCCTATAGTGTAAAACAGTTATGCAAATTTGGAGTGAGTTATCAACTCGATTTGAAGAATCGAACGCCGCTTAAATATATTCTCTGCATCAAAGGCTGATAGAGACCAAGCAGGAAGGAGATTCGATTAGGACATACTACACCAATATAAAGAAAAACTGGGACGAACTTGATACCTCGCCAGGAAGTCCCTAATTGTGAATCTCATGCAGATGTTGGATACAAAGAAATGTTTAGGCGGCAGAGGGTAGTGCAGTTTTTGATGGGTCTGTCTGAGAAGTTTTCAATGTGCGAGGGAACATATTAATGATGTCACCGCTACCTTCGATTGAGCAAGTTTATTCATTCTTGATTCACGAAGAACATCAAAGGACAGTCTGTTCAACAACAAAAGGAGAAAATAGCCTGCCATTTGCAGTAGAAAACAAGAAAACCATATTTCCACCGTCCAAGGATATGAAGCGCAACCCCTTTTCATCACACATTATGAGAAAAGTGGGCATACTATAGAGCAGTGCTACTAGATCCACGGCTATCCCCAGTCATGGAGAAAAGGGAAGAAGCCAGCAGCTGTAAATTAGACGCCAACACCATGAAAAAACAAGCTGGACAAGAAGGGAACAAGGTAGTTTTTACACTAGAGCAAGTGAACCACTTACTGTCCCATTTTGCCAAAGACCATTCATCAGAAAAGGAATAAGGGAATGTCACCTACAGGTTTGTGGGTACAATTTTGAAACCTTTGACTAGATTTGCTTTGATAGATTCTAATTATAATAAGAACATTATGAATAGAGAATATGAAGTGCAAACTGAATCTAAGAATTTCTATGACTTGTGTAATATGAAAGGAACCTCTCTGCGTAGTACTTTGGACAATTTGAAAACTACAAATGTGAGGCCAAATTGCTTATCTTTGTGTGAAGGGCATAATGAATATGCCTTTGTTGCTGATATGAGTAAAAGGTATATTGTATCTGATGATTCTCTTACTGATTTGTATGAAGCACATAGTGCAGCTGATATGTTTTGCAACCTACCTAAAATAAATAAAGGTCCTTTTCCTTTCAATAACTTATGTGAATTCCCTCCGTGTCCATATACAGATCAAAAATCTATTTCTGAGAGACAATTTACTTCTGATAGCATATGTAGCACTAGTAGCTTGGGTGAAACAAATACAATCTCTGCTGCTAATGGAAAATAAAGTAGCTTGCACTAGTGCAGAAAATGTTTTTAACCACGGTTAAAAAGCCTATATACCACGGTTTAGAACCGTGGTTAATACGCGTGTCGTATATTCGAAAATGCCTATAAACCACGGTTCAAAACCGTCGTTTAAAAGCGCGATTATAAACCATGGTTGTTCTACGACCGTCGTTTAAAGTCGTTTCTATCGCGGGATCAGACCGATTTTATACCACGGTTTGGCTTTATAACCGTGGTATATAAGGCTTTTATACGACGGTCCATCTACATAACCGTGGTATATGACTCTTTATACGACGGTTCTCTAACCAACCGTGGTTTAAAACGTCGTTCCACTGAATTTTAAACCACGGTTTTTTTTTTTCTTTTTTTTTAGTTTTTCTTGTTTTTTTAGCCTCTACCATGTGTTTTCCAACACAACCCAATTTACAATCACATATACAACCTGTACAGGGCATCCAACTGGTATTGCCCTTTGGTAACCAACCACACTATATATGACCATAAACCAAGTTACCAATTTGAATTGCAACATCGAAAACGAATTGCAAACAAACCCATTCAAACTTTCAAAAATAAGAGAGAGTTGAACTTTACAAACTTTGAGAGTCTACGTTGCTTCAGCACAAACAAAAGTCTATGTCTAACTACACTAGGATAAGATCTAAGAAACGCTCAAGTAATTTTTACACCAAAACTGTGATAAATGATCTCTTACAAAGTCGAGATCTATCTTGGAATACGTGCTCCTTGCTTTTGAAAAAAGAAACGATTTGTCCATAAAAAGAAACTGATCATCATTAGTACACACAATTTTATTTAAAATGCAATAACTTTAACTAAAACTTTGATTGGTATGGGTTACCTTGTCATCATCATCAAGCGTGTCAATATTTTGTACAATCTCGAACATGTACCGCATCACATAATAGCCACAGCTCCGTGAATCAGGCTGTTTAGGACACTGTCATCACACCATCCATGGATTACCAACTTTAGACAGATCAAAAATTAAACATTTAACTTTAATACAAAAATGCATGCATAAATTAAATGATTACTTACACGTATGTAATGGAAGTCCAAGATGGAGAATAGTTTCTTCTCATCACTCAAACCAAGCTTATGACCCCTGCATAAATACATCATTTTAAAATGAAGTCATTTATTGCCAATAATTCAGGACAAGCTTAAAATAAATACAAAATGCATTAAAATTTTAAATACTCACTCCTTCAAATATTTCTCTACAGCGATCTCTCGAAGGTCATCAGCGCCCAATGGGTCTAGTATCAACAAGCATGAGGTGTTGATACACAACACCATCAACATCCAATGATTGCTACCACAGGTAAAACAAAAAATGTTTTGTAGAACAATATTTTTAATTTATCACATAATGTAATTAGGAAGCAAAAAATTCCAGTTATTGTGTACTTACATCTGATGATATGGGATCAGCAAATATTTGCTTTTTCTTCGCATCGCAGTACAAAATCCCTGCCTCACGTGCTCTGCACATCCTTGCTCATCCAATGCGGCCTGACTTGCTGACATCAATTGCGGACACAAGAAAGAGAGGGCTAATAATCTCTTGCTCGCTAGTAGTCTACTAGTCAAACACCTAAACAACATTTTTTTCATAAGATATGTTAAATAGCTTAAAAAATGAAAGATAATGTAATAATTTAAAAGATACTTACACACAATAGGCCTGAATCACAGAGATGTTAAGCAGGTCTTCCATCAAAAATTCTCTTAGATCGCTCACAGTAATCATCAGATCTCTGGGCTCAGGGGAGTGGAAAACATGCTTAGACACTTTCATGTTGAAGTTGGTGACAAACTGCGGCCTCGTCATGAAAAAGTCATACAACATTTTTTATTTGACTGTCAGCTTCTTCAGATATTTGGGTGTTAGAATGGGGGATCTCCTATGAGTCATATCGAAAGGTTTCACCACTTCCTTTCTCACACTCTGACTCTCCTCATTTGATTTCACAACTTCCTTCCCCTTATCCACTTTCCTCTTCTTAACCGGTCTTAATTCCTTATCAATCTAATAGTATACAAAATTTAAATAATAAACATATCAGTCAACAGTCAAGTTAAAAACTAAACAATAAGCATGTAAATAGTTTACCTTGTCACTGACATCAATGAGAGAATATGGCCATGGAACAACTGAAGATTGTAATTGACCTATTTTACTCCACTGATTCCACTCCAACGGAAGCGGAGAGTCCTCATGGCCTCGCACAATGTCGTCTACCATCACACGAGCGTGAAGAGGTGGGATGAGCTTGAAATGTACTATACTGTTCGGTCCGGTCGCTAAAACCCGACCGTATGCAACATGCACAGTCTCACCATCCAACACTTGAAACAGATGGCATGATTTAGCCACCTACATCAACTCACAACAGTAAGCAAGGTAATAAAATTATATTGTTTTAAAAGTAATGTTAAAATAACTAAGGAGGAAAAAAGAACAAACCGGAAGGTTTTGATAAGGAAATGTGTCTCTGGTAGAAGAAGAAGGTGCAGGATGATCCACCATCGGAGTATCCGTTGTCGTGGTAGGAGCAGACGTCGGTGTAGGATCATCGACCATCATAGGATCTGCCGTCGTGGTAGGATCCGGAGCAGACATCGGTCTAGCAGTAGGTGCCGGTGTAGGAGACGCGGCCACTGTCGATGTATCCGCCGTCGCGGTAGGAGCAGACACCGGTGTAGGAGTAGGTGTCGGTGTAGGAGCATGCACTTAGCCCAATACTAAAGCCTCAAGTCTTCGTAGGCGCTCCTCGTAGGCTTGACGCTCCTCAGCGTGACGTCTTTCCGACTCAGCGTGACATCTTTCCAACTCCTCCAACCGGTCGTGCACCCGTTCATCCACCATTCTCTCTATCATTTCAGCCTGCGGTACTCTCGATCGAGACGTAGAAAACACGTCTTTTTGGCGAACTTCCCCTCCAAGCCCCCACACTCGCCCTGGATGATCCTTTTGCCCAAGGGCCTTATTCAGTGGATCATCCTGAGACGGAGGGGCCGGAACCATCTCCCAT
Source organism: Limonium bicolor (assembly GCA_023374045.1). Classification (NCBI taxonomy): domain Eukaryota; kingdom Viridiplantae; phylum Streptophyta; class Magnoliopsida; order Caryophyllales; family Plumbaginaceae; genus Limonium; species Limonium bicolor. The sequence goes on from CM041781.1 coordinate 17,676,193, forward strand.
CGCTCAGTAGATCCAGACTATTTTAAATTACAAAAATATTAGAAATAAAGTTACTAATTAGTAAACAACAACTTTTAAAAATATATACTTACAATCTTTGAAGCCAACTCAGCAGTCTCGCTCTGCGGGAACACATATACTCCCTCGTCATTTTTCTTCATGCGACCCAGCATAAATGTCTGCACCCTACTTGCATCGTCAACATTAGCAACAACTGACTGAGTGCCGTCTTCATTAGTTTTCGTTAGTAAGCCCTTACTCTTCCACATCATATCCATCATAAGACAACACATCGAGATTTGGACCAAGTGCCAACAACTGGATCATTTCATCCACGTTCCTTGAATCTTCATACAACACCTTCTGTCTGAACCACTTAACAAATGTTGCATTCTGCTCTTTTTTTTAATTTGGCATTACTCATCGTTGGGTGTTTTGTTTTGAGGCAGGCTAGGTGTGCATCGAAATACGGTTCAACAACTTCAGAATGATTCAAAACAACCAGATGTGCCTTGTTCAATGTATCAATATCAACTCTGCATAATTTTTCCCACAGGTACCAACCCCTTTAAGCCTGCCATCATGTCTTGCTTTCGGTAATCCAATAACATCAACACCGTCTAAGTAGTGAGTGCAGAAGTCAACTACTTCCTCTGTTACTGTCCCTTCAATTATGCTTCCCTTTGGACGCCGATGGTTTTTCATTTTCTTTTTCAGTATACCCATATATCTCTCAAACGGATACATGTATCGAAGGTATAACGGACCACAGTGTTTGATCTCTCTAACAAGATGAACAAGTAGATGCACCATAATATCAAAAAACGAAGGAGGAAAATACATTTCCAACTGACACATGGTGATCACAAGGTCATTCTGTAGTTTATCCAGCATCTCCACATCAAGCACTTTACACGAAATTCCTTTAAAGAAAACACATAAATTTGTAATAGTTTTCCTGACATCAGCTGGAAGGATCCCACAGATTGCAACCGGAAGTAAGTGCTGCATCAGCACATGATAGTCGTGAGACTTCATCCCTACCAATTTAAGATCAGACATTGATACCAAACTTGATATGTTCGATGAGTAACCGGATGGCACTTTAATATGACGAAGAGAACTACAAAAACTTATTTTCTCTTCTTTGGATAATGTATGACAAGCGGGAGGCAAGAATGTTCTTTTCCCTCTTTGTTGTGGCGCGAGTTCTTCTCGTATACCCAATTCAACCAGATCTTTTCTACCCTTCAAATGGTCTTTTGACTTTCCTTTCACGTTTAGTAGTGTCGCAGTTACACTTTCACCAATGTTTTTATCCACGTGCATAGCATCAATGCAATGTCTCACCTCTAAATGTTGCCAATATTCAAGTTCCCAAAATATTGATTTTTTTTTCCAGATGCTCTTTTCAGTGGCTTTAATTGGTGGACCGAAGTTGTTCACAACATTCTTCAACTGATTGTAAGTCTTAGCAGCAGATAGTGGTGGTCGTGCAACTGCATGATCCGTTTTTTCATCAAACTCTTTTGTCATCTTACGGTATTTGTGACCTTTCAGGAGGAATTTCCGATGGCCCATGTACACATTTTTTCCACTGTGTTTTAACTGTATACTGCAAGTTCTATCTCCACATATAGGGCACGCTAGAGCTCCTTTAATTGTGTATCCCGAGAGGTTGCCGTATGCTGGGAAATCATTGATTGTACAAAACAACATAGCCCGGAGCGTGAAGTTTTCCATACCGTATGAATCATACACTGTCGCACCTTCATTCCACAACAATTGTAAATCGTCAATAAGTGGTTGCAAAAACACATCAATTTTGTTTCCCGGTTGTTTTGGACCCGATATCAACAGAGAGAGGAGAATATGTCTGGGTTTCATACACAACCATGGCGGCAGATTGTATATTGTCAATAAAATAGGCCAAGTACTGTGTATACTGCTCAAAGTGCCATAAGGGTTCATCCCATCAGTACATAAACCAAGTCTTAAGTTCCTTGGGTCTGTACCGAATTGAAGGTATATTCTGTCAATGTTTCTCCATTGTGGTGAATCGGCTGGATGTCTCAATTTACCATCATCCTTTCTATGGGTAGCATGCCATCGGAGGTTCTCAGCATCTTTCTGAACTGCAAACAAACGTTTGAATCGGGGAATAATCGGTAGATACCACAACACCTTCGCAGGAGAACCCACGTTAGTGCTTATGTGGTTTCTGTCACCCTTTTTTACATAGCGTGATTCCCCACATTCAGAGCAATAGTCATCCAACTCATTCTCCTTTCAGTACAACATACACCCATTTGGACAAGCATGTATTTTTTTATATTCCATACCCATCGGACACATTAACTTCTTTGCTTCATAAGTTGTTGTGGGTATCACATTGTCCTTTGGTAGTACATCCTTCAGCAGTTGTAAAAGATCTGTAAAACTGACATCACTCCATCCATGTCTCGCCTTCAGATTGAATAGTTTTAGGGCAACGCTCAATTTGTTTTGTGTTTGCGTATCACATCCACCGTACAACGAATCCTTTGATGCTTGCATCAGATTTTCGAATGTTTTGGGTTTGTTGGAAAAATGTTGTTCAACATCTTCCATCATTGCATTAAGGTCCTCCTGATCATCTGAATCACTAACTAGTGAATCATCTTGAATATCCCCAAAATCGTGTGAAGCATCCATTTCTGATTGTTCTGCAACGACGTTATCAGCACATTCAAACACTTGTACTGAATGTTGACCATGCAGTATTGTTATGGCTTCATAATCTTCTGTAAACCCTCTACGAATCAGATGATCCTTAATCTTGTCCACACCTCGGTATTTGAAGTCATTCTTGCAATCGGCACAAGGACATCAAATATATCCTTATCCCTTGGTTTAAGATTGTCAACAAGGACTTTGCAAAATTTATTGACCCCTTATAGGTACTTGATGTCCAATTTGTCACTGTACATCACTGAGCGCTCCATCTCCTTTTTCAACACACACACCAGATGTCGTGAACTCGTTCCATTGATCTCCTCTTTTTTTTATTACAGATTTAACAACCTAAACCTATCCAATCACCTTCGATCTCACCTAGGAACAAGTTAATAATATACAGTAGTTCAGTGATAATTTCGGCAGCATTACCCTACAGTTCTCCTAGTGTAGATATATATATATGAATCGTTTCAATTCACATATATATATATATGTACACTAGAAGAACACTAGGGTAATGCTGCTGAAATTATCACTGAACTACTGTATATTATTAACTCATTCACAACCTAGATGGTGAGATCAAAGGTCATTGGACAGTCCCAACAGGGACTATCTAAGACATACCTCTATCAGGTAAATCTCAGACAAGTAATTCTATGTTTGAATTGATTTTCCATTGTTTAATAGAAAAACAAAAATAAATTGAAAGGTTTTAAATACCAACCTGGTGAGTACTGGATGGTCAGCGCGAACAACACAAGATAGAGAAGAGACAAGTAGACAGATGTTCTTGCACGTAGTATATGACACCTATTCAATGAAATAATAATAAGGCTTTAATTGAAACTGTAAGTAATTATGAAGAAAGTTAAATTTGATGGAATTAGAATCAGCTTAAATTCTGGAAAAAATTTGGCATGACCTTTGCGTATTTTTAGACACTCCACATTTTTTTAAGGCAGAAACAACACAGTAGCAACAACATTAATTCTCAGCAAACCATACGAATTATTATCAGGCAGACAAGTATGCATATAGTAAATGTATATATGATCAATGAACAAAAACAACCACCCCCATTTCAACTTAATCTCACATTTCACCACACTATGTAAATATATATTCTAATAATTGTAGAATAGAAGTAGAATTTAGTATAACGTTTATTTGCGACAATATTATATATATTAGTATTTGTTTCTAAAATTATAATCAGAAATGCAAGTGTTTTACCGTGGGTTCTGATCAGGCAAACCGGAAGCAGAGGTTGACAGCAGCAGATAGTGCGACAAGTAGACAATCTGACTGTGTGTAGTGACACCTATTCAATGAAATTAGAATATAAGGTTTTAATTTGAAAAAAATATGAATAATTGAACAAATAACCAAACAAAGATATTTTGAATAAACCATGTTATTGAAACATTTTTAAAAAACTAACCTAATGAGTAGGGATGATCAAGTCACAAATGGGAAGGAAGAGGGATTGTTCAACCGTAGAAACACCTATTCAATAAAATTAAAATAAGGTTAAATTCTGGAAAAAATTTGGCATGACCTTTGCCTATTTTTATATACTCCACATTTTTTTAAGGCAGAAAGAAACATAGTAGCAACATCAGAAAGACTACTACGAAAACCATTTCATTTTCCCCTGCATAAACAAACATTTAAGAGAACCGTAGAGAATTTTTTTCATTATTCTTTATTCCCTTTCTTGCTTCCATTTTGTTTTGTACCAATACAAACACCTCCCCTAAGAATAATCAATAAAAATGGCGGATCAAATAACATGGTTGATCATCGATGATCGATGCATGTGCAGATACATTGATACTTATATGTATGTACTACTTACTACTCGTATTAAAACCCTATCTAATAAGTTTTAAAGACCGTTGCCAGTTAGGAATCGCCACTCAGCGATAAAAGGAGGTGCAATATATATATATTTTAAAAATTACAGGGTCTTCAATACCGAAGCCGCTGAAACTGTTAATACAAGCAGACACCCTCAATTACAAGTAGGAGTGTATCTTCATACACACCGCCTCAAGCTCTCTTCCTCTACTTAGCAGTTAGCAATGAATGAAGGAATGAATTCACTCGTCACCTCTTTCTCTCTGATTTCTGTAACTTTATATTCAATTTTTTCCCTCTGCTTCTACAATACTCTTTCTTCTTGGGATTTCTTCCACCTCAATTAATACGTTCGTTTCCCTGGCCTCCAATTTACATCACACACCTCCCTTCCCCCCTTTCTCTCTCTCTTTCTCTCGCTACTTAATTTAATTGAGTAGTAGTAGTTAGTTTTTAAATCCAACCCATCTCAGCTAATTACCAAAGGACAATTGCCAACATACGCACCTGCCTCTTTGTAGCTAATTACCTTCTACAATTCTAACCAGGTATGCAATTAACTTCATTAATATAATATATAACACCATTGGAAATCCCACGCATTCAACCGGAGAGAATTCGATAATCAAACAGCCATTGCATATATACACATATATAATACCATACGTTAAAAAATAGATAGTAGTTAGGCGTGGTGTTACCTTGGGGCGTGGTGCGCTGAGTCGAGACGGTCTTCAGGCGAGGGGGTGGTGAGGCGGCCGAGAAGATGGCGATGCGCGTGGAGTTCGACCAGAGGAGGACGGGGCACAACAGTCGACGGCGGAGGAGGACGGGCACAAGCTCGACAGCGCCGGAGGAGGACGGCACAGCTCGACGGCGATAGGGGAAGACGGGGTGGAAAAATCGTCGGGAAATCGCCAGGGGAAAACCAGAGAACGCGGGAGGAGGAAGAAGAAAGGAAAGGTCGGGTTTTTAATTAAACGACGGTTAATTCAGAAACCGTCGTTTAAGACCTATGTGACTGGAACAATAAATGACGGTTTCAAAAAACCGTGGTTTATAATACTTTCGGTAAATCTTTAAACAACGATTGCAAATGAACCGTGGTTTATAAACACTTTATACGACGGTTAGTGCGGAACCGTCGTTTTATCTTCAAGGCGGACGAACTATATATGACGGTTATATAGAGAACTGTCATTTATGTGATGAGGCGTGCACTATATATGACGGTTTTCTTAATAACCATGGTTTAAAAGATTTAAACGACGGTTAAAGATTTAACCGTGGTTTAAAGTGCGTCATTTAAAATCTTTTTTCTACTAGTGTTGAATCATTTTGGGACACAAAAAACCTGCTATGAACTCAACAGATGCAACAATACATCTAGCAAGAAAATGAATTTTAGACAGTAGGGCCAGTGACCCTAACTTGCGTTCCTCAAATAAAAACTTACGCTCTATGGCTCCAACTATTCCTTTCACAATCACCCAACCCTAACTTATGTTCCTCAAACAAAAATCTTATGTTCTTTGGTTTTAGCAGAGAGAGGATTTGTAACACCCCCGAATAACATCCCATAGTACAAAACCAAGCTCCTAGTCATATTACATGATAACTACGTAGCGGATTCTCGATATCATCCGGGTGCTACAGATGCCAACCACCCACGTGGTTGACAGACCACATCACTAATACTAAGTTACGGTCTGCATGACTGGAAACAGCCCTCAATAAAAACTCATGTACAATATAAATACAATTCCCAAATACCGAGTGTCTACAATAAAAATACCAAATCATAGTCTGAGAATTACATCTCGGGTTTAGTAACAACCCATACACTAAGCATACTACACAATTCAAAAGTTATGCCCTGATGGACTACCCCCATGGTAGTCATCTCACCTACGCTCCGTTATCGTCCGACACAATACCTGAAAAAAATTGGGTGTAAAGGACTCGGCAACGCTGAGTATGAACGTGTGTAGCCCGTATGTTGCCGGGCCACACGACTACTTGGTCGAATATTATTAAGTCAATTTACATGCTATAACAAAGCAGTAAGCAGGCCACAATACATCATGGTATCATACACACTCAAGGGTAGCAAAGCGTTAACAAGCAACCAAGCATAACATACTGGCGTCATAGCCACGTCAAACACGCAACCAAGCACAACAAGCTGCTAGTATAGCAACAACACTCATGTAAATAATAAAGCATATGCACAGGTATGTTATACCCATGACCCTCACTATAGGATCATTCGAACGTTGTGTGTTTTCATTTCTTTTCTTTATTCTCATAATGTGTATTTTCTTTCTCCTCCCTTGCACCATGTGTGCCAATCTTTCCTTGGTTCTTTAAGGATTATTTGTGAGTTCTCTTATCACCACAATTTGGAGAACGTCTTGTCCATAGCCAATCTTCCATTCCCGGATAGCTCTCTCTCTCTCTATTGTTTTTAAATGCTACTAGCCACTGCCCCGGATACCAAGGATCCGTCTCCCTATTCCTTTTCAATGTTACTAGCCTCTGCCCCGGATACAAAGGGTCCGTCTCCCTATGCCTTCTGATGTTCTGGTCTCTACCCCGGATACCAAGGGTCCGTCTCCTTATTCCTTTTTAGATTATTGGTCTCTACCCCGGATACAAAGGGTCCGTCTCCCTATTCCTTTTTAGATTATTGGTCTCTACCCCGGATACAAAGGGTCCGTCTCCCTATTCATTTCTGACGGGTATTGGCTTATCATTATCATTGATAGTTCGACACCATAGTGGGTGTCATTAGAGGTCCTCTATAGTTAAGAGGAGTTTACCCTTTATGTAGTTCCTTTGTTTTGTTTACGAAGTTCGTTGTGTTTCATCTCAAGGTTTCATCAACGAGAAGGGACTACACTACTGTGTGCGCGCAAGCAATATGCACAATAATAGTAAGCGGATAAGCAAGGAAAATAAGAAATTCGTTCACATGCTTTACACAAGCTCACAACAGACAAATAAGCACGGTAAAACAAACATCCGTTTTCATGCATTAGTCTTGTGGTCATAGTCAAACAAGGCACACAGCACACAAGCCGTGTAACACAGCAACATACGAACCACACATGTTCATACCTTATTCGAAGCAAGAGCATCTCACACACGGGGGTCCCGGTTGGCGCTCGTTACGGCCCTAACGTTAATTAAAACAACATATCAGTTTATGATTTCATGTGACGACCCCTGTGAACGTTTCCTAGTTTATCACATCTTATCGGGTATTGTTCCCTCGGTGATTCATGAAATGCTTAGTTTATATTACCCATTAGAAACTTCCCAAGTATCTACCTTAGGCTTTACCAAACCTCTTGCACATTTATATTGTGGAATTACTAAGTCCCTCCTCTAGATAATGTTCTAGAGTATTTTAAACACTAATATGTAACAAGTTTGTCTAAGACGGATTTTAATTTGCCTAAGATGTATCCCCTCATGAACGGGCATCCTTATGCAGTTTTACTCATAATTAACTTAATACAACAATCTACTCACATAGAACCTAGGCACAAACTCATAACTCACCATTGGTACCTCTCTCCCCTTAGCTTAGCTCTCAACTCTAGAAGTTTATTTTAATTCCCCCAAGTGTATTCCCTCCCTTAGCTAAATAGGTTAGCAATGTTTTAACCCTAGTATCATAATAATATAGTCCTTAAGATAACCCTAAACCCATTTATACAGAAACCCAAATTTCATAAGACTGAAGCACAAAATCTGTGCATACTCCCTTTGAGTTCCTCTTTTTAATGCATTGAATTGCTTTATAATTTTTCCCAAAGTGTTGATACCCTTAGGTGGATATATCAGTCAGGTTCTAAGTCCCTTTTCAGGCCTATCCCATACTCCCACACCAACCGTATTACAGTTGTACAGAAATGACACTCTTATAGCAAAATCTGAAACAGAATCCATGTGTTTCTACCTTATCCCTTCCTTTAGTTAGTAATTAATTGGCTTCTAACCTCCCAAATGAGAACACCAACTTACATCACTCTTTCAGTAATATGTTGGGTTCATTTTTAAACCACCACATCACTTATACTCCCTCTGCAAGTTGACCAAACTGAAGCGTAAGTTTCAGAAAACTGAAACAAGCAACCATTGCATTACATCCTCCCTTCTTGTTGACCGTTGATCTGATCTCCAGTTTGTCCCAAGGTGTAACCACACTTAGTTAAATGAATTAGAAAGGTTTTAAGTTCATGAACCACTCATTACAATCCCTCATAACCTACTGTAACAGATGTTAAACAGAAACCCAAACTTTCAGAACAACTATAACTGGAGTATAAAAACTGATATTCTCCTTTCTATGCTCTCTCATCGATTCATGACCCTGACTTCCAATCTTCCTCAACATAATGACTCCGTTAAATAAGGCTATATCAAGATTCTAAACCGAATGAAGACCCACAACAACTGGTTCTTAAAGTTAATGAGGATGACCCAACGCTGAAACGGGGAGACAGGAAATCATGGACTGAGCAACTCCTTTTCAGTTCTTTTCTGGTTGTTATTCATCTGCCTTCTAATCTGTTTTCTAGTTACCAAATGCACTTATAAACTTACTAAGGTATATTATAGGTGTTTCAGATTCATTAGCAATTCACCACAACCCCATCAAGTGCCCCTGTACCAAGGATACCGAACTGGAGAAATGAAGAAAACTGAACCATAACCGATAATCTCTCTTCTAGTTTTTTTTTTCTTTTCCTGTTCACAATTTGACTTACAGTTTTCTTTCCCACAATGATTACTCACTTAGTCACATGAATCAGTATGGTTTTAAACTCTTGAACCACTCTCCACCACTCCCTATAACTCTCTGTAACAGAGGCATACTGGAACCTCGAAACTTCAGAAACTGAAAACCTACACTGGGGTTCCTACCTTCTATTTTCTGCTTCTTGTACATTAATCTTTTTTTTCTACTTCCTCTAGTTTCCCTAACTTAGCTACACTTAGGCTTAAGTGTCAAAAAGGCTTTAGACCCAAGACTACGCTATTAAAGTTACAGCAACAACCTAGTGCTTATCAGGAAAGAAACTGCAAACTGAAACATGTAAACCAGTCACTTCTCTTATAATGTATTAAATTGATTTCCTATCTTTACCAAGGGTTTCCAGTTCTAGTTAAGTGCATTAGCTTGGATTTTAAGTTCCTTAACATGCCAGCCCAACACTCTTAACATTTCTGTGATTCAGTTACACAGATCCCAAGTTACAGAAGACAAAGCTGGAACACACAACCCTGCATATCACTTCATTAAACTTCAGTTTTAATTCACTTATCTGACTACTAACCTCTCAAGTGACTACACCAACTGAGGTGAGTGTATTAGCCATGATTTAAGTCCATTAGTAAACCTCCCTGACTGTTAATCAATTATGTAACCCAGTTGTACAGAACTATAAAGCTGAAACACTACCACAGCAAATCTGAAACTCTCTATTCTATTTCTTTTCTTTATCCATGAGTTGACTTATAATTCTTTTCCCGAAATGCTTACTCAGTAAATTTAGTGTTTTATCTTAGTTTAGCTGTAGAACAGATCCCCACAACATGCTTAAACTCCTGAAAGGTACAGAAGACTGCAATTGCAGAAACTGAAGTCATAGCTGATAAATCTTCTTCTATCTTTCTGTTCTTTAAATTTGCCTTCCAACTTCTCCCTCCTAATTACTTATGTAGCCAGGAATTCTATCCAAGTTTTAAAACCCAGTCTAATCCAAAAACAGCGCTACTAATCCACAATGCATCCCTGTACTAAAGCTACGAATTTTCAGAGACTGAGGTCCAGTTCTTACACTCTTCTATCTCTTTCTTTTATTTCATTGTTCATAGTTTGACTTTCAATCTCCTTTTTTTTTTCTTTCAACATGCTTACCCAATTACTTAAGTGCTTCACCATGGTTTTAATTTCAGATAGATTCACACCCACATTGTTTAAGCTTCTGAAGGATTAATATGCAGGAAGATCAAGATTTCAGGAACTGATAACCCCCTTACAATTTTTTTCTGTTACTTACTTCTGTCCTAATGTGTTGACTGACCTTCCCTCGATTGCCCAGTTGTTAGGTATATATGTCTTAATATAGTTTTGACCTTAAACAACTCAAGGGAACTAGTCACAACTACTGTGACAGAAAAAAAAAACTTCTAGGCACCAGAAAAAAAATAAACTGAAACTTCTCTGCATTCCAGTTCTACATTTGTAGTACACCAATCCGTTCCCTTTTTCCTCAACCCTCTCACATTTAGGTAGCTTAGACAAATGCACTTATCACGTTGTAAATGTATTACTAAACTCAATACCACCCTAGGGCATTAGTATACTGAGAGCACATGATACAGATTTCAGAATACTTAGCAGTTTAAACTTGGCAGTTAGGTTCTCTTCTTGTTTTCTGTTGATATGTTAAATTCAGAAGTAGCTCACCTCTTTATTCTTAGCTGTTTTCTCTCGTTGATCTTTGGTGCAGGTGGGATTCCCAGTACTTTGGTCACACGACGACACTGAGGACATTTATCAGAAGTTAGACTTGGGAATCCGGGCAAGCAATGACTGAAGCCAGAACGAAAGAAAAAGGAAGTGTTCCAGAAGCTCACCTGCTAGCTACATTTCACGTGAGGTCTTGGCAGATTCTTGCTCGAAGGTCTACAGGTTCTTCATTGATGGAATAGCATGGAGTACACATGCAGCACAGGGAAAGAAGATGGGGTGAACCAGATCAGTACCATCAAGCACAGAAACTGATGAAACAGATGGTGGCAAACACTGATTGACGATCTACCTGGTTAGTTTTTTTTTCTCTTCTGAAACAGGAATGGCCTATTGTTCGTGGGATCTTGGTGCACTCTTCATGGGTTACATTCCCAGGCAAAGTTATGCACAGATGAAGAAAGGAAGCGAGTTCCACATTAAGGGGGAATTCTCGGGTATAGAGACAGAAGTGAATGACAATGGTTGGGCAACAGATAATTACCTCGCTCGTGGTCAGAACATGAGTCGCATTGCACCAGATGAGTTCTTGCGTGGAACATGCTATACTAAGATGCTAATTTAAGGGGAGAAATTGGGTGGGTAGACTGGTTAAGTGACAGTTGCTCACTAACTCTCATATGCATGTGTGGGAGTTTGCAAAAGACAAGCTCTAATGCATGAAATTTGAAAGAGCAGTAGGCTTCCTCTGTTACTGAAATCAAAAATTCTCGAGTGGTGTTTGAGGTCTTCAGATATCAAGGGGGTATGGGCGTGAAGATTGATTTAATGGGGCTGGAGTTTCAAGGAAGGTGTCTCCTCGGCTGATTATGTGGAAATCAACAACCGGCACCAGAAATTGTTTTGTGAGTATGGAGATTTCAGTACATGTGCCAAGTAGTCAGGACCATGTCAATTCTCTCTCTTTTTTTTGTTACCTTAGTAAATTTAGTACTAGTTTTAATTCATTAGTACTAGTTATTGAATTCGAGCACAACTCAACCGGTTAAGTGTTCGGGATGGGTACGAGAGGTACGAGGTTTGAACCTTAGCGGGAGCACCTTTGCTCCCCTTTCCCCTCTTTTTTGTATAAGCTATATACATGTTTATTTATATATATAAGCGACTATATAATATGTCGCGTTATTAATTGTATACGTTGCTAGTCATTTATACATACATGTATATTCACATACGCCCCTTTTATTTTGTCGCGTTTTAGTTATATGTAACTATGCGACGTTATTATTTATCATATACGACGTTGTAATATTGTAACGTTCCGTATATGTATTTTCATAAACGTACATATATAAGTATGTGACCGTATTAATACATGACGTTACATGTATATACCAAATTTAATTGCTTGTACATTATTATATGTCTGAATTATGGAACGCGTTATTCCCGGATGATCTCCTCGCGTTTATGATTTTATGCGTTTAATTGCTTAGGGATTTATAGTGGTAATTACTTGGGGTATTTCAGGATTGGAGGTGTGGAAACATTTATATAATGGAATCGTAGAAACGTGGCAACGTTTATTTAAAAAACGTGGACACGTTTATGCATAACGATGTAATCGTTATACTTAATTGTGTGGAAACGTGTATATATAATCGTGGCGTAGAAACGTTATATATAATGTGGCATGAAAATATAAATGGGGTAAGCGTAATATGTAATCATGACGTGGAAACGTTTATATATAAATCGTGGAAACGTTTATATATAAATCGTGGAAACATTTATATATAAATCGTGGAAAAATATACATAAATCGTGGAAACGTTTATATATAAACGTGGAACGTTATATGTAATCGCGGCGAGGAAACATTCAATATGTTATGAAAATTGATTATATGTAATCAGATCGTGGAATGTTTATATGTAATCATGGCGTGGAAACATTGTATATAATCATGGAATCGTAAACGTGGAAACGTGTAATACCCCAAATTTCTTAAACTGTGACTAAGGTCTTATTTAATTGTAAACCTTAGGAAACCCTAATTTCTAAAGATGGAGAAGGTTATAATTAGTTGGAGGTGCTTGGTGAACATTAGGAACCTTAGTTCCCGGAGTATCACCCGGTAAACCTTAGTTTCACAAGATTTCTGAAATTCCCGAAAATTACTAAATTCCTTAGGAACTGAGAGTGGGTATCAACCTTAGGAAGTGTGTTAGATACTTTTGAGAGTGTTTTGAGGAAAGAAACAATCATATCTTTCTTCTTTTAATATAAGACAATCTAGTTACATTTTTCAGTATTTAGTGGTTCTGGGCAAACGAGGCTTCGGGAGAGCTCAGAAGTGACCCGAGGAAATTCCTGAAACTTGATAACCCACACTAGTATTAACACACCTACACATATAGTCTTAATTCCCATAAAAAGCTCAAGCCAAACATGGCCTAAGATGGTGGCCGAAATATCAAGGAAGGAGGAGAAAAATATCTCGGTTACTATTCACACCTCCTTACTATTCACACCTCCTTACTATTTGTAATAATGATCAAGGCAAGTTGCCCCTCCTTATCCATTCAATGGCGGTTTGGCATGGGTGGTTAGGATTGGTTTTTGTCACCTAACACAAATCAATGGCTATGGACAATTCTAGAAGTAATAATTACAAATAGTAAGATAAGGATGAAAATTTTAGTATAAAAGGGGGGGTGGAGGTCGGCCATGGTAGGTGAGCAAGGTGCCATTCTTCTTCATCTACCTTGCTTCTCCTAAGCTAGAAAACACCATTGGAGCTTAGGCAACAACACTCCTCCATTGGAAACACAAATCTAAGGTAGTAATTAAGCTAAAATCAAGGAAAAAGGCAAGTTTAAGGAGTGGAAGCCAAACTCCAAGGTGGGTGACTTGGTTGGTGGATATTTTGAGCTCAAGAAACTTATAATCAAGGTAGAAAAGCTCCAAAATGGCTAGGAGAGGACAGGTAACATCTATGCACATCACTTTCACCCTTTAAGCTTATTTTCCTTCTTAAGTCATTCTGTTTTGTTATCTGCGAATCCTATCTCTTATTTTCTTAAAATTTCTACAGTAAACTAGGGATGAATATTTAGTGAACATCCTAGAAAATCAAGTCGAGATAAGGTTGGGAAGTAGGAAAACACTAAAGAACTTTGAAAATGAAGAAAAATGAGCTTTAAGCTTTAGGAATTGTTTGGATGGTTTTCCGACATGGGTTTGAGCTAAAATTTCTAGGGTAGTCTTGAATAGTTAATATATGGTTATGGTTGAAAAATAAAGTCGAATGGAGAAATTTAAGTCGGTTAGACAAGGTAAAGAAGCTAAAAATGAGAAAATGTGCTTTAAGCCTTTCCGAATGTTTGAATGGGTTTCCGAATTGATCTTGAGCTGAAATTTTTAGGAGATACTTGTGTTGTTGATATTGGATCATGGTTAAATTTTAGGCCGAGACTCTTTGGGAAGTTGTTTAAGTTGGTGAATAGTGATTTTGGCTAAAAATAAGAATTTAAGCTTTCTAAGGTGGTTTCTTGGAAATTGTTTGATCCTCTGGTTTATTGGAGCTTTTATGGTAATATGTTGATACTAAGGTTATTTTACAAGTGGTGAGCTTGATGTGTGAATTACTACTTGTGTAAAGCTTGATTATGAAATCTTACTCATGGTTTGTAAATGTGTTTAAGGATAACCTCTTGTGGTGGTGGTGGAAAGTATTGTGTGATGTTGATATCATGGTTATCCTAAGGCTATGCCTCTTGTGAGAGCCTTTAAGGCCAAGCCGACGTTCCGGCAACAATATAAGCTCCTACTAATGAAATTGGAGCTGCCACTATGATCTACTCCTATTGGGCAGAAGTTTTCAATAGGGGGTGTGCACACTTAAGGACATAGTGGGTGGTGGTGGTGGTGGACTTCATTTGGAAATATCTTGTAATTGATATTGATTATCTCTTGATAATTCTTGGTACAGGTAAATGGTGTGTGATCTATTCTGATTTGTTATATTTGTTAATATTTGCTGGAAACAAAGGTTTTAAAGAGAAAATAAGTTTTTACGGGGTGTGGTAGTGTTACTCAGTTTTTACTGATTTTATTTGTTTGTGTCTTCCTGTGTATATGTATTCTGTGAATTCAGGGTAACTGGGATGGACACCTTCTCTGCACTGAGGACGAGTCCACCGATACTTTCTATATTTCATGTTTGTCACCTATCGTAGAACTATACAGCCTGGGGTCACCGAGATAGTGTATGAGGAATGGAACAAGAAGATTCAAGGATTTAGGCACCGGAGAATGGTAGCAGCTAGTCTATCACACATGATGTTTCCACTATATACGAGTATATGCAAGTGGTCCCTAGTTAGATGCTAGCGATGTAATAGCCTTTTGATACCCCTTTACTTTTGGTGTAAAATAGGAGTAGGAGCTAACATAGTAGTTGGCTGGAAGGGTTTTTTGTACTAAGGTGTAAAGTGACGGGTTGGTTGTGTCACTCTTTTGATAGTAACAGCAATGTAAGATAGCTAACGTTAAGGTGGTGGTGGTAATAGCCTTACACTTACTAGTGGTTAGTAGGTGTGGCGGTAACCCCCGGTGGTAGTATTAGGGGACCTTTTGTAAAAAGAAGACTGACGCATGTATAATATAAGTTGTTATTTCAGTTATAACATGTCTCTAAAGAATAAAAAAAAAAGAGGCTAAGTAAATGGTGGTGGTAAACCGGGGCGTTACAGAGTGGTATCAGAGCAACAGGTTAGCTGGAGGGGAAATTTGAGTTTGACTAGGAAGCAAGGTGACCCAGGCTTAGGTTTAGGAGACTAGGCAGAACCATGTGGTTCTGAAAATATGTTTGCTGTGAAATTTGTGTGTTGTGTGCTTGATTGATTATAGTTAACTATTTATATTGTAACTAACATATCTGTGTGTAGAATAATGGAGAGGGGAGTGGACGAAGTAATGGAGAGGGGAGAGGACAGATGGATGAACTGAGGGAGTTGACACTGAGTATGGGAAGAATCCTGGAGCAGCACGAGGCTAGAGCTGAAATACCCAAGGATTTCTCCCGGAGGATAGCAGCTATGAAACCCAGTACTTATTCGGGAGAAGAGGATCCAGTAATTCTGGAAGAGTGGATCAGAGAGTTTGACAAAATATTTGATATTATTGATTGCCCTGAAGAAAAGAAGGTAAGTGGGGCTGTATTTTATTTTAAAGGTGAGGCTGATCTGTGGTGGACTGCGGAGGAGGAGAGACTCAAAGGAAATCCGGGTTTGGGTGGAATATGTTGAAAGATGCGATGAGGAAAAGATTTTATCCGGAGCATGTAAGGTTGCAAAATATCAGGAATTTACTGGATTGAGGCAGCGGACAGATGATGTTTAAAACTTATCATGCTAAGTTTGTGGAGCTTGCTAGATTTGCTCCGCATGTGGTACCCGATGAGACTGCTAAGGTTCAACGTTTCTAGAGGGTTTAAATTGGGATTTACAAGAAGCTCTGAGTGTAATACCTATAACTACTTTACAAGAGGCGTACGATAAAGCTGCTAATCTTTATAGGGTACAACAGAGAAGGAAGAAGTAAGTACAAACGGGGCGGAAAAGGAGAATGGAGACTCGTAAGGCCGAGAGCTTTGATAAGAGGGCTAAAGTAGAAGTTAGACCAAGTGGGGGAGCCAGACCCAATTATCCGGGACGACGATTCAATGATAAAGGAACTAGATACTTTTATTGCAAGATTTGTGGAAGGAATCATCCGGGTGAAGATTGCGAAGGAAGGTTGGTAAAGTGTTTTAACTGTGGGAAGCTGGGCCATAGGGCCTATGAGTGTAGGGTAAGAAGGATGAAAGGAGGTACTGATCAGGTAGCAAGACCTGCTGCAACTGGAAATTCATCAACCAGAACAATCGTGGCAACCAAGGAGGAGTACAGCTGAATAATCAAAATGGACAGAGGAATAATTATAATGGTCCAAGAGGTAACATGAGTGGACAAGGGAATAATCAGGGGAAGCAAATACAATACGGAAGTGGTAGTACCCCGGGAGGAGGCTATAAGAATCAGGGATATATCAATGTAATCAGCAAGACGGAGGCTGAATCTCAACAAGAAGGGGACGTCATTACAGGTACTTTTTCCGTTCTTGGAACTAGTGCTAAAGTATTATTTGATTCCGGTGCAACCTGTTCTTTTATATCCTCTGAGTTCTTGAAGAAAGTAGGGGTAGTCCCCGATATAGAAGTTGAAATTTCTGTTTCTACACCTACGGGAAGAGTGGTAGGATGCACTAGGAAGATGGAAGGAGTAAAAATAACCATAGAGGGTAGAGAATTTGAGATGGATCTGGTAGAGTTTGATTTGAAGGATTTTGATATAATCTTGGGGATGGATTGGTTAAGTAAGCACAAGGGGCGCATAGATTGTGAAAAACAAAAGATTAGCTTATGTGGGAAGAAAGGAAAGAGAGTGTCGTACACATGCGAAGGAGCTAAGCAAAGGGTAAAAGTCCTACCTGCCTTAAAATTTTAAAGGAGTTGCGAAAAGGAGAGCCAGTTTATTTGTGTTATGTTCAAGAGGAAAAATTGGGCGCAAGAACAGAAGTCATCCGCACTTGAGGATCTTCCAGTAGTCAGGGAATTTCCAGATGTTTTTCCAGAAGAAATTCCTGGACTTCCACCCGACCGTGAGATTGAGTTTACTATTGATTTAGTACCAGGAACAGCTCCAATTTCTAAGCACCCTTATAGGATGGCCCGAATGAGATGAATGAGTTAAAGAAACAGTTGGAGGAACTTTTAGAAAAAGGTTATATTCGACCGAGTGCTTCTCCGTGGGGAGCCCCAGTTTTGTTTGTAAAAAGAAGGATGGAACTTTGCGTCTTTGCATTGATTACAGGGAGTTAAATAACGTTACAATCAAGAATAAAATCCCTTGCCTAGGATTGATGATTTGTTCGACCAGCTACAAGGAGCGAAAGTATTTTCTAAGATCGATTTAAGGTCAGGCTATCATCAGTTAAAGATAGCAGAGAAGGACATACCAAAGACAGCCTTTCGAACGAGGTATGGACATTATGAATTTGTGGTGATGCCATTCAGGCTAACAAATGCGCCAGCAGTATTTATGGACTTAATGAATCGGGTTTTCAGCCAATTCCTGGATAAGTTTGTAGTGGTATTTATTGATGACATATTGGTGTACTCCAAGGATGAGGAGCAACATGCTGATCATCTGCGGCAAGTTCTACAAGTTTTAAGGGAGAAGAAGCTGTATGCCAAATTATCTAAGTGTGATTTTTGGCTCAAGGAAGTATCGTTTTTAGGTCATGTGGTAACCGGTGATGGAATTTCGGTTGACCCGGCTAAAATTCAGGCTGTTAAGGATTGGCCCAGGCCAACGAATGTACGAGAAGTTAGAAGTTTTCTTGGGCTAGCTGGATACTATAGGAAGTTTGTTCAAGACTTCGCTAAAATTGCGAGACCGCTCACAAATCTGATGAAAAAGGAAGTGCGTTATAAGTGGGATGAGGATTGTGAAAAAGCTTTCCAGATTTTGAAAGAGAAGTTAACCACAACACCAGTTCTTGCATTGCCCTGTGGTACAGACGGTTTTGAAGTATATAGTGACGCGTCTAAATATGGTTTAGGGTGTGTGTTGATGCAGAATGGCAAGGTCATTGCCTATGCCTCTCAACAGTTGAAGAGCTATGAGACCAGGTATCCTACTCATGATTTGGAACTTGCAGCTGTAGTTTTTGCCTTGAAATTTGGAGGCACTACTTGTATGGAACTTCTTGTAAGATTTACACGGATCACAAGAGCTTGAAATATATTTTCACTCAAAAAGAGCTTAATATGAGGCAAAGGAGATGGTTGGAACTTATTAAGGATTATGATCTGGAGATTTTATACCATGAAGGCAAAGCCAACGTGGTGGCAGACGCTTTAAGTCGAAAGAGGAGTCACGAGGGAGAAGCTAATTGGATACTACATGATGAATTGGTACAAGATTTCAAAAGGTTGAACCTTGAGGTGGTAACTACGGGAGAGGTGGATAGAGAAATTTTGTCTAGTATGAACGTATTCCTCGACATTTACAAGGAAATTTTGCATCATCAGCAGGAGGATGAGAAACTACGAAAAGTAAAGGAAAAGTGGAAAAAGGGGAAGCCCCAGATTTTAAGATTCATGACGATGGTCTGGATTTCGTGAGATTTCGTGGAAGATGGTGTATACCAGATTCATGTGGCGATATTAAAAGAAAGTTGATGCAGGAAGCTCATAACTCTGCATATTCCATACATCCGGGAGGAAATAAGTTGTATAAAGATTTGAAGAAAGGGTTTTGGTGGTCAGGCATGAAAAAGGAGGTAGCTAAGCATGTGTCGAAGTGTCTAACATGTCAAAAGTTAAATTTGAGCATAAGAAAACAGGAGGCATGTTGCAATCATTGGATATACCCATGTGGAAATGGGATTCGATATCTATGAATTTCATAGTGGGATTACCACCGACCAGAGGTGGGATGGATCAGATTTGGGTGATTGTGGATCGGTTGACCAAGACTACTAGACTAATTCCAATGAAAAGTACTTGGTCTATGGAACAGCTGGTGGAAGCATATATTAGAAATGTGGTTAAGTATCACGGAGTCCCTATGGAAATTATTTCGGATAGAGATTCTAGGTTTGTCTCAAGATTTTGGCAGCAATTTCAAAAAGCCATGGGAACAAAATTGAGCCTTAGTACAGCTTACCACCCACAGACTGATGGGCAGACGGAGAGAACTATTCAAACATTGGAGGATATGTTGCGGGCTTGTGCGATGGATTATCAAGGGTCATGGAGTGACAAGTTGCACTTGATTGAATTTTCTTATAACAACAGTTACCACTCAAGTATCCATAGCCCCGTATGAAGCCTTATATGGTAGAAAGTGTCGTACTCCGTTGTGTTGGAATGATGCGCAGGAGGTGGTTTGGGTTGGGCCTGAGTTAACAGAGGAGATGGCTCAACAGGTTAAGAACATTCGGCAGAGATTGAAAGCCGCACAAGATAGGCAAAAGTCTTATGCTGATTTGCATAGAAGGCCAGTTGAGTTCAATGTGGGGGACAAGGTATTTCTGAAGGTTTCACCCACTAAGAGCGTGGTACGATTTGGCAAGAAAGGAAAACTTGCTCCTAAGTACATCGGTCCGTATGAAATATTGGAAAAGGTTGGAAATTTGGCTTACCGATTAGCTTTGCCGATGAACTTGGATAGGGTCCACAACGTGCTCACGTATCACAATTGAAACGGTACGTTCCAGACGAATCACATGTGTTGCAACCGAACGAGGTAGAAGTTGCACCTAATTTGACTTATGAGGAACACCCAATTAAAATTTTGGATCGTAAGACAAGGGAGACCCGAGGGAAGTCTGTGGATTTGGTTAAAGTTTTATGGACTCACCATGGAGTTCAAGAAGCTACATGGGAACTAGAGAGCAAGATGAGAACTCAACACCCAGAACTCTTTGATTAAGGCCAGCAATTAAAGTTTCAGGAGAAACTTTCTTTTTAGGGGGGGAGAGTCGTATGGTAAGTGGTGAATGATTATTAGTGTTTGTGAATGTTTGTGATTGTGAATGTTGTTGGTGCTAAAAATGGTTGGTAATACTTGAATGTATTTTAGGAATTGTTCTTCATGATTTTATATATGTGGTATCATTGAATTTGTGAATGGTTTATATCGTGTGGTGGATGGGATTGGTGTGTCTGAGGTTTTGTGTGATGTTGCTGAATCATTTGTGGTTGATGAGGTTAACTAAGAATTATTGTGTGGAGTATTGTTTTAATTTCTTGGAGTGTGTGACTGTATTGTTTGGTGTGATGAATTTAGCTTCGAGGATGAAGCTTTGTTTAACGGGGGGAAACGTGTAATACCCCAAATTTCTTAAACTGTGACTAAGGTCTTATTTAATTGTAAACCTTAGGAAACCCTAATTTCTAAAGATGGAGAAGGTTATAATTAGTTGGAGGTGCTTGGTGAACATTAGGAACCTTAGTTCCCGGAGTATCACCCGGTAAACCTTAGTTTCACAAGATTTCTGAAATTCCCGAAAATTACTAAATTCCTCAGGAACTGAGAGTGGGTATCAACCTTAGGAAGTGTGTTAGATACTTTTGAGAGTGTTTTGAGGAAAGAAACAATCATATCTTTCTTCTTTTAATATAAGACAATCTAGTTACATTTTTCAGTATTTAGTGGTTCTGGGCAAACGAGGCTTCGGGAGAGCTCAGAAGTGACCCAGGAAATTCCTGAAACTTGATAACCCACACTAGTATTAACACACCTACACATATAGTCTTAATTCCCATAAAAAACTCAAGCCAAACATGGCCTAAGATGGTGGCCGAAAATATCAAGGAAGGAGGAGAAAAATATCTCGGTTACTATTCACACCTCCTTACTATTCACACCTCCTTACTATTTGTAATAATGATCAAGGCAAGTTGCCCCTCCTTATCCATTCAATCGCGGTTTGGCATGGGTGGTTAGGATTGGTTTTTGTCACCTAACACAAATCAATGGCTATGGACAATTCTAGAAGTAATAATTACAAATAGTAAGATAAGGATGAAAATTTTAGTATAAAAGGGGGGTGGAGGTCGGCCATGGTAGGTGAGCAAGGTGGCCATTCTTCTTCATATACCTTGCTTCTCCTAAGCTAGAAAACACCATTGGATCTTAGGCAACAACACTCCTCCATTGGAAACACAAATCTAAGGTAGTAATTAAGCTAAAATCAAGGAAAAAGGCAAGTTTAAGGAGTGGAAGCCAAACTCCAAGGTGGGTGACTTGGTTGGTGGAGATTTTGAGCTCAAGCAATTTATAATCAAGGTAGAAAAGCTCCAAAATGGCTAGGAGAGGACAGGTAACATCTATGCACATCACTTTCACCCTTTAAGCTTATTTTCCTTCTTAAGTCATCTGTTTTGTTATCTGCGAATCCTATCTCTTATTTTCTTAAAATTTCTACAGTAAACTAGGGATGAATAGTTAGTGAACATCCTAGAAAATAAAGTCGAGATAAGGTTGGGAAGTAGGAAAACACTAAAGAACTTTGAAAATGAAGAAAAATGAGCTTTAAGCTTTAGGAATTGTTTGGATGGTTTTCCGACATGGGTTTGAGCTAAAATTTTAGGGTAGTCTTAATAGTAATATATGGTTATGGTTGAAAACTCAAGTCGAATGAGAAATTTAAGTCGGTTAGACAAGGTAAAGAAGCTAAAAATGAGAAAATGTGCTTTAAGCCTTTCCGAATGTTTGAATGGGTTTCCGAATTGATCTTGAGCTGAAATTTTAGGAGATACTTGTGTTGTTGATATTGGATCATGGTTAAATTTTTAGGCCGAGACTCTTTTGGGAAGTTGTTTAAGTTGGTGAATAGTGATTTTGGCTAAAAATAAGAATTTAAGCTTTCTAAGGTGGTTTCTTGGAAATTGTTTGATCCTCTGGTTTATTGGAGCTTGTATGGTAATATTATGTTGATACTAAGGTTATTTTACAAGTGGTGAGCTTGATGTGTGAATTACTACTTGTGTAAAGCTTGATTATGAAATCTTACTCATGGTTTGTAAATGTGTTTAAGGATAACCTCTTGTGGTGGTGGTGGAAAGTATTGTGTGATGTTGATATCATGGTTATCCTAAGGCTATAGCCTCTTGTGAGAGCCTTTAAGGCCAAGCCGACGTTCCGGCAACAATATAAGCTCCTACTAATGAAATTGGAGCTGCCACTATGATCTACTCCTATTGGGCAGAAGTTTTCAATAGGGGGGTGTGCACACTTAAGGACATAGGGTGGGTGGTGGTGGTGGTGGACTTCATTTGGAAATATCTTGTAATTGATATTGATTATCTCTTGATAATTCTTGGTACAGGTAAATGGTGTGTGATCTATTCTGATTTGTTATATTTGTTAATATTTGCTCGGAAACAAAGGTTTTAAAGAGAAAATAAGTTTTTACGGGGTGGGTAGTGTTCTCAGTTTTTACTGATTTTATTTGTTTGTGTCTTCCTGTGTATATGTATTATGTGAATTCAGGGTAACTGGGATGGACACCTTCTCTGCACTGAGGACGAGTCCACCGATACTTTCTATATTTTCATGTTTGTCACCTATCGTAGAACTATACAGCCTGGGTCACCGAGATAGTGTATGAGGAATGGAACAAGAAGATTCAAGGATTTAGGCATCCGGAGAATGGTAGCAGCCAGTCTATCACACATGATGTTTCCACTATATACGAGTATATGCAAGTGGTCCCTAGTTAGATGCTAGCGATGTAATAGCCTTTTGATACCCCTTTACTTTTGGTGTAAAATAGGAGTAGGAGCTAACATAGTAGTTGGCTGGAAGGGGTCTTTTAGTACTAAGGTGTAAAGTGACGGGTTGGTTGTGTCACTCTTTTGATAGTAACAGCAATGTAAGATAGCTAACGTTAAGGTGGTGGTGGTAATAGCCTTACACTTACTAGTGGTTAGTAAGTGTGGCGGTAACCCCCGGTGGTAGTATTAGGGGACCTTTTGTAAAAAGAAGACTGACGCATGTATAATATAAGTTGTTATTTCAGTTATAACATGTCTCTAAAGAATAAAAAAAAAAGAGGCTAAGTAAATGGTGGTGGTAAACCGGGGCGTTACAAAACGTTTATATAAAAATGTGGAAACGTATATCTAACAAAGTGAAAATGTTTAAATAAAAAGGTGGAAACGTTTATCCGAACTCGTGGATACATTTATATATATATCGTGGAAACGTTATATAAAATTGTAGCATGGAAACATTCATATATAATAATGAAAATGTTTATATGTAATCATGTCGTGGAAACGTTTATAAGTAATTGTGGCATGGAAAAGTTATAGATAATCATGGAATCGTAGAAACATGGAAACATCTATATAAAAACATGGAAACATATATATAAAAATGTGGAAATGTTTATATGAACTCGTGGACACCTTTAAATATAAATCATGGAAACTTTATATATAATTGTGGCGTGGAAATCTATCGAGTCAGTCATGACAATATAAAGTATAACCGACTTCAAAATAGATTACGCTAACCCCCACACCCTAAAACCCACCCTAGGAAAGCTAATAAATGTCGAAGACATTTTTAGGGTTGGCAGAGTGGCGGGATTAGGGTCAAACAACCCTAAACCTGCGACCACAAACCCTAAAACCTGTCGAGTTAGTTGCTACAATGTAAAGTATAGAACGGTTTCCAAATATTATACCCTACCCCCCTACCCCCCCCCCCCCCAAAAAAAAAAACACCCCAAAACCCACCCTAGGATAGCTAAAAACGTTAAAAGCATTTTTAGGGTCTAATAACCCTAAGCCCGCTACCACAAACCCTAAAAACCTGTCGAGTTAGTTGCTACAATATAAAGTACGAAACAAATTCCAAATAGATTACCCTACCCCCCAAAACCCACCCTAGGATAGCTAAAAACGTCGAAGGCATTTTAGGGTTCGTAGTGGCGGGTTTAGGATCCCTAAACCCGCTACCACAAACCCTGAAAAACCTGTCGAGTTAGTTGCTACAATATAAAGTACGAAACAAATTCCAAATAGATTACCATACCCCCCCCCCCCCCCCCCCCCCAAAACCACCCTAATAGCTAAAAACGTTGAAGACATTTTTAGGGTTTGTAGTGGCGGGTTTAGGGTCTGACGACCCTAAACCCGCTACCACAGACCCTAAAAACCTGTCGAGTTAGTTGCTACAATATAAAGTATAGAACTGTTTCCAAATAGATTACCCTACCCCCAAAACACCCCAAAACCCACCCTAGGAAGTTAAAAATGTCGAACTTACCACTTATTACTTAATGAATCATAATATAAAATTAATGGATCATATTATCAATTTAGTGTATCATCGTATACATGTAATTTTTTTTTAATAATCAATGTCATTTTTTTACAATAGTAATAAAAATGATCATAGAAGATTGTATAAATGTTTCTAATAATCAATAACAACATTAGTAAAAGAAATAGTAAACGAATGACAACATTCTATATGCATATTCACATTTGTATTATAATATAAAAATAAAATATAGCAACTAGTTTCAGAAACAAAAATAATAAAACAATTAACTATTTAAGATCTCAGTTCTCATATAATATACTACTACGTCTATTACTATAAAATATTTTACTTCCACCTCATCCTCATGTGAAGCAATGCTATTTTCACACAGTGTTGGTGCAACACCATTTATTTTTATACGTGTGTCACTTGCAACAATAATATTTTTATTGTATCAGCAGAGTCAGTTTCACCGTTGAGATTTATCTCAACTCAAAAGCAACGGCTGAGATACAGTCCGTCAGTGACGGAAAAATACATCTGTCACATAACTCTCACCGCATCAAACTGATAAAATTACACTGAAATTAATAATTAACCGATCCTCATTAGCCGGTCCAAATGAATTGATACAATAATCAAATTTGAGCAATTACCCATACAACCGAATACCGGTTTCTATCAACATCACTACTTTACCGTAGTCAAACGTAATCGCCCATTTTGCTTAACAAATTATAAGGGACATCTTTTCTAACCATTCATTTTGCCGACCAACATAATGGATGATTTTAAAATTATTTGTGTGATTTACAAACCGTCAATATTCTTAATAAAATAATTAAAATTACATTCAGCGTGCCGTCAAAATCCGTCATTTCAACGGGGTGATTCGATCACTTATCATTATCAATCGCGAATTAGAACGTGGAACCGCAGAAGGTGACACCTATTTTGTCTTTTCGTGGTTTATCATTTTGTAAAATTTTAAAATATTGTATTTTATTTATATAAAGTCCAAATAATATAAATTTTATACCATTGTTCATCATAATTCGAGCTCTTCAAAATAGACCAAACATTAATATGTTTTGATAAATTTTAATTTTTTTTTAATTTTTGTACGTACATATTTTTTAAAATTCTGAATCTTAAGTTTAGGAAAAGTGAATCAAAGGTTGTTAAAAAATGAATCGAATGTTGTTAAAAAGTGAATTAAGTGAATAAGAGGTTTTAAAAGAAAAGAATCTCATTAACAGAGATTGTTTAACTAAAATGATTCTGGTTGTTTAACTAGTGTGAATTAAAGATTTTAGAAAAGTGAATCAAAGGTTGTTAAAAAGTGAATCACAAGTTGTTACAAAGTGAATCAGAGTAATAAGAAAAGTGAATCTCGTAAGCGTAGATTGTTTAACTAAAGTGTTTAAGAGGTTTAAGAAATGTGAATCAAAGGTTTTTATAAGTGAATCATGCGTTTAAGAAAAATGAATCAAGGTTTAAGAAAAGTGATTCTCGTAAATATAATTGTTTAACTAAAGTGAATAAGATAGAAAAGTGAATCAGAGGTTTAAGAAAAATGAATCAAAGGTTTTTTAAAGGTGAATCAAAGGTTTAAGAAAAGTAAATATTTTGTTTAATACTAGTAAAAGTTAATCCTACACACAAACTTATGCGAGAAAGGTATGAACCTTTCATTTATTGAAAGTGAACCCTAAACCCTACACTATAAACCATACAAATGTCTTCGACGTTTTTAACTTTCCTACGGTGGTTTTTAGAGTGTTTGGGATAAGATTCATTTTCTTAATGAATAAGATTCATTTTATTGTTAAAGAAGATTTATTTTGTTAATGAATAAGATTCACTTTAAAAATATGTAATATATACTCCTTATAAAAACATAAAATTTTAAGTTTATCAAAACATATCCATGATGCATCTTGTTTTAAAGAGAGCACGAAAAATGATGAACAATGATATAATTTTTTTTATTTTTACACTTATATTTTGTGAGTTATAACATTTTGAAAAAAAATAGTTTCTCTCTCCTCCTAGCTTAACTCTACGCATTTCTCTTTTTCTCTTTTTTCTTTCCTTAATTTTAGTTGGACCAATAATGTATTGACATGTGGCATGCAGCCATATTAGAAGGTGAAGCAAGCTCCATGTTCTCCATTCTGTTATCAATTACTCATCTGTTTACTTAGAGCTGTTCGTTCAGCACATCTACTTTTTTTACTAGATTAATCTAACTTTATCTGCTAGTTATCATAATTTTACTTGTTGTATTTTTTATTGGGTCCCACTGTCCCTCCCACAAAAACCTTTATCTAAAAACTAGCTATTGCTGCGTTTAGAAAATATGCCAGATTAATCTGGCCACAGAACGGAGCCTTAATTTCAAAAAAATATATTTTTACCTAAAATGAACTTGATGTTATCTCTAGAAATATTCTTACCCTCATCCATGCTCTTATAGTTAGACAGTGACCGGCGGTTAAACAAATACTCCTATTACATTCTATATAACTTCACATAACCAAAGTTAAATACTTTTCGTCCTGAATTGACTGTCCTATGGTATGTTTTACTATTTCAATATTAATATATAAAATAAAAAAAATTTATAAAAATAAATTTTATAATATATAATTTAACATGTAAAAAATTATATATAAATTTAAATTTTAAAAATATTTTTTATCTTATATATTAAAAATTGTGAATAAAAGTGGCTATATGAAAAATATAGGTGGGAATTGCAGAATGAGGTAGCCAAGTAACCACGTTTTCTACTTTTGGTAAGGCGTAGAAAAAGCGGTCTTTTCAATGATTTACGACTCTACCGTCCAGAGAGACGACGGACACAAACACCAACACAGAAGAACGGTCTGAGAAATTATGGCTGTCAATTTGAGTGGCGGATGGTGCTTTAATTCTACGGTTTTGAAGGAAACTAGAACGAGAAGGAACAGGAGGAGGGCGGTGAAAGCAGCAGTTGCACCGGGGCCGGTCTCTGTGAGCACCAGTCAATGTCAATCAGAGGAGAAGCTGAAACTGGGTGGGTCCAATTTGGAGGTTACGCGGCTTGGGATTGGAGCTTGGTCTTGGGGCGACACTAGCTACTGGAATGACTTCGAATGGGATGGTAACGTTACTAATTATGCTCTTTCCCTTCTGAAACCACTCAACACTCTTCCTTCAATTGTTATTTTTCCCTTCAATTGTAGTTAAAGAAATGGGTAGCTACTCCGCCCCCCTTGGAAAACTGCAATTTTGTCGAATTACGGTCTCAGGATATCTGTTAAGTTAGTCAAGTCGGGAGAAACTTCATAGGTTGGGAAATGATTATTGCTAGTCGCTGTTTTTTCTTCTTGAAGGAAATTCCGCAACTTTCTTTTCATAAGTTTCTCTTCTATATGATGACTGGACAAATCAAATCAGTTTTCGTGGAAATCTTGAAAGTGCTGTTCTATTTTTCTATAACCTGGTGGAAAAAATCATGACGAATGTATGCTAGGCTTTACGATCGGGCTACGGGTTCTTCTGTTGGCTGTTAAAGAGACCTGGCATCGGACAGTCCAATGTTTTATGTGGAAAATGATCTTATAAGTTATAATCATTCATGCCCGATGACTTAGCTCCTAGAATCAAAGATCATTTGTTTCAAGTTACATAAACTCTTAGTACATCATACTTTTGGTTTCCTATGCCAGATAGAAAATTGAAGGCAGCAAAGGCTGCTTTTGATACCAGTATGGACAATGGCATAAACTTCTTTGACACTGCTGAGGTGTACGGTTCAAGGGTGAGATCTTCCTTTCCCCCACATTCACTCTGTTGGTCGTTTCATCTCATTCATCGTTAATCTGAAGTGTTCTAAAGGTTTGACAATAACTGATTGTTTGCATGCAGTTCTCATTTGGTGCAATAAATTCTGAAACTCTTCTTGGAAGGTAATATATTGTTTGCTTCGTGTTTATCAACAATCATCTACCTCAGTAATCTTGTTGTCTGTAATCTAATCTAATCTAAACGAAAAGTAGGATTTGCAGTGTTTTGTAATTTCCCATGAAGTTTCTTTGTGGGACTCTCAGGTTCATCGAAGAACGAAAGCAAAAGGACCCAGAGGCTGAAGTTTCTGTGTGCCACAAAGTTCGCAGCATTGCCATGGAGGTTAGGGCGTGTAAGTGTTGTGAATGCCCTCAAGGATTCACTCACCCGTCTTGGCCTTTCTTCTGTTGACCTCTATCAGCTTCATTGGTAATATGATTTGATTACATGATACATTTGGTTGGGAATCACTTCGTTCTTGCTCATTAATAACCAAGTGACTATCTTTTCCTTTCCCAGGCCTGGAATATGGGGAAATGAAGGTTTCTCTCTCAATCTGCGTACTACTATGATATCTGCTTTTTTAACTACTGAGTTGACTTCCAATATGCAGTGTTTTTGGGTAAACTGGCCCTGATTCTCATCTCTCTTATATATCTTTCTGAGATAATTGTTCAGGCTACATTGATGGTCTTGGTGATGCTGTTGAACAAGGACTTGTAAAGGCCGTGGGTGTCTCGAACTATAGTGGTAATGTCTGCTAGAGTGCTACTCAAATGTTTGTTTATGCGACATATCCATACATCGCATGCATGACCATGTATAAAAATTCATCTAACTTTTCTTTTTGAAAAAATTCCTCATACTTTCCTTGTTGATGATGCTAAAGAAAGATAGATTTTGAGGTTAAAGCTCAGTGATATTGGCATGATTGCAGAGAAACGGCTCCGAGATGCTTATGAGCGACTCAAGAAGAGGGGAATTCCACTAGCTTCAAATCAAGTCAACTACAGCTTGATATATAGAGCTCCTGAGGAGAATGGTGTGAAGGCTGCTTGTGATGAGCTAGGAATCAGTGTGATTGCTTACTCACCGCTTGGCCAAGGTGCAGTGAGTCTAGAATGTTTGTTTATTTGAATTAACCATCTGTTCTTAAGGAATGGAGAGTTAGAGACACATGAATTTTGGTAAAAGAGCAAGGTCTGGTTAATGATGTGAGGGAAGGAAAAAAAGAAGAAGAGGGGAAGCTAGTATTTTTTCAGAGAGCTCACCTATCCAGGTCTCTCATAAGTTGAAGTTTCCTTGTGATAAACCATTGACAGGACAGGGAGCTTTGAATCACCCCATCAGCTTGAAATTAATATTTCTATAAATACTGTTATGCACTCAATCGCACAGTGGCCCTTTATTTTATGTAATATTTTTATTGTTGCAGGTGTTTTGACTGGTAAGTATACACCAGAAAATCCACCTTCGGGTCCACGGGGAAGGATATATACACCAGAGTACCTTATGAAGGTTGGATATAATGCCAGACATCAGAATTGATTAGACTTTCAAGTAATGTTGTTTTAGTATAGGCTGAAGTGGCTCTTTAATTTGGTGCATGCAGCTGCAACCGCTGGTCAATAGAATCAAGGAAATTGGAGAGAAATACAACAAGACTTCAACACAGGTCCTTTACATTTTAAGGCATGACTTTTCTGTTAGCTCAATACATACTAATACATACACCCGTTTTTTGTTTGGTTTTCTTCATTTCATTTCATTTCAGGTTGTTCTAAATTGGCTCATAGTACAAGAGAACGTGATACCCATTCCAGGAGCCAAGAATGGAGAGCAAGTTAAGGAATTTGTGGGAGCTGTTGGTGGGTGGAGACTCGAGGCTGATGAGGTCGATGAACTGCGCTCTATGGCATCCAAATTGAAGCCTGTTGTCGGTTTCCCTGTTGAAAAGCTGTAGAACATTTCTTCATACCTCTATCCATTCTCTCTTATCGTGATTGTGAAGCCCTATTTATACTAATTATAGTTGTATAAACTAAAATACCTACGATGCCATTCTATGTATGACCGATCAGCCTTACGTGTATAGGATAAGAATATAACTGATGCTGGATTGTAAATATAAAGTGAAGTTCCGAACCTGTATGTTTATTCTCTTTGTTCTAGTTGGTTGGATCTGAGTACAAAGATGGGTAGGTGAATACAGCCGACTAGCAACAAAACATGACATCCAAATACCTTCGCACATGGCACTATAGAGTGTGATCCCTGTCGACAATGCAGCAATTTATCAACATATGTGGCTTGCATTGCATTTCCTACTCATCCACTTGCAATCTCATGATCGTCTGATTCAGCAGTCAATCAGATTTTGATTGTCATTTGGATTCCAACAAACAATAGAAAACAAAGTACAGCTAATCTGCAACATGGGTTTCCCACACGCGCCAGGGAATCTGCCTAAAGGGGTAATTCTGACGGAGATTTTGAGTGACAGTAAAAAGATTTTCCGAAAGTAGAGTTAACGAGGAATGTAGGGATGTGAATCGATCACCCGATATATCATCTGTCCATTTGTGTTGTTTATTCATCCACGGGTGTTTTAGGTGATAATTCATGATATTTCTTCAATATCATCAACAATATTTTTTCAGAACGGTAAAAATATCAAAATTTTTATGTATTGCAAAAGATAAAATTTTCTAAAATTCACTCCAACAAATAAAAAAATATTACACTTACACCAATATCAATAAGAAAATAAATATAGTTATGTTGTGCTTTGTATGAGTATGAAAATAAAAATGAACTGTAAATTATAAGTCTACAACTATTTTTTTTAGTTTTTCTTAATTCTTTAAGATTTGTTTGGTTGCTTGAAATAAAACAAGACGTAACTTTAAACAGGTGACGGATCGGGTAATGAAAGAAAATAATTCATCCATCACCCGACCTGACCCATCATCCGATCATCCATCCCGATCTGTCATTTGTTTATTTCGGGTTATCATCCGTTTATTTTAAATCGAGTGGATTAAGTTAGCGGGTATCCATTTAAATTGTCATCCCTAGTAGATAGTGATATGTGGCATGGCGTTCTTTGTAATTCTTGGGAAATAAGGG
Organism: Limonium bicolor; assembly: GCA_023374045.1. NCBI lineage: Eukaryota > Viridiplantae > Streptophyta > Magnoliopsida > Caryophyllales > Plumbaginaceae > Limonium > Limonium bicolor. The sequence continues at coordinate 17,708,119 of CM041781.1, forward strand.
GGTGTTGTCATGTCCCTGGTCAGCCCTCTCTGTTCAGCATGTCTGTTTTGCAGTTGTTTTGATCTGGTTGTTTTTATATGACAATATGTTACTAAAAGAAGAGTGTAAAATCCACACGAGGACCACCTCTTTATACTATATTTATGTAATCAAATATACCACGGTTATGACAAGACGGGTGTCTTTGTCTATTGGTCCACAGCTCCATGTCCTCTTCATCCTCAATCCCTCTCAACTATTTCATTAATTGCTCGATTTGATTGATGATGATGATCTCCTGCTCCGAACGCTGGAGTGTACGGTCCAGCTTAGTTAGATGAGATTGCTCTCTTCGTTTTAATGGTTTTGAATCATGCTCCAGATTTAGGGTGTATAAGATGAGGATGATTTTTTGGGCCCAGTTCTATAATGAATGTTAAATATTTAGTTAGCTAAATTTTACAGATGTCTACTGGTTGAATTTCTCTACCATAGTCCATAATACATTCGTTGATCTGCTATTAGTTAACTATGGGTTAACTGGGGAGATGAATCCAAAAGTGGCATATGCCGCATCCCAGCGAACAGCGCATCTCCCGTCCTCATAAAACCTACAAAATGTTTGATGAGTGTTTGAGTACGGATAGAAGTTGGAATTTAATGCGGAAGCTCCGATTTTGTATGAGTTTGATAAGTGAGGCTCTCCTTGGCTGCGTTGGGTCGCTTCTCTAAAGCTTTGATCAGAATGCTAAAGCATGTGGTTGGTTGGTTGGTGTCACGAGGCTGAAGCTCAAGACCTCACTGCCAAAGTTGACTCATTGATCAAGTGCAGCGAGTGATTGAATCTCATCACCAAAGGCCTCGGAATCAGACTGAGTCACCATGTACATTCATTAATGAATGTGTTCTACTACTCTCTCATTCCACGTTTGGTGAGAGGTTTAAAAAATTATTAATCCTCGTTCATGTGGTTTTCCTCGTTTACATCTGTTAATTTTTTAATTTTTTGCTAAACTTAAAAAATACTTAAATATTATCCGAAGTTGATGAAACGTTACATAAATAATGCTAAAGTGTTATATTTTGGCCCGGCACAAAATCCAAAGTTTTGTAAGCTCATATGTGATTCGTGGGACCCAATAAAACATGTGACATGTGAACGTATGTTCATTGGGTCTCATATATCACATGTGAGCTTAAAAACTTTGAATTTGACATTGGATCAAAATATAACACTTTAGCATCATCAATTTTGGATAACATTTAAGCTCCTAAATTGAATAAAAATTACAATAGTTGTGAAATGTAAAAAAGTGAAAACCATATAGATGAGAAAAATAATTTTTTTAACTTGTGTATTATTTCACTAAATGTCTAGATGGGTAGTAATTTTCCATTCTATTTATCGATGGTTACGGCAGAATAAAGGCACGGATAGATACAATTGTATAGGATTATGTATACAATTTTAAGGTAATGCATATAATTTATCTAAAGAAACGATATGACTTTTCAATATTTTTCTCTTTTTTCTTAATAAAGGCAGAAGTGAACGTTACAATTTAGATATTTTAGAAAAGTGTGCATAAGCATAACGTCTCCTAATTGATAGATAAGATTCATAATACAAACATTATTTATTTATTCTTTGGCGGATGTGTTTATTTCTCTTCTATTACATTACATACCTCCAAATTAATAAAATATAGTACTGAATTATTGTTTCTTACCAAAATTACGAAATATAGTCGGTCAAATCACACGTATACTAAAGGTTAAAATTTTTGTTAAAAAAAAGGTTAAAATTGAAACAAATACTATATATATATTATATGAATAGATATTATGTACATTTTTAAGAATTAATAATAAAAAAACTTATGTGATAAATATTGTTTATTATATGTCATGCTCAAAATAAAAAAAAAACTTTCTTTTATCAAAATCAAAAAAAATAATATACAAATAAATTATTAGAAATTCCTAAAATATTATTCTTATTGAAATCACTTGTTACGGGCCTTAATTCGAGCTAAGTCATTCAAGTTACAATTACATTGCTTTTAATTACTTGACACAATTTTTATTTAGGAAAAATTACGTGCTATTTTTGGTATACTATATAGTTTTTTTTATGCTTACTTATTGTTTGAATTTATTAAGCTAGGTTAACGCACTCAAGATTCCAATGATATATACTTTTAGAAATTGAATTATAATTTTTTCATAACATATTGCCAAGTGAAAACATACCTTTGATCATAATATATAGTATAAATCACGTAAATAATTAAAGTGATCTATATTTTAAAATTAAGAGAGTATAATTTTAACAATGTTATGTATATGACTATGTAAAATTTTTGTAAGACTAAAGCATTGTCAATAATAATTATAAGTTTTACTTTATTGCATATTGTATCATTCTATCCCTGAGTTTAAGACCTTCATCCCCTCACATACCCGCCCCACCACCACATGTTCAATGTGAGATGATATTTAAGGCTGGATAGAAATAATCAACTACTTCATACCAATACAAGAGACTCCTATACACTTAAGTAACATAGATTGAAAATGGACTGGTTCTACTAACCGCACTAAGACACCGTAGACTAAGAGATTTACGAGTCGCTGGAGGCAATTTTAGAGACAAAAAGCTTCGTTCTCTCTGGTTTTTTTCTTCTGTGCAAACAGATAGATTGGTGTCGTGCCTATACTCTTCCTCTCTACCGGGAGTTTTGTTCTTCACCAACCCTAGTTCCAGTCTCAGGTGGTGGTAGTTCCTGTGCGGTAATTTCAACCTAATTTGGTTCTCTTTCTCCATTTGTTCTGTCTGATTGGAGGGTTCTTCTGCTGGTCTTGACTTCGCCTATCCCCGGTGGAGTTTCTTCAACTTTTGTTTGGTGTTGGGTCCATCAGCAGCGGTGAGATTGTTTTGTCAATTTGTTCCGTTCCGTTGGTCAGCTAGGGAGTTTCAGCCCGTCGTTCTTCTGGGTAGTGACCAGAGTTATCGTATTTCTTGTTTTCTTGTAGCTATTCCAAGTTGTCTGACAATGGGTTCTCGTTGGTTGTGTTCATTTGGTTCAGTCGTGTTGTGGTGGCTATTTCGTAGTGGAGTTGCCCTCTATTCCTATTCAGGTAGTAGCTGTCTGCCACGATTGTTAATTCAGAGTCTGGGTTTCAGATTCTCTGCGCTTGGGGACTAGTTATTTCTCAGAGGGTGGTTTATTGGTTCAGTTCAGTGGTGGAGGTGGTTATTGTGCAGCGGTCGCTCTGCTTGGTTTTCGAAATTTGTGGTTCTCAGATGAGTTGTTAATCCCTTAATTGTAGGGGATTGGGGCACCCAAAGGCCATCTCGGGGGTGAAGAGCTTGATTCTCAAATTGAATCCAGAACTTTTTTTTTAGTGAAACCCATAGATCTCAACTTGATATGCTTTTTTAATAAATTCCCTCTTTATCTGGGTATAGTTGTTGCTAGTAGAGGAAGAAGTGGCGGTCTGTGTCTCATGTGGAAAAACTTCTTAGGGTGCTCCCTTTTATCTCAATCTCATCATCATATATCTGTGGTTATTACTCTTCCGGGGAACTCCCAGTTTGCTTTCATAGGTTTCTATGGGTGGTCCAACTGGTCTTTGAAATATCTATCTTGGAAACTCCTTTTGCTTCTCATAAAGCAACATTTCTTTGTCGTGGGTGGTGGCCGGAGATTTTAATCAGATATTGGTAGCCTTCGAAAAGATAGGGGGTAGGACTAGACAGGAGGTTCACTTGTCTCCATTCAGAGAAGCAATTGCAGAGTGTGATCTTCATGATATTAGTTTCTTTTGGAGATAATTTGACCTATACCAACTGTCAGGTAGGCGAGTCAATTCTCATAGCAGATTAGGCAGAGTATTCTGTTTCTCCGAGGGTCTTCTACTTTTTCCTGATGTCTCTGTTGAGCACTTGCCACGAGAAGATTCGGATCATTGTCCTCTGTTTATCAGATTCTTTGGTAAACACAAAATTCTGGTAAAAGTCTTTAGATTTGAAAATGGTTGGTGTTTGGACTCCAAATGTGCTGAGATTGTAGCCGAAGTGTGGAGTGCTCAAAATCTTGATATCATTGTTAGTTTAAGCCAGTGTGCTAAAAAACTCAGCGAGTGGAAGGGATGGTCTATTTCAAAAATTAGATGGAAGATCGTTAATAAGAAAAAAGAACTTGGTACCATTGCTATCAGTAATAGCTCCTTAGGCTCTACAAACAACAGAAAGAGACTTCTTATGGAAATTGAAATGCTTGCTTTCCGTGAAGAAATCTAGTGGAAACAAAGATCAAGAGAATCATGGATTAAAGAAGGAGATAAGAATATGGGTTACTTCTACGCTAGAGCTTCGTCTATCAAAAGATCAAAAGAGATCTTTGGCCTTATGGGCCTAGGGAAAAATATGCACTACTCCTAGCATAGTATTGAATCTATAGCGAGGAATTATTTTCAAACCCTGTTCGCCTCTTCTGGTCCTCAGAACGACATGGATTTTATCCCGACAGTGGAGGGGCGCCTTGATGATCGATTTGTGACCGAGCTTTCTAGTCCGTATACAAAGGATGAAATATTTCTACAATTAAACAGTTAGGTTCAGACAAAGCTCTAGGACCAGATGGTTTCAATGGCAAATTCTATTTACCTTTTGGCACATTATTGGTAATCAGATTGTCGATGTCGTCATACCTATCCTTAGAGGATAGCCCCTTCCGGTCTCTCTTAATGATTACTTCATCACGCTTATTCCAAAAATGATGGGAGCTATTGATATCGATAAATTCAGACTGATTGCTCTGTGCAACTTTGTGTATAAGATAGATTCGAAGACTCTAGCGAATAAAATTCAGCATATCCTCCCTCATCCCATCTTGTATAATCAATCAGGTTTTGTGAAAGGTAGACTTATCATGGATATTATTATCTTAGCTGGTGAACTCCATCACTTCTTAGAGAAGAACCAAGCCACCAAGAAGGGTTTCTTTGCTCTTAAATTGGACCTTAGCAAGGCCTATGACAGATTAGAGTGGTCTTTTCTCCAAGAGGTCCTTATCTCAATGGGCTTCCCTTCGCATTGGATCAATCCAGTCATGAATTGTGTGAGATCAGTCAGTTGCTCCATTCTCATCAATGGCAAACCAGGTACGTCCTTTTCTTAGTCCAGGGGCATTAGACAAGGGGATCCTCTTTCCCCATTTCTATTTATTTTGGCCCAAGAAGTCGTATCCAGTTTCCTTAATAACTCCGATATTAGACGAGACTTCCATGGTATAAAACTCTCCCCTCATTGCCCCTCGATTCTCATCTAGCTTTTGCGGATGACATCCTCCTTTTTGGTACGGCCAACCCCTCTAATATTACCTTCCTAAATCATACTCTTGTCAAATTCCTCCAAGCCTCTAGCCACAAAATAAACCTTCACAAATCCGAACTTGTGTTTAGTAAAAGACTCTCCCCCTCCATGAAATGTAACCTTGCCAACTTGCTCAATGTTCAAGAGGTCCCCTCTTTCACTAAATACCTCGGCCTTCCTCTCAAAATTGGTAAAAGGAATATGATCTCTTCTCTTATCTCTTAGAATCAGTCTACAAAAGGACCTCGAGTTGGTCTAAACCTATGGCCCATGCAGTGAGATCTATAATAGTCTCTAGCATTCTCCAGTCAATCCCCAATTACACGATGTCCCTTTTTGCTCATCCCAAAGGAATCATTGCAAAACTGAATTCAGCTTTTGCCTCTTTTTGGTGGAGTGGTAGAGAAGACAAAAAGGCTTTCCATTGGAAAAAATGGTCCAATATTTGTAATATAGTTGATCAGGGTGGCTTAGGGTTTAGGGAAGTTGAAGATTTTAACAAAGCCCTTCTTGTTAAACAGTTATGGAGATTGCTTATTGAACCAGATTCCCTTGTGGCAAAAATCATGAAACATCTCTATTACCTTCATACCAATTTAAGAGAGTGTCAACCTAGTGATAAAGGAAGTCCTATCTGGAAGTCTATTTCTTCATTTTGTATCTCCTCAAGGAAGGCACTTACTCGCAACTTGACACAGGGGCCAGTTTTCTCTCGACTCTTGGTGATGGTAGTAGTCTTTCTTGGAACTGGATCCATTCTAGAGACAAAAAAGTTTATAGTCAAATCGGCTTATAACTTTCTTGTTATTGATCGGGTTTCTGAGAGCTCTTCTAATCTCTCCCATTTTGCTAGTAAAGTGTGTAATAAGATCATCTCCTTCATTTGTTGTCCCAGAGTGAAGCTTAATCTCTGGAAATTCATGGGGAACATCATCCCTTGCCAGAATAATCTCGCTAGGTGTATTGGAGGTTAGTCAAATTGCTTCTTTTGTGGGGGCAAGAATACTCTGGCCCACTGCTTTTTCCATTGTTGTGCAATGGCTGAGACTTGGAAGGATTTGATCAATGTTTCGAATGTCCCCTCTAATGTGGAAGGTCTTCTGGATTGGTTCCATCGCAAGGCTAACAAATGGAATGCCATGAAGCTCTCCCATATTGCTAATAACCTCTGGGTCATATATGCTTCTAGAAACAAAGTTAAGCATAATTTGGACCTTTCTTGGTGGAGAGAAGTCAAGGCTAATAGAGTTTTCATTGAGGCATACATTCAGGCGATGAATAATTCTATTCCCTATGCTTCTCAGAGACAATGACATACTCTCCCAGTTGGCTTCTCCAATATAAGTACAGGTATGTATAAAAGTCCTTTGGGGATCGAGTGATTGCTGGGCTGATTCGCAATGAACATGGATTCCCTATTGCAGTTTTCAATCGAAGAATTGCTAGCATTGTTAGCGTGTATTTTGCTGATATCAAAACGAAGAGAATTGTATGGAACTTGCCATTTCGGTGGGTAGCCATAACATTTGTTTTGATTCAGTAGATAAGAATTTCAAAGTAGCCCTTAGGATGGGAGAAAGAAGAATGATTAACGTAAGCTTAGAAGACCTTTCAATAATCAGACACTCCTTGTCCCTGTTTCTAGCATTATATGGGGTAATGCTATTCTGATAGACAATTTCCTGATTAGGCTTGCATGTAACCTAGGAAACTCTTTCTTAGATAATACTATGTGCTGGGTGGGGGATAGTGTTCTCCCTAGTATTATTTCTGCATGTAAGTTAGATCTGGAATTAGTAGACTAAGAGGGTTCTAGCCTTTTCAGTCTTGCCTTTTGTATTGTTCTTCTTAATATATGGTGATCTCAAGTAACTTTCAAAAAAAAAATACAAGAGACTCCTCCGGCCCTTACCGCACAATTCACTGATAGACTATTATAGCCACAAAATCTTTATTGAGGTCTTGACATCTCCGATAAGTACACTTTTCAAAGAGGAGAAAAAAGCAGGGTCTATGCTCTTGACCAAGTGACCCCATCGGTGAGGCAACTATTGGCCAGAGAACGAAAAGAAAGTCATAAATTGTGAAAAGACAAGGTAACGAAACAGACGCTCAGAAAACTTGAGCATTGGCTATAGACCGGTCAAAGGTGACCCGCATCAGAAAAGCCAAACTGATTCAACCCGATTCGAACATGATTTTGATCCGAATAGTGTGACAAGTGATCTGAAAATCTGAACCGAACCTAACCAAAATTTGGTACAACCCGAATCCACCTGAACCGACTTCACCTGAACTGACTTCACCCGAACCCAATCAACCCGAACCGAATCCACCCGAATGCTTTGTTAAATTAATCTACTATAGTTCTTCCAACCATACAAATAATCTTGAAACCAAAAACACATAATGAAGATTTAGACATCCAATAAATGTTCATTGCTCACAAATGATATATATAATATTGGACATCTTCAATCTTCAAGTATCTCAAGCCTTGTTGACTAAAACATTCATAATTGTGTTGTTTCTCTTCCCACACATAGATGTTTTGCTACAAACTATAGATGCTTTGCATTAAAATGTTTTATAATACAATTTAATGTGTATCATTATGATTTTATAATACTCTAATAATTTTGATTTTAATAAAGTTAGGTTTTTTTTACGTTTAGGACATGAGGCTTTGGAATGGTATAAATGTTGATGAAGTTTAATTATAAAACCTCAACTTTTTAGTTGAGACACATATACTAACCAAGATTGATGTGTATATGCCTAAAGAAAATTACGCAATAAAATGAGGAAAATAAATATTCTTAGTGGTAGATTATTGTGAAGCATGGAATAGACTAGCATTTTGGAGGATGAATAATCTCCGTCAGATTATTTCATCTACCTTGACAACATAACCTAAAATGTTTCATAAGACTGAGAAATGTGTATCGTTACTATTTTATATTACTCTATATTTTTATAAACTCAGGTTTCTTTATGTTTAAGACTTAGGAATGGTTTGAATGCATGCCCATGATGCTTGTGTAATGCGACAATGGATGGGTGCAGGCGCGCGACGCTTGCGCAAGGTGATGAGTGCGGGGTGTGACGGGCATGAGACGACAGGAGGCACGGTGTCGGGCGTGGGCGGGGTAGACTGGACGTCAAGTGCCAAATATTGACCACTAATTCACAAAATTTAAATTTATACTTGGTCGATACAATTGATAGATGTATAGTTACAAATTCATATACAAAAATTATCATCCAATTTGATTTTGGCCAACAAATACACAATTACAATCTTGATCAAGAGTAACACTATATTAAAAGAATTTGGAGTCACATATGAAAACAGATACAAGTTACAAAGGTTGCTTTAAGATTCGTACTTTGAAAATTTTATCAATCAAACCTAATTTAGATCAGTCACCAAAATTTGACCTATAACCTGAAAAAATCAAATGTTGCAGAGGTTACTGAACCAAAAGCACTCAAGCCCAAACTCAACCAAACCGGAGTTATCCGAATCTAATTTAAACCAGATGAACTCGACCCAATCCAAACCAAACAGTAAATATCTACAAATTAATCCGAACCCGAACCGATTCGATCCAAGTGACCCGAATTGCCAGGTTCACTATACTCTCAAAAACGTACTTAGGGCCGGAAGTTAAGACCACCTATGCGACCTGCTATGCATGTTGCCTGCCAATCGGGAGAAAACCCATATCTCGAATTTGATTCTTAATGGGAAATATATCTATGATCTGTTAGCTGGAGAATATTGGGTTTTTGATATATAAAAAAAAAAAACTATTTTGGTGATAATCAATAACTGGAATTCTAATCTATTGGATTTAACAAAGCAGTTCTTTTTGAGAAAACAACAAAGCAGTTCCAGTTCTATTTTTTAGGAAAGCTGTTCTACTTTTTCAGTTGGATACAACGGTTTCTGCTGACTAAACTCTATAAGCAATCTGTTCTGTTCCAAAATAAAAAGAAAAAAAAAAGACCATTGGATGTCGAATATCACTAGCAGAAGGGATGAATATATGCCTTTTTCAAAGGACCAAATTAATATTTACAACATCCTTAATAACAAAAAATTGGTGTCCCCTAACACACCCCTGTGACCTAGCTCGCAGTCTTTTCAAACACATTTGAACATTTCTTCAGCAATGAAACATGGAAGATTCAGAAAATCCTTGCTCTTCTCAATCTCAAGTACCACTTCCTCCAAAACCCACGACAACCTTCTCAGCAGAAGACATTTGGTGCGGCCATGAAAAGGGGGACAGTGATGATGGTGTCGGCTGACTGTCTCGCATTCCTAAGTTAGTGAAGGAAAAGAAAAGGTGTATCCAATAAGTAACAACTCACAGATACCTGAACAGATCTGTCCTCTTGCAAAGGACGATAAAATTAAATAGGACTTCAGATTGTCGTCTCCCGCTGAAGATGATGGCAGGGATCCATAATGAAAACTATTATCTTATATAGTCCCGAAACTCTCAGTGGGATCTGATTCTTCCAGCATGGAAGCAGCCTGGAAACACTCTGCAGCATCAGCAAGCCGCCCTTCATCCCGGTGGACCATTCCAAGATAATACCATGCCTTTCTATTAGTGGGTTCTAACCTCAACGCATCGGAAAGCAAAGCCCGAGCAACTGGGGATACCCTTGAGTTCATCTTAGAAAGCAGCGCACCGAGGAGTACCTTGCAAGGAACATAATCCGGTTCCAGTAGAAGAGCATTGATGTAAGAAGTGATGGCTTCCCAATTTTGCCCTCGTCCTTCACACATTACACCTGGAAGAATGTATGAGTCAAGTATATCATTAGATATGTAACTGTAGATAATGGTCCAGATAGAAAGGGTGAATATTTCTGCAAGGAGCAATGTTATATTTTGTGTTTTGCATCCATAGAAACAAGCAGGTGCGTTTATTGACAAACTTTAATCAAGTCTCAACCATTCACCAATATATGAACTCTCTTAGATGGAAGTAGCCTATGCTAGGGGTAAAACCTACGACAGGACGCACATACATACAAAGCCTGTATCATACATATAATATGGTTTCCATTTTGTAAAAGTTTTAGGTTATAAAATTCCAAGATAAATAGCTAAAAGGTTGCATTACCATTTTTTCTGCACAAGCGATACTGTAGAATGAGAAAATAACACAAAATCAATAGTTTCAAAACACGTAGAATCAATATTTAGAACTAAAAGTCTGGTCTTACCCAAGAGAGGGAAATCTATTTAGCATGTAAAATGAAAAAAATATATATCACAGAACCGAGGGAGAAAGCCTAGTCGAGTGTGCATTCCCGACGAATCTATCAAGATTCTGGGTCCTATAATATAATATGATTATTGCAAAGTGACCTTATTTATATCAAGTCCGGGACTACAGTTGAGCAACAAATGTAGTATTATTTTTCTTAAATCAGTATACAGACACTATTTTAACAGGTATAGCACACAGCAGTCTGGTAATTTTACTTTGGCTCACATATCGAACCACTGTCCTGATTCATCCTGACTTACTGATGGGGTTACAAAGCTGCCTGGTGGATTCAGGAAGGAAAGAGACAGCCTTTTAGGTATCCGGCAGCCAGCGGTTGAAACAGCAAAAGAAGATGAACATTAGATTTGTCAAAGAGACAAAAGAGGTTGGAATATTTTAACCTATAGAGTCACACAGAAGTTGGAATTTAAGTCCTGAAGTGATTCCTGAAACTCCGGAGGAAGAGATTGGGTAATACGAGGAAGTCCCTAACTTAAAGAAGTTGATTTAGGAAATGAGGTGGGGAACAATATTGGAGATTCTTTGACAGAGATGCAGTAGCGGACCCAGAAATTTTGTTTAGGGGGGGCAAAAAAATTTTTTGACACTTTCATTCTTTAAAATTTTATAATATGTTGTATTTTTACAAAAATTTATAAGAGCATTTGACAATTTTCAAAATTTTCGGGGGGGCAAGTGCCCCCCCTGCCCCTCCCCTGCGTCCGCCCCTGCAACAGAGATGGATAAGGATTCCCTACTGAGGACTAAAATGCAATCGTGAATGCATCCAGCGGAGGTTGGTGAGTGAGGTAAGTTTGCAGAAGAGTTGAGATTCAGAGTGCTCATCAGAGAGGGGCTGTTAAGAAATGTAGAAGTATTTGAAGGCAAGGAACAATCTCCTGAATGCCGTGGAGCATTTGGAACTTTGAAAGTAAGGTATCCCAAATATGCCAGGATATGTGGCAACCACCCTGTTGGAAGCCCTACTGTTGGAAATGGACTCAAAGATGGTCTTGTGGGGTTTGTAGTAGCCTAATTGTTGAAGAGACCGATGGTGTGCCACAACATTCAGAGTTGTGGGGCAAGAGCCAGAGTGTAGTGCCAAGGGAGAGGATAGAATGTCGAATCTATATATTTGAAGCGAGGGAGGGATAGAGTGCCACGTTGTTAAGTTCCTTACCATCCTAATTGCTCTGGGGTATGAAAGGTAAACAGAGTCGGAAGAAAGGAGTCAAGAGACCTCTAGTAGTAGCCCCACACTCTAGTCCAGAGGAAGTGTGGATCAGGGAGGAAAACACAGCCGAAGGGGTTATGGTGGTTTGATGTTATTTGTTCTAGAGTGCTCTGCTGGAGGTGGTTTCATTGAATGTGGTGATGATGGTGGCCAGGTTGGTCATTAATGGCTGTCTTGGTTATGATGGGCGTGTTGCTGTTGGTTAGCCCTCAATGTGGAGGTTGCTTTTGTTGTGGTTTAGTTGGCGGTTTTTTCTGTTCTAAGGCTGTTTTTAGCATTTTCGTGGATGTGGGGTGTTGTGTGGCTGTTGGGTCTTGATGGTAGAGGGGCCATATGGTGCCAAGTTTCCTGGGATTGTTCGTATTGCCAGGTCAATGACCTGAACTCTTTACTCATCCAGGGGTTACCTTATAAGGTTTTAACATGCAAGGAGAACTGTTGAGTTTGTATCCATTGGTTTTTGGTTATTTATATAGGCCCTTTGTGTCGCAAATTATCACAAAAAAAAAAAGTAATCAAGCCATTATCAGGCTACACCTGGTTTTTTTCTGGAAAAAAAGGGTTTATGTAAATCCAAGGGCTGCTTTTCTTCTTCCACCTTAGCAATGATTCAGAAAGAATAAGATTTACTAAGGAACAGAAGAAAAAGACACCGGTATAATTATAATTCTTGGAGCTATATGTATGCAACCAAGGAAGCAAATAAAAACTAAACCACCAGCCCCCCATTTTCCTCCCCATTTCATGTGTTATGTAAAAAAAAAAGATTAGTACCTACCTTCGGTATGAAGAATTTCTGGAGAGTGTTCCTTCAGAGCTTGTGCTTTTTCTAGGCATATCTCAACATCCTTCCAGTGTGCGAGGCTGGAATATAAATTTGCAAGACCATGCCATATCAAATTCACTCGTTTTATCTTCATCAGCCTATCAAACAGTGCCATTGACAATAAAGAAGGTTAATTCATTTAATGATAGGAGGGTTTGTTTCATAGTCAACTTCTATATGAATCCAAAAGTATTAACTTATTTCTCTTCTCATACTTCAATTGACTTGCTTGTCTGCCCCTCAAGTACTTGTGTATCAAGTGAGCATAAACCTGATTAATACTTTACGGTAGCCCAAAGGATTTGATTCTTCTCATAATTCAATATTGACGGGTATTTACATTGAACAGTCATCTAAAGTAAAAAGAGTAACGCACATACCTGATGAATACTTTTTGGTGGGCCAAAGGATTCCTTGTGCTGAATCAATGCTAAAAGATAGCGGTAAGTTCCATGGCATCTGTGGGTGAAGACTGAGAGATTTTTAACTTTGCTTTCATCCGAAGGAGTGGTCTCTGTTCCCATTTGGCTGTCTCATCCAAAGCAGCATCAATAACCACCTGAGCTTCAGGAAATCGCTGCTGAGCAGATAAAATCAGAGCAAGCAGTCTCCAAACCTCGCAATATGGACCCACCAGTTGCATCAATATACTTCTTTGCATAACGCAAAGCAATATTTAGATTTTCGTTTTGCATATTGAACTCCCAACTCAAACAGAAGGTCTGGATTATTAGGCTGTGAGACAAAAGCACTCTCCAGTGACCTCAATGCTTGTGACTGTAACTGTGACCTTTCATAATCGAAGAAGAAGAGGTCTTTGCCTGCATACCGCAACAAAGCCCCAAACATATGAAGGGAAACTCCTTTCAAATGCTCATTCTTCCCATGAGCACTGGAAAGTGCTCTCGTGGCATATTCCACACCTTCAGAAGCAAGCAAAGGATCTTCACTGCATATTTTTGCGGCCAACAACAATGCCATAATGTCATCTGGCCTTTCATGTTTGTGTAATGACTTCCTCAATAGATTTAGAGAATGTGCTTTCCCCAGATGCACTACAGCAAAGAGCTAAAGTATTCCAACGGTCAACACGATTAAAAAATCCCAGGCATCACCTCTTCAAGTTGCCTCGCTAGCACGGTCGTTTGGTTGCAAAGAGACAACGCAAATGTAAGGTGTTCCATAACTGAAGGATCCCATTTGGTTTTACCTAGGGAATGCTTCTTTAAGACAATCAATAGTAGAAGTATTGCCTCTTCCAAATTGTTTTTAGGTATGTATGAACCCTCAACTTGAACAGATAAACTGGGTGCTCCGGCCTCAACTCGCGCTGTACAGGAGAAAAACTGCAAATCTTTTATGAATCCGTGCACAACAATCATTATCAAGGTTCCATGACTCAGGAGGGCACGCCTATATGCAATAATAGCTTCTTTATGACACCCAGCATGCTTCCAGAGTTCTGGCAAGAGTTCTACAGCCCGATAACAGTACCGTGCAACTTATTATCCACCTGAGCATCAACTATGCCCTGCTGAAATATTGATTCCACAGCATCAAGGATGCTTTTGCATTCACTAGCAGCAACTGCAGCAAGAGTTGTATTTTCACAGTATCAAGAATGTGAGAAGCAAACAATGACGACAGATGAAAACAAGAACAAGAAAATAAGGTGATGAAATGCTGGATTTTTTAAATAGATAGAATAGTTGTACCAGTAAACCTCCCAAGTTTCTGAAGTGATTTTGCTTTAAGAAGTACAGCTTCAAGAACCAGATTTGTTGCATGTTGGGATACGGATTGTCCCTTTTTAGATTTCTCATTCAAAGGGGCTGTAAGCGTTGTATAGCAGCTTGAAGATCAATGCCTTCAAAAACTCTAAGGTGCACCTCTACATTACTCTTTGGTACTCTAGTCTTCCAATAGAGCTCTGGCTTCCTGCATCATCAAACACACAGAAAGAAAGGTATTGAGTTCAAGTGAAGCAAACCTCTAATCTAGAACACAAGCAACCTAATTTGGGAGGAGGAGAGAACAGATGTTTTCAACTATTGCTGAAAGCTAGCAGTAACTGAATATGAGAGGAGGATTAAAATCCTTTTCAGTATATATAGTAGATGGATCGAATAAGGCAAAGAAAAGGCTCGTGAATAACAATAAAGCTCTCAGAGGATAGATAGTTTCAGTGAATATATGCATAAATCGACAGATAAAAGAATGGGTTAAGAAACCTTAATGCCGAGTCATCTAAATTTTTAGTTTCACAAACTACATATATGGATTAAAAGAGGCATATACAATACTCAGAAATTTAAGTTATTGGTTCAAAACAAAAATTCATAATTCATACCTCATGAAGCCACATAAACAGCAAAACTCTAATGTCAATCTCTAATCCTTAATCCTAATGATATAGCTACTATAATGTTCCTTGAAGTATGATAACTTTGAAAGACAAGTTCAGGTTGGCAGCAAGCAGTCAATCTTATATTTTGTAATGTAAAACAGAATTTTCATTTATTCGTGAGCCACTTTACTGGGGAAAGTCAGAAGGGGTCACTTATAAAAAATTTAAGAAGGAATAAGGGCATACGACAAGGGTAAAAAAAGAAGGCAATGACTAAGGCGACACTTTCAATGAGATCACACTTCAAGCAAGAAAAGTATCTTAGATACCAACAGTGTTGAACTGGCATCTAAAAGTTTCTGGTATAAAGCTCAAGTCATGGTCCACTTCAACTCAAAATATTGTATTCAACAGAAATTAATTCCAAATTTCATAGCACTAGTGGCGAGAGATAGCTTAGTGATTACCTCAAAATTGAGAGATAAGCCCTCTCGCAATGAGGACTCCGCCTCTTGAATATTACCTTCATCAAGTTTTGCTTGAACTTCTGCCGTCTTGATGCACATGCCATTCGCACAAAACTCAATAAGCCCCATGTCCTCCTCTTCATGTTCACCCGACCCGTTGGATTGGCTCTGCGGCATGTGTCTATCTCTAAGCAAAAACCTAACCCTCTCTCAAACACTCTCCTGTTCTCCCTCTCAATCTTCTTCTTCTTCCCACATCAATAGAAATAGGGGAATTGCTTAATCTGTTGTGGAAATTTCTTTCCAAGACGGAAAGATTCAGATCACCTATGATTATACCTTGCATCCCTACGAATTCCAAGAGAAAAAATAATGTTTTACTATTACATTGAATTAGAGCGAAAAAAAGTGCTATTGACAGGATTTGTTGACAACAATGCGACAGGCATCTATGATCTAAAGCAATGGAAAGACGACAGCTACCCGTTTCCACCGCCAAGATCAAAAATTGGGAGATCTTAAACTAGGCATGAAATTTTTCTCATATTTTTAAAAAATTACTTTTCTGCAGATCTCCATCAAGTTTGAAGAGAAACAATCTCATATATCTCAGAGAGATTTGACTGTCGGTTACCTGGAGCTCAGGTTCGGGCGGCTATTGATCTTCTCTTCATCTCTATCTCTTTTCTCCAGAAAATGCATAGATTAATATCTGGGAAAAAAGAAGAAGAAAACAATAATGAAAGAGGAAGGGGATGTTTCTGGTAATGGATTTATGAGGAGAAATTGTTGAATCGGCAGGAAGGATGGAGGAGGATGAGAAAATAGACGTGAGCAGTTGAATTCCTCTTTGGTATTCGTCTTCCTTAATTTTCTTTTCTTTTTTGCTAATAAGCAGTGTTTCAACAATTAAATTTTTAAAGTCCCATGTTTTTGTATAAATATGTTTAATTTTCTATTGACATGATACGAATATATATAAGCGTGAATTTTTCGTCTGTGGATCGAGCGGGTGGGATTTGGATCCGATGAGTATGGGCCATGGGGAAGAGAGGAAAACAACTGCTATTATGAAAGAAAAAAGTAACCTAATGTAATATAATAAATAATGGGGGACAACGATAGTAAAATTCTTACACTTGTCAAAGCAACGAGTTGAGAACAAAGAACTTCACCATAAGAAAGAGTAATAATGATCAAGATGACTTGACAGAAATTTTAAGGAAGTCGGCAGCCGAAAATCAAGATTATGGTGCTTTTTAGCGGTGGCAGTTCGGGTCAATCGGTTTGGGTTGGTTCGGTTCAGTTCGGTTCGGGTTGATTTTAATCGTTCAATATTGGTTTGGGTGGATCGGGTCGGTTGAATTCGGTTTGTTTGGGTTGAGTTCGGTTTGTTGAAATTTCGGGTCGGTTTGGGTGATTTTTGGTTGGATGACTTTCGGTTAGGGTGACTTCGGGTCGGGTAACTTACGGTTCGGGTTAGCCTCTGGTTTATTCGGTTTTTTCGGGTTATGGGTTGGATTCGGGTCAATTAATCGGTTAAATTAGGTTGCCATTACAGAATCCAGCAACTCAATCATCATGATATGCAAATTTGACTTCAATCAATCTTAACACGTATAAATGTATATAAAAGATTAATTTAATAATTATAATTTGCATCATGTTATACTTTAGCAACTAACTCTGAACTTATCATAATTTTGATGTAGCTTTAGATTATTTAGTGGTTTCAATATTTTGAGAGGAGTATAAATAAGGTATGTCTGGGGATACTTATTAAAATTGTATCAAAGGGTAGTAAGTTGTATTTCAATCTATTAATAGTTAGCGAATGGGATTAGTTAATAAGTTTTGATGACCTTTTTTACGGTAGTTAAAAAACTGTTAATGATGAATAACTATTCGGAAGCATGAGAATTTGCTAGATAGGTAAAAACCTTCAAGTATATTAAACATTTATGCTAAATGCTAATGAGGGAGAATTATTCACAAGATTGGATAAAGGCTTGAAAAAGCTCATAATAAAAACACCTTCAATATATGAATAATAATACAATAATGAAATGAATTAGTGATAAATTGAGTCTAAATATATAAATATTTTGGTTCTGACGAATCTATCATTGATGAGTAACGCATTATCATTAATTCATTATTAGTTGTGCGATTAATGAAAATGCATGATAATTAATTACTTTAAAATTTTATAGTGCAAAATTTGTGGTATAAGTAATTTCTCGGTATATAAGTTTATTAATACTTTTTTATGGGTACGCCACTTACTAAGTAATGATTAATTGTAAAAGTATTGTGGGGCATTGTTTAGTGGTTGTATGATACAATGCTAAATACTGTGATTTGTATTTAAACTAGATATTGGGGTGTAAACATTCTGTTTATTCTCATTGTCTCCTATAATTAATGCAATATATTCTTTCGATCACATTGGATATATTAGTTCGGGTCACACTGGTTTCAGTTCGGGTTCGGTTCGGTTGGTTTTTGGTTGGTTTCGGTTAGGGTCACTTCGGATTTCAGGTCATCGTCGGGTTATGGGTGACTTCGGTTCGGTTGATTTGGTTCGGATGACTTCGGTTCGGATGATTGTGGATTGTGTTACTTTCGGTTTACAATAATATGATTCGGTTTGGTCCGGGTCGGTTTATTTCGGATTCAGGTCATTTTTCAAGTTATAGTTTTCGGTTGAGATTCGGATTCTGATCGGATTGGTTCAGTTCAGTTTTTCAGGTTCGGGTTACTTTTTCCAGGTCTAGGTGCTTTGAACTATTTTCAAACGAAAGTTTTTTTATACACAATTAAGTTTCAAAAGGTTTTATTCAAAGCAGTCCCAGTTAAAAAAATAAAACAAACAATCTACCTCCACTTGGTGATATATCGTAAAAAACTTTATTGGATAAAGCCATTGGAGAATTCTCACCAAAGAAAGAAGTACTTAAACAGTCCCCACAAAAGGTTAGCTTGCTATTCATAAGACAACTTCCACCCCACCAAACAGAAACAAAAAATAACTCCAAACCTCGAATAAAAGCTCCTAGCCTCTCATCTCACCATCCACCACTTGCTAATACCTGGTTATCTTTTACATCAAGAATAATCCCAAACGAGGGGAAGGTGCTCAAAACAAATTTTGAGCATGGTGCTCATTAACCATGTCCGTTGGATTTATAACAAATAAATTGAAGGTTTAGATTTTATTGTTTATTATAGGGGTATAGATGTCAAATTTAATTTTTAGTTTTTAGAATAAAGGAAAAAATATAAGATTACATGATCTAGTTTACACCGAAAGAAAATAAATCAATAATTCTAATAAATATTCCACAATTGGCAGTAGTTACAATTTTTTAACTGTAATAGAAGTTGAGTAGTTATTTGAAAAATCAAAAGTCCCACGTTGTATGCAAAAAAAAAATATATTATTTAAAAATAATAAATTAGAATTTAATTGACAAGACTCCTCGTAGAAATGTATAAGAACAACGTTGAATTTATTTATTACTTAATAAAACATTACAATCAAAAAAAATAAATCAAAGAATTATATTTTGAAACAACTATTACTTTACTAAATATCTACACTTTTACTTGAATTAGGAATTATTAAAATTCACAATTCTAAAAAAAATCCAACACTACATTTAAAAATATGACATTTTACTAAAATATCTAAATAAGAATGTAATTTTAGATGAGTTTGTATATTGCAACGATCCAATTTGAAAAAAATGATAAACCCTTAATATTTTTTAAATTGGGAATGCGGCCGATCTAGTTAGAAAAAGAGTAAGAAAGATGTACATTTTAAACAAATTATTTTGAAAGAAACAATTTGAAAAACTTTGACAGAACCCTAAAATAAATATAAGATCATAAGTGAAATTCCTAGGTGTCTTATTTATTACTCATAAAATAATTTCACTCATCGTTTTAAAATTATATTGTTCAAAATAAAAATCTACACTTTTATTAAAAATCTACATCTACATTTTACAAATCTATCCTTTTACTTAAATAACTACACTTTACTTAATGAGTAATTGTACTAAAAATTACAATTCTATCAAATAAATCTACACTTCATTTACTTCATTTTTTCTAAAAATACAAAAAATCTACACTTCCCTCATACAAATATACACCTTCGTTTAAAAAATATATCCTTTTACCTAAATATACACTTTTCTTAAATGAGCAAACAAATCTACATTTGCATTTTGAAAATTGTATAATTTTAGTTAAATATCTATTTGAAAAGAAAAAATAAACCATCAATTTAATAATAAAGATTCACATTTTAAGCAACTTACTTTATTTAAAAATAACAAATTAAAAAAATCTTTTACATAAACCTTGTAACATTAATAGATGTTTGAAAGAAATTTCCATAATGTCAATGTCGTATATTTAGGGAAGTTACTGGTGGATAATTATTAAAATGCTAGTAATTACTTTTACAATTGGGTGAGAAAAACTTCCGTAAATTTTATCTCCTATCAATAAAGGAGTGGTTGGTATAATTAAAAAAGCTCTATAACCTTATTATTATTATTTGATTGTTTTTTTTATAAAACTAATTATTAAATAAAAAATACATAGACGGTTGAGATTAATGTTTTAAAAGATAAAATGTAATCTACTGGCTATATATTGTTTGAGCATATGCCCAAACTATATACCCATGATGGCATGGTCCCTTTTTTGGAATATCCCCTTAACACGGAGGCCTCGCCTGCTGAGTCTATAACCGTCAACAGTGACTCTAGATCAATTTGATTACAGAATAGTTCAGTACTTCACCAGGTCCACCATCCCGCTGCCACCGCCGGACAGGAGGTGAGCAAAGGGTTAATTATTTCGGATAACTGATATAACCTTTTTTTCGGGTTTGATGACCATATTTTTTAACCGTTTACAAAAGTTCAGGTATTTTGGTTATTTCGGTTATCTGTAATAAAGTACGGTTCGGTTATCAGATATTGAAATTCAAACTCCGATTATCCATGATAGCTAAACTTTTATCAACATACTTTTACAATTAAAATTACACAATAGTTTCATCTAAACTTACTCGGTCTTGGAGGAAGTTAATTATTTATGTTGTTTTTTTGGTTGTTTTATGGGTCTGTAAGTAAAGATTCTAATTAACTCTTTATTTTATATTTGTTAGTTCTCTTGTCGGTTATTTCATGAAGTTTGTTATTATTTAAGAACTTTGGTCATTTCAGGAAGTTCGTTATTTTGGTTATTTCAGGAATTTCAGTTATCGTACGGTTAACAGTTACTAGTGTAATTATAAAACGGTTATCAGTTAGAACGGTTGTCGGTTGTTGAAACAAATATTATTATAAAGTTTGGTTAATTCGGTTAATACCAAAATAACCAAACATTTCATATTTCGGTCAACGGTTATCCATTATAACCATTTGCTCACCGCAAATGTCATGTTTGATTTCCCTTGTGGCTACTAATGGTCTACATCTATGTTGTTTATATTGAATCACTTAAAAGGCTATATAGCGGTGGGGTTGCAATTACAGGGCTCATCATTCAGTGGGTGGGCGGTCAGTATCGGTTATTTTTTAGGATGGATGAGTTATGTCTATATAGTAGTCGGCTGTTAGGGTTGTAAATATATCTTTTTACACAGATTAATACGAAACTCTAAAACACAGTTCCTCAATATTGTTCTTCGATCCCTCCATCTTTCTTCCTTCGTTTTTTCTCAATTTTTTAACATGTTTCGACTATAAAAGTCAAACTTAGGGGGCGTTTGTTTTGAGCGGAGGAAACAGAATGAAATCAGGAAATGGAATGAAGGGGGAATAGATATTCTCTTTGATTTGTCTAGTTGTTTGTTGTGCTGGAGAAAATGAAATAAATCTGGTCAACGGCCGCCAGTCACACTGCTGGAAAAAAAAGAATAAAAAACGCTTATTCGGCTTTAACAACGCTTAAGAAGCGTTCTTTATACTTGCCGTATATAAACGCTTATATTAGGAAGCGTTCTTTATAGCTCTTAGTAAACACTAGAAAGAACGTTTCTTAATAATAAGCGTTCTTTATAATCGACTATAAAGAACGTTTATTATTAAGAAGCGTTCTTATAGTGTCTTGGCCGCAATATTTTTGATAGAAAAGAACACTTTTTTTAAGGAAGCGTTCTTCATTATTATTTTTTTATCTTTTTATATTTTCCTTTTCCCTGTGCATTTTCACATATTCGACATACAAAAACCTGTAAAATTATTGTGAAAAGAGAATTCAAGAGGCACAGAGCATGTTCCTTGTTCGTCAGGGGTTGCAAAAATCTGAGTAGAGAATGGAAGAGGCGCAAAGCATGCATGTTCCTTGTTGGCTAGTAATTAGGGTTGCAAATTACCATGATAAGATAGAGGTAGAGTAGTACGTTACTTGTTCGCAAGCACAAGAGTACGTGAGTGAAGAGAAGGAGCTCAGGTGTGGAGCATTATTACTTGTTCATAGTTAGGGGTTGCAAAATTACCATGAGTGAAAGAATGGAAGAGGTGCAGAGCATGTTAGTTCCGACGTATGCTAAGATAGAAGTGCCGAGGAAGAATCGAGAGTCGAGGAACTGGAATCGAATGTGAAGATAGAGAACGATTCTAAGGAGAGTAGCAGAGAGACGATAGCGGGGAGTGAAATTGTGAATCGTATGTTTGTTAGGGAACCCGATTACAACCTAGATATATTCTAGAGAAAATAACACCGTTGCTTAACGGGCCTAAGAAAAATAGGAAGGTAAGCAACGGCTAAACAAAGAGATTAATGACAAGGGTAAAAGGTAAAAGCACAGCAATGCTAATCTCTAACACCCTCCCTCAAACCTAGGAAAAGAGGTTTTGCTAGGTTTGAAGTATTTAGCATTCCCATTGTCATTATTGATTTCGATAATCTTTCCCGGGTAAGGCCTTCGTAAGCATGTCGGCCTTTTGAAATTGATTGGAAATGTGGACAACGTCGATGAGACCGGCCTTGATTTGATCCCGAACATAGTGAACGTCTATTTCGATGTCTTTGTCCGTTCATGGAAACGGGATTGCGTGCAATGTAAACGCCGATTTGTTGTGTCACTTCAAAGGTATGGGAGTTATGTTCTGATGCCGAGTTCATTAAGGAGACGGGAGAGCCAAGCCAACTCCGTTGTAACACGTCGAAGGCGCGGTACTCGGCTTCGGCGGATGAGAGAGAGACAGAAGCTTGCTTCTTGGATTTCCAGGAGATAGGAGATCCTCCAAAAGAATTAGTATCCACTGACTGACCTGCGAGAAATGGGACACGAAAGCCCAATCAGAATCGCAATAAGCTAATAGAGAATAATCAGTGGAGTTTTTCAAGAAAATCCCATAAACCAAGCGTTCCTTTGATGTATTGGAGGACATGTATAAGCGGCGTCCCAATGATGTTGACAAGGTTTCTGATTGAACTGACTTAAAAGTTGAACGCTGAAATTGATATCCGGACGGGTGTTGATGAGATATTCAACTTGCCGATGAGACGTCGATATTTGGTGGCATTAGAGAGAGGAGTGCCATCTTGAAGTTGAAGCTTGGTGCCGATGACAAGAGGACTGGCAACGGAGCGCATGGAGGTAATATCGTAGTCTCTGATGAGATCGGAAAGCAAATTTGGTTGTGTGATGCCACACCCCGTCCGATGTATAATGAAACTCGAGCCCAAGAAAGAAAGAGAGAGAGCCCAATCTTTGATCTTGAAGGATTGATGAAGAATTTCTTTGACTTGGAGAATTTTGGCATCGTCATTTCCACACAAATGATATCGTCGACATATACTCCCAGGAAGAGAAGGAGGTGTCTTGGGTCCACTTGAATAATGAATGATCATTATCTGAAAGAACAAAGCCAAATTAGTAAGAGTGGTAGAAAGCTTAGCATACCACTGACGGGAAGCTTGTTTTAAACCATATAAAGATTTTCGCAATTTGCACACTAATCCATTGGTGTTGGTGGTCAAACCGTCGGGAATCTTCATGTAGATTTCTTCATGAGATCGCCATGGATGAAAGCATTATTAATGTCAAGTTGATGAATCTTCCAATGTCTCTTTATGGCGACGCTTACTAAAACTCGAATAGTTTGTCATTTTGACAACGGGAGAGAAGGTTTCATGAAAATCTCTCCTTCTCGTTGAGTGAACCCACGAACCACTAATCTTGCTTTATGTCGCTCAATGGTTCCATCGGCTTTGTGTTTGGTACGATATACCCATCGACAAGTGATGCATCTCTTTCCTTTGGGAGTTTAACACAAGACTCCAAGTGTGATTGTCTTCCAAGGCTTGGAGTTCGGAATTCATGCATCTCTCCCATTCAGGATAAAGAATAGCCTTTTGATAGGAAGAAGGTTCAAGGGGGCACCGGTTTTGAACATGTGAGCAAACAATGCGGATGGAACGAAATCGTAATGGAATTTAGTTGGGGTAAAGGGTTGGACTTATGATGGTCAAGGCGTGTGGAAAGATTTTGAGTAAAAGGATCACAATTAGCTTGGTAGCACTCATAATCAGCAAGCTTGCTGGGCATTTGTTTTCTTCTGTCTGACCGCCGAAGATTTTCTGGCCCCACTATGAGGTTTGGCTCAAGCATACTATCAGAAGCAATATCAAGTGGTTCATTGATGATATCGGAATTGAGTTGCTCGTTGTTGGTGCTGGGCTCAATAATCTCAGAATCATCCGTGTTGGGCCGAATTATGGGGCTGAGAGACTTTGAAGCTTCATCACTCGATGTCGGAACCCGATTGCTCGTTGATGTCGGATAGAACTGAGAGGATCCGAAACTTCATCATCACCGTCCGATTGGGCCGAGGTACTTCATTCATATCTGCATCGGATTCCTTTTCGGTACTGGGCCTATTGTAAGGAGATCTCGATCGATTATAGCCAGCATCTTGATCATCATCGACATTAATGGGAAAATAAGAGAAGTTGGGCTCATCAGCGGAAACAGTTTTTGTGGACTGATCCTGCAGAGGGAAACATCTTCGAAGAAGTAACATCACGACTTGTTATAATTTGGTTTCCTTGAGGAGAAGGATCCGATGGCCTTTCTTGCAAATACCCGACCAAGGTAAACTCCTTGATGCCTCTATCATCAAATTTAGTTTTGTGAACTGCCGGCCCTGTATGATATACTAAGGATCCAAAAGTTCTAACATTGTTCAAGTAGGAGAAGATCCATACAAGTACTCATAAGGGGATAAACCATTTAAGGTAGATGAAGGGAGTCTATTAATGAGAAAGGTAGCCATCAAAATACTTTCACCCCAAAAAGAAATGTCAAGCCCCAGATTGAAAAAATAAAGCCCGAGCGGTCTCAAGCAAATATCGATGTTTCCTTTCAACAATTCCATTTTGTTGAGGAGTATACACGCAGTCGTTTGATGAATAATGCCTTTCTTATGAAAGAAATCTTGCAAAACCTTTGAAGTTCCCAACTCATATGCATTATCGGAGCGCACAATTTTAATCAACTTGTTAAACTGACGCTCAATCATCTTGATGAAATTTTGTATGTGTTGAGAAGCATCTGATTTGGATTTCATTAAAATGACCCAAGTACACCTACTAGCATCATCTACAATAGTAAGAAATACCGACAACCATCATGATACTAGTAGAACAAGGACCCCAAGTATCGATATG
Source organism: Limonium bicolor (assembly GCA_023374045.1). Taxonomy (NCBI): domain Eukaryota; kingdom Viridiplantae; phylum Streptophyta; class Magnoliopsida; order Caryophyllales; family Plumbaginaceae; genus Limonium; species Limonium bicolor. Next base: position 17,733,351 of record CM041781.1, read on the forward strand.
AATAAGATCAAAACAGTTTTGAGATTTTATTCTTAGAATGAGAGAAAGGCAAGCGGTGCCCCTTTGCTCTAAAACAATATCACAAACAGTTATCAGAAGCATCATGTTTGTCAATAATACCCATCCGAATCATCTTATCAACAGGAGGATGACCCATTCTCCTATGCCATCTTAAAAGTTTGGGTTACAAGTATTGCCAAAACAACGAATGATATTGCTGTATTTACAACTACCAAGGCATTATGCAGCAAGTCAACATCTAGAAAGTACAAGCCATCACGCTGATGTCCAACTTTTCTTTTATTCTTCCAAGTAAGGTCCTGTATATAGCAAAAAATCAGGATCGAAAGAAACAACACACTTATTTTGCTCGGTTATTCTGCAAACAGATGCAAGAGACAGATTGAAACTAGGAACATGAAGCACATTTTCAAGACAAAAGTTATCAGCTAATCGACAGATCCCATGGTACTTATGGTTTCAATCTGCCCATTTGGCATTGTCACATGTCGAATATTAGGAAAACGCTTCTGATTATTGAATAACAGATTATTGCCAGTTAGGTGTTCACTAGCACCTGAGTCTATCAACACTGATGATTAAAAATCTATACAGAATTATTGCATTTGGGAATGATATTACCTGCAAAATTTGAATCGTTTTTGATGGGAAAAAACATTGCTGCTAGAAGCCATCCTCTCAGGTATCTTCTCAGTCTGTTCAAGGAAACTGCAAAGCTTTTTCAACTTATCGATGCTTGAACTAGACAGCCCTTTGATATTGTCCTCCCTTTTATCAGCAAAATTCACCGCAGCACTACTCTTCGGCCCCTTCCACCAGTCAGGGTATCCACATAATTCGAAACACCCAGCCTTCAGGTGGCCAGTTTTGCCGCAGTGAGAGCAAATTGAAGAATTTTTCTTACCGAGACATCTTTATCCCTTCTGTTTTGGTATACTTATTTCCTGTCTTGCTGGTGTTTATTGCGAAGGAAACATCCAAACCATCTTTGGAATTTCTCCCATTAACCCTCTGTCTTTCCTCTTGAAGAATAATGGCATAAGCTGAGTCTAAACTTGGGAGGGGCTTTTTCATAAGAATGTTTCCTCTAACATTCACAAACTCTTCTCGTAAACCCAGCAAAAACTGAAACAGTTTCTGATTTTCTGATTGTTTAGCGATTTTATCACTATAGCCACAAACGCATGAAGCAACACCAGACATAGCAGATATATCGTCCCACAAGCTAGTAAGCCTAGTAAAGTATTCACAGACGCTAGAATCTCCTTGTTCGAGTCTAGATAATTCACGATTGAGCTCGAAAAGTTTCGTACCGTCGAGTTGATCGAATCTCTTGATGAGGCGTTCCACATGTCATACGAGGTTGGGCAAGAAACGAGGCTATCTCCGATGGTAGTTTCAACCGAAGCGAGAATCCATGACCTAACCAAGCCGTCGCACCTATCCTAGGCGTCGCGACGGTTCTTCGGGACTTTGGATTTCTTCAGTGTTCCATCTATTAGCTTGATTTTATTCTTTGCTAACAGAGATATCTCCACCTTCTTTCTCCAATTTGGAAGCCTTTCTTCCCGTCGAATTTGACCGTGGTTAATGTGCTCCGGGTGTCTCAGAGTTTGATACGAACAGCGGATCAGATTCATAGCGTCTTTTCCCTTTTTCTTGCTAATTGTGAGATCTTCCTCCTCGGTTTCGGAAGATTCCTCGTCATCCTCAGAAGATTCGTCTTCCTCCTCTTCACTGGGTTGCGACGACATTGCAGCGGCGTATGACACCGTCACCGCTCTGATACCATGATAGAAGTGCCGAGGAAGAATCGAGAGTCGAGGAACTGAATCGAATGTGAAGGATAGAGAACGATGGAAGAAGGAGAGTAGCGAGAGAGACGAGAGCGGGGAAGTGAAGAATTGTGAATCGTATGTTGTTAGGGAACCGATTAAACCTAGATATATTCTAGAGAAAATAACACCGTTGCTTAACGGGCCTAGAAAAATAAGGAAGGTAAGCAACGCTAAACAAAGAGATTAATGATAAGGGGTAAAAAGGTAAAAGCAAAGCAATGCTAATTCTAACAATATATAATAAAGTATCAATTTCGTACATTCAAGACAAATTTCTCTATTTGATAAAAATATATATTAAGTCTTAGATCTCACAGGTAGGGAGTATCTGCGGCATACAAACACCATATATGACCTTTTAATAGAGTTAATCAACCTCAAAAGCAGTATGACTGGGTGAACCTAGAGTTTAAACGAAGAACCATGGGTAACAACATAAAAAGGACTTTATCTAGCAAGAACTCAATCATAAGTCGAGACAGATATATTGAAATTTTGTGGCCAATGAGCCTGATCTTGGGATAAGCATTTGATAAAAGATCACTAAATCTAAAACTGACAATAGGAAGTACAACAAATAAAGCATTGAATAATCTATCCAAGACTTTGATTATGAACTCAGTTGCAAACAAGGAGGTTAAGTTTGCATAGAAGGCACCTAGAAGGTCAGGGTAATTTTCAGATTGGACAAAAACAGGAGGTCCCTGCAAACAAGAAACTTTGATTAACTAAAAGCTACGAAATTATCCTAGAAAATAATAAATCAAAAAACGTGTCGGGTTGTGAAAATTCCGGTCGCAACAATATAACAAATAGAAGCAACCATGTATTCAATCCGTGAGTGAGCCTAATCCTAAAAAACTAGAATTTATGAGGGTTGTTCTCGTTTTTGAAATACCCCGACCTTAAATATAGCGATTAAAATAATCCTAATATGTATTTAGAGCCTAATAGTGCCTAATAATATATTGGTAAGGAAAAATAATCCAAAAGAAATAAAGAAACGCTTAAAAAGCGTAAAATGCTAAATAAGCGTTAAATAACCATAGGAGGTATGAGACCTCGGTTAGGCGTAATATATAGATTCTAAAGGCTTAACAAGGCCTAAATATATATGGGACAACAACTCCCGAAGAAAATGGATCCTTAAAACGGATTAAAAAACACAAACGAACCTTAAAGCGCGTTTTTCGAGGAAACCGGGAAAACGCGTCTTTAAGCGGGTCAAATAGACTCGTACTAATTTTGTCAACCAAAATGTCATTAATAAACCATTAGTGAAGTTCTAGAGCTAATAAACCGATAAAACGAGGAAATAGTAAAAACTGTCAAAAACGGGAAGTTGTGGGGCAAAGCATAAATAAACCAAACTAGTGTGTCCACTATTAGAATAAAAATCAAAAATCTGTAGGAAGTGATGAGGGGGCCGATTGTACATGCTCTCTCTCACTCTTTTAATTTTTCCTAATGCACTAGTGGACAAACTAATAAAGTAACCTATACTTTATTTTACTCTCTCTCCTCCATTCTCTATTTTTCACTCACGTACAGCCCCCTCACTCACCCTCTCAATTTCCTTTCTTCTTCCCATGCGACAACAATGGAAATTGAGCAACTCAACAAAACCTCACTTCTCTCCTCTTGTTAAGTGTCCAAAACCTTCTCCAAAATTACAAAAACTATACCATTGTGTTCCTCTCACCAAGGAGAACACTATTCTCTTTTCAAATTCGAAAACAAGCATTTTCATCTCCATGGGTATTCTTGATTTGGAGCTTCAACCACCATTAAAGGCCCTCCTTCACCTCTTTGGTTTAAGGTAAAAAGAAATCGAAAGCATTACCCTTCCTTGCTCTTATTTGCAAAATAAAGAGATTTCTAAGTGTTGAGCTCCTATCCTTTTGTTCCAGCGACTTTGGCATTGTTGAAGGAGTAGAAATATTGCTCTAGTGCTGTTCCAAGCCTCACTTACTCCTTTGCAAGGTAATGAATCCCCAACCCTAGAAACTTGCCTTAAAAGCTTTAATATAATCTAGGGTTTAGTTGAATTGAACGGTGGTATGTATGGGCTGTAGTGTAGTGCTTGAAACTTCATAGCTGTTGGGAAAAGAGGAAAAGAAAGGAAGAAAGAAAAAGCAAGAAGAAGAAAGGAAAAGCTAGAAGAAGAACAAGGTAAATGATACTCACTTGTGTAGTCTTGTAAATAATCATGTAACAGATTTTAGTAGTGTAAATGGGTATTGTAAAATGTAATGAGTAGTAGTGTAATGTGGAAGAAGAACAAAACCATTTTGAAGCTTAAAAAGACATTTAAAACTGTCACAAACTAGATGGGAATTACATGTTGAGTGCAGGAATTTTAGAAGTGTTTAGTGTGTAGTATTGTGTTGGAGAGTTGGTATATTAATGCTGTTTACAAACAGGTGAAATGAGTGATGATTTGGGAACTAGAACATGTGTGAGAATGTAAAAATATAGGGGAGGTTATGTCAAAATTTACCTAGAACTAGAACACTTAAAAACTAGAAAAAACTAGGTAAAAGTATGTCTTGTAACAGATTTTAATTGGAGCTGTTTAGTGGTAGTTTAGGAGAGATGTCTAATGTATTACAAGCCTTGGAAATGACATTATAAGAGGGAGCAATAGATAGAGGAAGTGAGAGACAAAATCTGTAGCATATACAACTAAAGGAGAAAATGTAAGTGCTGAAATGAAAATGTAGAAAACAAAGTGTGTGAATTGATATAGAAAAGAGTAATGAGTTAGTAGATGAGTTAAGGAGTGTTTTAAGGTGTTTAAACATGTAGAAAACTTGTGGGAAGGTTAGGGAATGATTAGGAAAAAATGGGGTGAATTTGGAGTTCAAATGAGAAGAAAAACACCTTGAAAAAAGGTTTTCTTGTGGACCGCCCCTACGGTCCGCCCTGTGGGGAGGTCCAGTGGAATCGCGCAGCGTAGATGGTTTCTGTCACGGACCGCCCCTAGGGACCGCCCCACGGGGAGGTCCAGTGCAGAGAAGATACAAAAATTAAAAAAAAAAATTGTTTCTGTCTCGGACCGCCCCTACGGACCGCCCACAGGGGAGGTCCAGTCGAAATCCAGGCCGGATGGCTTCTGCTCGGACCGCCCCTAGGGACCGCCCCACAGGGGAGGTCCGGTCAAAAAAAAAATTATTTTTTTTTGGGCTTAAGCAGTAAACCATAGGGAGAATAATGATGGTAAGGAGAAAATAATATACACATAAGAACCTAAGAAAATGAGCTTAGGAAATGATGTGAAGTAAATGATTTTGGAATTAAGTATGAAATCTAAGGAACTAGTAATGGTACATTGGGAAACATAAAGGATGAAACGTGTTGGGTCCCATAGGGAATTAACCACTCGATCACATGTTGTTATAGGACTTGGATTGTGAACACCGGAGGAAAGTTGGATACAAGTACAACGGTGAACGGTATGATTTCTTCATGCCCTGTATCCTAATCTGGTTACCCCGATTTGTGTGCTATTTGACCGCCTAAATAAGATAAATGCATGAATCGGACTATATTGCACTTACCTGTGCTTGACTTATGTGTGCTTGATATTTATTGACTTGAGCGCTAGTTTGTATAATTCATGAAATATATGAATGACGATGAATGGTATTCGAACCTCGTATTGTACTTGTGTAATGTATTGTACCTCGTATGTATGTGTATATGTGTATTGTATTATTGTGGCTTGGATGTTGACTTGTGCTAATTCCTAACTATCTACTCCTAACTTAAGTGAGTAAATTGGAATGAGTACAAGTCCGATATAGCTTCGGCCACGCGTGAGGATGCGGAGTCACAAGAGGTTGGCTGCAAATCCTGACTCTTAACTGGTCCGCGGCCCAAATCCTTAAATGGGTAGCATCCCGGATTGGTGAGTCAAGTAAAATCCCGGAGGTGGGACGGTGTAGTCCCCAGGGCCGGAGGTCCCGACGACTTAACTGAGTAAGAGTAAGAGTAAGTAAGTATGGATCCGTAAGTAAGTATGAGTATGAGTATGTATGTGTATGAAGTAACGAGTAAAAGAGTAATCTCCACCCGATTAACCCGGGTGGACCAATGAAGCTAACAAGAATTGTATATTGTGTATGTAATGAGTATGTGTATTTCGGAAGAAGGTAAGTATGTATTGGATGGTTTATTGTATTCCTTGTATGTAATGTAGTGTATGTATGTATGCCTTGCGTAAGTATTGTTGTATTGTGTATAGAGCATGTATGCATGTATGTTTGAATGAAATCAACCGCATGTATTCGACCAAGTGGTCGGCGTACCCTCACTAGTACGCGGGGTATGCGGTTATCATGCTCGGCGAAAGCTGACCCCTTCGGGGGACATTTTTTTAGTGTGCAGGTACCCGAAGTGAATGTGGTCAAGGCACGAGACCGGTGACTACATTGGATAGTAGTAGCAGAATGTAGAGGTGTATTAACTAGCACACCCCTGGTATTTAGAAAGTAATGTAGTAGTGAGGAATGGGTAGTAAGTAGTCTCTTAGTGAGTAAGTATGAACTGGAAGAGGTATTATACTTGTATAAGGAACCTAGTAAACTCGGTATGTAGATTATACTGTATTGTACTTGGAGTATTGTATTGAATGAAGATTGTAGTAGTATTTGGTAAACGGAGAATGTATTGTAGACTTGTAGTACTCGTACTCGGGGTTCCGGTCCATCAGACCGTGCTGTATGTAGAAGTAGTAGCCTTGTTAGTCACGTGGGTGACTAACGGCATTGTATCACCCATTGTATGTAGCATATATCCGCTGCGTGTATATGATATGTAAGGAAATTGGACGGTAAGCACTGTATTAATGGTAGGGGTGTTACAGTTTTGAAAATTAAATAAACAATAAGGAAATAAACTAACAAATAAATGAACCTGATAAAATGATATGGGTGAGCGGAACCCTAGGTTCAGGTTATTCTTCGCTAGTTAGATTATACAAACTTCTTTAATTTAACAAGAGATATGGATTGGCTAAATTCTCTAATATCTTATCTGCACTAATCCGGATCACAAGAAGCTTATCTAGCAGAACACGCAAGATCTAATCAAGATTCTAGCGAAATACACTTAGATGGATTAGCGCAAAGAAATATTCAAACTTGAAGGAAAACCTAATTAATCCAATTCGATTCTCCACAAGAATTAAAACAACTGAAGGACAATGTAATCAATCCGATCTAGTTTCCATAGACAATAGATTAATAGGATAATCTTGTTAATCACCGATCTGATCATAAAAAGATTCAAAAGCTAATTAACAATCCATGAAATTTATTAAAAAGCACAACTTAAACTTTACCCGGAACAATCTAGAAATAAAATCTCTTATCAAATCAATAGAAGTAATTGCAGAATCAACTAGCTACAAATAACCATCTCCCAGAGTAATCCTTCATATAGCCTAACATGTTATAGAAATAACAAACAGAGATAGAAGAGAAATCATCTGGTAGAGAAGTCTCCTGCTCTTGTTGTGCTTGTCAAATCTGGAGATTCGCCGGCTGGAGGTTGAAGATGATAGAGTGATGGTGATGACCGATGGGGATAAATGGAGGTGAGGTGTGGCGTGAGAGCCTTGTCTGAGGCATCTGCCTAAATGGTTATGTTTTCCCAACCCTATGTGACTTTTTATATCAAAAATAGGAATTTTAACTCTTAAAAAGTATATTTTTGAATTTTTTGTACGCAGCGTCTGAACTTGGAAATTCATTGCATGTTAGGACACATTTTCAGGTAGTTTCGGCCTATGTTTAAACATACAAGTTTGGAAGTATGTTTGGACATGTTAATATCCAGACGAGCGAAACTTGTTTCGCGCCTAGATTCTTTGTTTGGAATCCATTTTTGTCCCCGTCTGTTGTGTTGCAAAGCTTGTGAAATAAAGAATGCAATTCCATAACTTATAACGCATTTGACACATAAAATGCATAAATGTTTATTTAAACACAAATCATAGGAAAAACAAATATTTTGTGAGAAATATTGGTCAAACACTACGAATAATAGACAAATTTAAACCTTTAAAGTCTCTATATTTCACACTTATCAATTCTATTCCTTATGTGAATGAGAAGGAATGGAAAAGAATACGTAGAAAGAAGAAGAACCAAAAGAAGACCATGATTTTTTTTTTGCCTTTTTGTTGCAACAGAAAGATGATTGGGATGAAAAAAAAGACAAAATAAAAAAAAAGAAGAACTAAACCTAGAAATGCTACCGTTCACATTTAAAACTTTGATTCATATCATCCATGTTGAGTCATATACTGAATTATTTAATGTGAAGCTTTTCTTAGCGATCCTTTCCATGAGTAATGACAAACAAACAAGATAAATGTATTTTTTGAGGTAAACACTTTACTCAGGCTTAGTCTCGGGATGATAAAGAAAGCCAAAAAATAAAAGTCTAGAAAAATTCCATTAAGGGATGCTTGTCATGGGAAAATTTCCCGTACACGGGCATTTGCCCCATTCAATACTCATGCACGGGTGTGTTCCCGTGGAATTCCAGATTCCAGGTTTTTTTAAACGTTGTAGAGAAGCCGATAATTCATTTATCGGCTTCATGATGCCGATAAATGAATTATCGGCTTCTCTACACCGGTAAAATCGACCGTTGGGCGTTGTAGAGAAGCCGATAATTCATTTATCGGCATCAATGAAGCCGATAAATGAATTATCGGCTTTTCTACAACGCCCTATATAACACTGCATCGCGCGCGGAAGTGAGGATAGAAGGCTCATTTTTTCCAAAACACTTCAATTGTATCCAAATCCTCTCCTCTAAAATCCTTTGTTTGCATAGGAACTATAGTATGGCTGATCAATATGATATGGGTGAGCATGGTCCGGTGGAGTCGCAGCGTTCAGTTTGCAGACGACACATATATCTGCGGCGTATGCCTCCAATGACCCGATTATAGTATTACTAATTAATGTATATTGTAATAATTTACATTTTAGTGTATTTAGATATTTGATATAGTGGTAATCGATGCAATAATTATAGTTTCTTTGTATATGATCAGTATACGTAATTTTTTATTGTTTGGTATTATTTGGATTGTATTATCTGTCTGTGTACACAGTAATTTAGTTTAATTGTTAATTTAATACAGTAGTTTAGTTTATGGACCGTATGACCTAATTGTAGGTAACGTAGCATAACAATTTTGTAAATTACATTCTAGATGATTATATATGGTTTAGTTAATAACATTTACTATATGTAGTTGTTTAGTCTAACTATTATCTGTCTGTGTAACAGTAATTCTGTTTAATTGTTAATTCATATAATTGCTTAGTTTATAGACCGTATGAGTTAATTGTAGGTAACGTAGTATAACAATTTTTGTAATTACATTCTAGATGATTATATATGTTTTAGTTAAATAACATTTAGAGTAAATTACTCAAAACCCCCTTGAGAATTTAGGATATTACAGTTAACCCCCTTGTGTTTATCATAATTACTGGTAACCACCTCGAGGTTAAGGTATCATTGACTACGAGCCCCCGAACTATAACTCTGTTATCAGGAAGTTAACTATGTGTTAACATATCAGCTTAATCATATTAATAAGGTCATGCTAGACAAGAAACACTACTTAATCTGCATTGTTATTTTACTAAATATGTCAAAAAATGCATCTAAAGTGGGATGAGAGAGAGTTAGACGATGTTGATTAAGCAGTTTTGTTGTCCAGCCTGGCATTATTAATGTGATTAAGCTGATAGGTCAACACATAGTTAACTTTTTTATCACAAAGTTATAATTTGGGGGCTCGTAGTCAAAGATACCTTAACCCTGAGGTGGTTACCAATAATTATGATAAACACAAGGAGGTTAACTGTCATATCCCAAATCCTCAAGGGGTTCTCAGTAATTTACTCTAACATTTACTATATGTAGTTGTTTAGTCTAATTATTATCTGTCTGTGTAACAGTAATTCTGTTTAATTGTTAATTTAATATAATTGCTTAGTTTATAGACCGTATGAGTTAATTGTAGGTAACGTAGCATAACAATTTTTGTAAATTACATTCTAGATGATTATATATGGTTTAGTTAAATAACATTTACTATATGTAGTTGTTTAGTCAAATTATTATCTGTCTGTGTAACAGTAATTCTGTTTATTGTTAATTCAATATAATTGCCTAGTTTATAGACTGTATGAGTTAATTGTAGGTAACGTAGCATAACAATTTTTGTAAATTACATTCTAGATGATTATATATGGTTTAGTTTAAATAACATTTACTATATGTAGTTGTTTAGTCTAATTATTATCTGTCTGTGTAACAGTAATTCTGTTTAATTGTTAATTCAATATAATTGCTTAGTTTATAGACTGTATGAGTTAATTGTAGGTAACGTAGCATAACAATTTTGTGTAATTACATCTAGATGATTATATATGGTTTAGTTAAATAACATTTACTATATGCAGTTGTTTATACTAATTATTTATTTGATACAATTTAAGGGTATTATTGTTTTGTAAAATTATATAATTTAATGTGTAGATGATTGTAATGTAGTTATTGTATTAATATCGAACTTTTGTTATGTTTTTGATATTTCTTATTTGTTGGATGATGATTAATTTGTTACAATTGTTATTTGTGCTCTATTAAATTGTAATTTGTATGGAATGTAGATGTATGCATAGTACCAAAATAGGAATTTGAAAACAAGATCCTGCTGGAAGGGTGCTACTGCCCTACATGATGCTATACTTCCATATGTTGCTACAGCTGGTTTGTTTGGGCCAGCAAATCTCATATTGAATAACTGTACTGGCATCATCAGCGCTTTGATTGATAGATGGCGTCCTGAGACCCACACATTCTTGATGCCATTCGGGAGGTTACCATAACCTTAGAGGATGTTAGTGTGCTTTTTGGGTTGGTTGGGCTACTGATGGGGAACCTATCTGTTTCTCCACCAGTAATGTGGATGTGAATGCGGTGTGCCAGCGGCTTCTTGGTGATGTCCCCCCTACTCACAAGGGGAACCAGATACCCATTGTGTGGCTAACTGAGAGGTTTGTGGAGACAGACGCTGACTTTGGTCAGCGTGACGCTATTGTTCATCAGCAGCATGTGAGAGCATATATTATGAGACTGATTGGAGGGTTTCTGTTCCCCAACTCTAATGGGGACAAGGTGGATGTCAGTTATCTGTTGCTGTTGGAGGATTTTGGCTACAGTGGGCGGCTTAGCTGGGGGTTTGCGCTCCTTGCACATTTCTATAGGGAGATGTGCAATGCCACCAAATTCGACACTAAGTATCTGAATGGCTGCAGTAAGTTGCTCACCGTCTGGGCATACGAGCGTATCCCTACATTCAGACCACGACTCACCCAGATCGGATTAATCTTTCACCTCAGCTTTCCCTTGCTCATAGGTACAAACTAAGCATTGTATGGTTGTTTGAAATAATATTTTATTAAATTACGCTACAACCCTAATTGTATGTCATGTTACAGATACAATGCAAGGGAAATAGCATCAGTGCTACCATTACGCGACAAACTCTGGATAATATGAGGATTCCACCGAGCGAGGGAGAGGTAATATAAACTAAACCTTATTACAATACTAATATATTTGTTATAATTTGTTTGCATATTTTTTATATTTATTTCGATGTTCTGTAGTGGATCTGGCAGCCGTACGGTGGTAGATCACCACAGCCAGCGCAGTTCGCTGTAGTGGTATTTTTAATCCACTACAATGTTGTAGAGGGTCACCAACCGGACCGGGTACTGCGCCAGTTCGGGTATGATCAGCCTATTCCTACTCCCCCACTCGACTGTGACATGCTCCATGTAATCACCAGGACCAGTAGGCTAGATGCGCGATGGTGGGAAATATTCCAGGACCACATCTAGATGTGGAACAATAGGAGTCAGTTCCAGGTGATTACACCACAGACGCCAAGGAGCATCCCACTGGACAGGAGGAGTGCATATATGGTTTGGTTCCTCCAGCATTCTGTTGCTTGGTTCACTGTTGAGAGTAGGAGGAATGTCATTGTGGTAAGCATTTATTTAAATTGTTTGTCAGCTGTTCCTCTAGTTTGATAGTTCTATTGTTTTTTTCCATTATATAATCCGTTATTCTACCTGGTTGATCAGGCGTCTGCAGTGGAGCAGCTTCAGAGGATCCCTACTGATCCTAGTGTTCGGGGATATGCCACCAGACTTTCCCAGACTATTGATGTTGATCACTATCATCGGTCTGTGTCATTCCCCCAGGAGTTGTCACAGCAGGCGCCAGATAGGGTGGAGTTGCAGTATCCTGCTTATCAAATCAATGACAATCTTGCCCCCAGAGCTGCTAGAAGCCGGCCGTACAGTCAGAGATGAAGAGGGCCGCGTGACTACGCACCACCACCACCACCACCCCAAACCTATCCTCCATCTCAGACACAGCTTACCATTGTCCCTGTTACAGTCACTGAGGAAGAGGGATATCGGCCATCTTTTGAGCCACAGCCACCTTCTCAGCCAGAGCAGACGACCTTTGGCCAGGTACCCCCCTGATTTTGGTGCACATTTTGATGCTGGTGCGGGTTCGTCGAACCAGGCTGCTACTGCTGTTTCCACCATGACTACTCAGGAGCTGGTCACTTTTTGTGAGCAGCTTATATTTGATGAGGTGGAATTAACTGGACCATTTAACTGGGCCAATTTAGCTGGTGGCGGGCAGCACAAACTCAGATGGTTGTCGCCCTTCATATGATCCCTCATCTTTGCAGCAGCCTGCTCCTTCAGGTACACCAGAGCAGGGTCCTCCCGCGCCATCTGCATCAGCAGATCCAAGTACACCTGCTGAGGAGCCAGAAAATGAGGAAGATCGGGGGATGTGGTTAAGGGGCACACACTCTAGGTTTAGGAATCGTAGAATTTTTAATTCAGATTTCACTAATCCTTAGTTTATGAACATTGATTATGTAGTTTTGCATTGTTTATCACTTGTTTTTTATTTCAAACTTATTAGTGTAAGGATTTAACATTGCGTGTTGGCGACTTTGACCATTCTTTTGAACAGGTTGCTGCTGTCCGTTGGCCACCATCTTTTGGCACAATGCTGTGTGTATGTACTACTACATTCATACAAAATTTGGAGCACAACGGGAATCATTTGGTATTCCAAACTGTAAGCGCAAAGTGGCACCGGAGTGCTGTTTTAAATTATGTAGTTTTTTTTGCGTGTTGGCGACTTTGACCATTCTTTTGAATAGGTTTTCTGCTGTCCGTTGGCCACCATCTTTTGGCATAATGCCGTGTGTATGTACTACTACTTCATACAAATTTGGAGCACAACGGGAATCATTTGGTATTCCAAACTGTAAGCGCAAAGTGGCACCGGAGTGCTGTCTTAAATTATGCAGTTTTTTGCGTGTTGGCGACTTTGACCATTCTTTTGAATAGGTTGCTGCTGTCCGTTGGCCACCATCTTTTGGCACAATGCTGTGTGTATGTACTAATACATTTATACAAAATTTGGAGCACAACGGGAATCATTTGGTATTCAAACTGTAAGCGCAAAGTGGCACCGAGTGCTGTTTTAAATTATGCAGTTTTTTGCGTGTTGGCGACCTTTGACCATTCTTTTGAATAGGTTGCTGCTGTCCGTTGGCCCCATCTTTTGGCACAATGCTGGTGTGTATGTACTACTACATTCATACAAATTTTGGAGCACAACGGGTGTAACACCCCATCCAACAACAACACACTTAACAACAAACTGCAGCGGGAAATATACTTCATCACATTACTTAACTCGTTGGTGTTACACCCGTTAACCACCCACATGGCTAACAAGGCTATTACATATACATTGTATCGGTCTGATGGACTAGATTCCCGAGCGACTAGTCATTACTATCCCTTTCATTATCAACAACAACATACATATACCTTTCAACTGTACCGAGTATTTACAAACTAATTCCGATAACAATTTCGGTCTTACTACACCTACTGTACATATACAAACAAAGATGACTACCCATGTACGAACGACTACCCCGTCCTACTCTCGAACGGCTTCCAGCTCCTTGTACCTGAATAGGAAAAGAAGAGAAGGGTGGCCCCCCAGGGGCTCAGCACCTTTGCTGGTATGGTAATCCCGCAGCCCGCATGCTACCGGGCCACGCACAACTAATGTCGTCTTAGCATGCAGTTGATTATATTTGAATCATACATGTAAACTATCGACACACAACACATAATTCCACCACTATGGGCTCAACAAACAAATAACACATCCATACTTGATAAATCGCTCATTGTGTTCATTAACCCTAGAGGGTTCTCCTCTAGTGTAGCTACTTCCTTAATAGACGACACTTACCCAAAATCGGGTTATCCATAAACGTCTCTTTTATAAACTGGGATTCATATCCATGATCCACATACACCACATAACAACACTTTTCACATTTCAACATGCACATAACGTAACATCGCAATGGGAATTGCAGTACAGCATAACACATAACTACGGGAACGGTTCTCTTAGGAACCAACCCAAACATAGTTAATTCACCTGTGAGCCTAGAGAATGATATTACCCTCATGTTAAGCTCGTTATACAACACTCATTACCGTCCTAATAGTCGGACGAGTACTTAAGTTAAGATGGTTCGGATATAGTGACCCGAACACACCACACAAACACATGTTCCCCCTAAACCGATCATAAGTTAGAATAGCTAAGCTTTGGAGTAAGCTAATGGGAGATCGTAACCCGTGAGGGAAACACCATAACAGAGAGGAGGGTAAAGCTAAAAAGGATACCCACTCCCAAACAACGCGCGACCGGCCTGACCGGATTCCTCACCCCTGTTAGTACATATTTACTTGTAGATAAATAGTTAGAGCCCCACTATGGAATCTATCACATCCACACACCAAAAAGGTATTTCAACTGGGTTAAACACACGAGGGGTCCATACATTCACACACAAACATCACACAATTAACTCACGCATAGCCGTGGTTAGAACGTCCCATGGTTTGGGTCGTTAAATCCGAATACCGATCTCTCATGTGATCCTAGACTCAGTTAGCTAGGTTTAACCTTTCGAGGTTTAATGGTATCGGAATTGACACGCCACATAAATGAATTACTATAAACTCATTACATGTTTTATCTTACAACGTGGCAAACATACAGAAAAACTCATTGGCATACAAGCCGTGTAATCCGGTAGGACACAGGTTGCAAGAAAACCTACCTGTCACCGGGTTTCATCACTCTAACATGCCATCCATGTTCCTCGTAATCTTTGAACAACTGGTAACATTACATTTACTTTTATTAACATCGGGGTAACATGATTGTTTAAAGTCTAATGCTCTAACTTATAACTTATCCCCGTTTAACTAGTTAAATAACTTCACATTTTAACTTGTTTTTACTTTTACATTTTAATACAAAACTTTTTCCCCCACTAATGGTCATTATAACTCACTTAACATGTCCTTAACAATCCTATAACATCATTACTTAATAATCCCCACCATCCTATAACCTTAAACAATGTTTTTGGTCCATACAGTGCCTTGTCCGAACTTGTGTCCGGACTTCCCAGGTTCGGACACTGTTCGAGGCTCAAATGGGTGTAAACAGACAACTGTCCGAACATGCGTCCGAGCTTCCCAAGTATCGGACGTTGTTCGAGGCCAAAACAGAATATAGAGATGGGTGTGTCCGAACGTCCAAATTCGGACGGTAGTTCGGACACTGGTCGAGGCTTAGAAGACTTACGCGCAACAGGGCATGTCCGAACGTCCATGTTCGGATGGTAGTTCGGACGTGCCCAAAACTCCATTTTCTATACCTTTAAACACTTACTCATTTCTTGCCTAAATGCTCAATACTTATAATACTTCCCCCTTAGGTTTATAGCATGTTGCCACACTATATTTAGCCCACCAAAAATACTTCTTGTCCTTCAAAGAATTTTCTTCACAAGTTCAAACATCTTCCTTACCTAAACATCATTTCCTCCTTGTACATCAACATTACCTAAACCTTAACAAACTCCTCCAAGACTTTAGTACATTCCAAAACACCCATTGGATTTCTAGAACTTCCAAGATAATGCCTAAATCCTTCTTGCCTTCTAAAACACCTTAATGCACCTTTCTTTCCCTTTCCCTAGTAAAACACTTACCATTCTCAACACTTCCAAACTCACCAAAACTCATTTTAAACACTTAAAATTCTTATACATTATCTAAATTTTGACATGGATTCTTCTAGCACATTGCTATACCAAAGCACATAGCTTTCACCATTAGACATTCAAGAACACCTAAAATCTATCAAGAGTATTCTCACACACAAACACTTAGGTTTTCACCCTTTCACAACCAAAACGCTTAATCACTTGATACACACAAACATATTGTTTTTCATCCTTTAACCATCAAAGACACAACTTTACAAGGTACACTCTTTGCACACAACCAAACCTCAAACTACACTACATCACAATATAGTGCACAAACTTAAATTGCTTGGCACTTTGGCCCTTAAATAACATGGCTCTTAGGCCCTTAAATAGCATAAACCTTAAACACTGAATTTCCCACATATATATTGCTTTTGACCTGCAAATACACTCAACATCACATATGCCCTTTAATAATCTCCTTAAGAACAATTCACTAGCTCTTTTCCCATTGGCTCCTTAGGTATTTTATTAAGCAAATCAAGCTCTTTTTCCTAAGGCATTTAAACTACATTTAGATAGTTTGTTTACCTCTTTTCCTTCACAAGTTTTTCATTGTAACCCCTTGCTCCTTCTTTGGTAGAACCCGGCAAGGCTTTGATTGCTTGTCAAACTTCTAATCAATGTACAAGCAAGGTAATGAGTATTCAAGCTTCATGCTTAAACTCATTGTAAACCCTAGGTTATATATTGTCTTAACACATTAGGATAGTTGTTTTACCTTGGAATAAAAAGAGAGCTTGAATAAGCACCAAGAGAGGACTCCTCTTTGTCCTTTAAAGATAGAAATGGAGCTATGGAAAACAAGAGAAGACACCATTAATGGTGAATTTTCGGACATGTAATAAAAATGAAGGAGATGTTATTTTCTTTGGTTTTTCCTTACCTTGAAGTAAAGGAGAATAACATGGCATGAAAATATGAGCTCAAGCTCCTTCAATGGTGAATCTCCATGGCACCGAAATGGAGTTCTTGAAGATTTGAAAAGAGAGAAGTGTAGAGCTTGGCCTAACTAAGACAAATATGGTCTTAGAATTTGATTTGGAGCATGGAGTTGGATTTGGCAAGGAAATGAAGATGGAGAAGATTGGTTACTATAGCCAATCTTTTTGAAGAAGAGAGGAGAGGATGAAGACGGTGGGAACAAGGAAAAGAAGAGAATGAGGTGAGAGGTCTACCTTTGAAGATATTTATGTTATAAAGTAACTTTCTTCTTTTTACTTACTTTTCCTTCCTTTCTTTAATTGATTTTTACATGGTGGTGAGTCACCACTTAGGAAACCGGCCCCCTTCATATAATAGGGCATTTCTTGACTTATGTTGACCATTTAATTAAGCTAAGTTGATTAAGTCAAAACTAGCACTATTTGGGCACTATTCACTAACCAAGGCACATATTTGTGAAATTTTTGATTTCCCATTGATTTAGACTTCCTAATGTGATACTAAGTAGTACACATGTTAATTAAAGAGTAATGATGGACATTTAGCCATTCAAAACTCATTTACAAGACAATTTTTCAAAAATGTGCTTTAAGACTCCTTAAAGCACATTTTGTGTTTTAACTTGTTTTCAAGCTTGGTTTTCTTTAGTAATTGGTTTTATATGTTCATTAACATATAATTAAGGTATAGATATGACCTTTAGGTCTTATACAAAATTATCCCAAGCTTAGAGCACATTTTTGCCCATATTGACTTTAAGGTATTTACTTGTGTTTTATTTGGTTTAATTGTCTACCAAGGTTTCCTAATGACTTAATTAGCCTTATTAAATCATAATTGTTATTAAGTCTTGGTAGGCTCTTTGGGTCCTAACCAAGTTCACTCCAAGCTTAGAGCATGTTTTTGCTCAACTGTATCTTAGTGCTTTATTGTGTCTTACTATGGTTTAAAATTGTTCACTGATGTTTCTAAGGCACTTTTAGCCTTAAATACCATAGTTTAATGTTTAAAAACATATCAAGGTTTGGGGTATTTAAACGGGAATCATTTGGTATTCCAAACTGTAAGCGCAAAGTGGCACCGGAGTGCTGTTATCATCAGCAAGTCTGAATTCTTGATGAAGTTCGATATCATCAGCTTCACCCGGGAATCGCTGGTAATTTTGAGTGGAAGATAAGAGCAAGTTGGATATTTGTTCTCCAACTTTCTACAAACTATGTCGGTGATGACATAATCTCCCCCTAACTCCAAGTCGACAAGATTTTTGACGGTATCTTTGAAGGATTGAAATGTGGAAGACTAGGGAATTTCACAATGGATAAATTTTGACCAATTGGGATTAATATGAAAATAAATACCATCTGGATTGTATTTGAGCTCTACATTTAGATACAGAGTACATGGGATATCCATCTCAAATATCTATAGCAAATGGTTGAAAGAGTAACGAATGTGAGGATGAGGACTAACAACAAAATTTTGATTTTGCCAGGAAAAATAGTAACAAAGTAGCAGGGAAGAAGCAAAGAAGTGGCAGAAGTTGCAAGAGCCAATAAATCATTTATATAAGCACAAACCAGAAACTAGCCGTTTTTTTACTGTTGGGCGTTGTAGAGAAGCCGATAATTCATTTATCGGCTTCTCTACAACGCCCAATGGTCGATTTTACCGGTGTAGAGAAGCCGATAATTCATTTATCAGCATCAATGAAGCCGATAAATGAATTATCGGCTCTACAACGTTTAAAAAAAAACCGGAATCTAGAATTCCACGGGAACACACCCGTGCATGGGTATTGAATGGGGCAAATGCCCGTGTACGGGAAATTTTCCGCTTGTCATGCCAATCTTAAAACCGAGTACTCAAACTGATCTATTCGGAGCGCGTCTTAGTCGAATCACAGACAAAAAGATGATAAATCTTACGGAGAATAGACCAAGAGAGATAAAATTTGATAGTACTGGTGTAGTATCACAGTTTTTGCTTGCGCACAGCTGTTGCTTGTGCACGACAACATGCGTCATCAACATACACAACCTAAGTAACAGAGAGAGCAACAGTGCATTAATCAAGTAACATCCTGTAGGACTAGAATAAGAGACTAGAAACTCAATACAAATGAGCTGAACTAAAGGAGCTCTTATGATCATGTAACATACCACCAAAGCCGATATGATAGCATATTTCAACTCATCTATAAAACTTCTCCCTTTATTGTGATGTGAAGAAGCCGAATTTTTGTTTAATATTCATTGCTATCCATAAGTCTCAAGTTAGACAGCTTCATTTTTCTTTGCACAATTCAACAAATATTAGTCTTAGGTACCAATCCTTGCTTGGGGTCACTTGGTATGAAATAAATATGATTTTTTTGCTTTGTGATAGTGGCATGTTTATTGGGTATGAGGCTTAGAGTGGTTCACAAAAGTTGATTCTCTTCAAAGTCCATCATTTTTCTTTTGAAGTTTTAGGCAAGTACGTAGTGTATGTCCTATTGATGACAATATCTACAAGTTCTTGGCCTATTCTTAGGTTCTCTGGGTTGAACTTATGGATTTTTAGTTGGGGCTGAGTATTTGCCCAGGACCACGCTTTTCACCATTTGAGTTTTTCATCATTAGGTTTAGGTTGACCTTTTCTGTGTATATGTAGCACTCAAGATTTCATAGGTTTCTTATCTTTAAATCTCAATTTGTTTTAACCAGTTGATCAGTTTAAGGACTCACAAGATTTCCTTAAGATTTTATTAATCTCAAGTATAAATGTAACCTTTGTTTGAGCCCAGTTCAGTAATGTAAAATCCTATCACATATAGGACTAACAAAGATGACTTTTGAATTACCTTTAGATATCACAGTCTCTAAGCTTTTAAGATTGTCTTGTGCTATCAATAACACCTTTTTGACCTCTTCAACTTCACTTACTTCCTAAATACCAAACTCATATTTTGCTCTAGCTAACTTTAGTTCAGACAACATCTTTCAACATTTCAAACATTTGTCTTTTAGTTATGGAATCCCAAGTAGATTCAACATGCTTAAAAGGTACCTTTCCTCATCAAAGATCTTGGTCCACGTGTCTTTGGCCATTAAGAAGTAGTTGAGTATGTTATCTTTCTAAGTGAACCAATGTTTTGGATGACAACAATCATAAACATGTGTGCTTCTTTTTTATGTTCTAAGACTAAGTTTGAGTTTGAGTTTTCCACCCCCCCAAGTAGCTGTAATGGTGGATGTGAATCGCTTAATTTCGAATTGAACCAAATCATTTTGTTGCAGTGGACGATCTTTGACAGGATTCCTTGGTTTATTAGATCTAAAACAGATGATACACCCTTTGTTAAATTTATTCATGCTAATTTTATTTTTATCTCCTTTTTGACCTTCAAGAAGCCAACATATTCTATTATGTAATTGAGTAATTTCCACAACCACATCTATCTCACCTTCTTCTGATTCAATTTCAGTCTTTATGGCTCTAAGGGCCAAACCTTTTCTAAAGTATAAGATTGTATCGTAAGTTTCTCCATTCATTTTGTCTTCGTGGACTATTAGTTCTGAATTAAGTTTCTCAAAGGACATTTTTGACAGATACTTCATGCTTTCTAGAAGTATGGTATAGCTTAGCCAACCCTTTCCCTGACCATTAAGACATCGTTGGTTTATGGAATCGACTGATAGTGTAACTTCTATAGTCTTTAACTCACAGAGAATATTATTAGATCCTTCCATAGTCTGAGCTATAATGTCACCTCCCATAAACTTGAAGTTGTCAAATTGCATCTTGAATTGTTTTCCGTTCGCCTTTCTAATAGAATTAGTCCCTTCATAGACAGTTTGAGGAACTCCCATACTCCCTTTGCCATCAGAATTCTGAGCACCCTTCCTTGGTCCTCCTCAGTGAGGGACGAGACAATGATTATTAATGCCTGTTTGTTTTTGCTCATAAGTTTCTTGTTGGTGTCATCCCATCTTTCTTCAGGTTTGTGCATTATGACACTATGATATTCGTTGGTGACCACTTTCCACAGATCATAGTTGACAGAGATAAGTTGATCTTCCATCTACTTGTACCATCTTGTATAGTTAAGCTTGGTGAGCCTGGAGGCTTTGACATTGTAGGTACTCATCACAGTCACCTAGAAAAATTTTCTTCGTAAAAAAAGGTAACCTTGCTCTAATACCACTTGTAAATTTGTATACGTGACAGACTGTGA
This sequence comes from Limonium bicolor, assembly GCA_023374045.1. Lineage (NCBI taxonomy): Eukaryota > Viridiplantae > Streptophyta > Magnoliopsida > Caryophyllales > Plumbaginaceae > Limonium > Limonium bicolor. The sequence continues at coordinate 17,754,673 of CM041781.1, forward strand.
CTTAGTGGAGTATCAGTTGATGACTTAGGATGAACTCAGAGGGTAAAGCGTTAAAAGGAATAAAGAATTATCGCACACCAGTTTGAAATCAAACTTAAGCCACATTCATGTGTACCAATCACAAACGATTGTTCCAGAAACATGTATCATAATTGATACAAGATCTTCACGTCAAGAGTATCCTATCAACATCTCTTGGGAGTTTGTGGAAATGAGTTTGTCTCATCAGCTTACTTTTTCTTTCTATATGTCATATACATCAATTGTCATATTAACTTTTTACTTTTTTCTCTTACATACTTATTCTCTCTACTTTTTCTAAATTCAGCTCAAGCTTTAACTTTACAAAAGAATGGGGCCATAACTTTACTAACTCATCTTCCTCTAAAACTCAACCTCTATAATGGAGTCTCATCTCTTCTTTTCTTTTCTCTCAATGTTCTTTTCTTTTTCGGCATCAAAAGCATAACCTTAACTAACTCAAATCGATCATATATATACAGAGAAGCGAGATCTTTATCTCTGCATTTGTTAATCTTAACGTGTCAGAATATACTAATTTAGCTATTGAATCTAAACGTAATAGGTAAAATCGGAAGTAACTAATTCTGCTATCTTGAGAAGCGCTGATAGATATACTAAAATCCGGCACTTGTTGATCTCAGTTCAAGACGGAGTTTGGTAATGAAAACACAACATTAACAGAACTTAATGTCCCAGACTTTATGGTCTGTATGATTCATGATATTCATTTAGTGAAATCGGTCATCATGGCCTCTTTCTTTTCAAACTATATTTTCTTTTGATAAGTAGCATTTGAATCTCACTATTAAATTGTATGCTTAAGCATGATTCTTGTAAAGCCCTTCAATGTATATATGAGCTGGGCATCGAGGAGTTTTATGCGTATTAAGGATATCATCCTTACAGCTTAAGGATAGTATGCTACACAGTTAACCAGCCGCATCCACCAATATTCGATTCTTCAGTTTTCATTATCCAGTGTTCAAAAACTATCAATTCTTGATGGTGAGAAGATGTCATAATACACAATGAGGACTAAAATGGTCAGGACCATACTCAATAACAGAGAAATACGCTCAAAGCTTTGCTGTATAAAGACAGTATAACAGACTAGATTTTCTGCTCCAAGCATAAACTATGAAGAGAAGATATAGCCCTGCAAGCTAGCAGCACTCCTGTACGTTTCCTCTAAAACTCTTCCCGCTTTATCATGACCTAGCTTGGTCACAATACTAGAATTGATAATAAGATGACAAAAGGATTTGAAATCATCATCTCGCTCTGCTCAGGCCCTTGAACAGCCTTAGGACGGAGATTCTATAAACCAGGGCGGACAATTTCATCACCATGTACAAATTAGAACTTTCATTTTGTTTTCCCGTTGAGGAATATGATGATGGTGACGCTTTCTCTGACAGATGAAGGGAATGAAATTGCCAACTGTGCACCATCCAGAAGGGTTCCAGGGTGGGACTCTCCATCTCTTTCGAAAGCAATGTTGCACAAATCTAAACATCATCAGTTCAATCAAGCTTTGGTCCACATGGTTAGGTGTGTCATCACTCAGCATTTTCACACGAGCAATGCCCATCCTTGAAATGGTGGAAACAATTAGGATCCTTCAGTATAATCTCACGACCCACAATCTTGGAGACAGCCTTAGTAATACCATGGCAGTTGCGACAAATCTCAAGATTTTTTGTGATCCGAATAGTTGATCTTTGGCTGCTAATCAGACCGAAGGATATCGCCAACAACTCGCAATGCCCCATCTCAATGCAGTCATGGGCATGGACAACTTTTTGAGAAAAATATCCCTGCTCTTCCAGTTTCTTTGTCAAATGTTTCAATTCTTGGTATATGATAAGTGATCTCGGATGAGATGAATCTCCGACCCCAAACACATGAACTTTGTTCCGGAACTCCAACCAGCTATAAGCTTTCTTACCCAAACTTACTTCCATGACTCTTTGTTCCCATTCATCAATCTTGTCCCACTCCGCTTGGTCAAACCAGTTTGACAAGAGTGTGTAGATACCTCGATAAGAAGAATCCAAATCATACAGCGGTTCAGTTTCCGTTCCCCTATATATCCTGCAACCGTTGAACAAAGCTTTAAGAACTTCATGGAACCTTGCAATATTCTTTTCTTCAATAAAAGCCTTGGCCTCATCAAAAAGTCCAGCACAGGCAAGAAGAGAAACCATTAGAGCATAATGTCCAACATCAGGCTTCTTAATGGAGTTGAAGAATAACCTTCCTTCCTCTAGCATGTTTGCAGACTTGCAAGCATGGAGAACAGAAGTATATGTGATCTGATCCATGTTCACCCCACTACACTTTTGCATTTCTCGGAAGAGCTCAACTCCCTTTGCTCCCTGCCCATGCAAGCTATAGCCATGTATCATGATTGTCCAAGAGATGGCATCTTTATATGCCAATTGAGAAAAAATTTTGGAAGCTGATTCGATGAATCCTGATTTTGCATACATGTCCATTAAAGCATTGGACATGGTATGATTCATGTCAACGGTACTTCTTATCAAATAAGCATGGATCTGTTTTCCCTGCTTATGAGCAGTCATTCTTGCACAAGCAGGGAGAATGGCGGAAACTGCAAGTCCATCAGGTCGGACACCTTTAGATACCATATTTTGGAACAATTTTAGACCCTCGTTGAAACCACCACTTCGTACATGCCCGCTAATCATTTCAGTCCATGAGATTAGATCCTTGGACACCATTTGGTCAAAAACACGGCGAGCATCCCTTACACTTTGGCATCTAATGTACATTTTCAACAAAGAATTGCCAACAAGGAGATCAGAGGCTAACCCACTGGCCTGAGCAATTTCTTCCACTTTCTTTCCTTCTTGCAGGGACATAAGCGTACCACACGCACCAGTTGCAGTCATCACAGCCACAGAATCTGCCACCATTCCAGAGTTGACCATTTGGTAAAACAGACGGATAGCCAATTTGGGTTTGTTTTCCCTGATGTACATTCTCATTAGTAAAGTCCATGAGACGAAGCTCATCCGAGCATCTGTCTTATCAAACAGCAACTCCACAGCTTCCGTGCAATCAAAATAATCGTACAACTTTATCAAAGAGTTGATAAACATATTCTTTCGATAACAAAGATAGCTTCAAAGCTTGGCCATGAAGTTGTCTGCCAAGTCGTAGGGAATCCAAACTCCGAGCAACGTCTAAAACTCGAGGAAGTGTGTGCCTATCCGGGCGAACACCTCGGAGCAGCATCTCTTGATAAATTGACATGACATTGTCCAGCTCGCCGCTTGAGAGATGAAACCTAATTAAATTGTTCCATGCAAATTGTCCGCCAATGACATCTCGTTTTTTAAACTAACAGAGCGGGGAAGGATCGAGGTATTGTTACAGTAACTGACTCTACTCATGGGCCATGATGATCGCAGGGTTCTGCAGAATACTGGCTGGTAGTGATTGTGGAGGTAAAATGGCGTCCATTGTTCGCGGGGAGGCGAACGCTTGGCAGTACAAAAATCCGTCAAAGATACACCTACATATGAAAGAAAGGACCGGCTTTCTGACGCACTATGCCCGTTCGAGAGAAGTACCGCAAAAATTGTGGCCAACTTCTTTTACTTTATTTTTTTTCAATAAAGAAGTGTGGCTGTTATGAAATCAGAGCGAGCATGTTCAATGGAGTATGATTGTTAACCCTCAAATTCGTAGCTACTCGTAGCTATCCTCGCTACCTCCAACGACATCGTAGTTAAATTAAAATAAAAAATATTTTTATTAAGGTAATTTTATAATTAATAAAATATAGTGGGATAAAACTGAAAATATAAAAAACAAATAACTCGGAGTGTGAGCCTCGATTTTTTTTCCTTTTTTTCTTTTTATTTATCTTTATCCCACAACAATAATTTAAATAGTTATAACTTTTAATATATAAGTCCAAAATGAAAAAAAATTATATCATTATTCACCTAAATTCAAGTTCTTTAAAATAAGACCAGTAATAGATATGTTTTGACAACTTAAAAAAAATATTTTTACATGTATACAATGATATTTTAATATGAGAATGTACATGTTTTAATGTGACAATATACATGTTCTAATGTGAGAATGTACATGTTCTTTAATGAATATTTGTACATGTTTGTATGGGCATCTGTACATGTTTGTATGACCGTCTGTACAAGTGTTCTTCCTTATATGTACAGGTTTTAATCTAAGGATGTATATATTTAATTATTCGTACAGGTTTATATGACTATCTATATGTTTTTAATGCGAGGATGTACATGTTTTTACGTGAGGATGTACATGTTTTAGTGAACATTTGTACAAGTTTGTATGACCATCTGTACAAGTTTTCTTTTACGTTTTGTGCTCCATACATGTAAAAATATTTTTAAAAAAAGTTATCAAAATATATCCATGACTGGTCTTGTTTTGAAGAGCTTGAATTTAGGTGAACAATGATTTTTTTTTCATTTTGGACTTATATATTAAAAGTTACAACAATTTAAAGTTTTTATGATAAAGAAAAGAAAAGGAATAAAAAATCTTTAAAAAAAAAAAAAAAAACAAAGGACACCAGGGCCTTTTTTAAAGAAAAAAAAACGAACCGCACACAGGGATGTAGCCATCTTTGGCTTCATCAACTGGTAGCCAAGACACTATTGTTAACCCTATTTGTATATTGTATATATATATATATATATATATATTAAAAAAAAAGATTACTCATATCGACATTATTCTTCTAATCATTTTTAAGTTTTATGTCGTAAAGTTCATAGCTTAGTTAGTTAATGACCATTTCAAAGATTTAGACATAACTATTTGAAGAGTACTATAATCTTTTGAAGGTTTTCCGACTAAATAATTTATTTTTAATACAGTCCATGTTAGGGGAATTTTACCCAATCCGTAAATAACACGTTTGAGTTAAGATTATTGATCCATTTAATTATTGGGCAAGGTATGAGGTTAACTATTAAAGTTCTAGGTTGGGTATGGGTTAGAAATCCTAACCCGAATTCAACCCAATCTGTTTACTTTATTTTATTAAAAATAATAAATAAATAGATTAATATGTTACTTGGTGTTGGTGAATGTGACTTTCTTTTTGGTGGTTCATCCTTGACCAAAGTTGATGTAATTTAGATATGGTAAAGGTTGTATGTATGGTTGTAAGGGACACATGTTCTATTATTTTGGTATGCATCATAGCATATTAGATGAATATACATTTTTCTTACATTTTCTCTATAAGACAAAAATTGTAACGACCCCAAAACCACTCTAGTTCTAAGGCTGATACACGCCACACCCTTATTACCTAAGATACGCAAGGATACACTAATGAAACCCAAACTGAAGCAAATAACTCATTAAATTACACAAATATGAGTTTACAAAGCTAAGTCATATACTATACAAGCGGAAGCTACAAAACCAGTGGCGGACCTATGTAGAGATCTGCGGGGGCACGTGCCCCCACAGGTATAGAAAAATATAAGTATGTATGTGTCTATATATAACAAAAATAGATAATAAATGTTAGATAACTAAATAATGTAGTTCAAATATGATATTTTAGCATTCAAAATAGTGCACATTTAAAATTTATGTTGATTTTATCAGTTACTACAATTATAGTGGAAAAAATATTTCTACTCATGAAATATATTAAGATGGGAGAATTGGTTAATGATAATCTACACTTATATGGAATTAGATATAGTAAGTCCATTAATAATAATATATTATTATGTATGATTGTCAGATGATAAAAACTCGTATAGAGCAAATGCACTTTATATTGAACATTGTTTTAAATTTAATTTTAATATTTTGTTTTGCTAGATTTTTATTCGGTCAAAGTGTCCCCATAGGTTTTAAACTCTGGGTCCGTCACTGTACAAAACATACAAAACTCTAAGGATGTGTTCGGTAGTTAGCTTTTTTTTTTATAAAGCTACTACTTCAAGCTTTATAATAAAGCTATGTGTAGTTAGCTAATTGTAAACTGACACATATATCATGATTAGCTTTTGTGGGGTCTAGTTATTATTTTACACCAATTATAGAGTGAAACATGTATTGTAACTTTTACAAAACTACATTAATCCACTAAAAGCTACTCAAAGAACGCACCCTAAGGCTTCAAAATATGAAAAGACCACAAGGTCAACAATTTAAATACAACTCCGAAAATAAAGCTAAAAGATGAAAGCATAAACCTCCCTCCAAACTGCTAAATAACCTGCAAATCAGACAGAATAATAGGGGTGAGTAACCACAGCTCAACAGGTGATAAACTTCATCAGCCTGAGCACGCTCAAAACACTTTACAGAACATAATATACACATAGGTATACGTTTAGCAAATCAGAATCGAAGCAGAAGCAGAAGCCCTTCAAGACAAGTTGAAGTCCAAAAACAGAGCAGAGTAAAGCGAAAGTTACAACAAATAGCTAAATGTTGGGGTAAAACCTAACGGCAAGTGTACCGGTCAATTCTAGCAAGTTTTAATAGAGAGAATTCCCTAAGTATCGAACCAGAGGAGGCAATGTGTCTAGTTTAAATCTTTATTAATGACAAATTAAAACAGGAAATTGGGGTTTGATTTGATGATAATTAGAAACAGAATGCAAACAATAACAAGCAGGAAAATAAATGTTGTGAAACTGATTTGGAAAGGAGATCCCGGTTTACTACTGCACCCTAAATCTGTGATTCCTATCCCTAAGTGATTTATAAGACAATTCTGAGTAAAACCCTAGAACAAAGATAATTTACCTCCGGTCTCCCGCTTAGCAAATACTAGTTAGCAAAAACTGAATTTTAACTCTCGTTACAAACCCACTGTTTACTAACCGCCTTAAGAACAATCTAGTTAATTGGTCAATTAGCAATTTAGAGGAATTACCATCTCTAAACTAACCGGTTATTTTCCTGTAATCAATTGAAAGCCGCAGTCGTCACATATAAGCTAACAAAATACTAATCTTTATAATTGGCCAAATTATAACGATTAAAGAAATTAAGCAAGGAAAATAACTTTACTCAATTGAACTGCATTAAATCACAAAGGAACAGGAATAGTCAATTCAGGGATACATAGCAAACCGAAATCTAAAGGAACTACTCAGCCATTGACATGTTTACAATAAGCTCAATAATAATAGAGAACAAGAAAAAACTCTGTTCTGAGACTTCTGGTGAAGTCTCCGTGGTGAACTCCTTCCTGTGCTCTGCTCCAAACTCCAAACTCCAAACCAGACTCAAACTCTCAAACTAATTCTCTCTGTGTTGTATCGTGACTAATTGTGGTCTCCGTAAGTATATCCTTCAGGTTGGCCAAACTCCTCCTTTTATAATAACAAGAATCTATCTTTTAATCTATCTTTAATCTATCTCCAATATAATCTAAATAATCGACTGCTAAAAGAGATACTAACAGATATAATAAGAGATATTAAAGATAGAAAACCAATTCCGTTTATCTCCGTAATATCTGGCGCTCCGCTTATATTGGTCCGGGTTTCAAACCCATATGCAAACCCGGACCACGTCTAAAAGGAGGCAGAAGAGTCCCGCCCTGGTATGGTCCGGGTTTCAAATCCATCCTCAAACCCGGACCAAGTCTGAAAAGAGGCAGAAGGTTCTGCGACAAGGTGGTCCGGGTTTATAAACCCAGCTGCAAACCCGGACCCTCTATAAAGCACAACAGTGGTGAATGAAAATCTGTATTTGACTCTGGTTTGACTTCCCATGTTGCTCTAGCCTCTAAAATCTTCATTTAAGCACTTTGTTGAGTATTTTATCCTGAAAACATATGAAATCGATCATTGGAGACAAATATAACAATGAAGAGTAATTAAAGCATTAAAGAGGAAAGTTAATGTCATAATGTAGAAAATTAAGCATGAATTAGTCTAGTAAACTTCGACAAATTCCTGACTTATCACTAAACAACTGAAGACATTATAGAAATCATAAGCTTTTCAGAAAACATAAGTCATGTGACAGACTGCCAGAAGAACAAAAACAGAAGCAGAAACAGAATGGAGACAGAAACCATGAATCATAGTGTTCACAAAATTGGAAGGTTCTCAAATTAGAGCATATGTCAAACAGAGTGGTTCACAACATATCAGTTCACAAAATAGAGCGGGACCCTAGTTCATAGCACTCACATACAAAAGGGCGAAGGCCCTATGGATCAAAGGATCCCACACAGAAATGGTTGAGGCCATTAGTCGGACCCGTTAGTACCTAATCATCCCAGGAAAACCTAAAGAACAGAAAACATAAGGACGTCTTATGCAGAATGCTACGGGATAACTCGACCCAATCATCCACGACTTAGAAGGTATTGTTAAGAATGAACAACACAACATAATTAAATAGATTTACATGCCGAAATTGAAGTCATTGCCAAAACAGAGGTCTTATGCCAAGATTGGCAAAGCACGGAAAGCCAAACAGAAATGGAAACCGAAATCACACTCTTGAATCAGTTCAGTGATCATAAACAGAACGAATACTTTCAGAACATAAAAACATATAAATTCACACTAAAACATGTCAAAATAGCTTATACACACCTAGGGGAACATAACCTCGCAATCAGAAGTCAAAACAAAGCTCAAACCAATATTTTACATGTGTCTGAACATGCATGTTTGGACGCATTCCGAGATGCAAAATACATGTGTCTGGATTTGTGTCCGAACTTACAAGTTCGGACAAAGTCCAAATAAAATCTCACGAGTGTCCAAACTTGTGTCCAGGCTTACATGTTCGGACACAAGTTGAACTATAAACACAGAACTCGGTCTTGATTACCATCCGAACTTACATGTCCGAACGGAAGTTTAGACACCGCACAAACCATCAAAACCAGAGGCATCCGCACATGCTGTCCGAACATACATGTTCAGACGCATGTTTGGACACGAAAAAAAACTGTAAAATCAGAAGCAGAAAAGGGACAAACTCAAAGCCACCAATTCACCAAAATCAACACATCTCTTTCCATATCAAAGTAAGAAAATCATACACATTTCTATGGGGTTTTAACAGAGCGAAAATGACCAATCCAGGTTCACATCATAATCAAGGAACATAGCAAAAACATTCAGAAATGAAAAAAACCTTGAATCTCCATGGATGAACACACCCGTACCGAATCCATCTACCACCTACCTCGAATCGAAGAACCCGCAAGACTCTACAAATCCCCACAACAAGCTCTCCTCGAATACCCAATCAAAACTAGACGAACGACGGAGTGAATTAACCAGAAGGAGGAAACAAATCAGAAACAGAGGAAAACGAAATGAAGAACGAAATGAAACTAACCCCACAATCTCAAAATCCGACGGACTGACAAACCAGAACTCCATAAGCAGAACCACACGAACGATCGAATCATCAGAAGCGGTAACAAAGGAAGAAGAGAGAAGAAACGTAGAGGGAGTGAGAATGTAGAACGGGAGTTAGGGAGGAGGAAGATGAAATGAACGAGAATTAGGAACTCCCTTCTTAACTAACTAAATCTCACTTGGCAAATTACTCTTTTACTCCTCCTCCTCTCTTAAGTAAAACAAAATCAGCCACCATAACATAATCCTCACTAGCATAAGGTAGAAAATGACATAACGCTCCCCTTTGCAAACCATAAACAAGATAAAAAAACTGGGGCACGACAAAAATAGTATTTGTATTTAATTTTAGTTCTTTTAATGGATTAAACGGACTGGGTTTGGGTTCGGTGATTTTATATGGTTTAGGTATGTCTTGAATAGTTATAAGCCAATTATTAATGGGTCGGGTATGGGTCAATACAATTTTAATAGGGTTAGATATAGGCGAGTTTCAACCCAACCATTAACCCGAATTGCCACTCCATGCTACCTTTTAAAGATTTAGATAACCGTTCTAATAGTGTGTTATTAATCTTTTGAAAGATTTTCCAACTAAATAGTTTTCTTATTAAAATACATCAATATGGATGTCACCTTTTATAGAAAATTATTTTATAGTCTTAAAATAGAAATTAATTTTTTTACTTCTTATCAAAGTTTAAAAGTTAAAATACTTTTGATTGAAAATTGTAAACTTTTAATTGGAGAACAACAATTAATAGACCCCACAATTGAGTTCTTCGTGAATTCCTCCTCAAAATTGGATTTGTTAACCCTTTCTCCTTGACATCATCATACTTCATAATTTCTCTATACGTTTTTTTGTTTAACGAATCAACGTTGATGTGTATGATATGATGATAAGATAGAGGTCAGTATGCGACCGGTTGTACATTTAGAAATCGGCTCTTACGCCATGTTGTAGTGTGGCGATGGGAAATTTTATCATTTGTCTCTTATTTTGTCTTTTTATGTTTTATATTTTTATAAAACTTTAAAATATTGTATTTTATTATATATAAGTGCAAATAATATAAATTTTATATCATTGTTCATCATTTTTCGTACTCTTCAAAACAAGATGCATCATGGATATGTTTTGATAAATTTTAAATTTTTTATTTTTTGTATGTACATATTTTTTAAGATTAATTGTGAATCTTAAGTTTAAGAAAAGTGAATCAAAGGTTGTTAAAAAGTGAATCGAATGTTGTTAAAAAGTGAATCAGAAAGTTGCATAAAATGAATAAGAGGTTTTAAAAAAAGTGAATCTCATAAACAGAGATTGTTTAACTAAAGTGATTCTGATTGTTTGACTAGCGTGAATTAGAGATTTTAGAAAAGTGAATCAAAGGTTGTTAAAAAGTGAATCACAAGTTTTTTCAAAGTGAATCAAAGTAATAAGAGCGAATCTTGTAAGCATAGATTGTTTAACTAAGGTGATAAGAGGTTTAAGAAATGTGAATCTGAGATTTTTATAAAGTGAATCACGAGTTTAAGAAAAGTGAATTAGAGGTTTAAGAAAAGTGATTCTCGTAAATAGAGATTGTTAACTAAAGTGAATAAGAGGTTCAAGAAAAATGAATCAGAGGTTTAAGAAAAGTTAATCAAAGGTTTTTTAAAGGTGAATCAGAGATTCAAGAACAGTGAATATTTTGTTTTAATACTAGTAAAGTTAATCCTACCACAAACTTATACGAGAGTGGATTTTAGGGTGTTTGGGGGTAGGGTAATCTTTTTGGCATTAGTCTACACTTTATATTGTCGTTACTAACTCGACAGATTTTTAGGGATTATGGTTTAGGTACAACCCAAAAAATGCGGTTTTTAGAGTGTTTGGGGTAAGATTCATTTTGATAATGAATAAGGTTCATTTATTGTTAAAGAAGATTCATTTTGTTAATGAATATGATTCACTTAAAAATATGTAATATATACTCCTTCTAAAACATGAAATTTTAAGTTTACAAAACATATCCATGATGCATCTTGTTTTGAAGAGCGAAAAATGAGGAACAATGGTATAATTTTTTTTTTTAATTTTGCACTTATAGTTTGTAAGTTATAACATTTTGAAAAAAATACAATTTCTCTCTCCTACTCACCTACACCTCTCCCCCTCTCCCGTAAGTTGTGATTGACTTTTCTCTTCTTTTTTTCTTTTCCCTTCATTTCCCTCCAATAAAATGGTGACATGTGGATAGTCTCCATATTCTAATATGGCACCAGCTCCATGCTCCATGTTCTCTTTAGAAATACAGCTGTTTTTATTAGTTTAAAATAAGCGGTATAGATGCGAAGAAGGTGATAAAAATGTCACATGTCAATTTTTATGTTAAGTGGAGTAGATTTAGATGTTGGAAAAATATTTTTCTACTTATTATTTTAACAAAATTTGAAATACCCCGAACTTAAATATAGGGATTAAAATTTATCTAATACGTATTTAAGGGCCTAATGGTACCAAATTAATACTGGTAAGGAAAAATAAATCCAAAAGAATAAATAAACTCTTAAAAACGGAAAACGCTATATAAGCGTTAAATAACCATAGGAGGTATGAGACCTCGGTTAGCGTATTATATGGATTCCAAAGGTTTAATAAGACCTAAATAATATATGGGAACAACTCCCGATGAAAACGGATCCAAATAATGAATTAAAACGCTAATGGAACCTTAAAACGCGTTTTTCGAGGTAACCGGGAAAACGTGTCTTTAAGCGGGTCAAATAGACTCGTAACAAATTTTGGTCAACTAAATAATCATTAATAAATATTAGTGAAGCTTTAGAACCAATAAAATCAATAAAACGAGCAATTAGTAAAAACTGTCAAAAACGGGAAGTTGTGGGGTAGAAATATAAAAAACAAACTTATGTGTCCACTTTTAAAATAAAAAGTGAAGTTGGTAGGGGGTGCTGGTGCCAGCCGATTTCCCTCCCCCTCACACTCTCTTTTCTTTTGTGTGTCTAATACACTAGAGGACAAAACCATAAAGAGAGCAAAAAGCAAATAATCTCCCTACTCCTCCACTCTCTTTCTCTATTTCCTTTCTTCCTCATTGAAGCCCTTCAATGGCGATTTATGCAACACCCACACAAACCTCTCTTCTCTCCTCTTGTTAACCCATTAATCTTGCTCCAAAAATTGCAAAATTAGTACCGTTGTAATCCCCTCGCAAGGAGAACACATTTCAAAAATCGAAAATGACCACTTTCATTCCGGTGGGTATTCTCCATTTGAAGATTCAAGTCCACCATTAGAAGCACCTTCACCTCCTTATCATCTTGAGGTAAAAAGAAATTCGAAAATCCATCATTTCTAGCCCTTGTTTGCATTATAAGAAATTTCAGCTTTTGAACTCTTGGTTCCTCCTTGATACCAGCCGATTTTGGCTCTCTTCTTGGGCTAGGAATATTGTTCTCTTGCTAGTCAAGAACCTCATCCATCCATTGAAAGGTAATACCCTTATCTAAACCCTAAAACATTTAGATTCTAGGGTTAGTGCAAAAGTGAATGTTAAATGGTATTGTGTATTGTTATGGGTTGTAGCACTTGGTGTGTGTGAACCTCATTGGGACCGAGAACAAAGGAGAAGAAAGGAAGAGAAGGAAAGGAAAGGAAAGAAAACTAGAAACACAAGGTAACCACCTTTACCTTGAGCTTGTTTCGTATGTAGTAGTGTAACAGTTTTGGAGTAGTAAAATGAGTAACGAATTGAGGAATGAGTAGTAAGCATATTGTAGTATGATGAGTAATGAGATTGTAACAGTTTTGAAGTTTTTAAATGAGTTTTAAAAGCTTGGGAAAACATTGGGTATTGATTGAGTATGTGCAGGAATTTTATTGTGTTGTAGTGATGTTGAGGTGTGGATATAATGTATTGTACAAACAGGTTGTGAGAATGGGAAATTGTGAGCTGAAATGGTGTGTGAGCAAGTAAGAATTATAGGGGAGACTATGTCGAATTTTATCTAGGAATTTGAGGACTTAGATACATTTGGAACAGATTTTGGAAAGTTAAAATGAGTGGTTTAGTAGCTTGTAACAGATTTGGATATGAGGTTGCAAATGGGATGGAATTAGGTTGTGAGTAATGTATTTTGGATGCTAGGAGTAGCATTAGTTGAGGAAGTAATGGAGGTTAGAAGTTGAGTGATAAATCTGTAGCATGATAGTGGAAACCCAAAATCTGTAGCAAAGAGGTATTAGATTGCATTGTGGAACTAAGAAGAGATAGTGTGCAAGATTTGGTAAAATGAATGTTGGACTTGGGTATAGATGGTACAATTGCTTGGAAATGAATTGGCTTGGTAAGAGGAGGTGTTTGGGATGCTAGGAGTGACATTGGTAGAGGAAGTATTGGATGTAGGAAGTTGGAACAAAAATCTGTAGCATTGAAGGATGCAAAACTGTTGTAAGTGTGGAAGGGAAGTGATGAAATTGTGTAAGTTGATTGATGGATTTAGTAAAGAATTTGGTGGATAAACTAAGGCAATTTGAAGGGCCTAGGTAGTGTTTAAACATGTGGGATTACATGTAAGAAGATTGGAGAAACAACGGGTAAAGTATAGAACTGAAAACAGAAATAAAAATGCAAATACTGGGCCGGACCGAACTTGCGACCGGACTTGCAAGTTCGGTCGAGCCCAGATTTACAAAGACGGGAATGCTTCTGGAATGGACCGGACTTGCAAGTTCGGTCGGACCAGAAAAATTCTCCCGTCAGTAACCTTCTGGAATGGACCGAACTTGCGACCGGACTTGCAAGTTCGGTCGGCCAGAAAATTTCCGTCTTGTAAGCTACTGGAATGGACCGACCTTGCGACCGGACTTGCAAGGTCGGTCGGGCTAAAATTTTCCGTTAAGTAACTCACTGGAATGGACCGACCTTGGGACCGGACTTGCAAGGTCAGTCGGCCCTGGAATTTTCACCTGATGTAGCCTACTGACTTGGACCGAACTTGCAAGGTCGGTCGCAAGTTCGGTCGGGTCAAAACTTACAAAAAAAAACTATAAGACTATGGTTAGTATATGTATGTATGTATATGTATACCCACCTATACATATGTGCATATATATGTAAGTATACCATTGTTAAGCAATGAAAAGTAAGTAAATAAAATGTAAGTATAAGAATGTGAAGACTTAGTAAGTATGAGTTAGGAAGCGTAAGGGTAACCGAATTAAATTAATGATAGTTAGATTAATTGTTCGATTGTATGTAAATCATAGGATTTGATTTGTGAACACCGGAGGAACATTGGGATACAAGTACCACGGTGAAAGGTATGATTTCTTCATGCCCTATATCCTAATCTGGTTACCCCAATTTGTGTGCTTATTTGATCACCTAATAAGATAAATGCATGAATCGGATTATATTGCACTTACTCGTGCTTGTTTACGTTGTTCTTGATATTTGTCTTGAACAATAGTTTGTATAATTCATGAAATCTATGAATGATGATTACTTGTATTCGGATCTTGTATGGTACTTAAGTATTGTATTGTATTTTGTATAAATGGGTATTGAGCATAGTAATTGTGTATGTGGCTTGAATGAATGACTTCTGCTAATTCCTAACTACCTAACTCCTAACTTAAGTGAGTAAACCGGAATGAGTAGAAGTCCGATATAGCTTCGGCCACGTGTGAGGATGCGGAATCACAAAAGGTTGGCTGCAATTCCTGACTCTTAAACTGGTCCGCGGCCCAAATCCCTTAAATGGGTAGCATCCCGGATTGGTGAGTCAAGTAAATCCCGGAGGTGGGACGGAGTAGTCCCCAGGGCCGGAGGTCCCGATGACTTAACTTGAGTAAGAGTAAGAGTAAGTAAGTATGGATCCATAAGTATGTATGAGTATGAGTATGTATGCGTATGTATGAAGTAACGAGTAAAAGAGTAATCTCCACCCGATTAACCCGGGTGGACCAATGAAGCTAACAAGAATTGTATATTGTGTATGTAATGTGTATGTGTAATTCCGAAAAAGGTAAGTATGTATTGAATGGTTTATGTTGTACTTCTTGTATGTAATGAAGTGTATGTATGTGTGTATGTCTTGCGTAGTGGATTGTAATATTATGTAATAAGAGCATGTATGCATGTATGTTTGAATGAAATCAACCGCATGTATACGACCAAGTGGTCGGCGTACCCTCACTAGTACGCGGGGTATGCGGTTATCATGCGCAGCGAAAGCTGACCCCCTAGGGGGAACGTTTTTTAGTGTGGGTACCGAAGCGAATATGGTCAAGATAAGAGACCGGAGGCACACCCTTGTAATTAGAAGCAAGTAGTTTGTGAGGAACGGGTAGTAAGTAGTCTCGTAGTGAGTACGTATGAACTTGGAAGAGGTAGTATACTTGTATAAGGATCGTAGTAAACTCAGTATGTGGATTGTATTGTATTGTATTTGAAGTATTGTATCGAATGGAAGATTGTAGCATTTATTGGTTTACGGAGTGTGTATGGTAGATATGTAACACTCGGATTCCGGTCCATCAGACCGATGCTGTATGTAGTAGCAGTAGCCTTGTTAGTCACGTGGGTGACTAACGGCATTGTATCACCCTCATTATGTAAGTATGTATCCGCTGCGTGTATCTGATGTGTAAGGAGATTGGACGGTAATGACAATATTAGCAGTAGGGGTGTTACAAAATTAATTTTTAATGTTTCATAAATTATAAAATATGAACCAAAAGAATTTAAAATATATACTTATCATAATCTATGTTTTTCAAAATAAGATCCATGATGGGATATGTTTTGACACATTTTTACATTTATTACATGTCATTACATAATAAAATTCACTAGAAGTTGAATAAAATTCACTAAAAGTTAATAAATTTCACTTAGAAGTTGAATAACGTTCACTCTAAAGTTAAATAAGATATACTTTGTGAACAGATGTAATACATTTATTTGGAATTGATAAGTAATATTTATATTCAATATGAATAAAATACACATACAGATATATAAGAACCACTTTCTTGAAGAGCATGTATGATATAAATTTCTATTAAAAGTTTCTACAACACTTATATGAAATTCTTAGTTTAACCTATAAATTTTTATTTTAGATTTGAATGAGATGCAATTTACACTTTACTATACACTATTGGGAAGCATTTCATACTTTCTCTGTCCCTATTTGACTGTCATGTTTACTATTTGGGTATGTCGTTTGACTTCAATATTTTATATGTAAGATAATATCTTTTTACATAGCTAAGTTTTACAATAGTTTCCTTATGTGAAAAACTATATATTGTAGAGCATAGTTTAATAAAATTATTTTTATTTTATATGTTTAATATTGAACTAGAAAAATGTGCCAAAAAGCGAACGGAACGGTCAAGATGGGACAGAGGTAGTACATATTTGTTTTACAGTGAATATGTTGAAGACTTGGTTTTGCAGATGATTGCCTCCTCAGTCAGAGTCGCACTGCAGAACCACTAGCCCTCAAGTTCTTCCAGCACAAGTAGCTCTGCACCCACTCCTGATCAACCTATGGCGCGAACTTAGAACCAGTCGACTCCGACTTTCACGGAGACGTGGACGACAAGTGTTATGGAGATCGTGCTTCAGCAAGTGCCTCTGATACTTGCACACCTAATTCAAGACGTTGCTCCATGTTGGAAGAAATATGTGACTACTTCTACCACTTAGGCAGTGTACCTATCGTTTTGCGGAATAGTGGATTTGTGGGTTGTCGTACTCTTGGGGACCTCGCTGTGGATAACTGATAGTGTAGTAAATTGACTAAGAATTCTAGTTAACAGATCTTATCTTTTTTTATGGAAAATGATTAACAGCTAACTCATAAAACAATAATAAAAACAATTAATCAAAACAGAAAAGAAATAGAAATTGTAAATCTTTTTGTGTTTTAAAGAAGCATCCCGGGTTGTTCTGCTCACCTATTTTATCAAATTATATCAATATAGCTTTCCCACTTTAGCAATAAACTCAAGAATCTTAATTAGTTTATTGACCGTTCCCTGTAAAATAAACCCTGATTAATTTAAACAACAAGCGCAATCCTTGCTCAAGTTATTAATAAATTAATCGCATTATTAACAATTCCTATTGGAGACTGGTTAACCTATACGACGAGATACGCTTCTAGTCGTTAATCCATTTTGACTTCCTGTGTCTAGAACCTTGTCTCAGCACTGCATTTTAACAAAGAACTACAAGTATCACTTTAATAATTGTACAAGAAGATTAAAGCGCATTAAGGAGAGGAATCAAAATACTGCTTAGATAAATTATACTGGAAAGCTTACATAACACAATTATATAAAATAGGCTCACTTCCTAACCCGGGAAGCTAGGTTTATTAATCACACATAATTATACAGTAAAACATAACATAAGAAATAAGATAGCCGGAACCAACGAAGAAGAACGAACGATTGGCCATTCGACTCCTTCGTTGGTTCTCTGGAAACTAACAGCGTAAGGCTGATGAACAAAGAACAAAGAACTCTAATGAAATTGGATTTTTGAGGGGATGACTGAAGAAGATTGAAGGAGCGTGGGTTTTATAGAAGAAGGGAGGAGGAAGAAGACAGGTAGCGACAACGCGTGAGAGATTTAAGGAGTGGATTGGGGCGGCGCCTGATATTGCTGATAGTAGATAGATGTGTTTGCAGGCGCCGCAAGAAAACTGGGGAAGACGGTCGGGGCGTCAATTAATTGGATCTGGATCTGGGCATTTACACGCGTCCGCGTCTGTGTCCGTGTTTATTTTCCCGGACCTCTCACACTTAATCCTGTCTCTTGTCCGGCCTTATTGCCACGGACGTGCCACAGACGTAGCTTAGTCCGGCCTCTGTCCGGGTTTTATTCCACGGACGTGCCTATCTTCTCTTCTTGTTCGTGTCTCTGTCCGGGTTATTTTCCACGGACGCGCCTTAGTGTTGTCCGCCTCCTGTCCGGCCTTAAATCCGCGGACGCGTTGTCCCTTGTCCGCCCTTTCTTCCACGGACATGGCACGAACGTGACACGGCAGTAAAGCCTGGCGCGTGCATGTCGTGTGACTTATTTTAATCCCCTTTGATATATGTATTTATATGGTATTTTTCCTACATTTAACACAAATAATACATCAGTTTATATCACAACATAATTATAGGAAAAACCCAAGATAAGTGAGAAACATTACTTAAAATGCTGCAATTTATAAGGTGATTAAACCTTAATAAGTCTATATGTTTTGCACTTATCAAACTTCCTCACACTTGGCTTTTGCTTGTCCTCAAGCAAAATAAGGAATGTAACTATCTCTAAGCCGTAGTATAAAACAAGATTAAATAAGTGTAGAAGGAAATTAGACAAAGTGACATTTGAAAGAATAATTCTGCTATGAGAAGTAGGTTTTTGCAAACAGCGAAGAAGAGCAATTTAATAAAAGCATAGAAAAACTAGATTGCAGAAAACAAGTTAGATTAACCTGGGATTTTCCTCTAATTTCAATTCTCTAACCCGGGATGACAAGGGGTGTGAAGTAATGCCTTATTCTGCAGCACCTTTCAACACCACGTACTCATGTTTATAAATAAAAATTGCAATTTATTGCTTTCATTCATTTTTTTTAATGCAGAAATGTAAATACTAAACAAACTTTTTTTCCCTTTAAATGCATTATTTTTCTGTACCCCAGACTTTTCTCTCTATCCTTGTAGCGGTGTTGGGTCTTCTATCCCAGATCACGAGACCTTAGGTAGATAGGTGTTAAAGCACCCCGAAGAACTTAATAACCGGATAGACGAGGCCTGTTTTTGGTTTAGAAAAATTTATAAACAGCGGAGTACCTTGTCTTTATCCTTTTCTTTCCTAACTTTCCAATCATTTCCAAAATCCCAAGCTAAACTAAATTGGTTTTTATAATTAGCAGATCTATCGTATTTTGAGTGAAAATAGAGTATTTTGATTAAAAATAATTTTATACAAACTCCTTTAAATAAAACGATGCTTCCAGTTGTCACTTGGCTTAATTTCAAACACTTCTACAATTATTTTATCTCATTTTTTCCAAAATGTTGGCAATTAGAGTAGCAAAAAGCGAGTGTGGCATTAACGAACAACTGGCATATTTTCAGGGAAAGGTCTCTACTTCCTCATACTTGAGAGGAGCAATGTCCTCATTGTTCAAAATTAATTCAAGAAAAAGGACCTTTCAAAATATGACAGACTCATAAAGGATTAAATTAATAGAGAAGCTTTAACGTCATATAGGTTGAACATTAATATAATAAAGAAAGAACTGAGACTCCCCTTGTATCGTAGATTGAGGAAGGTGCCCTTCCTCACACTTAAAGCTTTGGTAGGGGTGAAACGTTCCTCACACTTAAGTTCACGCAAGTGTTCAACCGGAGATATCAAAATTTCCAAAGCAACTGAGTTCAGCTATATGTTTGAATATAGAATTTATTCTGAAAAGAAAAACCTGTATAGCCAGCAGAACTCAAGTGGCACCAAAAATAGTAAGAGGAAAAACATAATTAAAAATGCATTGCATTAAATAAAAGCATGAGCAATATAAAAAGTGAACTGTTACCTCCTGATAACAAAAAGTATGACAAGGTTATAACAGTACGAGTTTTACCAAAAGTTAGTGAACAAGAGAAAAATATAAAACAAAATAAAAAGGAAATAAATATCACTGCGGTGGCTGTGGTGGCTGTTGGGATCCCTGGCCTATCTGAGTGAGGAGATGCTGTATGAGCTGAGCCGTCCGCTCCTGCTGCTCATTCGACCGTTGGAGCTGCTGAGCTGTCTGTGCATGCAAATCGTCACTCCGGTCTAAGCGTTGAGTCATCTGTGTCTGGGCCTCGCGGAGCGAAGTCTGCTCAGCCAGCATCCTCTGCTGTGTCTGCTCAAAGCTCTCAAACCGCTGATGCATCTGCTGCTGCATCTGATGGAAGGCCTGAATCTGAGCCTGCGGGTCTGACGTGATAGGAGGTATCGGAATAGGAGCTGGAGCCTGCATCACGGTGGTCGTCGGCTCGTAGGGCTCATCTCCCTGGGTTGTGTCAGCGGAAGGTGTAGCTCCTGTAGAAGGCCCTGCTGTAGTGGAGGAGGCGGTGGAAGACCGGCCAGTGCGACCTCTGACCCAGGTACCGTCATCTAAAGGCATAAAGCCCCAGCGCCTCACAGTCTGCAGTGTGACTGGGCGCTCTCCCGTCCGGACCTCTAATCCATGTGTGAAGCCCTCTGGAAGGACAGAGCAAAGGTGGTGCTGGATGAAGAAGGGAAAAATAGGAGTGATCTTCTTCTTCTTCGTCCTCAGATAGTAGACCACCTTATGTAGCTGGCCAAACATAATATGTGGGATGGAGACGCGCTGAGCAGGTGGAGATGGTGAGAGGAAGTAGTCCAATAATGCACAGTCCTCATCAGAAGCATCGATCGCGGCATGGGGCCGGATCTGATGACTGAGGATCTCGAGGAGTAGTCTCTGCTGCAAAGTGGGGAATCTCGTGTAAGGGAGGATATCCTTGTCCTCCTCCCCTCTATGTCGGGTCATCCGACCTACATCCTGGAGCCACCTCGCCTTCGATCTGTGCAGGTGATCCTCTGTGAATCCTCTAATATGGTTTGGGCTGACCGGCATCTGCAGGATAATGGAGAATGTCTGTGGTGTGATCTCGATGGGGAGATGGCGAATGAAAGAAGTGATCCTCAGGTTTCCCTCCTGGGCATTCGCATAGAACTCTCGAACCATAGCTGGAAGGAAGAGTCCCTCACCCATCTTTAGGACCCGTGAAAGTCCAAAACCAGCAAACAGGGTGTCCACCCCTGTAGCCTCGATCACCTCAGGCGCTATTCGCCTCTCCATCACAAAGTACTTACCCAGATCATACCAGGCACGGGCCTCTACTGAAATGAAACCGTCATCCCGAAGAGCCGGATGGGGAGGAGGTGCAGAACAGGACGCACAGGGGCAGTTGCCCCTAGCAGTACCAGAGTATCCACCACGAGTACGAGGCATACTAATAAATTTTGAAATTTGAAAAGTAAATATACAATAACAACATAACAATTAAATTAATATCAAACAGAACACTATTATGCATCGGCTAAACAACTTAGAATTTTTTTCAATTTTTTATATATACACATGTCCGGGTCTGTAGGGCCGGACGCAGGGCCGGACGCAAACCCGGACGCAGCGAAGAACCCTAAATCGCCGGGTTTGCGAACAGAGGCTGCCCAAATCTCAGAAATATCCCAAATTGCTTCAAGTTCGCACGAATTTGTAAGACCACTACCTAAACACTGCTAGAATCGACTCCACTAATTATCTAATCCATCAGTTGCGATTAATTTTGAAACAGAAGTGGAGAAATTCAAAAACGAAACTGTGAAATTGAAGAACCTGTTTACGACGTCGGTTGCTGGTGATTGTTGGTGGTAGCTACAGCGGTGAGGCGGCGCCGGAGTCGCGTGTCGTCGGTGGTGTTGGTGGTAGTGCTCGCTGAAGGAAGCCGGTGTCAAGAATGAGGAGGAGGAGTAGTAGCGGTGCGGGTTTGGGCGACGGGAAGAAGAAGAAGAACTAAGCCCGAAATTTTTTTTTAAAAACGTTGGGCGCGTCCATGGTTGAGTCCGGTGAAATAAGGGCGGACGCGTTATTTTTTTGGTTGACATCCGGGTTTCTGTCCGTCCAAATAAGGGCGGACGTGTTGTTTTCTTTCCGACGTCCGTGTCTTCGTCCGTCCAAATAAGGGCGGACGCGTTAATTTTTTATCCTTCCTTGCTTCCGGCTTGCGTCCGGCCTTTTAAGGGCGGACGTAAGCCCCGTTCTTTTTTTTTGTTTTTATAGATTGTCCGTGTTTGTGTCCGGCTTTTTAAGGCCGGACACAACTCAACTTCATTTTTTTTATTTTAATCGACCGAAAAATATGAAACAAAAACAAATAAAAACAAAATAAATACTGTAAATAATTAAAATGAGAAGGGCAGAATTTAATTGACAGAATTTAAATGACAGGAATTTAAAGAACTGGAATTTAAATGACAGAAATTTAAATGACAGAATTTAAATGTTAGGAATTAGATTACTGAATTTAAATGTTAGAAGTTAGATTGCTGAAATTTAAATGTTAGAAGTTAGTTGACAGAATTTAAATGACAGAAAAGTAAATGACTAGAAAATAAATAATTGTAGTTAATGCGATATTTAAATGATAGAACAAAATAAAACTGAATTATGAAACAACATTAATATATTAACAGAATACTACACAATTAAAATATTAACAGAACAATATTAACAATATAATAATATTAACAAGATATATAGAAACAAAATATAATAGAAACAAAAATTAAAGAGAAGCAAAATATATCACATATTTATAAACAAAAAACTCAATAAAATTAAAAACTATCAATTAATCATGCCGGAGGTCCCCGGCAACGGCGCCAAAAACTTGTTGGAAGAAATATGTGACTACTTCTACCACTTAGGCAGTGTACCTATCGTTTTGCGGAATAATGGATTTGTGGGTTGTCGTACTCTTGGGGACCTCGCTGTGGATAACAGATCTTATCTTTTTTTATGGGAAATGATTAACAGCTAACTCATAAGACAATAATAAAAACAATTAATCAAAACAGAAAAGAAATAGAAATTGTAAATCTTTTTGTGTTTTAAAGAAGCATCCCGGGTTGTTTTGCTCACCTATTTTATCAAATTATATAAATATAGCTTTCCCACTTTAGCAATGTTGATGTTATTTTGATCGGCAAACTCAGTTCAATACTGAAGCCCGTTTTGAGACTAGCCTAAAGTGAAGCTCGTCAGTCTTGAACTGACGAACAGAGAAGAAGATAGAATATTTAACAAGATTTTATCTAGCTATTAAAGATAAAATCTTGAATGATTAACTCTCACACGGTCTTTGTATCTATATAAGGGGAAGGAAGTCTAGGTCATAGGGTGTGGATTAACGCAAAGAGAAAAATAAGAAATACAATGTAATTTGCGAGTACAACAGTAAGGGTAAATTTAGAGAAAATCAGAGAGAGAGATAGCGAGATTATAAAGTCAATTCAGAGAGAGTTTTTCTGTTGATTTCGTTGTAAGTAACTTGAGTTCAGAACTCAAGTTACGTGTGAGTTATGTCAAGATAGTGTTCTTGACGTGAGGGTTGGTATTCACATTACCTTTATGCTATTCTGGTCTTCCCTTCTTTCTCCCTGTTCGTCCTCAGTTCTGAACTTAGACCATCGACACCTTCTGAGTTGCAGACTCAGCACCGACTAGAAGGAATCTTCAACTGGTATCAGAGCAAGGTAACCCTAGACGCAGAAGAAACTTCTTCAGGGTTGATTGTGATGAATTCCTACTATGTTAAGCCTCCAAAGCTGACAAAGTTCAACTACACCAGTTGGTGCGAACAGATGGAGGATCAATTAATCTCTATTGATCTGCAGTTATGGGACGTAGTGATTGAAGGTGACCTGAAGCCGACAATTGAGAAGGATGGCGTCACCAAAGAAAAACCAAGATCCAGTTGGAGTGAGAGCGATAATAAGTTGATAAGCAAGAACAGACAAGCTCGAAGGGTTATCATGTCATCATTATCAGATTCAGACCAACAGAAAGTCCTGGGCTTGCGCACTGCTAAGGAGGTTTGGGAATTTCTCAAAACCGCATATGCTGGAACAGATTCGGTTAAAATGGCTAAGGGCAAACAACTCAAGAGACTGGTTGATAACTTCAAGATGTCAGACTATGAGACTATATCTGAAACACTTGAGAGATTCGACAAGATTTTGTGTGATCTCAAAACTGTCGGGGTAGGTCTTGACAATGATGTGGTGAACGAAAGATTTCTAGATAGCCTTGGTAAAGACTGGCTAAATTTTACCACACTTTTGGAGTCCACAAAGGATTTATCCAATTTGTCTTTCGAAGAGCTGGGATCAGAACTGACGGTGTACGAAGGTAAGATGAGAGGTAACATTGTTACTCAAACTAAGGATCTGGCTCTAAACGCACGTGATACTACCACAATATCAAAAGATGAGGATTGTGACGTAGATGAGGAAATCACTAAGATTATGAACATAATACAGAGGCTGAGTAGTAGAAAACAAAGGTCAAGCCAACAGAGTAAGTCAACGAAGGGACAAAACACATGTTTTAGGTGTAACAAGCCTGGTCATGTTGTCAAGGATTGTCCTCTCCAGCAGAAGGAAAATTCTCAGAAGAAGATTAAGAAACACAGATACAGCTGCAGCTGCATGGGGACAGGATATCTCAGATACAGACTCAGAACCCGGGGAGTGCGCGCAGATGTGTTTGGCGGCAATTGCTCACGAAGATGACATCAATACTGAGTATAACATAAAGGAGAAGGAAATCTAGAAGGATACTCTCGAGAAAGAAGAGATATTTATTCAGCTAACCTCTGCACTCTTGAGATAAAATCCTTGAAGAATCAGTATGATACTGAGATTAAAGAACTCAGGGCTAAGGTGAAAAGTCTGAGTCAGTCTTCAACTGAAAGCAAAAATCGTGTCATTGAGAGTCTAGATAAGCCAAGGATTAACTTTGTTAGTCCTTTGGAAACTAGGATTCTTACTCTTCCTTGTTGGGCACAGGAAGAGATAAATTCTCTTTTGGATAGCAACAAATCGCTAAAAAGAGAATGTGAAACACTCTCAGACATGGTAGTCAAGGCAAATCAAAAGTTAGAACTTCAGACTCCTGCTAATCCAACTTGGTATACCGGGAAGGCGAATTTGAAGCAAATGATGCGGAATAATAACTCAGACAAATGCGGTTTGGGATATAAGTCTGAGACATTCTCCCAGTCTACGACTGAGAAGTTACAGATTGTAACTGCGAGACATCAGCCAAGATTACACTCATGCCGATATTGCCATCAGCTAGGACACAAGGTTAGATGGTGTCCCAAATTGTTGAAAAAACAATTGCGTGAAAAATTATCAAGGCAGAACTCATTCGAAATCAAAAGATCGCACACTAAAAGGTGGGTTCCTATCAATCACTTTAAGTCTGAGTCAACAACTGAGATCAAACAAGTTTGGGTACCAAAGTCAAGTCGGCCCTACCGGACTCGTCAAGAAGGTACTTCACCTCCTTCAGAATTATCATCTCATTCCCAGTGATCTGACCATGACGCATCACTACCCCCAATCCATAAGGTTTATGAATTAATTCCTTTTTGATTTGGCAAAAGGGGGAATGTGGTCTTGAACGCACTCTACAACTCAGGAGGAACATTCATCAGTTCAAGACTTACAGAGTTTACCAATTAGTCTTGAATGTATACAACGATTCAGGGGGAACATTCATCAGTTCAAGAAGTTCAAGACTTGCAGAGTTTGCCGCATCAAAAAGGGGGAAACTGTTGATGTTATTTTGATCGCCAAACTCAGTTCAATACTGAAGCCCGTTTTGAGACTAGCATGAAGTGAAGCTCGTCAGTCTTGAACTGACGAACAGAGAAGAAGATAGAATATTTAACAAGATTTTATCTAGCTGTTAAAGATAAAATCTTGAATGATTAACTCTCATACGGTCTCTGTATCTATATAAGGGGAAGGAAGTCTAGGTCATAGGGTGTGGATTAACGCAAAGAGAAAAATAAGAAATACAATGTAATTTGCGAGTACAACAGTAAGGGTAAATTTAGAGAAAATCAGAGAGAGAGATAGCGAGATTATAGAGTCAATTCAGAGAGAGTTTTGCTGTTGATTTCGTTGTAAGTAACTTGAGTTCAGAACTCAAGTTACGTGTGAGTTATGTCAAGATAGTGTTCTTGACGTGAGGGTTAGTATTCACATTACGTGATTGTGTAACCATTGTTATACGTGATTATAATAAAGGTTCTACCTTTATGCTATTCTGGTCTTCCCTTCTTTCTCCCTGTTCGTCCTCAGTTCTGAACTCAGACCATCGACACCTTCTGAGTTGCAGACTTAGCACCGACTAGAAGGAATCTTCAAGCAATAAACTCAAGAATCTTAATTAGTTTATTGACAGTTCCCTGTACAATAAACCCTAATTAATTTAAACAACAAGCGCAATCCTTGCTCAAGTTATTAATAAATTAATCGCATTATTAACAATTCCTATTGGAGACTGGTTAACCTGTACGGCGAGATACGCTTCTAGTCGTTAATCCATTTTGACTTCCTGTGTCTAGAACCTTGTCTCAGCACTGCATTTTAACAAAGAACTACAAGTATCACTTTAATAATTGTACAAGAAGATTAAAGCGCATTAAGGAGAGGAATCAAAATACTGCTTAGATAAATTATACTGGAAAGCTTACATAACACAATTATATAAAATAGGCTCGCTTCCTAACCCGGGAAGCTAGGTTTATTAATCACACATAATTATACAGTAAAACATAACATAAGAAATAAGATAGTCGGAACCAACGAAGAAGAACGAACGATTGGCCATTCGACTCCTTCATTGGTTCTCTGGAAACTAAAAGCGTAAGGCTGATGAACAAAGAACAAAGAACTCTGATGAAATTGGATTTTTAAGGGGACGACTGAAGAAGATTGAAGGAGCGTGGGTTTTATAGAAGAAGGGAGGAGGAAGAAGACAGGTAGCGACAACACGTGAGAGATTTAAGGAGTGAATTGGGGCGGCGCCTGATATTGCTGATAGTAGATAGATGTGTTTGCAGGCGCCGCAAGAAAACTAGGGAAGACGGTCGGGGCGTCAATTATTTGGATCTGGATCTGGGCATTTACACGCGTCCGCGTCCGCGTTTGTGTCCATGTTTATTTTCCCGGACCTCTCACACTTAATCCTGTCTCTTGTCCGGCCTTATTGCCATGGACGTGCCACGGACGTAGCTTAGTCCGGCCTCTGTCCGGGTTTTATTCCACGGACGTGTCTATCTTCTCTTCTTGTCCGTGTCTCTGTCCGGGTTAATTTCCACGGACGCGCCTTAGTGTTGTTCGCCTCCTATCCGGCCTTAAATCCGCGGACGCGTTGTCCCTTGTCCGCCCTTTCTTCCACGGACATGGCACAGACGTGACACGACAGTAAAGCCTGGCGCGTGCATGTCGTGTGACTTATTTTAATCCCCTTTGATATATGTATTTATATGACATTTTTCCTACATTTAACACAAATAATACATCAGTTTATATCACAACATAATTATAGGAAAAACCCAAGATAAGTGAGAAACATTACTCAAAATGCTGCAATTTATAAGGTGATTAAACCTTAATAAGTCTATATGTTTTGCACTTATCACTCCATGATGTTACTTCCGAGATTTTAGGATGCCTTTAAGTTGTATATAAGCAGAGATCTGTAATTAGATTAATGACGCATCCGAGACTAAGCCTTAGAGAGAGAGAAATAAGATTGTTTGAGAGAGAGCATTTCAAGAGATATTAGTGAGATTTAGTCAATTAGCTTAGGTATTTATTACCTAGAGAGCACACATAGAACACTCCCCTTTACTCCTCGTTATGCATTGATCTAAGCTGAGAGTAGAGCAAGTGTTGGATGAGACAGAATACCTCTGTCGAATCCCAAGATAGGACACTAGGTTGTAATTCACATTGAATTTCAATAAAGCAGAATCCTATCTTGTAAAGTTTATACAAAAAGCTTCCGCGTTATTTCTTTGCAAGTACTTGTCTCCAAGCAGGGTCGGTCTGAGACTAACACCTCAGACCTACTCAGTCAGCACCCCGATCCTGTCAAGTGGTATTAGAGCCTGTGTTGGCTGACAAATCTCTCAAAATGACGGAAATCTCAAACTCCAACAACAACAACAGGATGCAGGTGGAGAATCCAAAATTAACCTCCACAAACTACAAAATGTGGAAGAACGAAATGGAGTCGCACCTCCAGTCAC
This sequence comes from Limonium bicolor, assembly GCA_023374045.1. Lineage (NCBI taxonomy): Eukaryota > Viridiplantae > Streptophyta > Magnoliopsida > Caryophyllales > Plumbaginaceae > Limonium > Limonium bicolor. Next base: position 17,783,035 of record CM041781.1, read on the forward strand.
TCAATCAACCACTTTGGACGGTGGTGACTAAAGGTAACTTTCCAGTGCCTAAAGGAAAGGATCCAAGCTCTTACACTGCTGAAGAGCGAAGATGCGTCGAGCTAAATGCCCAAGCTGTATGAGTTATCTACACAAGTCTCTCTCCACCCGAAAGAAGAAGAGTGTATCACATCAAAGTGGCAAAAGATATCTGGGATCACCTTCGAGCTGTTCATGAAGGCAACAACGAACTTCGTAAATCAAAGATACAAGAATTGAAGATGAACTACGAGAACTTCGTAGGAAAGCCTGGTGAATCTCTTAACGACATACTCGCGAGATTTACTGAACTTACTGCCACAATGGAAGAGCTATAGATTGGAGAGTCAAATGAAAATATCAACAATAAATTTTGGATAGCCTGGGGGAAGAATGGGGCCGAAAGTGTTATCTCTACAAAAGCTTCCAAAAGCTTAGAGAAATGGACTCTAACTGATCTAGGGTCCTATCTTCAGTCTATCAACAAATACAAAATGAATGTCAAAAACAGAGGTAATACTTCTCTCCCAAATCACACAGTTTCCTATTCTAACGTAAATCAAGCTTTGCTGGTGAAAACTACCCCTAGCCAGACATTAGCTCATCAGCATGAGTCGTTCCACTACGAGACTACTCCTCCCAATCAAGACCTAATACAACAACTGCGTGACACACTGATCGATGGCATAATCGAGGAAGGTTCTGCGAATACCTTTGAGGAAATGGCCATGCTGGTCAAAAATTTCAGAAAATTCATGCGAGATCGATCAGAAAGAAACAGTCTAAACAGATCTGGTCAAAACCAGAGTCGGTCTTATTAATCATACAACCAAAATCAGCAAGGGAACACTGCAACAGGAGATCGAGTATGTTGTAAATGCTTGAAACCGGGACACTATGCCAACAACTGTCCACGAAAGAAGAAAGATGATCGAGAGCAATCGTCACTGGTAGCAAATGCAGCATGGGGAGACTTTGACTTGGAAGAGCCAGAGATCGGGATGTCCGGTTTAATTTGTCTCATGGCCCACAAGAATCAGGTATGCAAGACTCCCTCTTCAGAGGTAATCGAAAATTTCTCAGAATCATGTGTTGTTCTTTCTTTAGACCTATCCACTTACTTCATAGATCCTAATCATCCTGAATTTGATTTAACAGAAGAGCAAGAGAGAATAGCTTTACTTTATGAAGAAATACATGTGCTAAAAGGTCATGTCAACAACGACCGTCTCAAACTCCAAAAGTCTGAGCAAAAAGTTGAAAAACTTGAAAGTGAGTTAAGAGATGCACATAGTCTTATCAACTCATTGAAAAATCAAACAAATTACTCCAAAGTTCTTGAAAAATTCTTCAAACCGATCACCTTTGTTCGAGAGGTTGATGCCATGAAAAATCCAAAATTCTTTGAAAACAAACTTCGTGAATCAAATGAAAGGCAAGTCAAACTCGAGAAAAGATCGACTCCCTGATTGTCACCCTTAAAAAGGCACAGATGGATTCGGTCTCGTCATCGAGTCCTCCTCACTGGTTGAAGAACAAAGGTAAAGTCTTTCTACCCAAAATGGCCTCAAAACCCAACGATCTCCGAAGGAAAAAGATCCAAAAAAAAATTTGAAAATAAATTTCGTTGGCAAAAGAAGTATGTTCACCTACCCTCGTTACTAATTTGCGGTTACTGTGGTTATGACGGGCATATTCACTCTTCTTGTCATAAGCTTGGTCGTGATTTGTCCTTCAATATGAAACGCATACATACTCTATCTGAAGCCCGACGTATGCATAGCTCTTTTTCATCCAAAAGGGAACCCAAGTTTGCATGGGTTCCCAAGTCTAACCATTGATTGTATTGCAGGGAGAGCAGGCCGTGGATAATGACTCTTGGTTTCTGGATAGTGGATGCTCACGACATATGATAAGAGACCTTGACAAGTTCACGACTCTCTCTCAACACCATAGGGGAAAAGTCACTTTTGGTGACAATGCTCATGGTGAAATCATTGGTATTGGAACCGTTGGTAATCCCTCTTACTTCAAAATATGAAATGTAAATTTAGTAGATGGTCTTGGACACAGTCTTCTTAGTATCTCTCAAATATGTGATCTCTCTAACGTTGTTCTCTTCTCGGCATCAGATTGCAAAACTTTTGATGAGCAAATAGGTCTTCTTAAAGCCACTGGTATAAGGGTGAATAACCTTTACAAACTATCTCTTGAAAACTCTAACCTTGATGGAACTCTTTGTCTTAGTGTACAAGATAAAAATCATTCCTTATGGCATTCCCGATTAGGACATGCACATGGCAAATTGCTCAACAAAATCAAAAACAGTAATCTTGTTGTTGGTCTTCCTAAGATAAACTTTCAGACCGACTCTGTCTGCCCTGCGTGTGTACAAGGCAAACATACTAGAGCGAGCTTTCCAGGCAACCGGAGATGTCTACAACGTCCCCACTGGATCTATTACATATGGATCTATGTGGCACAATGCGAGTTCAAAGCAAAAGTGGTAAGAAGTATGTCTTAGTTATTGTGGATGACTACTCGCGCTGGACATGGGTACTCTTCTTAAAACCAAGTCGGAGACATTTTCTGAATTTGAAACCTTGTTTCACATGATTACTAACAAACTGTCTACCTCTGTCAAAACAATTCGTTCTGATAACGGCACAGAATTTTGCAATATCCAGTTTTCAGAGTTTTACAGGACAAAAGGAATAGTGCATCAGACATCAGCTGCTCGCACTCCACAACAAAATGGAGTGGTGGAACGAAAGAATCGCACTCTAGTGGAAATGGAAAGAACAATGCTCATTGACAGTAACCTACCAGCCTCATACTGGGCCGAAGCCATCAACACAGCTGCATACATACTGAATCGAGCACCCATCCATCCCTTTCTTGGAAAAACACCATACGAGATCATCAAAAGATAACATCCTTCAGTAAGCCATCTACGCTGCTTTGGCTGTCGCTACTTTATTCATAACAATGGAAAAGATAACCTAGGCAAGTTCGCCTCCAAAAGCGATGAAGGAATCTTCCTTGGTTACTCATCACAAAGCCGAGCCTATAGAGTAATCAACAAACGCACAAAATACCTTGAAGAAAGTCCTCACATTCGCTTTGAAGAACTTTCTAATTCGGGTGACTGTGAGCATACCCCTCTAGAACCACATGAAGATACTCAAGACACAACTTTTATCGAAATACCCGTAGCAACCATCCCTTTTCCCCAAACACCTCTTTAGACAGACTCCTCCTCCGACAACGACGAGACCCTGATGACTCGTTCAAAGATGCCTCACCTACTCCCACTGATGAGCAACAACCTCAACCCATAACCCCCCATACCACATCCACTCCTTCAACTAATCAAACACCAGATGTCTCCACTACCCAACCATCAAGCTCCACAAGAAAATTCCAACAAGCCTCCTCTCACCCAATCACCCAAATACTAAGTGATCCTGCAAAAGAAGTTCAAACACACAGCGAAATCCATCAAAATCTCTATGCATTTAACGCCTTTATTTCTACAATTGAACCCAAAAATATCCAACAAGCCTTCGGTGACCATGACTGGATACTTGCAATGCCAGTTGAGCTACACTCTCTACAACGGAACTCAGTCTGGCGACTTGTTCCCTGTCCAACAAATCATAAACCAATCGGTACCAAGTGGGTGTTTCGAAACAAACTAGATGATCAAGGGAATATTTCTCGTAACAAAGCCCGACTCGTGGTTCAAGGATACGCTCAAGCGGAAGGGATCGACTATGATGAAACTTATGCCTCAGTCGCTCGAATTGAAGCTATTCGCATACTTGTGGCTTATACAGCTCATCGAGGCATGAAGTTATATCAAATGGATGTCAAGACTGCATTCTTACACGGCTACATCGACAGGGATGTTTATGTTGCTCAACCTCCGAGAATGGAAGATCGAATCCACCCCGAGTACGTCTACAAGTTAGACAAAGCATTATATGGATTAAAACAGGCTCCACGGGCATGGTATGAACGTCTTTCCTCTTACTTGTTGTCTCATGGGTTTATCCAAGGTAAGGTTGACAAAACTCTTTTTACTCTCACCAAAGGTGAAGACATGCTCATTGTTCAGATCTATGTAGATGATATAATCAATGGATCAACTATGCTAGAATTATGTACTTTCTTTTCTGATCTAATGAGTAAAGAGTTTGAGATGGGTGCCCTTGGAGAATTAAAATTCTTCTTAGTTCTACAAATCAATCAACAAGAAAAAACAAACAATTCATCAATAATAATACATCCAAGAGCTGCTCATCAAATATAAGATACAAGACTCCAAGGTAACCCCTACTCCGATGTCCGCAACTGAAAAACCTTATCTCGATGAAAAAGGGATCGTTGTTGATGCCACACTATATCTAGGTATGATAGGTTCCTTGTTATACTTAACAGCAAGTCGACCTGATATTATCTATGTTGTATGTCTTTGTGCAAGATTTCAGGCAAATCCAAAAGAATCCCACTTGCAAAGTGTCAAGCGAATCTTTCGCTATCTAAAAAACACTCAGGACATGTACCTCTGGTATCCGAGTACCCCTGATTTTACACTAATGGGCTACAGTGACTCTGACTTTGCAAGCTCTTTGTTACGTCTGGCACCACACAATTTCTAGGACTATGTCTTGTAGCTTGGAGTTCCAAGAAACAAAACACAGTCGCTTTGTCATCTGCCGAAGCAGAATATGTCTCTGCAGCTGCTTGTTGTGCACAAATACTATGGATTCAACAACAACTACAGGACTATCTCATCCCTCCTACTTGTACTACAATTTTTGTGACAACAATAGTGCTATTGATTTATCTAAAAATCCCGTTCATCATTCCAAGAAAAGCAATAGAGATTCGTCACCACTTCCTAAGAGATTGCGTTGAAAAAGGGTTGGTACAACTAGAGTACGTTCCCACTTCCGATCAACTTGCAGACATATTCACCAAACCGCTGCAACGAGGTCCATTTCAAACTTTACGTTCACAACTAGGTATGACTCGTATGACTTAGCTAAGGTTGTATCTCCTTCTCCTGTTTAACCATCTCTTGGGTAATATGCGTGAGTATGTCTGTCAAATAAAGAAACACCAGAGCATGAAACTCAATTTTTTCTCCGTGAAAAAACAAACCGAAAAATTTTAGCCCTTCAATCCGCGACAACCTTTCTTGCCCAATCCGATTTTTCTCCTGAAAAAACCGTAGTCTATATTACAAAGCTATCACCCTTTTCACCTTATTCTACCCAGCACCCTCACACAGCCTTCATCATACTCTTGCTTTCTCTGATTTCAATCTCTGCTGGCTTCCTCACCCCTCAAACCATGGCCACCAACCCAAACCCAAACCCTACATTCTCTGAAGTCGATCTCCCAAATGATCCACAGCTTCTTCAAGCTCTGATCAATAAGCTCTCCGCCCTCCAAGCCAAACAACCCCAATCATCCCACCAAGAAAATCGGAAACCACACCATCTCCCACCAAGAAATCAACACCACCAACAACCCCAATCATCCGGACTCCAGACACGATAACAAAATCTCCACAACATGAGCAAATTCAATTTGGGTCCGTCGAGCCCCCTGCTCAGCCCCCATCCGAAAAACCAAAACCTGACTCTCCCATCAAACAAACCAAGAATCTTGACACTGAACCTACTTTTGAAACCCAACCCTCTACTCCTGAGCAATCACCTCCCCCAAAGAAAACTCAACAAACCAAAGCCACTGCTCCCCGTCCTCCAACCACTAGAACTCTTCAATCTAGAGCCAAAACCCAACTGACATCGATCTTCTTAGTCAACTCATGTCGTCACGGTCACTCCACCTTCTCCAGTAATCCCAGCACCCGCTCAAGAGAAAACTCGAAGCGCAACCAACTCATCTACTCAAGCTGACTCAGACACTGCTACTACTTCCACAAGAAAGCGACTACGTCCTAAGACTGAGTCCGTCCCTCCAAAACCACCTCCAAGGCTAGGTCTGATTGATACCCACAACGCGGTCTACTCCCTGCTCACTGATGACTCCGCCGAATCACGAAATCTGGTCAAAGGCAAACTACTGGACCTTGAGTGGCCTCATTCAATGGGGTTCACCATGTTTGAAGAGATGTTCCGTTTTCAGAACCGGATCCATCTGTTTCACGGCATCCAGACCTTCCACGAAGACGAGGCCTACCAGTTCTACCAGAACTACGTCATCCAAAAGGGAAAAATAATGACCGAGGTACATGAGACTGCCATTATTCTTGATTCTACAGCTATTACAACTCATTTGGCCATACCAACCTCTGGACTAGAATTTTATGATAGGGTTGGCTTTCCTGATTTAGGGTTTATCTCTGCGAAAGAGGTTTATGATTTTTTTTTCTCCCAAATAGCCACATCGGTCACTCCTTAGACCGACCCGCACTTTCAAATATTCACCAAATGCTCCACACCTTGGTGATCAAAAACCTCGTCCCTAGAAAAGAAGGAAACTAGTTTGTCAGGCCTCTTGACCTTGCAATCATGTACTGCCTAATCCACAATCAAAGAATAAACCTACCCAAACTCATCCTCAATCACATAGCCTCAACCATCTCTTCACCCTGACACTCTCTGGAGTATATCTTCTGGTTACCAAAAATTCTCCTCCACTGTGGCATCACATTTGATCCTTCCAAAGCCAGCCGTATAACTGAAACTGACATACTTGGTTAGATTCTATACAACAAAACTCCGTCCTTTCAAACCAAGTCCGTCTTCAGACCAAATCCCACATCCAAAAAACACTCTGCTCCAAAACCAACACCCACTCAAGACACTTTAACTCTCGCTGATAGAGTTATTGTGATTGAAGAAAACCTAGTTACCCTCACCAAAAAGATAGACATGCTCATCGACGTCCTCAATTCGAATCACAAGAAGACGATGAACATATTTGAAGGAGGGGTCAAGCACCTGGTCGAGGAGTTCAGAGACACTTTTTCTGCAGCGCTCGTAGCTGCAAACAAGATGGATGATACTGAAGTTTCAGGGGAAGACGGAGAGCCGGCTGCTGACAGGGGAATGGACCAAGGAGATGTCTAACATTTGCCCCACTCCCTCTTAACCTATAGTACCTAGGATGACTGACTCTTGAAACAATTTGTTTTTTGCTCTAGTGGTTTGTTTTGTGACATTCGGATACTCTGTTTTGGATATTGCTCATGTGTTTCCCCCTGATGTTGGCAAACGGGGGAAGCGGTGTATCCCGTGGCTGGTTTATGCGGGGGCCTATGTGTGAACACCGAGTGCCTCTGATGGCCTCACTATGCATTGGATTTGGTTTATATTCTCTGCTAAGTAGATTATGAAGTAGTTACGTATTCTAGTTTTATCAGCTCTTATTTTATCTTGAGGGGGAATATTTGCTTAAGGGGGAACAAATAATGAGTTGTTCTCCCGAGATAGTTGCTCTGCCTTGTTCTTTCAGGTACAATCGTTGAGACCACTAAAAGTTCACGCTGGATACACTGAGTTTGCCATCATCAGCAAAAAGGGGGGATTTTGTTGAAGACTTGGTTTTGCATATGATTGCCTCCTCAGTCAGAGTCGCACTACAGAACCACTAGCCTCAAGTTCTTCCAGCACAAGTAGCTCTGCACCCACTCCTGATCAACCTATGGCGCGAACTTAGAACCATTCGACTTCGACTTTCACGGAGACGTGGACGACAAGTGTTATGGAGACCGTGCTTCAGCAAGTGCCTCCGATACTTGCGCACCTAATTCAAGACGTTACTCCATGATGTTACTTTTGAGATTTTAGAATGCCTTTAAGTTGTATATAAGCAGATATCTGTAATTAGATTAATGACGCATCCGAGACTAAGCCTTAGAGAGAGAGAAATAGGATTGTTTGAAAGAGAAAGCATTTCGAGAGATATTAGTGAGATTTAGTCAATTAGCTTAGGTATTTATTACCTAGAGAGCACACATAGAACACTCCCCTATACTCCTCGTTACGCATTGATCTAAGCCGAGAGTAGAGCGAGTGTTGGATGAGACAGAATACCTCTGTCGAATCCCAAGATAGGAAGCTAGGTTGTAATTCACATTGAATTTCAATAAAGCAGAATCCTATCTTGTAAAGTTTATACAAAAAGCTTCCGCGTTATTTCTTTACAAGTACTTGTCTCCAAGTAGGGTCGGTCTGAGACTAACACCTCAGACCTACTCGGTCAGCACCCCAATCCTGTTAGAATATATGTATTTATTTAGCAGTGCAAAATCTTTATATTTGTTGTACAACAAAAAAAGTTCATTCTAGAGTTGAACAAGACACATTTTATAGTTGAATAAATTAGGTAACATATAATACATAACCATGAAAAAAAATGTGAATTTTAATAGTTTCTCAAAACATATCCATGATGGATCTTGATTTGAAAAGTGCGAGTTACGATTAACAATGATATAAAATTTATAGCAGGGTTGATAGGAGCAGCGAAGAAGTGTTTAGAATTCATAGTTGAGCTAAGAAAGGTGTCTTAGCAGGTAGAAAATTTCTTATTAAGAATGTGTTCTAGGCTTTACCCAGTTATGTTATGGGGGTTACTAAATTCCCTAGGAATTTAGTTAGGGAAATCAGGCTCCTATTATCTTGTTTTGGTTGAAGATTGGGGGATGTGTATGGGGATACAATTAGACCTGCAATTCGGGTCACTTGGTTCGGGTTTGGATCAGATTAGTCCTGAAATACCCCAAAAAATCATAGCTCCTAAGATACACCTTTTACTGTCTCTTATTGTGGTCTTAAGTGTTAGGAGCATGTTATATGACACCATTACATTGTATTAACTATGTTACTTCTCATAGGAGTCATTAGATTCCAACTTATACAAATAGAAACTCCTAACATGTACAATGTACAATTATTGCTAAATTGTGCATGTAATAACTATTTGGCTTTATCCTCTCTTAATGCCTATTATAACCTAGGTATTTAGCTAGATATTACCTAATGTAACATTATTAGGATATTAAACAAAGCTCTAAAAATAGACAGCAAAATAAGGCAAAACAAGCTCTTATATTGCCATAAATTAATGCATGTTTTAACATGTGTTTTTGGTGTTATACTTGCATAAGTAAGTTGATTAACTATCTATCTTGTATAATGAGTATAGAATACATTATTATCATGCTGGTAACAAGTCTAGATGATTTTTACAAGAGAAGTCACTAATGGTATTAGCAAATAATCCTGGGAAAGTACAAGTATTACTATTTGGTTTACTATGCTATTTCACTATTCACCCTTAATTAGATTTGTCCTCTAGCATTTAAAGCTCATCAAAACTCATAATTCAGCCAAGCCTACATTTCCAATTAGTTTAGGAGATGCTAGGTGTCATTACCCCACTTGTCAGCATAAACCAACCAATGAAAACAAAGGTAAACTAGCCACATGTCATTACCCCATTAGTTACCTACTTGTTAAGTATCTCTTATGTTACATAAGAAGCCACACTTCCCAAATTTTTTCTCACACTCTCGAGACCCCTCTCTGCTCTCTCTCTCTCTCTCACGTAGAACACTCACACATAGAAATAACATGGCAAGGAAGATTCAACACCAAAACAACAAGAATTAAACCAAGAACAAGGGAGCTGTCGAGCTTCTGTTTTGCGCCAGAATTAAGGGAGAAAACGAGTTCCATTTGCTGGAAAAGACAGGAGGAAGAGAGGGAAATATCTAGCTGTTGAAACCATACAAAGAACTAGCCAAAACATGTAGGAGAGCTCAGGTAACTTCATGCACAACAACACCTTTAAATCTGATTCCTTAAGTGTTGTTTTATGGTTTCAAATGGAGCTGATTTCTTGTATTCCCTTGATTGTTTGAGCCTGTATTTAGCTGGATCTTGGAGCTTAAACCTCTCTGTTTAACTGTCTAAATTCATAGCTAGGCATAAGAAGTAGCTAGACAAGAAGAGCAAGTTAAAGTAACAAGAAAAATGTGCTTTAAGAAACTGTAGAAAATCGGTTCTGTATAACTGAGTTTTTGATGGTTTTTCTCTGTGTTTTCAGCTGGAATTTCTGGGTAAAAGTGTCTACTTGAGTGTGTGAACATCCATGAAGAAGTAAGAAGCATAATGGATGGGTCTCATTGGATAGAAAGACAAGAGAATTCAGATATGTTCAATGTTGCCCTGCTGAAAACGGTTCTGTATATTGGAGTTTTCAGTTATTTTTCTCTGATTTTTAGCTTGAATTCAGATAAAAGGGAGCTAATGACAAGAAACTTAATCTGTCCAAGAAAGTTGTTGTTGTTGTTCTAGTTGAAACCCGTGGGATCTAATGACAAGAACACTTAAATCTGTCCAAGAAAGTTGTTGTTGTTGTTCTAGTTGAAACCCGTGGGATCATGGAGTAGTTTAGGTTGTTTTTCTTGTATTTTATAGATCCATGAGGTTGATATATATTATATGGATCTATGAGAACAATTATATTGATTAGATCTAATGTAATTACCAAGATATACTAAGATGTACAAAGCTATACAAAATGTGAAAATCATTGTTGTTGTTGTAGTAACCGAATTGAAAGGTGGCTGTGAGAATTGATTTCTTCTGAGTTTAATGAGTCAATAAGGTTTCTAAGGTCGGGTAAGAGTATATGATCAATTGGTTGAGGTGAATTGGGTTATCCAACATGGTTACACAAATTGTAAAATGGAAAGTTGTTAAAGTGCAAGATTGTTGTTAAAATAACAATGGATAATTTTGTTGTTGTTTAGGTCATTAGCTTAGGTGTATGTTAGCCTTGATTAAAATATGATTTATTAGCACGTATTAGGTGAGTATAATAGCAAGAAATAATGGCTAAAAACACTAAGGAAGTCACCTAAAAAATTGATTGTAATTTGTCATTGTTATTGTTGTTGTTTGTACAGCCGAGAGTGGAGGTGTTTATATGAGTTGATTCTTCTGTGTATTAGTGATCAATTGAGTTTTTATTGATTATAAGGAGCTGTTTGACATCTTGGTTCAAGTGTAACTTAGTTAGATTGCTTGGATGCACATACATGCACAAATTGCTACAATGATGAATTGTAAATGTTATTTTGTGTTGTTTCTGTCCAGCAGTTGCTATGTCTGATTATATTGCTTTTTGTGATGCTATAACTTGTGCTATACTGATATGGAAGTGTGGGTGAGGCAAGGAAGTGCCTAACCCTTTGTTTAAGTGATTGTGGATTATTTACTCCTAACAATGTATTGGAGTTTGTTATGATTGCCTCTACCAATGTATTGAGGTCTTTTATTTGCTCCTACCAATGTATTGGAGCTAAGCCATCATGATATACTCAATGGAATAATGATTCATAGGAGGTGTGCACACTTAAGGATATGGGATGAGGTGGATGAATTATCGGGGGTGAAAGAGTTATCTGGAGGTTGTTATGTCTAATATTGGTTACTGATGATTGTTGTATTTTTCTTATGCTAATGTGCTAAGGTAAGTTTCTGTCTATGTAATGCAATGACCTAATCATTTCATGATTGTGTTGATTCTGATGCTAGTTTAAGTTATGAAAAAGTTTTGCAAAGAGAAAAGGTATTTTACATGTTATGGTGAAGTTACTCAATTTGATGATTTGCAACTGCAACCCCTTTCTTTGCTTGTATGCGTTTTGTGGTTGCAGACTACTAACTATATGTGAATGGCCCTATATTATGAAGAAGAAATTACCATCAACCATTTCCTTAGCATCTATTTGGTCAACGACATCGTTCTGAGAGACGGTGTGCTTGTGGAGGTGATTAGGAGAGTCACTTATCGTGCCTTGACTTATCTTAGGCTGAGTACTAAGTGGAGGTTTAGGAACTATGTTGGACCTTATGGTTTCTAGTTGTTGTAATATTTCTAGTTTTTTTAATGCAAGTTAACTAAGACAATGTTGTAAGTTATTTTGGAAAGTTTAGTAGCTAAGGGAGTTGTGGTGACTTAAGACTTTTGGTTACGGACATGTGGTCCATGGGTTTTTGGTTTGGTCTATGGATGAATGGTGTGTAAGTAAGCTGGTAGCTAAACAAACTCTAGTTTAAGATTAATGAAAGGTTGTAGTTGGCCCTTATGTTTAATATGAAGTTGAAGTTTATGCATATTTTGGTTTGGTGGGTTTGAGAGATTAGCCTTAGCAATCATCTTTGGGTGGTTGTGGCGGTAGCACCCCCGGATTGAGTTATAAGTCTTCCGCTGAATTGTTTCGAGTTTTTGTGGGTCTGAAATTCGGGGTGTTACAAGTCCGGTATGGGTTAATCTAAGATTTTTTGATATTCAGTTTGGGTTTGGTTTAGATCGGGTGAATTCGGGTTTTTCTTTATGTCCAGCTTTGAGATATTTTAGATCGTGTTTGGATCAGCTCGGGTAATCTCGGCTCGGATGGGATTCAGTTGAAGTAACATATCAAGCGATTTTGTGTATTACATACGTGTAAGGTCATAATGGGGATTCAGGTGACTTCAGTTCGAGTGATTGTAGTTGGCTAACTTCTTTATGGGTGGCTTTTGGTTCGACCTATTTGTCGGTTTGGTTTGAATTGCTTTAGATTTTGGGTCGTTTTTCAAATTATATTATCCGGTCAAATTTTGGGTTTGGATCGGATTGGTTTGGTTCGGTTTTTCAGGTTTGGGTCACTTTTGCTAGATCTAGCTACAATGGAAAATGTGAGGGAGCTATGTAAATGGCGGAAAGAGGGTGGGTTGAAGTAGACTTTGAGTGTTTTAAAGATGTCCCGTAGACAATGTCAACAGTTGTTCAAAAGCCTGAGTTATATGTTGGTAGGATTCTTACGGCTAAATACATTATATAGGGTGACATTATGCAGGCGGGACTTGGTTATAACCCAAGCCTTGTACAAAGGTCTCTTCGTATTGACATGATGTTGATCAAGAAGATTGCAAGGAGATGTATAGGAGATGGTGTGGTACACGACTCATGGATAGGTGGATCTCGAAGAAACTAGGGGTTATCCTATGGATATGGGAACTACCAAACAATATGAAAAGGATGGTTTGGTCAGTTAGCTTAGTTCTAGGGTGCAGAGTGGGAGGAAGGATTTAGTTTATAAGTGGCTAGAAAGGGTGACGTTGAGAAGATCTTGAATATGCAGTTGAGGGAAATGAGGTCGAGGGATAGTTGGGTATGAGGTTGTAGAAAATGAGTTCTTTCTCTGTGAGATCTGCATATCATCTTTCAATGGATATAAAGAGGAGAGGTGAGTGCTCATGCTCTTGCCAGGATCAAGTGAACAAGGCTATGAAGCGAGTGAGTAGATGTGGTTTCCCTTACATGTTTGGTTGTTTACATGGAAATTGTTACAGGGGATTATTCCTTGTGATTCGTTGTCTCAAAATGATGTGGGAGGGGGAGTGGGGGTTTCCTTGCTCATTCTTCATCTTTGCCCTTTTATAGATAATGTATGGAGGTTGTTGGTTTAGATTCCTTGCTAGCTTTATATAACACTCTATATGGGTAATTGTCCAACAACCTAGCTCCCAAGCCATTCGAGCTTGAAAACTAGCCACCTTAAGCCCACTTGGGCCAAGTGGAAGGTCTTGTTGTTGTTGTACTCATCCCATATGTATTCTTATAAACCACTCATATTCGTATCCCAATGTGGGATGAGGTATTACATAGTCTCTCACTCAAAGAACACAACGTGCTGGTCGCAAGCCTAATATCCAAGTCCCATGGACCTCCTCGGTAGGTGGCGGATAGTCCACCTGGACACGGTCCCGAGTCAACTTTGATACCATTTGCAACACTCCATATGGATCTCTCCAACAACCTAGCTCCAGGCCATTCAGGCTTGAAAACTAGACACCCTCCTTTAACTTCACTTGAGCATAAAGGTGAAGGCCTTGTTGTTGTAGTCAACCCGTATGTATACTTATAAACCACCCATATTATTACTCATATCCCGATGTGAGATGGGGTATTACATTGTGGGTCAAATGGGGATGTGATTGACTAGTAGTTGCTTTGTTTACAAGAAGAAATAAGGAACATGACGAAGGTGGTCTTACAAATCTTGGGCTTGTGGTTCACACACGGGTGGGTGGAGGCACAAAGTTGTAAGAAAACGGTGCTTTGTAAAGGGAGTTTTTGGCCATGAGGTGTTCGTGGGGATGGGACTGAAGTGTTGGGGGTAGATTAGGTGGTGGTTTTGTGGATGGATGGGAGTTCTATGAAAGGGGAGCGAGGTTTTGGGTTTGCGGTGGTCAGCTAGTCGACTTGGGAGGTATCTGGCGATGGTTGTTTCGGGGTGGAGTTTGTGTGTCTCCTACTGTTGTTGAGGCAAAGGTGATTGTTTTTTTACTTGAAGGTTTCTAGACCGGTGAGGGTTAGGAAGTTTAAAGTGATGTAAGATTGTCTTTCGATCATTAAACATGTGAAGGAAGAGGTGGACAATGGCGGATCCATAAACTATGTTAAGGGGGGTCAATGACTTTAACACTATCAAATTCGTTTGTGGACGTTTCTAGCATTTGCCAGCTTTTGTCATCAATTTTTGTGCCGATTCCACAATTTATCCTATACTTTATTCAAATAGCTGCTTTTGAAAGTTCTTTTGACAGCTAACATCAATTTCAGTGCCGCTCCCAATTTCTTCTCTACTTTATTCTGACAGCTGCATTTGAGAGCTGACCACAAACAGAAGTTAATTTTCATGTGACATTTTAATTCTAAAATAAATAATTTAAATATTTTTCACCAAATTAAAAATATAACAATTATACTTAAGCTAAAATTATTTTGATAGCTAAAATTACAAAAAATAAAATAAATTAGACCACTTAACCCCACCCCTGACCCAAAAATTCTGGTGTTCTATAATTTCTCGCTCATCTCCTTCCCACAATCTTCTTTCATCGAGCTGTAACATCTCCTTCATCTTGTGCTTCTCTTGTCAAACTAGAGGGATTCATTTCAATTTTCGGTGTGACCACAACAACCAACCTTGCACAACTGCAAAACAGCACATACACGATTAGACCTGGCAATTCGGGTCACTCGGTTCAGGTTTGGTTCAGTTCGGGTCAATTTGTAGATATTCACTATTCAGTTCGGTTCAGATCGGGTCGGGTTATCTGGTTAAAAAATTAGATTCAGGTGACTTCGGTTTGGTTGATTTCGGGTTCGGGTGCTTTTGGTTCGGGTTAGCCTCTGCATTTTTCGATTTTTTTGGGTTATGGGTAAAATTCAGGTGACTTACCGCATTATGCTTAATTGACAAAAATTTTAAATTACAAATTTAAGCAACCGTTGTAACTTGTAATGATTTTCATATTTGGATCCAAATTATCTTAATATAGTGTTACTCTTGATGAAGATTGCTTTTGTGTATTGGTGGGTTATACATAACAATTTGGATGACAATATTTTTAATATTAATTTTTAACTATAGATTTATTAATTGTATCGACCAAGTTGAATCAGTGGTCAATATTCGGCACTCGACGCCCAGTTTATTCCCCCCCCCCAACGCCCGATGCTATGCCTGTGCCTCCCGCCATCCCGCGCCTGTCACACCCTGCGCGCGTCCTGCACCAGCGCCCGTCATCTCGAGCGAGCGTCGCGCGCCCATGCCAATCCATCACCACCTAGCGTTTGTGCCCTTATGCGCCCGTCATCACCTTGCGTCTGTGACTTTATGTCGTGTGTGTGCCGCTTATCACCGTCTCGCGTGCGCGCCTCGTGTGAGCGTCCTCCAGTAGCTTATCGCTCCCAGGTAGGGGTTGTCCCTTTATCTTCTTATTTTGTCATTTTTAACCCTAATTTAATTAAATTATACATACAAATATATTTAAGTGAGATGTAAGTTTTGTAATCTTTATTCTTTTGTGATATTAATAAGAAACCTAAGTAGTGATGTGATGATATATACACATACACATTCAAACCATTACTAAGCTTGGTTTTGTAATCTTTATTTAAGTAAGGTGTAAGTTTTGTAATCTTTATTCTTCAACATCTACGCACCAATCGTGGTTAGTATATTTCTTAACTGAAAAGTTTATACGTTTTATAATGAAAACTTCTTCAACATTCAAACCAATTTCCTTGGACACGACAAAAGATGGCAAGAATTGTAAAAATGGAATGAAAACATTCCTTATTTTAGTCCCAGTTCATGGAAAGTATGTGTTCGTACATGCCAATAATAAACAGAAGGATAATAGAAGTTTTTTCTAGTTTCATGTGTGGTTTGGGTGAATTCGGTTCGGGTCAACTCGGTTCGGGTGAATTCGGTTCGGGTGGATTGGGGTATATCAAATTTCAGTTTGATTCGGTTTTGGTTTGGTTCGGTTCGGATTTTCGGATCACATTTCGGGTCACATCATTCGGTTTAAATTCGGGTTCGGATCGGGTTGGATTAGGTTGGTTTTTTTGGTTCGGGTCACCTTTGCCAGGTCTACACGATGAGAATATGTGATAAAATGGAATGTAAATCGAAATAGCAAGAAGGAATGAGAGGTAGCACTATTAGCTTTCATTTGATAATAAAAAAATGAGAACTATATATACTAAGAAAAGTATAAAAGATATTATATGTATTTGGAATTTTTATCAAAGTTTTCCATTTATACCCCTTCCCACTTTTTTTTTAATAATATCAAATAAATTCATATTTATGTTTCCACTGAAAATCTGATAAAATAAGTAAGAGAAATTTCATGAAATTCCACTATATTTTTGGCTAATTCATGAAATGCCACTAAAAAAAGAAAGTCACAAAATGCCATTATGTTTTTGTAAAAGTCCATGAAATGCCACTATTCCATTGACTAGAAGTAAAAAAGATTAAAAAATACCCCTACTAATTAATAAAGTACTTTTAAAGTTCACAATATACCCCTAAGTGTTATAAAATTTACTAAAATTCATAAAAAATTCAAAATACTATAAAAAATATTTAAAATATTATAAAAATAAATAAAAATATATTAAAATATCATGAAACATTGAAAAAAGTAAATATTTCTTAGATTTTTTTCAAAATTATTTAGTACCATAAAAAAGAATATAATGTTTTAAACACATAATTTGTACTAAATTTTCTACAAATTTAGACCAATATAGTACCATAATTTATACCAATTAATTACCATAATTTTTACCATACATTTTAAAATAATTTACTCTACCAATTAAAATTATTATTCAAAATAATTTTTTTAAATTTTAATTAATATTTGGATTTTTTTAGTTATGTTCTATTTTGCAGATGACTTTATGACATAATATAATTTTTTTCAAATCAATAATTTACATTGATAAAAAAAAGATGGTTTGGAAATGTATGGTAGTTAGCTAGTACAAGTTATGGTGCTCAATTGGTAAAAAAATTGGTACTTGTAATAATTTTTAACATAATTTATACCAATTTTTCTACCACTTGAGCACCATAACTATACCAATTAATTACCATAATTTGCACCATACATTTTCAAATTATCTTTTTTTATCAATTTTAATTATTCGTTCGAAATAAATTATATTACGTCATAAAGTCATCTGTAAAATAGTATATAATATTTTTAAAATTTCAAATATTAATTAAATATTTTTTTAAAATTAATAATTTAAATTAGTATAAAAATATTAAAAATGTATGATAAAAATATTGGTAATTAATTGGTATAAATTATGGTAATTAATTGGTATAAATTATGGTACTACATTGGTCTAAATTTGTAGAAAAATTAGTATAAATTATGTGTTTAAAACTCTATATTCTTTTTTTATGGTACTAAATAATTTTGGAAAAATATAAGAAATATTTACATTTTTTCAATGTTTTATGAAATTTTAATATTTTATTTTATTTATTTATTATATTTTAAATATTTTTTATAGTTATCTATATTTTATAGTATTTTGAAGTTTTTGTGAGTTTTAGTGCATTTTTAACACTTAGAGACATATTGTGAACTTTAAAAGTACTTTGTTAACTAGTATGGGTATTTTTGTCTTTTTTGCTTCTAGTCAATGACATAGTGACATTTTAGTGGCATTTCATGAACTTTTACAAAAATATAATTGCATTTCGTGACTCTTTTTTTAGTGGCATTTCATTAATTAACCAAAAATATAGTGACATTTCATGAAATTTCCGAATAAGTAATCAAATACTTTTTGTATTCCTATATTCCTTTTAGTTAGGTGACTCTATTTTGTGCACAAGTTTAAAAGTTTTTTATTTTTTATTTTTTCTACCGATAGTTAGATAAGTTATGAATATGAGTAGTTTGTGAGAAGAAAACAAATTGCAATCTGAAAAAAAAAATCAAATAATATTTATTTGACAACTATAAAATAAGGTGATTTTAGTAATAATTATGACCCTTTTTAATATTTGTACACCTGAGCTAAAATGTATCAAACTTTAAATAACTAGGGGTTACCCCTTACAATTGAAAGTATAATATGCTTTAATATATATATTGACCAAAACTTAATATTTTAACTAACAACATTTTATATAATAGTAGGATAATCTGTGTTGACCTAATAAATAAACTAACACAATTTTAAACAATTAAAAAACAACACGTGCATGGGAAAATTATCGTAGTAAGGCTTACTCCCTCCGTCCCTAATTGACCTACCTGTTTGTTTTTTGGCACGTTTTTCCACTTCAATATTAAACATATAAGATAAAATAATTTTATAAAACAAATTTCTACAACATATAGTTTTTCATATAAGGATTCCATTGCAATACTTAGATTTATAAAATCATGTCATCTTACTTGTTAAATATTGAAATCAAACGACATACCCAAATAGTGAAGAGGAAGGTCAATCAGGGACCGAGGGAGTATAATTTTGCGCAACTAAATTTTGATAACTTATATCAATAATCTAGACTTAGCTAAGCTCGCCTAGAGGATACTTTCGTCATTTGACGACCCTAGCCTTGCCTACAATCTATAAAGTATATAGTACATTTTTCGAGCCATATCATAGATTCATAATGTTGGCCACGCCACCCTTATTAATATGTCATCGATATATCACAAAAATACCAAGACAAACCAAACCTCAAGTTGAGACAGCTAATATATTTATCCACTAGAAATCTGACAACGGTATGTGCTGAGAACACAACACTTGAAACATAACAAAAGTATTAGAGCGTATCCAGGTATCCTGAGAGGAAAACCTCAGACTAACTTCCCAAATTCAAACAGCCGTCCGTGCTGAAAAAATTGAGTGACACGCCAAAATGTTCGACATATACACGGATGGATCGCATAGTAGTTTGTCAATTCTGGTACTTCTATCCACATGAGGCTCCCCAAAACATATCCAAAAAAGGTAAGATCTAAACTACTATGAAAGCCACGTGACTGCTTCATCCTAGTTGGCTATAGCTCTCTAGATTTCTCATGTTTCTCTACCAATTTCTGCTGGGGAAGAGGGAGGAGGGACGGGTGAAGGAGAAATAGCACTGTTGGATGAAGTTTCATGGACTCTCTGGTAGAAAAGAACATAGGCAGCTGAGGTCTTCACTCCCGTGTCACTGGTTGAAGCAACCCTACTATCATCGAACTCATACCACTTGTCTGCGTACTGCAAAAAAGACACAAAAACAAAACGAGCAACTCACATATTAAGAGATATCTTTGCTCTGTCCATATTAGTGTGGAAGAGAACTAAGGAACAAATAAGTCATGAACCAAGTAAGAATTTGGCACATACATTTACCATAGCAGTATAATGACCACCACCCATGCCACCGTAATGATTGCTGACTGCATACAACTTGTAACGAAATGACGTCGAGATGTTGTTGCAAGGGATATACCCAGACATTTCCAGCTCTTTAATCGGGAAATCGATGTATGTTTCAATCTTGCTTCTAAGAAAACGACTGTAAGAAAATCTCTTCAGTTGAATTACCAAAACCTCTGGCAATCTCCATAGATCCAACTTCTTCATAGCTTGCCGGTGCTTTTTGCACCCAGGACAATACCTTCAATTTTGACATAGGCAAAAAAATTAGATAACATTGAGAAGACATGATAGGCTAAAACAACACAGCATATAAACATTATCCATTCACACTGTAGGAGAAAAAACACATCTAGCCTAAACATTCATCATCCGGATCAGTGGGCAAGGCAATCAAAATAACTGAACACCGTTTATCAGCAGCAATTGGCAATCACTATATGAAAATATGGCACAATTTATGGCAGCTTCGTATTAACTACACCTGGCATTTGGCAACAGTTCTAAGGTTTTCGAGCATAAATGGCAGAAAGCAAAAGAGAAATCAGAAAAAGCACATTATTTAAGGTAGCAGAAGGAAGGTTAACTCACCACATGTCATCTGGCCCTAGTGGGTCTTCCTTCAAGAAGGCTTCAAGGCACCTGGACAAAGAGACGGACTCCTTGGACCTCTTAGCAGATACCCCAGGGCTAAAAATCTCAGGCAACGAACTGAGACAGGAAGTATCATACTTCATCATCATTTGATTAGGCCAGCTGACTAGCACATAAATATTTTCATTCGTAAGCGGTGTGCTCATCTTTATATTGGGTCCTCTCCATGCACATTGCTGATCAACATGGCAAAATTGAAACTTCCCACTTAACGTACATTCCGGCTCCCCATTGGAGCTTGAGCTGTCATCTGAATTTTCAATGCTGGCATCCCCCATATCTGTCCATCCACTACCCAAATTTTCACTATCTTCATAATTGTCTACATCCGGCCTTAATAGCGGTGCCACTAACTTGACAAACTCTTCATGAATCTGACTTCCAGTAGAAATATTACACACCCTGGTCACAAGCGGTGTACCAAAAATCTGCCAGCTTTTTGACAATAGTTCTCTGTCATTCAACAGGAAAGCATCAGTCATACTCAAAGGATGAAGATAAAAACAGAGGTCCCAGAGATCAGAGTGCTTATCGAAACAATTAGCAAAGTCTAGAATGACATTCATTTAAAAATAATTAGAAGTAAACAGCAAACATCTACTTCATATATAAATACATACGTTCAGCGAAAACATATAGAAAATTGGAAACAACATGTGTTAAGAGGCCTTCACCAAAGTTTCACTTCATTATATCTACTTTAAGTTACACCACAAACAGAGACAGACATGTGTGCAAGAGGAAACATAGGCACACATCGAGTAACAATGGTTATACCACTAAGCATCAATGAAGTATATCAGTACGTACAACAATGATTTCAAAAGAAAAGTCACCAAGACGTATTGTTATCCATGAATATCAAAAGTGGCACAAACCACAATAGAGAATCAAACATTCAAACTTAACTTCATCAGACATATTTACATATGTATCTTTTGTCTATCATCTTTAACCTGTAGGCATCCGTCCTTCATCTCCAAAGTTAAGGTAACGGCAATAACAACCTTACCATTCACTAAAAAAAGCAAGTTTTCTAGGGGGCGTTTGTTTCACGCGGGGGAAACGGAAAGGAATCAGGAAAAAGAATAAAAAAGAATTCTCTTTGATTTTCCTAGATGGAAATGAATACCGGTCAATGGTCAACGGCTGCCGATCAACAGCCATCAATTATTGGTCAACATCCACCGGACACTGGTCAATGGCTGTTGGTGAACGGTCAATATCCATATGTCACCGGTCAAAATGTGTTGTCTTTCCCTTGTAGGGGGTGGGTGTCACAATCCTAAACTCCTGGGGTGATTAGCGCTTGAACCCTAACTCCCAATGACCAAAGGAACTCATGGAGTGGAGTCACCAAGTGCTACTCAGTGCAAGGAGAACTTGGAAGCCGGGCTTGCCAAGAGAGCATGTGGGTGTCTTGGGGCTACGCACACTAAGGTGTGGGTCGGGTCATTGAGAGATGGCCGTGGCACGCGTGACAAGGTTAAGCGAGTCTAAGCGACTTGGCTGTGAGCTGGGCGCATCTAGAATGCAAGTGGGTGCAACTAGTCTTATTAGACTAGGATTTAACACATGTGGCAGTTGATCATGGTGGGATCATGCAAGTCACAAGCAATGTCAAAGGTGACACAGGGTGTCCTAGCCAAAGGACAGGGAGAAAGATATGCACAACCTTGAGTTGCCATGTGAGACCCAATGTATTAAGACAAGTTTACAACGGGGCCAAGGGAAACTATGTCACAACATCGAAAGACATAGGTGTTGACAGTGCTAGGCACGGGCGTTCACTGTGAACTAGGTGCGCAGGGCAACGTCAGGTGACAAGGGCCACGACACGGTGACAAGGCTAAGGACATGTCTTAGGGTGTGTTGGGTGATACCAGACCCAGACAAGGACCATGAGCTTGTTTACGGGTGTGTCAAGACGCACGGCCGATGCCAAGGTGTGCGCATTGGGCGCGGGGCACGCTAGGGCACGGGCGTCGTGGCATCAAGGACAAAGGCACAAGCGGGCGTATGATGCGAGCAACGAGTGTCGAGAGTGCTAGGTACTATGACACACTGGGGCGTGCTAGGGCATGCCGCAACCGCTGGGCGCTAAGGCAGCAATGAGGGCACGGGCGTGCGCGGGCGCTGGGCGTCGAGGCACGTGAGAAATCTCAATTTCTAAGGTTTGTCTGAAAGCCTCAAAATCCCAGAAATGCATTTTGAGTGCGATTTTTGTGCTGATTTCGGTTTGAATCTCTTCCATGATTATCTCCCATGATTTCGAAGGTCCTTTGATGATATATTGGTGGTTGCATGATTGGTTAAGGCCTTGAGTAACAATCAGGTTTTTACTAGGGTTTGTTATCACATGTGAAAGTTACTGCGGCTAAGGGATACCCCAATGGCAAAGGGAAATCGAATCATATAACTGATTCTCCTCCAGCAAAGGAAGAACCCACTTTTTCAACATGGGAGGAAACAGATTCCATGATTGTTTCTTGGCTTTGGGATGCTATGAATCCAAAGATAAGTGTCAATTGTATGTTCCTTGAGACAGCCAATGAGGTGAGGGATAACCTTCAAGCCGATGAGGCGACCATCTATGAGCTCACTGTTAGAGCAGTCAATACTAAACAAGGAACTCAATCCATTCAAGAGTATGCCACAACCTTACGGAATTTATGGCAAGAGCTTGACCAATGTCAACCATTGGTGATGAAATGTCCAAACGATGCACAAAATTCAAGGAGTTTGCTTGTAAAAAGGTAGAATCTATGCTTTCTTAGCTGGATTAAATACTGATTATGATCAAGTTAGAGTCCAGATTCTTGGACAGAAAGGTAGCACGCTTAGAGAGACCATCGCTACTGTCAAAGCTGAAGAAAAAAGGAGAACTATCATGCTGAAGACCTCCGAAGATTCTGCCTCTGCCCTTGCTGCTGGTCAAGGAGGGTACAAGTGGTCCAAGGACAATTGTTGGTGCTCATATTGCAAGAAATCTGGCCATAATCGGGATAGATGCTGGAAACTATATGGGAAACAACTCTTCAAGGACATGAAACGGCAGACCACTCGTCCTTAAGCTAACCTAGCAGCGGAATCTTCAAAGAAAACTACAGGAAAAACAACTGAGTTAAGTGTTGCAAATCTTGAGAAATTCAAGGCCTTTATGAAGACCTTGAGAAACTGTTGAATGGTAACTCATTTAGCAACTATTCTCTCTCTTTCTTAGGTAATCACTTGGTCTCCTTATGCTGTAATGCTTCAGATAAACCCCAATCTAGAAACTGGATACTTGACTCAGTAGCCACTGATCACATGACCTTTTCTAAAAACCATTTCCACAGCTATGATTGCACCACAAAACAGATTATTACGGTCAATGGTTCCCTTTCACCTGCTGCCGGACAAGGGACTGTTTACCTCTCAAAGAACTTGGAACTAAAATCAGTTTTACATTCTCCTACCTTATCTGTTAAGCTAAAGTCCATTTCAAATCTAACCAAGGATCTTAATTGTTATGCTATTTTCTCTCCTTCTGAGTGCATTCTGCAGGGCCTACACTCGGGGAGGAAGATTGGTCATGCTAAGGAAAGAAACGGGTTGTATTTTCTAGAGGTGTTAGAGGAAAATTGATCTCAAGCCTTATCCACCACTACCACAAACAAAACCATCTGGTTGTTTCATCAAAGATTAGGCCATTCACCATTTAGCCTTCTTAAGCATATGTATCCTGAGTTGTTTCAAGGAAAAAATGTTGCTGATTTTATCTGTGAAGTGTGTACGAAAGCTAAACACACCAAGGTTTCCTTTCCTTTAAGTAATACAAGAAGTGCATCCCCATTTCAACTCATTCATAGTGATGTTTGAGATCCTGCTCCTTTGGAAAACATTTCTGGTGCAAAATGGTACATTTCCTTCATTGATGATTGTACTAGAACCACATGGGTCTACCTCCTAAAACACAAATCTGAAGTCAGCAATATCATTCCCACCTGTTGCCCCATGATTCACAATCAATTCAATACAAAAATTCAAAAGTTCTGAACTGATAATGCCAAAGGACTATTTCAACCACTCACTGACACTTTTTTTCAAACTCATGGGATTATTCACGAGTCATCTTGTGTCTACACCCCATAACAAAACGGAGTGGCTGAAAGGAAAAATCAACACACCCTTGAAGTTGTCCACACTCTCTTATTCCAAGTCAATGCACCTAAACACTATTAGGGGGAAGTTGTTCTAACAGCCACTTTCCTAATTAATAGATTACCTTCTCGTGTCATCCACTACAAAAGTCCCTCGGCTTTCCTCAAAGAATTCCACCCTTACTTTCACCCATAGCCAAGACTTTAAACCCAAAGTGTTTTGTTGCAGTGCCTTTGTTCATATCCACAACACTCAAAGGGGGAATTTGACCCTATAGCTCTCAAGTGCATCTTCTTTGAATATTCAGCAACTCAAAAGGGATACAAATGCTACCATCCCACCACAAAAAGAACCTATGTCACCACTGATGTCACTTTCGATGCGTCATCATCTTCTACCTTGGTGTCACTCCAACCTTTAAAATTGCCACCTCCCAAAAATCCTCCAACACCTGACTTGACCAACAATCCTAACACCACCATTGAGAAAACAAAAACCTCTACCACACCATCACGCAACACAGTTGAACACATCTTTCGTGATCTTTCTTCGCTAGTCGAGAAATTCAAACAGAAAAATCCACCCCACCATTCTCATATTTTCCTCTAACTTACAGCAGAAGGGCACCCGTTCCTGACTAGACACATGGCCAAGATTCCAACCTGCAGGAAGGTCCCGAGGATGCAACACCAAATATGACAGAGAATGTAGTAACAGATCCTGCATCATGTTCACCCTCTTTACCTCCACCTGATTCAGATCTTCACCTTCCCATTGCCCTTAGAAAAGGTACCCGGGAGTGTACCAATAAACCCTTACACCCATTAGCCAAATTCACCTACACTCACAAACTTTCCCCTGCACACAAGCTTTTCCTCAGCAAAATTCAAGAGATTCCTATACCCAAAACCGTAATTGAAACATTCCAACATAAGGAGTGGAGGGAAGCCATGAAAGAAGAGACGGGTGCTCTAGAGAGGAACCACACTTGGGAAATTGTGGACAAATCTGCTGGAAAGAATGTAGTAGACTGCAAATGGGTCTTTACTTTAAAGTATATATCTGATGGTAGCCTAGAAAGGTATAAGGCTCGTCTTGTGGCTAAAGGTTTTACACAAGCCTATGGGATTGACTATGTGGAGACTTTTGCTCCGGTTGCCAAAATGAACACAGTCCGTCTTCTATTGTCTCTTGCTGATTTTGATTGGAGTCTTATCACAATTTGATGTGAAGAATGTCTTTCTACATGGAGACCTGGAAGAAGAAATCTATATGAAGACTCCATCAGGTTTTGCTCCACCTTCTACAAACAAAGTATGCAGATTGAAGAAGGCTCTTTATGGCCTTAAACACTCTTCAGGCATGGTTTGGCAGATTTGCTAATGTGATGAAGAATGTAGATTACAAGCAAAGCCAAGGTGACCATACTCTATTTATAAAGCATTCATCATCAGGGGGAGTAACTATACTCTTGGTATATGTGGATGATATCATTGTTACAGGCGTTAATATAGATGAGAGAGAGCATCTGAACAAAAGATTGACATAGAGTTTGAAATCAAATGCTTAGGAAACCTTAAATATTTCCTTGGAATTGATGTGGCACGACCTTCCAAAAGCATATTCATCTCGCAGCAGAAATACATCATTGATTTGTTGCTGGAAACAGGGAAGAGAGGTTGTAAACCAGCTCGCACACCCATTGATCCTAACCATTAGCTTGGAGAGGCCCTTGATCCGGTTGTGGAAAAAGAAACATATCAAAAATTGTGTGGCAAATTAATCTACTTGTCCCACACAAGGCCAGACATTGCTTATCATGTCTCAATAATCAGCCAGTTTATGCATGATCCTAGAGAATCTCATCTCGCAGCAGTTTACAGAATACTTCACTATCTTAAGGTTAGTCCAAGAAAAGGAATATTATTCAAAAGGGACAGTGAACTAACTTTAGAAGCTTTCACAGATGCTGACTACGCAGGATCAGGGGTAGATAGAAAATCTACCTCAGGATATTGTGTATTTTCGGCAGGGAATCCAGTTATATGGCAAAGTAAGAAGCGGAGTGTTGTTGCTGGATCATCAGCTGAATCTGAGTTTCGTTATCTTGCACAGGGTCTATGTGAACTACTATGATGCCAGATCATTCTAAATGATCTAAGAGTAAAGTGGAAGGGAGTTATGAAGCTGAAGTGCGACAACCAGTCAGCCATAAAGATAGCTAGAAATCCTATTCAGCATGAAAAGACCAGGCATATTGAGATAGATCAACATTTTATTCGAGAAAAACTTGAACAAGGAATTGTTGATTTGAGTTATATCTCTTCAGAGAAACAGATTGCAGATGTGCTAACAAAAGGTCTTCACAGCTCTCGATTTCATCAATTGATTTCCAAGCTTGAAATGGATGACATACACCATCCAACTAGAGGGGGAGTGTTTTCATTATTAACATCGTTATTAGTATTAGATGTACCAATCGACTATTAATCTGTCTATATTATGTGCATCTGTATTTCCATGTAATTAGTTACTAGGCAGATTATTTAATTATTATGTTTCCTATAAAGTGGGGGTATTCCAACAGTCTAGAAACCCAATCGCCTCTTCCTTTGTCTTCCCTGTAAGTATTTTAACCCCATGTATAAATATGCATCAGTTCTCTCAATAATAGACACACAATTTCTCTCATTTCTCTACAGTTAAGATGCTGATAATATCCCTCTCCTATATATAGGAGGCGTGGGTGATCAGAGGACATAAATTCAGTCCACAAACTCTAAACAAGACGTCCAAGGATAAAAGAGAGCAATACTTCCGTTCCACACAAAGTTAAGATCTAAAGTCCTTCTTTTACTCCTTATTCTTACAAGTGAGTCAGGAGAAGGATAGAACGTGGTGTTCTTGATTTCTAACCCCATAGGTGAGTTCAAAATCAGAAGAGACCAAAGTTAAAGACTCCACCTTTGCTAGAGTCCAAGGGTAAGACAAGAAGAGTTACGAAATTCTCTCCTTGTTCCTTGATTGGCGAGAAGGTGTGGGAGCTCCAGAGTTCTAACCAAGCTAGAAACACACGAGTTGTCCAGCTCCAAACCTACTCTCGGAGTTGAGTGGTTGAAGAGGTTCACATGGTGGAGAGGCTAGTCAAACTAAGGGCGGTACTGCATTTAAGCTCCTCTTTGTTCCTTTCGGGTTTGTTTGAAGTTTTGTTGGTGTGTGACGCTTGGTTTAAAAAAGCTCGCCTCAGGCGCGCCTGAGGCGTTCTGAGCGCAAGGCGTTGGAGATGTCGCCTCCGGTGTCGCAAGGCGTGTGCGGGTGGTGAGGCGGGCTGAGGCGGGCTGAGGCGTCCAAGGCGTGGGAGGCGATGTGAGGCGACGCTTAAGGCGGTAGAGGAAGGGAAAAAAATTGCAGAGGGCGGATCGAGGAAGAAGAAGGGTACGCGGCGACAGTTTTTCTTCTCTTTTTTTTTGTTTGTTTCTACTAATCAAAACGACACCGTTTTTGATTAGTTAGAATTTTTTTTTAAAAAAAAAAAACTAAACCCTAAAATATCTATGCTTCACCCGATGCCCCTCCTCCACTCACATTTCATTTCCCCAATTTTTTTTCCTTTCCCTCTGCTCTCTCCCACGTTCCCCCCCAATTACACCGCTCCCACCCACCATTCAACCACACCAAATCGGTCCCCCCCTCCACTCACATTTACTTTTCTCCATTTTTTTCCCTTTTCTTCTGCTCTCCCACGAATCGCACTCAGCCAGACACCCACCAGTCAACCCAGCATACTCCCAGCCCCACCCACACAGCATAAAACGTTCAAGTTTCAACAGAACTCAAAAGGTATTGTTCTGTTTTCTTTTTTTTTTTTACAGTTTTGTCCAGTAGTATGTATAGTCTAGTTTATGATTATAAACTACAGTTTTTTTTTACGCATCGGGTGAAGCATATATACCTCTAGTTTATTTTTTGTATGTTTCTACATAATCAGTAGAATGGTATTGCTTCTGTTTTATTTATTTTTTTAATGTTTTTTTTAAATAAGGCTCAGGCATTTAGCAAGTTAATTTATATGTAGTTTAGTAGTTTCATTGATGGTATAACCATATCACAACCATAACAGAAACGAAAAAAGAACACTAGCTTGGAAACTTAAAAGAGTTCACTAAATTAGCTTATGATAATCAACGTCGATAATATGTAACTAGTTAGTATATCACACATTACACATCATTTTCTTACTTTGTTATTGTGTTTCCCTTATTTATAATTGTTAATTTATTATATATTATAGCTGATGGACAATGAAGATGGTGGGGGAGGAGGAACATCTAATAGAACCATGGATTTGGGTCACAAATATGCCACCAAGGATCCTAATGATAGAAATGCTATGAAATGTAAATTTTGTGGCAAAGTGGTTAAAGGAGGTGTCTATAGAATTAAACAACATCTACATGGTGGATTTCCGTGTGTTCTAAAGTGTAGCAATTGCCCTGAGCATGTGAGATTGGAGGTGAAGGACTTCATGCTAATGAAAAGGGCGGTAAAAGATCAAAGTCAAAAGTTGTTTTCAGCAATGCCAACTTTTGACGATGTTGATATTGAGGAGGAGGAGGATTGTGTTGAGATAAACCAAAGATCATCACAACAAAAGAGACCAAGACAAAAGGGTCCGATGGATATTTTCTTTAGACCCAATCCCGAAGATGTTCTCAAAGGTAGGAAAGGTGGAGAAAGAAGACAACAAACCATTAATGAGGTTTGTAAGAAAGAGTTAAGAGGCAAGGTTTGCAGAGATATTGCTAAGTGGTTTTATGATGCGGGAATTCCTTTTAATACGGCCACCTATGATAGCTTTTCTATCATGATTGAGTCTATTGGACAATATGGCCCGGGAATGAAACCACCTTCAATGCATGAGATTAGAGTTCCTTTGCTTAAAAAAGAAGTGAAGTGGAAGAAGCAATGGAGTTGAACAAGAAAGAGTGGAGGGAAACCGGTTGTTCAATTATGTCCGATGGATGGCGTGATTCAGTTGTCCAAAAGGATATTATCAACTTTCTTGTCAACTCCCCCAAAGGTTCCATATTTGTAAAATCCATGGATGTCTCTGATGTTGTGAAGGATGCTAATATGTTGTTTAAGGTCCTTGACGACATGGTTGAAGAAGTTGGTGAGGAGAACGTGGTCCAAGTGGTGACGGACAATGCTTCGGCTTATGTTAAAGCGGGTAAGGAAGGAAACATCAAATTTATTGTTTGATTGACTCTTTGAAGTTTATAAGTTATATTTATTATGTATTTTATGATTTTCTAACCGTTGATTTTGTAACTTTTTATTTTGTAGGAAAGAAATTGGAACAAAAGAGACCACATCTATATTGGACTCCATGTGCGGCTCATTGTCTTGATCTCATGTTGGAGGATATAGGTAAGATTCCAAAAGTGAAAGGAACACTCAAGAAGGCAATGTTCATGAATGCTTACATCTACAACCATGTTTCTCTTGTGAACATGATGAGAAGATTCACAAATCAAAGGAACTTGCATAGGCCAGCTGTCACACGCTTTGCAATCTCTTTTATCACTCTTTCTCAAATACATAGCCAGAAGAACAACCTCAGAAAGATGGTCACCTCCGAAGAATGGACTTCAAGCAAATTTTCTAAAGAAATTGGTGGGAAAAAGGTACATGCTACTCTTATCCAAGAATCTTTTTGGAGAGATGTGATATATGTACTTAAGTTGACGGGGCCACTTGTTAGAGTCCTAAGGTTGGTTGATGGTGAGAAGTCACCGGCTATGGGTTTCATTTATTCGGCTATGGAGCATGCTAAAAGGGCTATTGCTAAATCATTTGGCAATATGGAGCATGGATATGAAACGGTGTTTCAAATCATAGATAGAAGATGGGAATGTCAACTTCATAAACCTTTGCATGCAGCTGGACACTTCTTGAATCCCTCGGTATTCTATGCTAATCCCGATCATGTTGGTCGGGAAGAGATTATGGACGGACTATATGATTGCATATCTAGGTTGAGTCCTAATGATGAGGTTGCACAAGAGATTGGAGATGAGATAGTGAAGTATCAAACAGCTGAAGGAGTGTTTGGAAAAGCAATGGCTATAAGAGCAAGGAAGACATCATCTCCAGGTGTGAACTTTAATTCTTTTTTGTAGTTGTTTTCAACTAGTATATTACTATATTATAAGTCTATGATTTGAAATTAATCTATTTTTCATAGCTGCGTGGTGGAGAACATATGGCTCATCTGCTCCAAATCTTAGAAAGTTTGCAATTAGAGTGTTGAGCTTAACTTGTAGTGCCACCGGCTGTGAGAGAAACTGGGGTGTTTTCCAAGATGTAAGTTTTTTAATTGTAGAGTTAACTCTTTCAAGTCACATTATCTTCATGATTATGTTTATAACTCTCATTTCTTTATACACTTTTTTATTATTATAATAGCTTCATACAAAGAAGAGGAATAGATTGGCTCAAGAACGATTGAATGATTTGGTGTTTGTGAAGTATAATCGTGCTTTACAACGTCGGTCAAATTTGAGTAAGGATCAATTGACCGGTGATATGATTTGGAGAGATATTGATGAAAGCAATGAATGGTTGATTGGAGTGATGGAAGGTGAAGGTCAAGATGATACCTCATTTGTATTTCAAGGTGAAGACTTAACATGGGATTTGGTGGATGAAGCAATGGGTGCAAGTGAACCTCTCTACAACACTAGAGGAGCAAGGAGGGATGGAGCTAGCACTTCAAGAATAAATAGAGGAAAAAATGTTGCTTCTTCATCTAGTAGTAGAATGAACTTGATTCAAGAGGAGGAGGAAGAAGAGATTGAAGAGGATATTGGTGTTCCGAACAACAATTTGGATGATATAGCGGTGCTTGGTCCAGAAGATGATCATGATTTGGATGATCCTATTTATGACTTCACCATTTAGTTGTTGGATTATTATTGTTGGAACAAGTCTTTTGTAGTTTGATGACTTTTGAACTTGTGCATTTTGGTAGGTTGGGGCTCCTTTCCTTGGTCTCTTCTTGAGAAGATCCATTTGTATGCTCCTTCTCGTAAGAGACCAAGGCAAATTCATATTGATAACAATTTGTATGGATTGCTTGTGCTATTTTAGTGTTCAAAGACCCACTTTTGAAGTTTAATGGAGTTATATATTATTGTAAGCTTTTATATTATATAATGTGATATTATATTGTCATGTATGTACAAAATGTATGTTCATAACAATCTATAGGTGATTCTATAAAAACAAACGCCTCAACTACGTGATGTGTTCGCCTCAACGCCTCATGCATCACGCCTCGCCCCTGGCCCCTCATCGCCTCGGAGCGCCTCACGCAGTTTAAAACCAAGGTGTGACGAAGGTAGGAGGGCTGGATGGACTTCATGTAGTCCTAGCCGTTGTCATAGCGAGTAAATTATCGTGTAACGAAGGGGAATCAAGTTAGAGAGATTTGAGATAATCTCATTCCCTTTCCCTTTCCTGAAATAAGAAAAACTGGCTAAACAAATAGCAGAAGACAGTCATTCCGATTTCCTTTCCTGATTACCCCAAAACAAACACCCCCTTAGTTAAGGAATATAGTATGATCAAAGAGTACCAGAAGAAAGGCCTTTAGAACCTATGTAAGCATGAATAATGCTTTTTCTTATTACAAGATTTGCACTTGTTTGCAATGAACAAAATGGTCCTTAATAATACTAATGTTTCTTTCCTAACAAAACTTGGTATGTATGTGTGGTGAACAAAAGAAGTTAAACCATTCATTCTAATTTTTTCTTCCATTTACAACCAACCCATCTTACTAGCCTAGGGCCAATCAAGAGAGGCTGATCCTAGCTTTCGAAGAAAAAAAAGAGAGGATGATCCTCCACTAGTTCTTCCTCTTTTTCAACATTATTTCACAAATATTGATTAAGTGATAATCTCTTTTCTTTATATCGGTTTTTAAATGAATTACAATTTTAGAAGCAAAGCAAACCTTATTCGGGGATTGGCTACCTGCCTAATTTTCCTTGTGAAACTTAATAAATTCCTTATTTACACAATAGATCCAAGTATATTGCAAATAGCAAGAGAAGTAATCAAACTGATGAACCCACTAGCAAGCAAAGCTGAAATAAGAAAAAAAAAAGGAAAAAGGGCATTCTTAACGAAGAAGAGTCCCCTTTCTCTAGCCGATCTACTGTTCCCTTGATTCGTTGTTCATCAATTTTTCTCAGATATTTGAAGCTTGATTCTATTTCCAATCCCATTGCTATGGATTTGTCATTGTCATGCGAAGAAGATGGGCAATCAGAGAGCAATCGCAGGCAAGGAATCAGGCCACAAATGGTCTTCCTCGCTGCTAATACTCCTAAGCAGACTGGATCAGAGCAATTGGTAACTCTACGCGCTGAAGATTTGGATTTTCAGTCTCCAATTGCTGATTTCCCTGGTTTTTAACGAAGAAGAAAGAGTCAGATCGAATAGGATAGCCCAGAGCTAGGTGAAAGTGCGAACCAGGGGAAAGAATCCAAGGAATTTGTTCCTGCTATGGGTGAGCTACCGAAATCAGAGGGAAACAGATCCTGGAGTTTGGTTAGCGAGCAACAGATCCTGGAGTCATAGCGAATAGATCTAAAGAGAATGGTCTACCTCTCAGGAAAATCATGAGTGAGGGGTCATCAGCTTCACAGAGATGGAACCTGAGAGATCAAAATGGAGGTATTCAGCTATGGGCGCTGTTTTGAGCCTCAAAATCCCTTTTGCAGTTATGGAGTGTTTCACTCGCTTGAAGTGGAGATATGTCGAGCTTTTCCAGAATGGTAAAGGAATCTATATCTTCAGCTTCACTAAAAAGGAGATGGGGATTGCTCTTGAATTTGGACCGTGGTTCTTCCAAGGTCATCACCCCCTTAGACTGATGTAATGGATGCCAAGTAGAAAGTTAGGACTTATCTAGTCTTGATTCAACTCCAGTTTGGGAACAATTCCCTGATTGGGACCTTCAGTTTTGGTCTGAAAGAATGCTAAGTGGGATAGAATCATAGAAAGGAAACCCAACATATGGTGATAAACTGACAGCGATACAGCCTAGATCTCCTATGCACATTCTCATTGAAATACACTTGCATTTTGATTTTAGGAAATTCCCTATTCTAAAAGGTCCTGAAGAGGAAGAAATATGACAGGATATCAAATATGAATGGCATCCTTGGTCGTGTAAAAACTGAGTTATGTTTGGACACTTGACCAGTCATTTGCCCAGATAAGCCAAAGGAGACACCCAAGAAACAGCAATGGGTCAGGAAAGAAAATCAGCCTGCTGTGAAGGTGAATCAGAACAGCAAGAGCCAGTAAGACCCCAAGAGATCTCTAAGAAGCAGACCAGATTGAAGACCATCAAGGAAATGACAATATTGGCAAGAAGATGGATAGAATCATTGAGGTCATAAGAAGAAAGTATGAAAAACAAATCAAGCTAACTCCGATATTGAATCATTGAGGTCATAAGAAGAATATGAAAATGCAAATCAAGCTAACTCCGAGGGAGCTCATGATCCTGGCCCTAGTAGAAGAACCAACCAAAATCTTCCAAATGGGTAAATTCATTTTGCTGTTTGGAATATCAGGGGGGATGAAGAAAGAGCTATCAATAAATGTGCTAATAGTATTAATATTAGCCTTTTCGCAATTTTTGAAAGAAGAATATCAGATTCTTGTTGGTTGAAAACATAAGGGAATGTAAGGAAGGTTTGTGTCACAATCCTTAACTCCAGGGTAATAAAATCTAAGCCCATACCCCAACCAGGCAATGTCAAAAATGCCCTAAGTGCAAGGCTCATTGCAAGAGGTTGGAAGTGAGGCTTACAATAGGTTGGAAGTGAGGCTTACAATAGGTAGACGGGTGCCTTAGAGCTACGCAGGTCAAGATGCCGGTTGTTTCACTATGTGTTGGCCGTGACAAGTGATGACAAGCTAGTGGGGCACAAGTGGGACTTGTCATGCACACAACGGGTAACGAGATTATATTAGGTAAGTCTTGGAGACTTAGACAGGGAGCTAGGTTCAACTTGAATGCAAGTGGATGGATTAGCCAGAAGGCTAAGGATTGGCACTATAAGGTGGCAAGGTGCTGCCATGGCAGTCACAACAAGATTGAAAGAATTTGACACTTTTAGCGTCACCAACAGGTTGTCGAAGATGCCAGCGCAGCCGAGCAGAGGTGGTAATTTGTTCAAGAGTCCTTGGTCCCTTCAAGAAAATAAGAATGTGGTGTGATCAACACAAGGAGAAAAAGCTGAAAGTCCTAGTCCAAGGGCTTCGCCGATCACACACTCTTTTGACGAATGTGGCAGTTTTGGTATCAGAGCAAGGTTGATCATGCTTGTCATCAACATCACTCAAGCGTGTAGCGATAAGCATCTACGAGCTCCACTCAAATCCACCCGCACTTGGAGTATCCAAAGACATCTAAGGTAACATCGTTTTCCAGTATGAACTCACCAGACCATGAGACCATCGGGCAGTTGTGGCCACCTGAAAAGGGAGAGATTGGTTAAAAAGTTAGAGGAAGAAAGAAAGAAGAAAAGTGGTAGGCAACACCACTTGGGAGTCATACTCCCACAATTCCCCCTGTGATGGCGACAGTGACGGCATGAACGTAGGGGATGGTGCTGGCCTGAGAGGACACAGACCACCCTTGGAAAGATTTGAGGTGAAGGGAAGAGAAATTCCTAGGTTGCAAAGCCCTAAAGGGAGTCCAAGAGGCATGATGTAGCCAAAAGCATGTGGCTACTGCAAGTCCAAGGACGGATTTGTTGGACCCTAAATGCTCCTGGACTGGACCTGCAACAATGGTGTGAGTTCCCATTGAGTCAAACCTCATTTTCCAACCCAGCAGCAAAGTAGTGACGTTGTACTTCACAACACGAGGGTGAAGGAAGAACAAGCGCCCCACCTTAGAAAGACCAACGCATGGGGGTGAATAGCATGTGAAGAAGAGTGTATTATGAAGTCTAAAGCATAGTCCCCAACCCTGCATGCAGACTTTGTAGTAAAAGGAAAGCAAAAGAGGCGCTTTGATGAAACCCATTGCACATCGGTCTAAAAAAGGACAGTACTCCAAGTGAACAATGGTTGATGGTGCCATTGGCAATAGGTGACCAATGTGAAAGTTAATGTCTCTTTTTGAGCTTCGAAATGACCTTTCAAGAGCTACAATGGTTAGGCAATGGTTGCTCAAAGACAAGGAAGCCAAGGTCATGAATGATCCCAAAAGAGCTAGAAGGGATGATCCTTGCTATGGTAGGCCTAGTCCTCATGACGAAGGCATGTAGATGACAAACCCTAAAGATTCAATAGAGGAGTCGGGCAAGCCTAGATTAGAGCCCAAAGTTGTGATGGGTAATGATTGTCGTGATCATGGGAATTGGCCTAGAGACACCCGATCTAATGCACTTTGGCCCAATGGTAGGACAAGAAGCTACACGAGTGAAAAAACATGAAGAAAACATGGTAGTATTTCAAATGAGCACAAAAATAGCTGACTTTGGTGCTGGTCAAGAACTTATAATGTTAGAGATGAAATCATTGCTGCTAGAAAGAAAACAGATTTGCTCTATCTGATCTCTTCACAATTATCCCTCTCTTGTATGAGTTATTTCATCACCTAGCTGATTGCAGGGGGTAGAAAAAGGTTATTAGGCATAATGCTATCATTTCCCATACTTCATTCATAAGATGGATCTGTTTGCACAAGAGAATTGATACCAAAAAACAGACTGATAAAAATGCAAATTGCTGTGGATTCTGCCTGTTGTTTCTCCAGTGATGTGGAAAACCATGAATATCTGTTCTTAGATTACTACTATAGCTATTCAGTTTTCTATAAATAATGGAGTGGTTGGAGATTACATTGCCTAACAGTCTTGGTAAATGCATGGATATTATCTGCTCTGACAAGAAGGATAGCTTGATCTTCAAGATGCGTACAGCAGCTTTGGGAAGCTGCATTTACATATATGGTTGTGTAGAAATAGGAAACTCTTTAATAGTCTCCCCCCCCCCCCCCCCCCCAATCTCCAGTTGTGTATTTATACCATTAAATTTGATGTTAGATCCAAAATTTTCTCTGCTATTAAGGCTCAAGGATACAAAACTTTGGCAACCAAATTAGGGTTGACCAGCTACGTTGTATAGTTCATTTTGGCAGTTCATGAAAACCTCTTACCCTTTTCAAGAAAAAAAGATGCATTGCATTGCGCTAGCATCATCCTCAGATAGTCCTTGCATCAAAAAGAGCCATTTCCACTTTTAAGGCTTTTAGAGGCCCAGGTAATTTCTACTTATATTAAATTTATACTCACACTTGATCATTTCATGATAAACCAAAGATGATCATCACACTGTAACTGGGTATAGAAGACATTTATATGCAAATAACTGTTTTACCCTTCATTATGCTGATGCATAAAAACAATCAGTGACCAGTTCTCTCTCTCCTTGGGCAAGCGGTATACAACAAGGCAGTCGTGATCTCTTATCAGGTCCAATGAATCATATGGTTCCTCCAGGAAATGGAGAATGCAGTTGCTGTACACCTGTAAAGTGAGTTAATAATCTTCAATTTTATAACATAAGACGGCACTGAGGCATAAACAAACCACAGAACTGTCCAAGTTTCTCACATATCATACTCAAGCCCTATCAAGAAAATGCTAAAGCACATTATAAACAAACGAATTCATTGAAAGTGGGAAAATGCAAGTAGAAGCCTCTGAAATAGGCAATAAAATAAATTATCAAGGGAGCAGCAAGGTCCGTTACAAAAGGACAGTTCAGCAACGTAATAAGAAAGGATAGGATATAATCCACAAAAACAGCAAGAGTACTGCTATTATCTTATAAATTCAAGAAAGCAAAGTGAGTAGCGAAGTGGTGCCCATCAAATTGTTTGACAAAACAGTCTATGAAGTTATCTTTGATAGCACATGGTGATAAATGAAACAGAAGAGGAAGCCAATTAGTAGTACATGGAAATGGAGCTTGAGCTAAAGTACAGAGAGGAAACTTAGTGCAGAGTACCTCAGCAATCAACAGACTTTCATCGTTTCCCAGGGAACAAGCAGTGCTCAAGGCTTGAATAAGATCCTTCAACCTTCCACATTGTGGAACAGTAACTGTCAACCCAGTTGGAGGACTAATCCCATCCGTGCTAACTAATGTAAGAGTCATAGTCCTCATTGTAGTTGAAGGCAGGGGGAGTGATAGATACATGAATGGGTCAAATGTGATGGAAACACGATTGCACATGGGACAACCCAGTGTTGAACGATATTGACCCTGCAACCAGAGTTATCTGAATGTATTTTAGTTAAAATAACATAAAAAGAGCACAGCCGCTTACCAAATGAAAAGAGCCTAAAATTTATATATTACAAATCAATGATTTGAAGAACCAACAGAATTTTCTCATAATTCAGGATGCCAACCAAGAAAAGGCAAGCCCCTCTTATGATCCTAAAGATGCATATAGAAAGACTCAGCTAGTAATCAGTGTGAGTACACTTATGTCCCCACATAAAAATTCTACATCATCCAAACAGATGCAAGACGTTTCGAGCTAGTCAACCACATCGACCTCACCTGGAACAGGTCAACAATAATGGAATCGTTACGAGCAAGATAATTCTGCCAATATTCATCAGCCACTTCCTTATCTGGACGGTCATCTGCATGGCCTCAATGTAAGGCTTGCTTTTCACACGATTCAGATCTTCATGAAGGCCATCCAAAAGAAAAGCCAGAAATTCCTGCTCTTGAAGAAACCACCATTGAGCATACAAGGAAATTGAAGAGGCAGAATTCATAACATGAACTCTACTCTCTCTCTGAAATGTTCAAAGACAATACAGAAATTATATTTCCATACCTGAGAATCATGTTGATTGTAGCCAGTAAATGAAGGAGCAAAGCAACCAAGAGTTGACTTAAACACGCTTGGGGCTATAGGAGCACGACCTGGTGCCCATAACCTCCTAAGCAGCTCTCCAAAAGTTAAAGCAAGCTCACCCTAGCAATAAATGAGATTCATGGATATTTTGAAAACAAAAGAGATAGATACTGCCTAAGCAAGGCATGAACCAGGAGTTATATAACAAGAACAAAAACCAAAATATTGGTGCATTTTAGTTCCTCACTTTCATTCCTAAAGGATTACAGTGATTGAGATCTTTCTTGTAGTCCCCGAGGAAATAGTCGACCAGCTTCTCAGTGTGAACCAAGCACTGTATAGCACTATTCATAAAGCATGTATTTCCAAGGTTAACCAATCCTCTTAAACCAAGTAAACCGACTCCTTTGCATTGTTTGACACATGGCTGTGATACAGCAGAAGATTCAGTCTTTTCACCCCCTATTTCACTGTTCATCTTACATAAACTATCACCAGAATTCACAGGCATGGATATTACTTCGACTTTTTGATGAGCTGGCCTCCATTCCACATCCTCATCTATAGCTGATGCACCGAATACTTGCAACTCCAGCAGGATCTGTGCGAACATACGATGACACTTACATATAACTTTCTTACAAAGTAAACTAAAACACCGCAAACAAATTGGACTTGAAGAAACAAACAACAACATTCAT
Organism: Limonium bicolor; assembly: GCA_023374045.1. Lineage (NCBI taxonomy): Eukaryota > Viridiplantae > Streptophyta > Magnoliopsida > Caryophyllales > Plumbaginaceae > Limonium > Limonium bicolor. The sequence goes on from CM041781.1 coordinate 17,822,338, forward strand.
GACTATGATAGCAACTAAAAGAAGCAAAAAGTGAAAGAACGGCTGCTATCGATTTTAGAGCTACTCCAGAGAAAATAAGAGAATAAATAGTAGAATTTGGTAGTTGTTGTCCCTATATGTTTACATTCGATTCACCCTACTACTTCCAATCAACTATAAGACCTGAAACACCATTCTAATTCCGGTTTCCACACTTTCAATAAGCTTCAGCATCCCTCCATGGTCCCCTCCCATTTGACCAAACACCCTGAGCAGCCAAATACTTGTATAGTCCAAACAAAAAGGAGTGGAACTGAAGTCTATAACTATATTAATGTTATCTTGATATTCCTTTTACTTTGTAGATCTCAAATTAAGGATGCTTCTACAGAGGCTAGAGGATCCTCTAACTATAAATGGACGTAATAAACCACTTGAAAAGAAACAGAGATTACAACATCTTTTCATAGAGTTCGAGGACTGATGATCAATTTTCAGTTCACTCCTGGAAATACTATATTCATTCATCATATAAAAAAAAGTACTTTAAATAGTAATTACCTCAGCATCAGCTTGGAATGCACCAACACTAGTAAACTTTCCGCTTAAAAATTGGATATCTGGCCAGAGAAATCCCATATATGCAACTGCTGACATAAAAAAAAAACAAGAAAGAGTATGCTCAGCATAGATGTGGTGCGTGTAAGGAAAGCAATGAGAAGCAGCTTAACACACCATATTAGATTGCTGGTCAAAAAGCTTGCAGGCTCTTTTATAATGAGATATGTTGTCCTGAGAGGAAAAAGGAAGACTCCCACATATTAGATAATCTTCTTCAAGGGAACCACTGTCCACGATTCTGTGGGACTAAAACAAGGTGCAGTTTTGTCAAATGACCAGTCCTACAATAGAATTCAAACAAACACAAAGACAACATCAACAATCAAAACTATTATATATCTGAATTTGCAGTAGCAGCACATTCCTCTGTAAAAAAACATATGTATCGAACATCACTGTTCCCTGAAAAGGCATTAGATTCACAAGAAATACTTCAAAGTATAACACGCTGTAAATAGTCGACCTCATTTCAAAATATAAAGCTATTCACATTTGTTCACAAGCAACATAGTGTTCACACATACAAGCATTTTCAAGTCATATTAGTGGCTTCCATCTAGCCTTCCACAGTCTATAGCAGAACTGGATATATCTAGCATCAAAGCTACTCATTCACAAATGAACATAGGTATCTTTGCCTTAGCCTAAATCATTAAAATTTGCACGTACTACTTACACGTAAAACCTAAGTATCAATAACCATGAATCACAGACAAATCTAACACTATGCATGCCAACAACAGGAGATGAGAAAAGTCAAGTGTATAAACAAAAATATTTAGGATCACTAACCACCAAACAGATCTTTAGATGGAATGAATTTGCTTGTGGCAATGCAGAGAGCCTGATCTGTATAGGGATGATGTCCCATGTGGTATCCTTCCCAGTCAAAGAGCACCTCATAAGTTTCTGTGCTACCATACTGTCATTATACCTAGAGAAGAGAATCATTTCATGCTCAAATAACAGGACATGACCTGATCACCATCAGCAAATGCATTTCAATTCTGGTAACAGAATATACACAAATAAATAGAGGTATATGTACATACCTAGACTACAGACACAATGGGCAAATTACATATGAGAAAAAAACAAGGACTTCAAAAGTGAACATGGATTTACGAGCTGGAATTGATACAATTCACAGATGCTTAGCAGGTCAAAGCAATAAACTGATGTCCAATCAATATTCATGTATCATCAGCAACAGAGTTATTAGTTCTAATTACCAGGGACTTACCACTAGTGACACACATTTGCTAGATGGTCAAAATTTCTATAAAAACACTTGAAGGAACATCTTATTCGGATGAATTGCTATTAAGCCACAATATACCAGCTGTTAGTCAAGGCAAAGTGGAGTTTTCTTCTTGCCATATCTGCCCTACTCACACAAGCAACAGCCCTTCATACCCCCCCCCCCCCCCCCCCCCCCCCCCACACACACACTTTACCAGCACACAGTGAACACGCCCCCTGCTCCTCCTATAAAACTCATAACCTAAAAATCTGAATATCTTAGCACATTGTGAAAGTATACCACCGATTAATCTTGAGGGAGATCTAATAAAAACCTATTTTGCATGACATTAAATAGATTCACCAGAAAAGGCCCTAACTATAAATCCCCTCACAAATACCACATTGGCTAACGAAGAGAAAAATGTTCACGACCAATAAACCTCACTCAAATGTCAGAAAGGTATAAGGGTATGGAGCTACGGCTGTCAAAGAAAACAAGACAGCCTAGAAATGTCAAAAGAACAGTAAATGGTGTGCACCCTCTGCCTTCCCGATTCTGTCCAAACCATAGGTTCTGTTGATATATCGAATAGACACCATTAGTCTAGGAAATAGTTTATTATTTCTATAATTATTAGTCACTAGGTGTCTACTCAGATCATAATTAATTGTACCTGTTCAGTTGTTTATATTTTTTCTAGATAGCTCTGGACAAATACTTCCAAGGTGTCTCTTCCCTGGTATCAGATCCTAACCTGATCTAATCCGCCCTTTCAGCAACCCTAACCGTAGTGGCTGCTGCCCATCTCTTGGCTGAAAGCAGCATCTCTGACCATCTTCACCTGCACCATCTGTCTAGGTGTCTCCACCCTTTCCTTTGGTGTGTCCCTCTTGCTGCGGCAGCCTATTTGGGTGCCTTCACCCCTTTTAATTCCCAGAGTAGGTCTCTTCACCATGGCTTCAATCAAGGCTAGAGACACTGAATCAACCTCAAACCACTAAACTATTGTCTCAGCTGCAGCTGTAGCTGTTGCAGCTGTCCGACAACAGAAATTTGATCGTCCTCCTATCCAGCCATCTTACCGTTTCAATGGTAGTAACTACCTTGGATGGTCAAAGCTGATCTAGACTCTTCTCAATGGCAAGGATCTTGAAGCTCATCTACTACCTCTGCACCAGAAGATATATGGGCCTGGTTATGGAACTCTAAGGATCCCAACATCAGACGGACATGTTTCCACATGGACACGGCTAGGAAATCTGGATACAACAGTCATATTCCGTTGCTAAAAACTGGCATATGTCTACAACTTATGGCTCCAATTGGAGACTCTCAAGCAAGATTCGCAATCTGTCAAAGAATATGCAGCACACCTCCAACAACAATGGACTTGACCAGTATGAAACATTTAAGTGGTCTGTTGTCGTATATATATTCTGTTTATTTAGTATATTTAGGTTGGTTATTACATGTAAAAATATAGTTAGGTAATATTTACTCAGTTTGTTACAGAGTAAATAATTAAGAAGATATTTTATTTATTATGTTAGTTACAGAATAGATAAATAAATAGATATGATTGTTTAGATTCTAGAAAACCCTAATCTGTCTATAGGGCTGTATAAATAGGGCTCTTCTTGCCTCTCAGCTTTGTATAATAAAATTCTTCATGGTATCAGAGCTGGAACGATCTGCCATTGATGTCGTTCTTTTTCACATCTATCTCTAGGCGTGAAAATCTGCAGCCGCTATCTTATTCCTTTCCCAACAAATCTCTCTTCGTACTTCATCTCCCAATCAGTTTAGAAGCCAAATCTCTTTTCCAATAATCTTTATCTTCCATGTATGGAAATTAGTATGGCTGGTGAAGACAAAACTCAGTCTCAGTCTAAACCTAAAAAGGTGGAACTTTTAAGCGTTAATAGTGCTTATAAGTTCAACGGGAAGAACTACCTTATATGGTCTCAATATGTGAAGATTTATCTCACTGGGAAAGGTGTTGTCAAGCATCTGTTAGAATCCAAACCAGCAGCTGATGACTCAACGAGGTCTGAAACAATCGCCATAGTCATGTCATGGCTGTGGGAGTTGATGGATCCGAATATCAGTGTCACCAGTATGTTCCTTTGGACTGCAAAAGAGGTATGGGACTTCATCGAGCAATCATACTCTCATGCCAAGGATGAAGCTTTGCTGTTCGATCTGACTGTTAAATCAACCACTACTCATCAAGGGAGAGAAAACAGTCACATAATATGCTATAACATTACAAAACTGGTGGTCTGAAATTGATCAATATTGCAACATCAAGATGGTGTGTACTGAGGATGCACAAGCCTTTAAAAAATTTGTTGAGAAGGGCAGAGTGTATGTCTTTCTTGCTGGACTGAATCCTATCTATGATCAAGTTAGGGTTCAAATTCTTGGTCAACAGAAGTTGTTTTCTTTAGCAGAGGTGATCTCCACAAAGAAGGCCGAAGAGAGTAGAAGAAGTGTCATGCTGGAGCATAAACAAGTAAAGAATACAGTAGGGAGTGCAACACTCACTACTAGAGAAGGGAAGAAAGGACAGAGGTTTTGTAGTCATTGCAAGAGGTCCAACCACAATAAGGAGCAATGCTGGCAATTGTACCCACATCTTTGAGAAAATCGAGATAATCGAAGTCGTGAAAAGGCAAATCTAACAGCAGTTCCAGCCATGAGTTCAACTGATATAGAAAAGCTCAAAAATTTGTTGGCTTCGTTGGATAAATCACAAGGAGCCTCTTCTCATGTCGGTCAGTGTTCTCTTACTCTATCGGGTAATTCTCTATTCTCAACATGTTTAAATGCTTCAGAAAGTGCTCTTCCTTCATATTGGCTCATAGACTCCAGCGCTATTACACATATGTCATCTTCCTCCATAACTTCCAATACCTATGAGTCTGGCTCTTTAAATTCTCACATAACTACAGCTAACGGTTCTTCAGCCAAGGTTGTTGGGCAAGGAAACCATCTCAAATTGAAAAATATCCTTCATGTACCAGATTTGTCAGCTAATTTAGCTTCTGTCTACAAACTGACTAATGATCTAAATTGCTTTGCTATATTTTCTCCTTCTTGGTGTGTTCTTCAGGATCAGAATTCGGGGAGGATGATTGGAACTGCTAAGCAGAAAAATGGTCTCTATTATCTGAATTTGCCGTCCTCAATCACCACAAAAAAAGGCCTTTCATACCAACCCCAACAAAAAAGAAGATACCATTTGGCTCTATCACCATCGATTTGGTCATCCTTCTTTTGGTGTGATGAAGCATATGTTTCCTAATTTATTTATTGACCTTGATGTTTCTAGTTTCCTTTGTGAGCCTTGTGACAAGCTAAACACACTCGTACTTTGTTTCCCTCTCATAATAAAAGAAGTAATACTCCTTTTGCTTTAATCCATAGTGATATTTGGGGTCCTTCTAATGTGATAAGTATATCCTGTGCTCGATGGTTTGTCACACTTATTGATGATTGTACAAGGTTTACTTGGGTGTTTCTCCTTAAAAATAAGAGTGACACAAGTGAGATTATACTTGTTTTTTATACTTTCATCAAAAATCATTTTAACACCACCATCAAAAGAATTTAAACTAATAATGCTAAAGACTACTTCAATCAGTCCCTTACCAGTTTTTTCCATTCAAAGGGCACAAGTCATGAATCTTCTTGTGTATATACACCACAGCAAAATGGGGTAGCCAAGCAAAAGAATCGTCATCTCTTAAAAGTTACTCGGGCCTTGTTATTCAAGTCAAATGTGCCACAATTTTACTGGGGGGAAGCTATTCTAACTGTCTGCCACCTTATTAATTATCTTCCTTCTCGGCCTCTCCATTATCAAAGTCCTATTCAAAGTCTTCGGAAGGTCTACCCTGATTATAAAGTCTCTAATGACCTTGAGTTTTTGGGTGTTTGGGTGTACAACTTTTGTCCATGTTCACAATGCTCACAGAGGGAAGCTAGACCCAAAATCTGTCAAGTGCATTTTCCTAGGATACTCTCCGACCCAAAAGGGTTACAAGTGCTTTAATCAATCCACAAAAGAATTGTATGTGTCAGCTGATGTGACTTATACTGAAGACGTTTCTTTCTATAGTAAATCAGACTCACAATCCTCACAACCAGGGCTGGTAAATAACCCTCAAGTACTAAATGAATCAGACAATAGAGTGTTTGGTTTCTCTTTACAGCCATCATCTCCAACCTCACAACAACAGTCTCCCATAGCACCACAAAATACCTTGTCACCTATAGCTCCACAACCAAGTCCTAACCCCACACCACAGGAACAACCTCCATTAATGAGGGTTTATTCCAAGAGAGTATGGACAATGGATCTGCAGAATCAGGACCAAGAGTTTACTCCGAATGTGATTCTGAAGACACTCCAGCTTCCACCAAAGAGTCAAATGATCCTCTTGATCTTCTCATTGCTGTTAGAAAAGGAGTTTGTACGTGCACTCAAACTCCTCTGTATCCTATGTCCAACTTTGTTTCCTTTGATCACTTCTCTCCTTCTCATGCCTTGTTCATTCAAAATCTCAATAAGATTCATATTCCTAATACTGTTTCTGAAGCATTAGCAAAAAGAGAATGGAGGGAAGCCATGAAAGAGGAAATGAGGGCACTTGAGAAAAATAGAACTTGGGAAATTGTTGATAAACCACAAGGAAATAATATTGTTGATTGCAGGTGAATTTTTGCTCTTAAATACAGGTCAGATGGAAGTTTGGAATGCTATAATGCATGGCTGGTTGCTAAGGGATTCACACAGACATATGGGATAGACTATCAAGAGACCTTTGCTCCTGTAGCTAAGCTCAATACAGTGTGAATCATCCTTTCTCTTGCTGCTCACTTTGATTGGGAGCTGGCTCAATATGATGTTAAACATGTTTTCTTCATGGTGATTTGCATGAGGAGATTTACATCAGAATTCCTCCAGGTTTTGATGCTTTTGACAAGAAGAAGGCTTTGTATGGCCTCAACCAGTCTCCAAAAGCTTGGTTTGAGCGATTTGCAAGGGTTATGAAAGCTACTGGTAATCATCAGAGTCCAGGTGATCATACACTGTTTATTCTACACTCGCGCTCAGGTGGAGTGTTTATCCTGTTGGTGTATGTTGATGATTATAGTGACAAGAAGTGACGAACGAGAAAAACAGACTAAAGCAACAACTGCAATCAGAATTTGAGATCAAAACCCTTGGCTCTCTCAAGTATTTCTTAGGAATTGAGGTAGCTCGATCATTTTATCAAGGAAAAGGAGAAATTGGATGAACAACAAGTTGTCTTGAGTTATGTTCCATCAGATGATCTAACAGCAGATGGGTTCACCAACTGTTGGATGTATTAGATTACTTATTTAGAGATGTGTTTATTAATATTTTAGGTCCATTAGTTTAGGCCCACTTCTGTTATTAGGCCCATATTAATAAAGAGGTTCTCTAGAATTAGGGTTTTATTACTTTATAAATAGTGGCTAGGCTATGTACTACTGCAAACTATTCTACTCTCTATCAATACAAGTCTGCCTCCCTCTTCTGAAAAACTACATGGTATCAGAGCCATGTAGACAAAAACCCTAAATTCTCTTTCCTCTCTGCTGTAGGCATTCATCCATCTCTTCGCATCTCTGTCCATGGCGCCTTCCTCTTCTGGTTAGCCATGGCAGATTGATACTTTCTTCATTCCAAAGAACAATTAACCCTAGCTGCCCACATTGAACACTAACCCTAGCCACTTGCGAAGTTGCTGCTCTGGAAAACTGTGCGAGAAGCTACTGCTGCATATCTCTGCCTTCTTTCTCCTTTATCACAAGGGTGTCTCGGCCCTCTCTCAGCCGAGAATCTGCTATGCTGCCAGTGCTGAAGACCAGTTCTTTTGCCCATGTTGCTAAACAGATCTCCCTCTTCTTCACTTATGTGCTTGAAGACAATGATAGCAGCCATCAACAAAGGCTATAACAGATCTTTCAGCCTCTCAGCTTCAGGTGCAATCTTGCAAGCTCCAGCACTCTCTTTGAGTTAAACCCACTCTTTCCTAGTTGGCATCTCCACCACGACTCTTCTTTGATTGGTGTAACCACCATCAGAGTCTTGGATTAATCTCACTCACTCCCGGTTGATGTCTCCATCATCAGGCTCTTGGTTAATCCCTTTATTATCTAGTAGGTGTCTCTGCCGCTGGTTTTGGGTAAAGCCACACTTTTTGGTTGGTGTCTTCGCCTCCAAACTTTCTCACGCTTGGCATCTTGGACGCCTCTCACTCTTAGTTGGTGTCTCCACCAGCACTTTCTTTTGGAAGGTGTCCAAACTTTGTCTTGAAGCTTTCATGTTGATGACTCAAGGCTTTGCAGATTTGATAAAGAGTTTAGCTGTTTTCAAAGAATTTGATTCCAACCTGATCATCTATTCTTCTCCTGCTCAGCTTGCGGGGGAGTGTGGGATGTATTAGATTACTTATTTAAAGATATGTTTATTAATATTTTAGGTCCATTAGTTTAGACCCACTTCTGTTATTAGGCCCATATTAATTAAGAGGTTTTCTAGAACTAGGGTTTTATTTCTTTATAAATAGTGGCTAGGCTATGTACTACTGCAAACTATTCTACTCTCTATCAATACAAGTCTGCCTCCCTCTTCTGAAAAACTACATGGTATCAGAGCCACGTAGACAAAAACCCTAAATTCTCTTTCCTCTCTGCTGCCGTAGGCATTCATCCATCTCTTCGCATCTCTGTCCATGGCTCCTTCCTCTCCTGGTTAGCCATGGCAGATTGATACTTTCTTCATTCCAAAGAACAATTAACCCTAGCTGCCCACATTGAACACTAACCCTAGCCACTTGAGAAGTTGCTACTCTGGAAAACTGTGCGAGAAGCTACTGCTGCATATCTCCGCCTTCTTTCTCCCTTATCACAAGGGTGTCTCTGCCCTCTCTCAGCTGAGAATCTGCTACTGCTGCCAGTGCTGAAGACCAGTCCTTTTGCCCATGTTGCTAAACAGATCTCCCTCTTCTTCACTTATGTGCTTGAAGACAATGATAGCAGCCATCAACAAAGGCTATAACAGATCTTTCAGCCTCTCAGCTTCAGGTGCAATCTTGCAAGCTCCAGCACTCTCTTTGAGTTAAACCCACTCTTTCCTAGTTGGCGTCTCCACCAAGACTCTTCTCTGATTGGTGTCATCACCATCGGAGTCTTGGATTAATCTCACTCACTCCTGGTTGATGTCTCCATCATCAGGCTCTTGGTTAATCCCTTTAGTATCTAGTAGGTGTCTCTGCCGCTGGTTTTGGGTAAAGCCCACTCTTTTTGGTTGGTGTCTTCGCCTCCAAACTTTCTCACGCTTGGCATCTTGGACGCCTCTCACTCTTAGTTGGTGTCTCCACCAGCACTTTCTTTTGGAAGGTGTCCAAACTTTGTCTTGAAGCTTTCATGTTGAAGACTCAAGGCTTTGCAGATTTGATAAAGAGTTTAGCTTTTTTCAAAGAATTTGATTCCAACCTGATCATCTATTCTTCTCTGCTCAGCTTGCGGGGGAGTGTTGGATGTATTAGATTACTTATTTAGAGATATGTTTATTAATATTTTAGGTCCATTAGTTTAGACCCACTTTTGTTATTAGGCCCATATTAATTAAGAGGTTTTCTAGAATTAGGGTTTTATTTCTTTATAAATAGTGGCTAGGCTATGTACTACTGCAAACTATTCTACTCTCTATCAATACAAGTCTGCCTCCCTCTTCTAAAAAACTACACCAACCCGTTACATGGCCCGAGATTCAACTCACTTGTTTCCAAGCTTGGAATGCAAAATCTTTATGTTCCAGCTTGAGGGGGAGTGTTGTCGTATATATTATTCTGTTTATTTAGTATTATTTAGGTTGGTTGTTACATGTAAATTATAGTTAGGTAATATTTACTCAGTTGTTACAAAGTAAATAATTAAGTAGATATTTTATTTATTTTGTTTGTTACAGAATAGATACATAAATAGATATTATTGTTTAGATTTTAGAAAACCCTAATCTATCTACAGGGCTGTATGAATAGGGCTCTTGCCTCTCAGTTTTGTATATACGCAATTAAGCAATTAATAAAATTCTTCATGGTCTAATGTAGTTGATACAACGTTCCACGAGGGTTACATAAATCAGCAATGTCTCTAGTGTTTCATTTCATTTTTAAACCCAGAATATGATCAGATTCGAGCAGAGATCCTCAACACAACTCCACTTCCAGCTATGTCCTCTGCCATTGTCACTGTTAAACATGAAGAAATTGGACACATCATGCTGAGCACCAAACAACTGACAACACTGCTCTTGCTGCCCAACCTGCTCCTTTTTAGACAATTGACTGCATTGTCTCCAACTCCCCACAACAAGCCCTTGCCTCTGTCACTGCTGATACCCCATCCTTTCGATGTTTTAACGACCATATTTCCCAATCTTTTTACTGAATTGATATTTCCACCTTTCAATGTGATCTGTGAGAACTGGCTAAGCATTCCCATGTATCCTTTCCACAAAGTAATATGAGTGTTCTCCTTATGATCTTATTCATATTGATGCTTGGGGTCCTTCTCCAATTGCTAATATTTTTGGAGCACCGTGGTACATTACATTTATTGATAATTGCACTCGCTTTATGTGGGTCTATCTAATGAAACGCGAAAGTGAAGTGAGTATGATTATCCCTATCTTTTGCAATATGATTTACAATCAATTCTCCATCAATATAAAACACTTCCGCTCTATTAATGCCCTCGAATACACCAACCAAACTATCACAACTTTCCTCTCATAAGGTGTTGTCCATGAGTCTTCCTGTCCATACACACCTAAACAAAACGGTACTGCTGAAAGGAACAATCACCGCCTTATCAAAGTAAGTCATGCACTCTCACAGTCTCATCATCTAATATTGCTCCTCGTGTACTCCAAAAAAGGTCCCCCCCCCCCCTTTCAATTGCCTTCATCACTTCTTCCCTCACACCAAAATCTCTTTTAATCTTGATCTACGAGTATTTGGGTGTACTGTTTATGTTCTTATTCCTTCACCTCACAGGGGAAAATTGGACCCACGATCTACTAAGTTCATCATTCTAGGCTATTCCCCACCCATAAAGGTTACAAATGCTAAAATCCTACAAAAAGGAGTTGCATCACTTCTGATGCTACTTAAGTTGACCCCTTTTACTCCAGCTTTATCACTTCTCTACCTTCTTATCAAGATCCTCAAAATCACCCTTTTCTTCCTACCTACACTATTACACCCACATCACCTTCATCTTCACAACCCATGACCAAACTCCTCTTCCTCATGTGAAACAAGTATATACAAGGACACACAAATCCACTCCGTGGCTGACACAAGAGTAAGCGTTTGACCCAGATAATGATTCTCTTCCTCAAGCACCCTCTTCGCCAATTGCCTTACGAAAAGGTGTGTGTCAATGCACCAAAACTCCTTCCTATCCACTAGCTAATTTTTGTTACCTTCAACAATTTCTCTCCTTCTCATGCCTTGTTTGTTCAAAGTCTAAGTGAAATGCCAATACCCAACTCTATTTCTGATGCATTGAGCAAGAAAGGGGGAAGGGATGCTATGCAAGAGAAAATTAGAGCTCTTGAACATAGTCATACTTGCAACATTATGACTAACCTCTTGGCAAGAATGTTGATGATTGCAGGTGGATCTTCACCATCAAATACAATGCTGATGGATCTCTTGAAAGAGCAAAGCTAGCCTTGTGGCTAAAGGGTATGCTCAAACGTATGGGATTGACTATTAGGAGACCTTTGCTCCTGTAGCCCAGCTCAATATTGTCCGCATTCTCTTACCCTTAGCATCCCACTTTGATTGGCCACAATCACAATTTATATCAAGAATGCCTTCCTCCATGGTGACCTAAAGGATGAGATCTACATGTGCATTCCCCCGAGCTTCAGTGATGATTCTACCTCTAACTCTGACAAAGTATGTCAATTAAAAAAGGCTCTCTATGGTCTCAAGAATCCCTGCAAGCTTGGTTTGACCGATTTACCAAGGTTGTTCACGTTGTTGGCTACCAAAGTCAGGGTGATCATACTCTGTTTTTCAAGCACTCTTGCCCAAGGGACCGAGAATTCTTCTAGTATACGTTGATGGCATTATTGTTACCAATAATGATCCAGCTGAGAAACAACATTTAGGAAAACAACTCAAATCAAAATTTGAGATGATGTCTCTTGGATCTCTCAAATATTTCCCAGGAATAGAAGTTGCTCGCTCATCTCAAGGTATCTTTATCAAACAATAAAATTATACCACAAACCTGTAAAGTGAGATAGGTAAAAGTGCTTGTCGGCCAGCTACGTCGCCAATGGATCCTAGTTGTAAGCTTGATACGGCTCGTGATGAGCCCAAGGTTGATTCAACTATGTATCGTCTCTGCAATAAGCTAATCTATCTCTCCCATACTACAACGGATACTGCCTATGTGGTTAGTGTCTAAGTCAAGTCATGCATGATCCAAGGAAATTGCATCTCGAAGCAGCCTATAGGGTTCTACACTACTTTAAAGGAAGTCTATGACAAGGAATCTAGTTCAAGAAGGAGGTACGGTTAACCAGTCCAAGCCTTTAGTGATGCTGACTATGGTGGCTCTTTTGTTGATCGAAGGTCAACTAAAGGTTTTGTGTCTTTCTGGCATACAACCTTGTGACATGGAGAAGAAAAAAAGCAAAATGTGGTTGCTTGATCCTTTGTTGAAACTGAATATACAACTTCTCTGGTTCAGAATCATCCTATGTGATTTACGGATCAGATGGAAATGACCAATGGAGCTAAGACTCATAACCCGATCTAGTTGTATCAAGCATATTGAGATAGACCGACACTTCATCAAACATAAGGTTAAAGGAGGTCAGATTGATCTACGCTACACTCTCTCTAAAAATCAAATCGCATATGTGTTTATCAAACCCCTCCGTACTCCAAGGTAATAAAGTCTTACTTTCAAGGTGGGTATGAACGATATCTGCAAACCCATCTTGAGGGGGAGTATTGATATACCAAATAGATACCATTAGTTTTGGAAATAGTTTTTGATTTTTGTATTATCAGTCACTAGTGTCAGATCATAATTAAGTACTTTTCAGCTGTTTATATGTTTCTGGATAGCTCTAGATAGACACTTCTAACGTGTATCTTCCCTTAGAATAACACATCTATAAATATAGGGTTGTACATCTCTTGTCCATCAAGTTCTATGAGAATATACATTGAATTATAAAATTGCAAATCACTCCACGCCAAAGAGAGCCAATCAGCCTAATGTTGCATATCATACTAGATGACAAACCTCTTGGCTTAATAATTCAAAAGAGTTACAAAGTCGTTCAAATTTGGCCCTGCTCACATACATGACTAATAGAACTTTGACGCTAAATTAAGCCCTAGAAATAAGCTTAATGAATTATTAGTAGAACTTAATCATAGTGTCAAGATACAAATTTCTTTATACAAACAATCCAGAAAACTACAACTGATCTATAGTGCAATCGTGCTAACATGAAACAACCATTCTACAAATCATATGTTTGATCGGTTTAAAGGATGTGCGTACAAACACGAACAGTTACTTACCACTTAAGTGCCTTAAACCACATAAACTCGTACAGCAATGCATATTCACAGCTAGAGCAGCCTTCTTCCTTGTCTTCTACCCCAGAGCAGCCTTCTTCCTTGTCTTCTACCCCAAGTGCTTCCTTTTCTACTTCCTCGATTAAAGCAACAGGTTCTTCCCTCAAACGAAAAACAACTTCCAACTTAGAATCATTTCTCTCCTCCTCAACCAAATATGAATCAGGTGACCGCAAGTTTGAAGTATAGAGAACAGCCCCAGCCTTGTCAGAGTCACCTAGGCATGTCTCCTTCGCGTCCAGCCACCACCTGAAAATCAAAGAGTTCGCTCAGGACTTCATGACATGCATTTTTTTACTTAATTTAATCAGACTTCCCTCGTAACTGCAACCAATTTGCACTTATAACTTGTTTCAAAAAATAAATTGCACTTATAATTGATCATTTGATTTGAATTCAGATCCCAGAACTCTATGCAGATAAAAGGGCATCACCATCTCGTCAAATCACGATCCACATCGAGACTTCAAAAGGGGAGAAAAACAATTACAATGATACCAGTAGGGAACTAGGTAGAGACGATCCTCCCGATTGCAGACCTCCGTCGCGGCATGGGGCCTGCCAAAAAGAAAGAGTTCGTCGGCATCACCCTGGTCAGCAACGCCATCGTCGGTGGCATTGAAAAAGTCATCATCAGTGAGGTCGTTCATGGAGGAGAGAAAAGAGAAGGGCCGAATGGAGAGAAATTTAAGGAAGCGAAATGGAAGGAACAGGAGGCGAGAGAGAAAACCAGCCGCGGTTCTTAGCAAGAAAAATAAATGGACGCGGCTCTGCGAGTATCCAGTGGCGAGGTACTGAGGATGCCGTGCAGACGACGGAGAAGAAGAGGGCATGAGAGAGAAAGAGAAAAGTGAGAAAGAGAGATTGGGCGGCTGGGAACTGGCGAACGGCGTTTCGGTTGTCTCGGTTTCTTGCTTGGTGGTGGAAACATACAGGCTCCTAATAGTCGTTTGGTAATTGGTATGGTGGGACGTCGGAATGGGTTCGGGGCTGGGGTGGCGCGGCAGGAATGGCTGTCTACGCGCCAGTTTAAGCGTGTGGACTGTGGATATGGCTCCAGTATCGAACACTGTTCTTTTTAGAGGGAAATTTCACCAAATGAGGTTTGCAAATTTTTATTATAATATATCTTTTTGTTTAAATTCTCATATATTATATTTTTATTTTACTAATGGTTGAAGTTATTTTTAAATATATAAAACTTGAAATATTGATAACATAAAATCATAAAATATTTAAGAGAACTTTCAAAAATTGTAGAAACACAAAATTTATTAAATTCATAAAATTTAAGAATAAATGGAAATTATTAAATAATGAAAAAATTAATATAAATATATATAGAAATACACAAATTATTAAAATGTTACATAATTTAAAAACTATTGTGACTTTAAAATCATAAAATAGTTATAACAATTACATTAGATAAAGTAAATTATTAAATAATTTTTTAAAAAATATTATAACACATATTATATATCAAATCACAAGAAAAATATAATATTATATGGTTTTATACTTTATATTTTGTATAATTTGAATCATGATTTTTCTATGAACTACCTAAAATTGTTACTTTTGATGTTTGTCATATTATTTGTATATTGTTTATTATTTATAAAACTTTTTAATTTTATTATACTTAATGTAGTTGTTATAATTTTTTAAGTCATCCATGTAATATTTTTTAAATTGTGTGACATTTTATAATTTATGTGTATTTAAAAAATTATATTTTTTACTACTATTTAGTCATTTGTCATAATTATTTTTAAAACTTGATGATGTTAATTTTTTTTCTTGTGTTTTTTTGCTTTTATAATTTTAAATCATTTTTTAAGATTGTTTTTAAAATGTATATGATCTTTAATTATTTTTTAGTCACTCGTCTCGCGTGTACTAGTATGTTATTGAAGAAGAACGCATAACTCATCCAAAATGTTGCAAAATGTTGTCATATATGCCAAAAAAATTTGCAGTAAGTCGTCGATCAAATGGACTTAAATCTATTCAGATTTAAATTTTTGCCATAAAATTTACAAGCTCTTTTTACCACATTGTTTATGGATTTAACATTCAATTTTTAAACACATGTTTGGTTTAACATATTTATTGTTATTTTGGATTATTATTTTGACGGACAAGTTTACATTAAAGTTAAGAAAATTTTACAAGTTAAAGCTTAATTCCTTTTTGTATCATTGTGATTTTAAAATTACACAAAGTAATATCGATTTTACATCCTATCATGTGATACCACTTCATTCACTTTCTCATCTACTATAGTCATCAACGCCCTTGTCAAATGTTTAAATTGTCAATAACATTATTTAACCATGAAAAAAGTAGTATGGTAATGAAATTTACATCAAGGAAGGTGGATTTCGGACTCGTGGAACATAAGATAATTGGGAACTTCCATAATCTTATTAGAGTTAGTTATATGTTGTAAATTTATTGATTTCTGTCAATAGCTAGAGTAATTATAATCTACCAAATCTATCATCCTTTTTAATTCAAAGTTTTATAAAAGCAATTATAACATTAATTTTTTTAAATGAAAGTAGCCATATGAAATACTAACAAATTTAAATTTTAATTACGCATATATATATATATATATATGTATAATTTCTTAAGTTATGAATTGTTTATTTGTACTAAAGTTAAAATTAGAAAATATTAAGGATGAAACTATATAAAAGAAAAATACAATAAGTTAATGTGATCACTTATGTGTAGTCATAAAAAGGGAATAAGCAAGCTAATATCTAAGTGTGATTTTTAGAGATGCTTTTTGTCTTTACATTTTATAGCTATGAATGAGTAATCATTTAGTTATTTGGGATTGATCCTTTGAATCATAATCATATTATTGTTTTAGGTTTCTCTCATCACCGTCATCGCTGCCCCGTCTCATCCCGCCGTGTTCAGTACCATCATCGTCGCCCCGCCTCATCCCGCGGTCATTGGTGTTTTTCCCAACTTTCATGTTTTCTCTTTTGTCTCTGGAAATAAGTAGACAGAGGACCAGCTTCTTCTTTTCCTTCATGGTGGTTGAGTAGAAGCTGGATCTACAGCGAATGGAGCTTATCTCCTCCTCGTATGTTAGAATAATGTTCGATTCTCTTATCTTTTGGAAATCCTTTGTGGTCGACTTCATGAGCACAACAGGTGAAGTCGGCAGTGAGATCTTTTGGTGCTCCGGTGGTGCATTTCTTGGCACTATTATCCTCCATTTGCACTTCTCTTACAAGGATGCTTTCACTGGCAGATGGATAGACAATCGACCATTTGGATAGGGCTGACCTCAGTTGTCCGCTCCCTTCGGGTTGGTTGTTGTGGTTCTTGCTTCGACTATGGGCTAGGAGATCTCTTGTTGATTCTTCTTACATCATTGTACTTTGTTAAGTTGGTTGTCATATGATGCTTCCAAGATTGTCTATGTTTAATGCTTCTACATGAAATCTTTGTTTCCTTTTTGGTTATTAGCTCTTAGGCATGTAATTTCTTATCTTTAATCTAAAGTCTTATTTTTTTAAAAAAGACATTATTGAAAAGACAAGAAAGATAAGATAAGGCAAGAAGCCCTAGGAGTGAAAAAGACGGCAGACATATAGAGCCAAGTGTACAAACGACCAGGCATTCAGGCCCGGGCACGTCATAGTTAAAATAGCTTGTAAAAAATAAAGCGACCGGGCATTCAAGCCCAGGCGCGCCATAATTATGATAGTTTATAAGATGTAAACCGACCGGACATTTAGGCCCGAGAGCGCTATAGTTAGACTAGCTTAGAAGATGTAAAACGATATAATAGTATGTATCAACAGGTAAATGTGACAGGCTAGCACAAAGAAGGAAAATTGCAATGAAAAACTATAAATAGAGGGATCACCTCCACATGATAAGATATAATTTAGAGACCCCTTTGCAATTTGATATGTGTGTGTGTGTGTGTGTGTGTGTGTGTGTGTGTGTGTGTGTGTGTGTGTGTGTGTGTGTGTGTGTGTGTGTGTGTGTGTGTGTGTGTGTGTGTGTGTGTGTGTGTGTTCTTTGTTCGAAAATCTGTGTGTTCAAAGACTCGGGTAATTTCCAACTGAATTAGAGAAGACGATAGGGGAGAATTGAGAGAATATGAAGAGGACACTAGGATTTAGTTTGGGATTGAAACAACAATTACATTTTGGCGCCATCTGTGGGAAATGAACAACTCAAGATAGCAACCACGATACCACCATTAATGAATAGAGTTTTCTTTAAAGAATAGAACCTCATCACTAATTAATGGGAGAATGTGTTTTTGTAGGATCGTCGCCATGCCTCCAAAGACAAGAAATTTGGCAGCGGAGAATGTGGAAGAGCCGCGAGATTCAATCTCAAAGAGGGATCTTGATGACATGTTAGGGAAGCTGATGAGAGACATCAACGAAAGGATTGTTCAGAGCAACGAACAACTTCAACAAGAGCTCATCCAACGAGACAAAGACTACCAAAAAAGATGGGAGGAAATGGCCGAGGCGATCAAAATGCTGAAGGGGAAAGATTCGGAAGGAAGCAATGTAAGGATGAAGGAAGAGCTGAAAGATTCGCCACCTAGGGTGATCGTTGAGGAAGAAAAAGAAGACTCCATTGATATGAGCCTTTATCCCTTCTCCAAAAAGATTAGGAGTGCAAAGCTCCCCCTTGCTTCGTGGCTCCAGCCATCACGAAGTATGATGGAACAGGAGATCCACCCTAGCGCATCAAGAAATTCATGTTTTCCATGAACACCCTGGGCATCAGCTCCCTTGCCCTCTGCGATTGATTCCTTGGGACATTCTCTAAGAGAGTGCTGAGTTGGATCTCCACAAGGCCTCTTTAATCCATTTCCAGTTTCAAGCAGTTAACTGAGGAATTTCAGCAATACTTTGTTGTAAGTAAGAAGGTTAAGAAGGAGACCATAAAGCTAATGGACATTAAACAGAAGAAAAGGGAAAGAGTGAAAGAATATAGTGAGTCATTCTATAAGCGGTAGTAGAAATAGATGATGTGGATGAAAGATCCTCATCAAAGCTTTTGGGAACGGGCTGGCCCATCCAAGACTCGCGGGGAAAATAGCAACTAAGGCACCAAAGACATATGGGGAACTTGTAGAAATGCTCCACAAATTCCTC
Source organism: Limonium bicolor (assembly GCA_023374045.1). Taxonomy (NCBI): domain Eukaryota; kingdom Viridiplantae; phylum Streptophyta; class Magnoliopsida; order Caryophyllales; family Plumbaginaceae; genus Limonium; species Limonium bicolor. The sequence goes on from CM041781.1 coordinate 17,841,057, forward strand.
AAGTCGGAGGTTGTTGAGAACAAAGTGAGGGAATTGGCGACAACCTTCAAAATCCTTGCTTAAACGGAAAATAAGGCTGTGCTAGAGGGAAGTTTTCCAAAAGAGGATCGTCAAGTGGAGGATGCAGAGCAAGGTACAATCCCTACTCCAAACGTCAACCAGCCCCTATTTCAAATCCTGGTTATTTTGGAACAAAAACCATTCACATCAATCTTGGAAGATATATGACCGCAGTCAGAGAAGGACTTCTTCCTCAGCCCTAAACACCTCCGCCTAGAGAGATACACGTGGCCTTCTATGAGTTCCATGGAAGTAATAGCCACTGGAAAGCCAATTGTGTGACACTTTCCAAAGAGCTCAATAGAATTGATGAGCAAAAAAAGAAGGGAAGGCAACCCTTCGGGGCGTAAAGTGCTAGCAGCGGTTATCATCCCCGGGCCAAAACTGAGGAAGTAGTGCATGTTAAGTTAAAATCCTTTAGTTTTGATGATAGCAAACCTGTTTTTTTTATCTGATATGTTTGTTGAGCTTATAATTCAGATAAACAGGTAGAGGAGTGGCTTAGCAAGCAAAGGTTACAAGCACACTCCATTCATGACATATGCCCATCCAGTCGGGCACCTGTCTGGGAGAGCTCCAACAGAACTTCTAGTACACTCAAGAAGTTAAATACTACACAACCATATCTCTCATTCATCAAATATAGTAGAAGGACAAAAGACATCAAGTGTGTTGACAAACTCATGCACACTCATGCATCCACACAAGCAACTAGCTCACGACAAAGTCTTACTCATTAATGAACAAGATAACAAGACAAGACTAGGGTTATTAAGAGGCACTTATTACACAACATTACATAAAGCCTGTGAGAGCATTAATGAGCATTAATGAGGCAAACAAGATCATGCAAGTGGTGACCGACCACCTGAGCATACACCTTCAACGTGTCCAACCACAAAGCGACACTTGTCCTGACGGTTCCAAAGCAAGTTAAAGATCATCCTATATTCGAGTGTGGCTATTTTGCTGGGATGAAGAAGCAAACGACTCCTAGAGTCTAGGAGATCATAGGCTGTTTGTTACACATCTTAACTTACTTGTATAAATATGATGTATAACGTCTTATGCAAATTAACTCGGTCGTATATGAAAAAGAGAGATAACTAGAGCAAGTGTAAATCAGACTGAGTGTGTGTAAGTACTAGGAAGTTGGTAAGCTGGGTAGGACTGGGTTGGTGAATGAATACTGTGTGTATTTGGTAGACTGGTCAGTCGGGGAACGGTTGGGGAACTGTAGGCCTGTTGTCAGGAGAGGGTAGAGGGCTTAGGGATAAAGTCCTAAACTGTCCCGGAGTCCGTAGGTAGGGTGGAGGGAGATTGAGTGTGTGTAAATTCTCAATTAAAAAGGAGTTTCCAGTTTGAGTTTATCAAGTACTCCTCTGAAATATCAAGTAGTTCACATAGGATAAAGAGACGTCCTCAACCGGGAGCACTAGCCAGTTTCAATTGGTATTAGAGCAGGTCTCTTCTAGAAAGCTAACTGCTTTGGAAGAGGATCAAAATGTCTCATTCAAACCTACTGGCGTCAGAAGAAGGTTCTGCACCAAATCGACCACCACTTTTCAATGGAGATAACTACACTCACTGGAAGAACAAGATGGAGTTTCATATCAAGTCTGATGATCCAAGGATGTGGATGGTAGTATCACGTGGTGAATACATCTTCCAAGACGCTCAAGGACAAGACATATTAGTCGACAACATGATTGGTGATCAAATTAAGAAGTTGATATTCAATGCACGAGCAGTAAGAATCCTACATTGTGCATTACTACCTGAGCAGTACTCCAAGGTAGCCTCAGCTAAAACGGCCAAGGAAATTTGGGAAACTCTTGAAGTTATCTATGAAGGAAATGACGAGATCAAGAAGACTTGCATTGAACTATTGCTTACTCATTGGGAGCTATTCAAAAAGGAAGAAAAAGAGAGCATTTCTGAAATGCACACTAGGTTCACTAAGTTGATCAGCGAAATGATTATGCTTGGAAGAACTATCTCAGTTGAAGATCAAATTCAAAAATTCCTCAGATCAATTCATGTGTTCTTTGATAGCAAAGTCAATGTCGTGCAAGAAGTCCATGATCTCTCAAAGATGTCTCTGGCGGACATGTTGGGATCATTAATGGTGTTTGAACTAAAGTTACAACAAAGAAGTTCAGAACGCTCAATAAGAGAGAAAAGAACAGGCATAGCCCTTTAGGTAGCTGAAAATGAAAAATCTGAGTCAGGAGAAGACGACGATGAGATGGTCCTCTATGCCAAAAGGTATTTTCAAAAATTTTCTCAAGAATAATATAAGAAGAGGAAAGGACTCCAAGGAATCTGACGATCACCAAAGGAAGAGTAATGACAAGTGTTTTGGATGCTCAAAACGTGGGCATCACATTAAAGATTGCCCGCAACAACCCCGAGAGGACAACGACAGGGTCAGGAAACCTGTCAGGAGATTATTCAATAAAAGGCCAAAGAAAGAAGCCTTCATTACGGCATGAGGAGACTCTAAACTCACTAATGAAAGTCAAACCACAGATAGCGATCCCTCTAGGGATGAAAAGGCTCACCTCTGCCTTGAGGAAGTCTGCTTGATGGCCCAAGACAGGGAAACATCAGAATTAGAGGAGAAACAGGAACAAGTCAAGGTAAATTACTCTCGACTTAGAAGGAAAGTTCAAAAAGCTGAACTTCTAGGACTTAGAAAGTTTTCCCTTATATTGGTTAATCAACTAGAGGCACTAGAAAATAAAAACAAGGAGCTCTTAGAAGAAAATGAAAAGTTAAAGAAAAATTTAGATAAGGATAAGGTAGTGAAACTCACAAATGCACTCAAAAAATTACAAACTAACTATAGTGAAATTCTTGCTGTTCATGAGAAAATAAAGCTAGGAAAACAACGTGAAATCGATGAACTGATTGCTGCACTTGACAAGAAAGAAAAGGAACTAGCGTCCTTTAAAGAAAAACATGCAAAACTAGAAAATGATGCTAGGACACCCATGTGGAAAGACAAACGACCGATCGGGCACCCATTGGGAACCCGTCAAAGAGGTATCTGCCACCTATGCAGACAACCTGGTCATCACGAAGCTAAATGCCATAGGACGAGATTTATGAGGCATTGGAAACTAAAGAAAATCGAGCTAATATGGGTAGTCAAGGATGATCATAGATTAATATCAATTGGTGGAAATTGGTCCAAATATTCTTGGGACCCTAATCCCATATTACTAACTTGTTAAGCGCAGAATTGAGTGGGAAGGGACCCCTGCTGGTACATCGACAGTGGGTGCTCTAAACATATGACATGAGACAAGTGGAAATTTTTCTCACTCGAACCGGGGAGCCAAGGAACTATTTCCTTTGGCGGCAACAAAAAGGGAAAAATCATCGGTGTATGTAAGGTTGGTTTTACTTAAGATTATGTCATTGATAATGTCAATTTAGTTAATGGTTTAAAATTCAATTTGCTCAGTGTATCTCTGTAATACCCCAACCCGAAATCCAATAAACTGAACGGCGATCACTCCCGAATATAATACAACTGCAGCGGAAATAAATACAACAACCGGGCGGTATTACAATGCCGTTGGCCACCCTTGTGACCAACAAGGCTAAGTCCAAATACAATCCTCAAATGTCACGGTCTGGAATACAGATACAACCCGAGATACTAGGAATCAAACTCAAAAGTACAATACTGAAATAAAACAAATAACTAATAGTAGACTCCCAAAGCTTGGTCTACCCCACCTACACTCAGTGTAGTGAACTTCTCAATCTTCAGGTACCTGAAAAATGGGGTGCCCCCAAAGGGGCTCAGCAAACAATGCTGGTATGGAAAACGTGCAGCCCATCGTCTACCGGGCCACACCAACTACTTTGTCGAATACATGCAGTTCATTTTTATAAAGCTGTAAACAAGCATAGTCTGATAATAACAAGTATCCATTCAAGGACAATAATGTCACATAGAACAAGACACAGAAGGTCGAGTTAGCTGAACTGAAATTCTTTACTGATAGTCGGTCCACACAATGGGACTGACAGTTATAACTGAATATCTGAAATAGTGGAGGTATAGTGACCTCGTTATAAAGAAAGGTTGGGTATAAAAACCCCAGGAGATGACGTAGTCAAACCCTGAACTGAATGGCGTGGGAAATAAGAACCCACTAGAGGAATAAAGTCTTCCTCGAACTGAAGGGCATTTGAATCCCGGAAGGAATAAAGTCTTCCTCCCAACTGAATGTTCCGTCGCGACGTAGTAGGAGATGACCTGAGACAGGTACAACTCCCGTAGCATGCATGGCCAGATCCAACTGGGCTCCTCAATCTCGAAGTATATAATTGTTAAGTGTCATATAAAGACGTTAAACAAGAATACAATGTGTATTGTCAATTATCACGTTTAGGATAATGACGTATGTTATCAAGTGAAGTTAGTGAGAGACTTGAGTACAAGTCCTCGGTATACTGAAACGCAGGTATTTAATCCACTGGTATAGTAGTGTTTGTATGCGTGGGACATACACGTTGTAGTCAGCAACAATCACGCACATAAAACAACACAACAGTGCACAAGAGTAAAACAACATTTTACATTAATTATCTTGGTCGTTATTACAAACAACAGATAGCACACAAGCCAGTGTAATCCGTTAGAAAACAGGTTGCAAGAATCCCATACCGTTCACCGTAGACTGTTACTTGTAAATTCCCGGTCAACGTCTGGTCAAACAAAGTCCTAGAATAGGATTAACTGAGAGGGTTAATTTATGTTACCCTTATATAATGATCCTATTGGATCTTTCAACAAATCTCTTATTTGTTATTTCATTTGAGGTTTATTTCTTTTAATTACCTCATGATTTAATGTATAACTTATTTGTTATTCCTTTTTGATTTATTTATAAATCCTTTAATGTACATATATGTATTCATATATTCATGTACTATATTTGTTGTTTATTTTAATTGTCTAAGTGACAAAACAACTTATAATTTTCTTAACTATATTTAAATGTCTTACAATGACATAATATTCTTATAATCTCCTTATTCTCCTTTTAGTCATAAACAATACTTATTGTTTCTTTTTAACTTCCTTATAACAGCATAAACCATAGTTCTAATTCCATAATTCCTTTAATTAAAATTCTTTCTTCTAATTCCTCAAAATACCCATATAGGACCTATATTTATTTAAATCTAAATTATTACCCTTATATTTCGGTTATTTATAAATCAACCACATTAATTCATAAACTTTATATTTAAATTCTAATCTCTTTATATTATAGAGTTTTAACTTCTTATTTAGCTAAATTGCAAAGCCATCCCTAATATTTTGGTATATAGCTTTTAAATATTATAACTCTCAGAAATTACAACTTAGCCCCTTAAATTCTCGGCTTTAATAATTTATTTCTTATAATTACAATCTAACCACAAAATCTTATAACTTTTTCACAATGTCATGTAAACTATAGTTCTAATTTTAATTCTCCATAAATGCCGAATATATATTTATAAATTCCTAAATTACCAAACTAACCCCAAAGAATTCGGCTTTGGTCTTGAACTTTCCATTAATTACATTTTCACCCCAAAACTTTCTATTAGTTACTTAATAACTTATAAACTATAGTCTAAATATTTAATCCTTCAAAATTTCGAAAGTGAACTCAATGATTCTCTTAATTATCAATTCGCCCACTAATAATTTATAAACTTACATCTCAACTTTTATAAATTACATAATAGCCCAAAACTTTATAAAGTGTTACTTAAACACATGTTTAAATTATCTAAAATTCATAAACTTAATTCTTAACCTTATATTTTTCATAATTACACTAAGTACCCCTTTAGCTCTCGGTTTTTTACTAAACCCACTAAACTTTGTAAAAATTATACTTAAGCCACATAACTTAATTAATTAGCCATTTAAGCTCTAATAAAGTATTTTTAACTCACAAAACTTTATGATATAAGTTTATATACCTAAGTAGGTCATTAATACCTATTTAACACTTAGGTAATTCGGCCATATTTGTTTAGTGACCATATAGTATATAAAAGTGGATTTATATGTCATAATAAATGTACATAAATTCATATGAGTCATATAACTCATGTATAAATTATTGTAATGTCTTATATTTATTCTTAGCTCAAAAATAAGCATTTTTGCCCAAGACATTTCGGCCTTAATTAATTTGTAACATAAATAAATTTTGTGACACAAAAATGTGTCTTAAGGTAAATATTTTCTATATATGTTATAGTTTATATTTTTGGCATATAAAACCATATAGTTTCGGTATTAATATACCTAAGAGGTGTACATAATTTTTGTACAATTTTTAGAAGCTTAACAAAGCTTATAACATAAAGATTTACTTAGTAAACTTACTTCTTAACAAAGGTGGTTAAGTGCTTGAACTTCTTCTTGAATCTCCAAGCTTTCTCCTAGGTAAACTTGATGCTCCTCTTCGGTTTTATGCAAGAGGTGAAGGTGTTTAGGAGTTAGATCTTCAATAAAGATCTTAAGTAGATTTGTAAGTAGTTTTACAAGACTTTACCTTAGACTTTTCTCCTTATAAATTCGCCATCCTTAAGGTAGATGAAGAACAAGTTTTCCTTCATCAAAATGAAGAAGAAAAGAGACTTAGAAGAGGTAGAACTTGGTTACACACAAAAATGTGTTTTAAGGATTTCTAAGCTTTAAAACCTACCTTAAGATAACCTTGAGATGCTCCTTGGTTTAATGTTGGTTTGGACAATCCCCTTGGAGAACTAAATGTGGCCGAACCCACCTTGATATGCTAGGAAGAGTTTTGCTTCAAGACTTGCCAAGAAATGCTAGGAAATTACCTTAAAGATGAAGATAGAAGTTAAAACTCCATTAATGGACTTAAGAGCTTCAAAGGAAGAAGATGAAGCTAGAAGAGAGAGGAGGGAGCTTACCTAAACCGTGGATGAAGAGGGCAAGGAAGAAAGTGAGACCTAGCTCACGTAAATGCAAGGAAGGAGTGACTTGGAATTGATTTTTGTTTTCTTAATTCTTAATGTCAAATGACTATACTTTTCCTTAGTTTATTCAATGGGTTATTGGCTCAATAAATGCCCTCCTTTCAGCATTGAAATCGGCCATAATGGAGAACATGGCAAGGTGGAGCAAAAATAATGCAAACTAAAAGACAAGGTGAGAAAAGGTAAGGATATTCCTTTGATTTTTCAATGTTTAACTTGTCTTCTTCCTCTCTTGTATATGGACGATTTTAGGGACTGAATGGAGCATGTTGATCGGCATTAAGAGCTAAGACCAAGCATGTTAGGTCATTGAATTATAGGAATCAAAAGAAAAGGAATCTAGATCTACTTTTTGCCTTTTTACATTTTGTTTTCTTCCTAGCTCACATGGCCTTATTCTTCTGCATAATTTCGACAGCTATATGGTCAAATGAGACCTACATACTTAGACATTAAGTAATATAACACATGGGAAGGTGAGTCACCATGTTCTATGCTTTTTATAAATTTTAATGCAATTTTTATACTAGTTTTTGCCCTTAAAATCGGCCCCTATATAGAGCCTTGTTGACTAGTCACACCAACTTATTTAGAAGGTCATTTTAACCCCATTTAAGATTACCAATTCGTGGCATGTCAAAACTACAAGGTAATTGCGTAAAACGCATTTTCGTGACACCCGAAGGTGTGTTTTTGTGCTCTAAGGAAATTTTGGGAACCCAATTGTTCTTATGAGTTCCAAGTGTTTGTAAACACTTATTATAGTAAATAAACATATACTAAGATGTTACATTGAGTTATATGGGGTTATATCAACCCGTGACATAATTTACGGGCCATCGGGACACTCCCGGGCCAAAAAGGAGCGCTAAGAAATCCTCCTTTGGTTCTTGCTGAATTTTGAGAAACCACTTCGTGGGTTCTATTTAGAATGATAAATAATGATGTTAGGAACTCTAGGAATTAATTTTATAGGAGTTCGTGCCACCTCGGCACTCCTCCGGACTTTTCGTGCTTTAAGGAGCGGGTGTGAGCACTCCCGAGCATTTTGCGTATTTGACTGAATATAGCTTAGGGAATATATTTGTATATTCATATAATAATTGTATGACCATTTAGTTTGAATATTAGAGGGTCATACAAGGTCATGTTTGACCATATGCTTCTAAGGCGTTTTAGCGTTTAGGTGAAACGACTGTTTTTACGTAACGTTTTCATGCATGGGTTTGCATGCGTACGTGAAATGATTTATATTTGGATTATATTCCAATAAATAATGATTAAATAATATTATTTAGATTTGGGGTATTTCACTCTTGGGTTATTCATACTCAAGCTCTTGTAGATTCTCGAGACCCTACAGGTCTCCTACGTCACGCTTGTTACTCTCTTACATACTTAAGCCAAAAACACATGGCTCTCTAGCATAGTCTTACTTCCCCGGTTTCGACCCTACTCTGGGTCTAGCATGGTGGGAAGGTTCAACTAGCTCACGGAACTCTCTCTTAGTTCCTATCTCTTTTACTTAGGTCCGACTACTCTCGGACTACTCTCGTTCCCATACACCCCTCTCACGGAGTTATAGTAATTTCATGTATATTAGTCTAGAAGCATCATTCTCGATGTTTCTAATGACTTTGAACTTGGGAACTTTACTTAAATTCGGGTAATCTCAGGTTTAAGGGTTACCCTCACAATCATATGCTTGTACATTCGGATATTTTCTAATACCGGGTAAAATCCTCATTTAGGAGGTCGACCATGTCTCAAGGGAGTTACATAGTCCCTTAGGTCTCTTTTACCTTTCTTATAAGTTCACATTTTTGGACTAACTTCGATCCTCTCGATGGAGGTTCATTTATCTCTCCACTCATATTTATTCCGTGGATTGTTTCAATAAGGTTTTCTAACCGTTATCGGGTATTTACTCAACCCGTACATCTCCTCACGTTCTAGGGAGTTCATATGTTTGCGTTATCGTTATACTTTAATCGATAGCTTGTGTGTGTTTGCATATTACCATTGTTCGTGAGACTACCCGATCTAAGGGTTTCTAGTCAATCACTACTCTCTATGAGTCGGTCTATGCACTATGTTAGACCACACCGGCGTACAAGTATGTTAGTTCATACAACATACAATAAGGCATACGTAATCAAACAAGGGATTATTTCCATGCTTTAATCTTGATTAAGCCGGCACACAAACACACAAATCAGAGTAACTCGGTTAGCATACGGGGCATGAGAAAATCATACCTTTCACCGGGGTTAGCTTTACCGTGTGACCTCTCCTTCCTCGGTTCACACTTGTTCCACTGATAACATTCAAATGTTTACATTAACATTAAGGTGTTACGGTATGTAAAACTAATACTCCCGTACTTAACCCCGTTATCCCCTTTAACTTAGTTTTACTCCTTTGTTCTTAAACTCACAACTTTCTCATTTACTTCTTAAACTTGCTTACACTCTTAATGACCTTTAAACATCATTAATCAAGTCATAATTACCTTATACTATCATTCCCCTCCAAGCCCCTACCTTAGAATGGCTTTGAAATGGTTTCTGTGAAGAAAATGGGGTGGCCCGGGTTTGTATCCGGGTTTACAAACCCGGACCAAGGCTTCTGGTCACTCTCGGGTGAAATTCATGACTGGTCCGGGTATGCATCCTAGTTTGCAACCCGGACCCTTAATTTAGAAAACCTCTCGGGTGTAAAAATAGGGTGGTCCGGGTTTGTATCCTGGTTTGCAAACCCGGACCACATGGTCTGTGCTACATTCTGCCGTGTTTTGATGCTGGTCCGGGTTTGTGTCCTAGTTGCAAACCCGGACCAGTTGCAGTTTTGCAATTTATGTAAGTTTCTCAACTTTGTTTCAACTCCAAACTTACACCAACTTCTTCCCCACTCTTCCAACATATATTATAGCATGTTTTGACATTGTTTAGGCATTCAAAACCAACCTAAACTACTTGTACACTCATCTGTTACAAAACCCAATCCCCTGTAATTTCCTTCTGTTACAAACTCTAGTTTTCTTGCTTTCTGTTGCAGTTTTCAAATCCTTCCTTTCTTTCCAATCTAACTCCACGCCTTAACATACTCAAGCCCATAACATCCTAGACATATTTTAACAGAACTTGCCTACTTTCCAAGCATTCTCACCACACTAATCAACTCACCAAAATCTGTTTTTCCATCCTTGTTAAATAAGCATTAAACCCACTGTTACAGCACACTAAATTCCCCTCTGTTATCATCTATGCAACAGATTAACCTCATGGCTTATTTCCTTCACTAGGCAATATTAAACAGCTCCACTCATCATTTACATTGTAGCATCACAACTACACTAACAAAGTCATTTATTTGCATACAAAAATCTGTTTACAGAGACAAACCCAACCCAAGGTTAGTTTATTACCTTGCTAGTTTTTCTGTTTTCTTTTCTTTCTTCCTCATTTCCTTGTTCTCTCTTCCACTACATGTTTCCTCATCTACCAATGGAGTTAAGATTGCTAGCTACAACCACATTCCATTCCATACCAAACAAGCTCATTAATTCACCGATCCCACACTAACTAGAATTTTCAAGAGCTAGTTAAGGGCTTAGTTTGGAGTTTACCTTCAAGCATACCGATGGAGAGTTTTGGCAATCAAATGGATGGAATTCCAGCACTTCACAGAGGCAAAGAAACCGGCTGGGAAATTGAAGAAAGGATTCACGTGGGATTTTTCCAAAAATCAAAGAAGGTTGGAAATGAAGATTTTTAAGCTTGTTTCTTACCTAGAACAACCAAGGAGTGGTTCTTGGTCAAGGTGGGTAGCTTAACCTTCAAATGGAGCTTCAGCCATGGTGGTGAGTTGTGAGATTTTTGATTCATAAGAGGTGGAAAATGATCCCCACGTTGAGAGGAATTCAACGGTACCATTTTTGTGAAGTTTGGATCTCATTTGGACTTTCAAAGTTGAAGAAGAAGAGAGGCGCTGAGAAGGGTTTGAGAAATCGCCATAGCAGCAGCGAGAGGAGAAGAAGGAAGCTCTGTCTGGGAGGGGGAAAACGTGACTCAGAAGGAGAAGGAGGTGAGAGGGTATAATACCACTTTTACTATTCCCTTTTTACTTTTTTTTTCTTTATTTGTCATCTTATGACTTAATAAGCTAACAAGCTAATTAAATGTGTGTGTGTACCAATTAAAATCGGCCCCACACAAAATACAAGCTGGAAGCGTTTTTCATTTTTTTTTTTTTTACAGAAAAACACTCGTTAATTTACCCGGTTTAGCACTATTCACTAACCGGGCCCGTTTTTCGGATTTTACTCGTTTCTTTATTTTTAATGGCTATTAAGCTTCCATTAATACTTATTTATAGTTATTAATCAACTATAATTTTTACGGGTCCGTTTGACCACTTAAAGTCACGTTTTCGGGTTCTCTCGAAAAACGTGCTTCAAAACTCCGTTAGCGTTTTAATCCTTTATTTGGATCCGTTTTCTTCGGGAATCATTCCCGTATACTAATTAGGCCTAACTAAGCCTTAGGAATCCATCTCGGACCCTTACGAGATCATATATCTCTTATTTAAATTTAACGCGCATTTCAGCGTTTTTCGCGTTTAACGCATTTTCTCTTTTCTTTTGGTTTTATTCTTTTTACCAATACTCTCTAGGCACAATTAGGCCCTTAATAATTTTATTAGAGTAATTATATCACCATTATTAGGTCCGGGGTATTAAAATCTACCCCCCTTAAGGAACTTTGCCCTCAAAGTTGACGAATCTAATATGGTTGGTCTCAGGCATTCTACGCCAAGGTTATAATACATGTATAACCCTACTGGCTCCACAAGTCAGTCTCATTTCATACTACACATACCACACACATATCACAACATGTATAGCAATCAAAAATACTTTTGTTCTCTCTCCATGGAATCGGTCCGAAGACAAGAAGGCACTACAGTCCTCGAATCCATGTTGAGTAATATACTACTGATCCCTCAGGTACCGGTCACGTTGAACACTTACTCTTTCTGGTTCACGGCCGTTTCATGACTACTGGGCACTTACTCTCTCTGGCCCACGGTCCCTTCGGTTCTGATCAAAACGTTACACATATACATATCCTCAGGCACTCTGGTTGACTCACTCAACACAGGAACATCTCAGGGTACTCCCCCGTCCCGCTGCCTTTGGAAAAAATCACACACTGACACCGCCCCAACCGGTCACTTAGGACCGCCGCACGTACGGTGCAATGGTTTCAAAACTTATACACGCCCGCCGTTCTACCGGTCATCAAGACTTAAGGCCACAGCCATCGGCGGGTGATAGCGGTTTCAAAACCAATTTTCATTTCCATCTTCATACTTGAAGAAAATTCTTTTTCCAAAATCTGTTTGAAAATTCTTTTTAAAACATCACACAACTCCAAATCCGGTTCATGGTAGTTGTATCATTCTTAGCGTGATTACTTGTGACCACTTATACGGAGCTTCAAGAATCATCCAACCCTGATGTGATCAGCATCAGTGTTGAACTATCCTTCCACCCCAATTTGTGTTCGGTTTCCCTTGATCGCTAGCAGATCAAGTTCCACCTCCCACGTCAGTTTCAAACAATCAGATAGTCAAACATTTTCGTTTTCTATCTTTTACTCTTTCTAGTCGTATTCATAAAACAATCTGTTTCAATTTATCTTTATCATGGAACTTAAGTCATCCATTATTCTCTATTTACCTTGCCTAGGCATTCCATACTTGTGGCCTCATTAGTCAAATTATTACTCAACTTAAAACATACAACATACAACTCCCAAGGATGGAACTCACTCCATCAATCATTCTCAAATAAAATCACCTAGGGAACTCACTCCCTCTTAGGTTACACATCGGTTTCATGCCGATTCGTACTCATCATAACTCATGTCTAATCTCACTAGACAATACTATAGGGATTCTCATTCCCTAGGAGTCTCTCTACTCCTCTTTTCATAAATATTACATACTCGTTATTTGCATCACTCATGCACAACAATCATTATTACACAATGAATGGGTATATGTTTATGTAACATAAGTTCCAATCATCAAAATAATTCCTTTTGTGCCATGCACATAGTAGTTTACGCCCTATACGTAAAACATACTCTAAGCGGTTTCTCGCCCTACCCCCCTTAAAAGGGGTTACGCCGCGTAACAGACCATATGTTATACTGAACATTGGTTCACTAATGCTGGCATCATGAAGTGTTAACTTCAATGCGGTTAATTAACTCATAACCGGGTTAGATTCTAGCCTCTAAGGCTTCAAGGGGGTTTATGATATAGGTATACTTAACCCTGAATCACGGTCCACAAGCTTCTGCTGTGTGACCTGATAACTAGAGCTTAACTCGCTCTTTGGTATTCTCAATGTATTTCAATCGTCGCTTGGTATCTCTTACCGTATGCGAATTCGATGAGTTATAGATTTCTTTCCAACTCTCTGGAAATCTATTTTTGTATACTCTGTATACTTTGTGGTTATTCACTACTTTTTCCGACTTATTGTCGGTTGAGGTCAAGCTGCTACTTAGCATGTAGTGCTTCCTCGTTTGATAATGACTTCTGAATCATGTTTGTTTATTTATTTCTATACAAGAATTCCTCATTCATACTACTCTGCCCTTTTCCACATATCGATCCTGGGCCCTGTGGGTTACTGCCCACATTCTTTGTGCATCTTTAGCCAATGGCCGCACGGTTATCTCTCTAGATTCTCACTCAACAGGCTTCGTTGACATTTTCAATTCCTGGCTCTCCCACTCGATCATTACCGCACAAGTGCAATACCAAAACACTCAGTCATACAGAGTGCAGAGGCGTAAACCCTTGACAGTAAATCTCTCATGAGATAGGAATGATCATGTCTTCTTTACCACATTTCCTTATCAGCTTCACATCATTATCTTATTATACTCTTACAATGGTCGCTTACTGCGTACCATGTTCTTACTCATTAAACAACATTTGTTTACATGGCATCCGCTACTACTTTAGCTTCCGCTCATGTACTCCCGCCATTTATACTATGGCTTGCCATTCACTTGGCTCAATAGGATGTATTACTCTAAACTCTCTACGCTTACTGCGCATCGTTTACTCTGCAATTCATATTGCACACATACAGTGTTTTACTACTTAACCGATTGCTCTCTCGGTTTCCTTCCATTGCTATCAAAGCCTTTTCCACATACTATTTGTGTTTATATACTCCCTGGCAATATACACATGCTCAGGTTTCACTACACCGCTTCAGCGGTTACATTACATACTTAGGTGGTAGCCTTTCTCTGGAGGATTCACGCAATTTCTGCTCCCTAGGCCCCACAATAGCAAGTGGTGTCCCCACACTAAGGAAGTGGTTCGTTCTCCACAATTCCTCTTATGCCTTTATGCATAGGTTTTACAACGTTTGGATCTACGAATTGTAGTTGGTTTTTCCAGCTTACAAGCCACCTTGCCTCGCCATGCTCCATGCGGGCTGTTTATACAGGTTTCCGCTTCTCCGTATACCATTAAATGGTTTGGAGGTATTACTGGGTTTTGATATGGTAGTTTCATCACGCTTCCAAACATGGAAGACCCTTAAAGTATTTTGATACTAATTCATGCCCTCTAGCATTTTAGGGTATCCCGTGTTACGAGGGATCCCTTCGGGTTCTACCCGAGTGTTTGCTTAAACACTTGTGTTCTCAACACGATGTTTCGTTCAACTACTGTTGACTCCGGCACCTTCTCGGATTGCTCCTGGGTGTTACTGAGTAATGCCATTACATCTGGCTTGTACTCATGGTTATGTTCAGTTGTGAGTTCGCCTTGCGGCTATGTCCTTGACTATCCCGTTTAGGGTTGTAATGTCTCCCATTATTGGGTAGATCCTTGGTACCTTCTAATACCTTCTAGGTCTGGTCATTATTCTCTTCAGTGAGGTATAAAGTGGGAATTCTATCCCGTTTATCGTACATTAATAAGTTCATTTAGGCATTCGCCGTATTATTTACACTGGTATTCACCCAGTTATTAGGTATTTCCTGAGACATATCCAATGTCTGTACTTAATACTCTGTGCTTCTCGCACTTCTTAACGTTATGTTCTTAGCTCCATCATCCTACTGGATTCTTGACTCCTTTAGCTTAGTAAGCTTCTTTGTGTTCTTCGATCATTCGAAGTGTCCAACTGTCTCGGTTTGAATTGGCTCTTTCGTCCGTAGTATGGAGTGGGCTACTTCCCGTGTACCGTACTCTACTTGTATACATACATGGAGTATCTTGTTGATACGTTACCACTTACCCGACTAACTCATAACTGGTCTGTCAGGCCCGCAAGCTCCTTTGGAGTGCGGTCGTTCCATGTCTCGTTTGTGTACACTTGTAGTGTCGGTCACGCCTAAGTGAAGTATTCTGTTGCCAACTCCTCTTATATGGTCCTAGAATAACTTATCGTGGTTCACTGGTTTGGTTTTAAAACTTTGGGTTTTTTGGAAAATTTTATGTTCTGAAAGGAAGTTCAAGTTTTAAAAGTAAGTTCTTCATGGCATTTCTGTGCCGGCTGTTCCTTACCGAGTCCAGCTTCTCGCTGACTGGTATGTTCTTTATATAATGATCAGGCCGTTATGCCTTTTCAAGGTTTCGTTTCACGATTCTTAGGGTTTAAGTGGCTATATTGGCTTTCTTCGCCATCTTGGTACTTGCTAAGTACTTGTCGCTTGTTAAGATTCTTCTTAACGGTCCCGTTATTACTGCACTTGCCGAGGCAAGTGCGCGGGTAGAGGCGGTTTTTAGGTTAACTCATACCGGTCACGGTATTGTTCACATTGTATTTGGTAGCCTTGACGGCTCTTCCTTGACTCTTTAGTTGGATAACTACTCCTTAGAGCTGCTTCTCACTCATCTTGACATGACTGTCGTTCATTTAGGTGCTCCTCCACTCTCGGGTTCCTTAATTACTTTAATTTTTATGCTTTACCTCGTTGCTCGTTCCCACGTCTTTACTGTGGTTACCGAGGTTTAACTTATTTAGGTACTACTTCTGTAGTCCTATTCGGGTATATCCCGTAGTTATGCTCGTAGTGTCTAAGCGGTATCCGTTAAGTATTGCAATCTCTTTGGGTGTGGCAGGGTGGGTGCATCTACTCTTGACTAGATCCTTAGTCAATTCATATACCATTGGTGTATTAGTTAACTATGGCGGTCCGTAGACTTGTGTCCCGGTTCTCGTTATTTCTCATGAGTCCGCCTTGTTGCACGGTTGGTGCTTTCTTCTTGCTGCTGCTCGGCCAGCTAGGTTCTCGCGACTGCTAAGCATGTCGCCCAAGTTGCCAGAGATTTCGGTCTCCTTGGATTAGGATTTCTCGATCTCTCGCCATTATGTGCGGTTATTGTCATTCCAGCGGGATCCGTCTCCGGGATTCCGGTTCTCGGGATCTACCGCATGACATGTTCTAGTTCATGTTGAAGTATTTAGTAACTGCCAGATTAGGTTTCCCCGTCTCTCTGGCGTTCTTTCCCAAGCTTTTAATGCGGGGGTTGTGGAGGGCGGGTTTGGTATTGTAGGTATCCAGATCATACTGGAAGTTCCTAACTGGCGCATCTCTCACGCTACCACTCAACCCTTAGCCCTAAGTCTCTATATCCTAACTCCGTATTTCCTAAACTCGGTATTCCAGTCATCAGAGCGATACTTCGCTCTGATACCATTTTTGTAACACCCCAACCGTTAATCTCATAATCCGTTACTAATTACACTTACTCACGCAGCGGAACTCTAATTACAACGAGGGGTGAAACAACGCCGTTAGCCACCCATGTGGCTAACCAGGCTAAACTTACATACCGTAACGGTCTGATGAACTGGAACAACCGAGTACTTCATACAATTACAATACTCAATTCATATCTCTACTATACCGAGTCTACAATATACGGATGCCGATAACATACTCGGACTTACACCTCATTCAAACGCATAAGTAATTACAATCTAACTACCCATGCTCACAGCAGTCCCCGTCCTACTCTCTCGAACGGTGGTCAGCTTCAAGTACCTGCACACAAAAAACGTTCCCCCTAGGGGGTCAGCTTACGCTGCGCATGAAATTCGCATATACCGCGTGCTAACCGCGGTACGCCGACTACTTTGGGTCGGATATACATGGAGTTCATTTTAATCAAACAACATGCATCATGGCAATACAATATATGTATAGCACGCAAGGAATCTACATCCAATCACGGAACACGATTCCTAACTAACATAACAATGTTGTTAGTGGTAACTGGTTACTCTTAGGCATTGAGGGTTATTCCTCACTATGCCTTGTTTACTTATTCAATACCTCACCCGCTCTCTCGGGTTACTTATTCGTATACACACCCATTCTCTTGGGCTATTCATTCTTATACTTACCCATTCTCTCGGGTTACTCATACATATACTCACCCCTTTCTCTCGGGTTATTTATACTCATTATCTCACCCACACTCTTGGGTTATTCATACTCAAGCTCTTGTAGATTCTCGAGACCCTACAGGTCTCCTACGTCACGCTTGTTACTCTCTTACATACTTAAGCCAAAACACATGGCTCTCTAGCATAGTCTTACTTCCCCGGTTTCGACCCTACTCTGGGTCTAGCATGGTGGGAAGGTTCAACTAGCTCACGGAACTCTCTCTTAGTTCCTATCTCTTTTACTTAGGTCCGACTACTCTCGGACTACTCTCGTTCCCATACACCCTCTCATGGAGTTATAGTAATTTCATGTATATTAGTCTAGAAGCATCATTCTCGATGTTTCTAATGACTTTGGGAACTTTACTTAAATTCGGGTAATCTCAGGTTTAAGGGTTACCCTCACAATCATATGCTTGTACATTCGGATTTTTCTATACCGGGTAAAATCCTCATTTAGGAGGTCGACCATGTCTCAAGGGAGTTACATAGTCCCTTAGGTCTCTTTTACCTTTCTTATAAGTTCACATTTTTGGACTAACTTCGATCCTCTCGATGGAGGTTCATTTATCTCTCCACTCATATTATTCCGTGGATTGTTTCAATAAGGTTTTCTAACCGTTATCGGGTATTTACTCAACCCGTACATCTCCTCACGTTCTAGGGAGTTCATATGTTTGCGTTATCGTTATACTTTAATCGATAGCTTGTGTGTGTTTGCATATTACCATTGTTCGTGAGACTACCCGATCTAAGGGTTTCTAGTCAATCACTACTCTCTATGAGTCGGTCTATGCACTATGTTAGACCACACCGGCGTACAAGTATGTTAGTTCATACAACATACAATAGGCATACGTAATCAAACAAGGGATTATTTCCATGCTTTAATCTTGATTAAGCCGGCACACAAACACACAAATCAGAGTAACTCGGTTAGCATACGGGGCATGAGAAAATCATACCTTTCACCGGGGTTAGCTTTACCGTGTGACCTCTCCTTCCTCGGTTCACACTTGTTCCACTGATAACATTCAAATGTTTACATAACATTAAGGTGTTACGGTATGTAAAACTAATACTCCCGTACTTAACCCCGTTATCCCCTTTAACTTAGTTTTACTCCTTTGTTCTTAAACTCACAACTTCTCATTTACTTCTTAAACTTGCTTACACTCTTAATGACCTTTAAACATCATTAATCAAGTCATAATTACCTTATACTATCATTCCCCTCCAAGCCCCTACCTTAGAATGGCTTTGAAATGGTTTCTGTGAAGAGAAAATGGGGTGGTCCGGGTTTGTATCCGGGTTTACAAACCCGGACCAAGGCTTCTGGTCACTCTCGGGTGAAATTCATGACTGGTCCGGGTATGCATCCTAGTTTGCAACCCGGACCCTTAATTTAGAAAACCTCTCGGGTGTAAAAATAGGGTGGTCCGGGTTTGTATCCTGGTTTGCAAACCCGGACCACATGGTCTGTGCTACATTCTGCCGTGTTTTGATGCTGGTCCGGGTTTGTGTCCTAGTTGCAAACCCGGACCAGTTGCAGTTTTGCAATTTATGTAAGTTTCTCAACTTTGTTTCAACTCCAACTTTACACCAACTTCTTCCCCACTCTTCCAACATATATTATAGCATGTTTTGACATTGTTTAGGCATTCAAAACCAACCTAAACTACTTGTACACTCATCTGTTACAAAACCCAATCCCCAGTAATTTCCTTCTGTTACAAACTCTAGTTTTCTTGCTTTCTGTTGCAGTTTTCAAATCCTTCCTTTCTTTCCAATCTAACTCCACGCCTTAACATACTCAAGCCCATAACATCCTAGACATATTTTAACAGAACTTGCCTACTTTCCAAGCATTCTCACCACACTAATCAACTCACCAAAATCTGTTTTTCCATCCCTGTTAAATAAGCATTAAACCCACTGTTACAGCACACTAAATTCCCCTCTGTTATCATCTATGCAACAGATTAACCTCATGGGCTTATTTCCTTCACTAGGCAATATTAAACAGCTCCACTCATCAGTTTACATTGTAGCATCACAACTACACTAACAAAGTCATTTATTTGCATACAAAAATCTGTTTACAGAGACAAACCCAACCCAAGGTTAGTTTATTACCTTGCTAGTTTTTCTGTTTTCTTTTCTTTCTTCTCTCATTTTCTTGTTCTCTCTTCCACTACATGTTTCCTCATCTACCAATGGAGTTCAGATTGCTAGCTACAACCACATTCCATTCCATACCAAACAAGCTCATTAATTCACCGATCCCACACTAACTAGAATTTTCAAGAGCTAGTTAAGGGCTTAGTTTGGAGTTTACCTTCAAGCATACCGATGGAGAGTTTTGGCAATCAAATGGATGGAATTCCAGCACTTCACAGAGGCAAAGAAACCGGCTGGGAAATTGAAGAAAGGATTCACGTGGTATTTTTCCAAAAAAATCAAGAAGGTTGGAAATGAAGATTTTTAAGCTTGTTTCTTACCTAGAACAACCAAGGAGTGGTTCTTGGTCAAGGTGGGTAGCTTAACCTTCAAATGGAGCTTCAGCCATGGTGGGAGTTTGTGAGATTTTTGATTCATAAGAGGTGGAAAATGATCCCCACGTTGAGAGGAATTCAACGTGGTACCATTTTTGTGAAGTTTGAGATCTCATTTGGAATTCAAAGTTGAAGATAGAAGAGAGGCGCTGAGAAGGGTTTGAGAAATCACCATAGCAGCGAGAGGAGAAGAAGGAAGCTCTGTCTGGGAGGGGGAAAACGTGACTCAGAAGGAGAAGGAGGTGAGAGGGTATAATACCACTTTTACT
Organism: Limonium bicolor; assembly: GCA_023374045.1. NCBI lineage: Eukaryota > Viridiplantae > Streptophyta > Magnoliopsida > Caryophyllales > Plumbaginaceae > Limonium > Limonium bicolor. The sequence goes on from CM041781.1 coordinate 17,861,471, forward strand.
ATTCCCTTTTTACTTTTACTTTTCTTTATTTGTCATCTTATGACTTAATAAGCTAACAAGCTAATTAAATGTGTGTGTGTACCAATTAAAATCGGCCCCACACAAAATACAAGCTGGAAGCGTTTTTCATTTTTTTTTTTTACAGAAAACACTCGTTAATTTACCCGGTTTAGCACTATTCACTAACCGGGCCCGTTTTTCGGATTTTACTCGTTTCTTTATTTTTAATGGCTATTAAGCTTCCATTAATACTTATTTATAGTTATTTAATCAACTATAATTTTTACGGGTCCGTTTGACCACTTAAAGTCACGTTTTCGGGTTCTCTCGAAATACGTGCTTCAAAACTCCGTTAGCGTTTTAATCCTTTATTTGGATCCGTTTTCTTCGGGAATCATTCCCGTATACTAATTAGGCCTAACTAAGCCTTAGGAATCCATCTCGGACCCTTACGAGATCATATATCTCTTATTTAAATTTAACGCGCATTTCAGCGTTTTTCGCGTTTAACGCATTTTCTCTTTTCTTTTGGTTTTATTCTTTTACCAATACTCTCTAGGCACAATTAGGCCCTTAATAATTTTATTAGAGTAATTATATCACCATTATTAGGTCCGGGGTATTAAAACCCGGGCTACTGTTTGAGGTGGGAGGCACATTAAGGATGGCGTGGGGGGATCAAGCCTACATCCCCAACAAATTAAGAAAGGTAGCTTATCGTCGGATAGTGCACTGCTACCGGCTAGGGTTAACCAAGCCCTACAAAGATAAGCAACCAACTAAGGGCTAACCAATCTAATAGTGGAGCGGTTGGCAAGTATAAGGTTAAGGAGATTGTGGATCTAAGGGGTTAAAAACTAACTCACTTATTAAGGGAACGCCTGAGTCGTTCGTTTGCTTATGAGCTAATTATGTTCATTGTGGTTGTTGGTTTGTTGTGCTTCATATTAAGCTTATTGCGCTATTTATGCTTATCATGTTAATCAACTCCCATGCTATCGACAATTAGTCGTCGTAGCCCGTTAGCTTGGGGGCCATGGGAGGGTCGTACCAGCATTCGTGCTGACCCCCTTGGGGGCTGTTTTTACACTTGCAGGTAAGCGGCCGATGAAGTCACACCATGAGAGTAGGAGCGGGTAGCCCTAGGTGGGACTTTATTTTGAGTACGGGTAGCGCCTGTGCACCCGTCTGTTAGTAGTGGCATATGAGATATATTATATGGTTTGAGAATACTTAAAACTCGGATGGTGTATGTATTTTGGATGTACGGTTGTAAATATTTAAATTACGGTAATTCTTGTTGGTTAGACCGTAGCTAGGTCCTGGTGTTACTTTATTCCGCTGCGACGTTAAGTATAGTTTGTTAAGTTGCGATAACCACGATGGCTTAGGACGGGGTGACGTGTTAAAAAAGTGGTCAGAGCGTAGTTACGCTCTGATCAAGAAATACCGGACTTGTGTGACCACCGAGTTAGGATATAAGAAAGGAATAAGTGATGGGATAAGGGTGTGAGAAGTTAGAGTGAGTAGAGTCAGATGACCACTAATAAGTGTGGATTGTCTTTACCGTCTACGGACGTTATAAACTTACTAACCAAAACAATGGTGAGTACGAATCTAATGTAAGTTATGCTTGTCCAGATGGCAGGACGCCCTAGAGGAGGCCGAGGTCGCGGCCGGGGTGGGGTGAGGATACTTCAGGGATACCTGGAGGGCAGACGATCGCAGAGATCGTAGCTGCCGCTTTAGGGCACATGGGCTATCAGCCTGGTGTGGGTGCACCACCTCCACCGCCACAACCTAGGGAACCAAACTGGGTGAAGAGTCTAGCAGATCTTCGACCCGCCCATTTTAAGGGGGAGACCGATCCCGCCAAGCTTGAGGCGTACATCTCCGAACTGGAGACCGCCTTCGAGACCCTTGATGTCCCTGCTGGGATCAAGGTGCGCTTAGCTGCTTTCTACCTGAAGGGGGCGGCAGGCGATTGGTCGAAGCTGGTGAGGGCCGAGCATGTGGCCAATCCAGAGTTCGGCTGGGAGCAGTACACCGCCTTGCTACGAGCAAAGTACTACCCCGCCCATGTCCAGACTAAGAAGCGCTTACAGTTAGATGCGCTTAAGCAGTCGGACAAGATGACAGTGGACGAGTATTACTCAGAGTTCACTGCCTTGCTCCGTCTTCTGCCAGGTCTAGGGTATTCAGACCAGATCTTGGTGGACCGCTTCTATGGCGGGCTTAGCCATCGACTCCGCTACGGCATGGGGCCGACGAGTTACACTACCTTGCAGGTAATAAGAATGATTGAGAATTGAGTAAGTGTGATGAATAAGATCTAGATTATGAGGAATAAGTATGACTAATACCATGGAAAAGCAGGAGTGCTATCATGCCGCTGCTAAGGTAGAGATAACCGTCCAGCTGAGGGACGAGGAGAACGCTAAGAGAAAGAGTGCTGGGAAGAGTGCGGAACACCAAGGGCAAGGAGGGTACAAGAAACAAAAGTACCAGCCTCAAGCCCAGAAAAATCAGGACCCGAAGGGGAAGGAGGGAAAGGAGAAGGCTCCGGAAGAGCCATTGAAGCTGACGTATGCTTATGCAGCTACACCCCTGCGCTCTAAGGCGCCAAAGGGTAAGGAATTGGTATTAAATAAGTTAAGAAACAACTAGTAACCATTTGGGATGTGAATATTGACATTGTGAATGATCAGGATCTGAGACTGAGAAAAGAGCCGGTGGTGGATACCAGCGACGCTTCATCTGTAGGTGGTGTCACAAGGACCACCCCGGGCTCGACTGTAAAGGGAATAAGGTGGAGTGTAACTTTTGCGGAGTACTTGGACACCGAGCATACGAGTGCTACGGGAATCCGGAGAGTAAGAATTACAGACCCAGTTTTAAGGTTAAGGCCAAGACTGATCAGGGATCTGGATCTGACGGTCAGAGGAGGGGGCAACCAGCTGCAGACAAGAACCCGAGGGTGACCCAGAAGTCGGGACCCACACTACACATGGTGGACCGGGACGATGAGCCTGAGCCCTCATCGAGGCCAGGTACCACTATAACCATTTAGTAATAAAACTACCTGCTTACCGCATTATCATGCATGTTTGGTGAAATAAATGAGTTAAGTAAGAATAAGTGAGATTAGAACTTAAGTGAGATATAACCTACTATCACTCTAGGAAGATTCAACATCTGCTACCCAATACCATCTACACCTAACCCGGGGCACACCGACATCGAAATCATAGACTTTCCAACCGAACAATGTCAGGTTATCCGCCCAGGTATGATTCTATTAAGGGGGTACCTGACACCGAAGCACAAATAGCCATCATCAGGAGATGCAATCAACTAGGAATGGGACCGGGAGGTTTTTACACACCGGAGTACCCAGGGGGAGCAAGGATGAAATTAAAGATGATGAGCTTGGGCAAGGATTGGAATCCGTATGCCAAGAACTACCAAACCATGAGGGAGCAAGATGGAGTCTCACCACCGGGAATACCCGAAGAGTTCCATCCAGTTATTACACAAGTCGTGGAAATCGCTCAGCAGTTGGAGGCTGAACCGATTCCAGACATCCAACCAGACATTTGCATTGTAAACTTCTACGAAAAAGATGGGAAACTGGGACTACACCAGGATAAGGACGAGACAACGGAATCTCTCGAAAGAGGGATACCCGTAGTGTCTTGGTCCATTGGAGATGATGCGGAGTTTTTATACGGCGAGCAGAAGCGTGCGGACCGTGCAGATAAGATAGTACTTAAGTCAGGTGATGTATTAATTTTGGGAGGAGAATCAAGGATGTTATACCATGGAATTAAGAGAATCAAGCTGAATACAGCACCGTCAGCAGTAATCAATGCGACGCATATGAGACCAGGAAGATTAAACCTAACCTTTAGATAATATTAGCCATGTAATGTTAGAATGAGATGAGAAATAAGATGTAAGATTGAAGCACCTGTTGTAAACAGGATGGTCATGAATAAAATAACAGTGTTGTTCATATAATTGTTACGACTCTTGTTATACCATCAATACTCATGGAGCTTGTGAACACAATTAGGTTATGGACTCGGTACGGAAGGTGCACTAAGCATACTTACAGAGGCACAGGCCGACGCTAGCGGTACTATCCTCACCGGCACCTTTCCGATCAATGGGATTGAGGCATCAGTTCTCTTCGACTCAGGGGCCTCGCATACCTTTGTCTCGGCATCATTTGCGAGCAGGTTGGGGCTAGACGCTAATGAGCTACCCGACTTCACGGTTACGCTCCCGTCTAAGGAGAAGGTTCGTTGCACTCGTTACTACCGAGGAGCCACCATCAGAATTAAGGGGGAAGACTTCCCAGTCAGTTTCATTGAGTTCAGTAAGCTAGGATTTGATGTTATTTTCGGGATGAACTGGTTGGAGCGGCACAAGGGACGTATCCTCTGCGCCGAGCATAGAATGCTGCTCAGGAGTCCGTCTGGGGTAACAATATCATACCGCCAGAGGCCCAGAGAGCCTTCGACTAAGATCATCACCGCCATGGCAATGCATAGAGAATTAAGGAGAAATGAAGAAGTATACCTCTGCTATGTACAGGACATAGAGAGAGACCCTGAGTTTGACCCCGACTTACCGGTAGTGTCGGAGTTCCCCGACTTATTTCCACGGGAACTGCCCGGCATGCCACCCACTCGGGAGGTAGAGTTCACCATTGAGCTGCTACCTAGTACCGGACCGATAGCCAAAGCACCATACCGTATGGCTCCGGCAGAAATGACTGAGTTAAAAGAACAATTGAAAGATTTGTTGGATAAAGGATTCGTTAGACCAAGTGTGTCACCATGGGGAGCGCCAGTCCTCTTCGTGAAGAAGAAGGATGGTAGTCTCCGCCTCTGCATCGACTACAGAGAGCTGAATGCAGTGACAGTGAAGAATAAGTACCCACTACCCCGCATTGACGATCTGTTCGATCAGTTGAAGGGAGCATCAGTGTTTCCAAGATTGATCTCAGATCGGGGTATCATCAGATAGCCATTAAGGAGGGAGATATTGAGAAGACGGCATTCCGGACACGATACGGCCACTATGAGTTTACAGTGATGCCGTTCGGTTTGTCGAACGCACCGGCGAAGTTTATGGATCTGATGAACCGCTTGTTCCGGGAGCAGCTGGACAAGTCGGTTGTGGTTTTTATTGATGACATTCTGATATATTCAAAGTCTAAGGTGGAACATGAGGAACATCTGAGGAGAGTGTTGGAAATATTGAGGGAGAACCAGCTATATGCTAAGTTCTCCAAGTGTGAGTTTGGCTTGACCAGGTCTCTTTCCTAGGTCATGTCATCTCAGATGCTGGGATCGCAGTGGATCCAGCAAAGATTGATGCCGTACGTACCTGGCCAAGGCCGAAGACTGTTACCGACATCCGGAGCTTTCTCGGTCTGGCAGGTTACTACAGGAGGTTTGTTGGAGATTTCAGCAAGGTCGCAAAGCCGATGACCAGTCTGATGAAGAAAGATGCACCATTTCTGTGGACAGATGACTGTGAGAGATCATTTCAGCGCTTGAAGGACTCACTGACCACTGCACCGGTACTGACCATTCCAGACGGTACAGAGGGCTTTGAGGTTTATTGTGATGCATCCGGCAGAGGGCTGGGTTGCGTGCTCATGCAACATGGCAAGGTGGTGGCATATGCCTCACGCCAGTTGAAGAAACATGAGGAGAACTACCCCACACATGATTTAGAGCTGGGAGCTGTAGTCTTCGCTTTGAAGATATGGCGCCACTACTTATATGGGGTTAGTGTCACGATCTACACCGATCACAAGAGTTTGAAATACATATTCACTCAGAAGGAGTTAAATCTTCGACAGAGGAGATGGTTAGAATTTCTGAAAGACTATGACATTGACCTCCAATACAAAGAAGGGAAGGCCAATGTTGTAGCAGATGCCCTGAGCCGTCGAGCACACTCACTCCATTCGCTACTTTCTTTCTCCAGCTTGGTTGATGAGGTGCGAGAGGCTCAGAGGACAGATGAGTATATGAGAGAGGTCAGACAGAAGCTGACAGATGGTACCTTTGAGAGTCAGAAATACGACTTCAGACTTCATGATGATGATCTGATCAGACTTAAGGGCCGATTATGCATACCACGAGGTAACACGGATCTGAAAGACCGTATACTTAGAGAATCACACTGTTCTTCAGTTTCCATCCATCCGGGAGCCTCTAAAATGTATAAAGACATGAAGAGATACTTCTGGTGGTCGGGGATGAAGACAGATGTTACCGAGTTCGTCTTGAGGTGTCTCACATGCCAGAAGGTGAAATTCGAGCACAGACGACCGGGCGGAATGGTACAGTCGATGCCAGTTCCGGAGTGGAAGTTCCATGATATCTCCATGGACTTCGTAGTTGGACTTCCACCTGCTAGGGGAGGTCTCAACATGATATGGGTGGTGGTGGATCGCCTTACCAAAGTAGCCCGATTCATACCGATGAAGGATACTTGGAAGGTGACCAAATTAGCTGAGTTATTTGAGAAAGAGATCATGAGGCATCACGGCATACCAAAGACCATAGTGTCAGATAGAGATACCAGATTCCTTTCGAGGTACTGGAGAGCTACCAGAGAAGCGTTGGGTACAGAGCGTACTCCATCCTCAGACAGATCAGAGAGGACATGCTGAGGGCATGTGCCCTTAGACTTCCAGGGCAGTTGGATTGACAGATTGCATTGATCGAGTTTTCATACAACAACAGCTATCACGCTTCGATCAAGATGGCACCTTTTCAAGCGTTGTACGGTAGACCATGTCGTACACCGCTCTGCTGGGATGAGTCGAGTGAGACGGTCATTATAGGACCAGAGTACTTAGAACAAGTTAAGGCTGAAGTTCAGCAAATCAGGGAGAACATGAAAGCTGCTCAAGATAGGCAGAAGTCGTATGCTGATGTTCGACGACGGGACCTGGAGTTCGCAGTGGGCGACCGGGTATTTCTGCGAGTATCACCGATGAAGGGTATATTCAGGTTTGGGCAGAAGGGCAAGTTAAGCCCGAAATTTGTTGGTCCTTATGAGATTACGGAGCGGGTGGGCCCGGTTGCTTACAGGTTAAATTTACCTGCTGAGCTGGGTAAAGTGCATGATGTTTTTCATGTATCACAGCTAAAGAAATACATGCACCACCCCTCCCATGTGTTAGAACCTGAGAGGTTGACTTTAGAGCCAAATATGAGATCCGTGGAGACTCCTCAGAGAATCTTGGACAGTAAGACTAGGGACACTCGCCACAAGTCAGTGCGACTGGTGAAGGTTCTCTGGTCTAACCAGGATGTCGAAGAGGCCACGTGGGAATTAGAGGATAAGATGAGGGCGAAGTACCCTTCTTTATTTACTGACTAGATCGTCTGTATAGGGTACGGGCGTACCCCTTTTAAGGGGGGTAGAGCTTCCTCGCTTTTGAGTTAGGAAACGATCATGTTTGTCGTTTGTTTGGTTGTTTAAGATGTGAATTTGTGTAAGTTGCCACACTTCGGTGTAAGTTTGAGTTATGTATAATACTTATGTATTGTATTTGAGATTGACCTTTGAGTCTTGAGATGTATGAATGTGAATATAAGATGTGGTACTAAGATTAAGAGAAATGTGTACCGTGAATGGTTAAGCACATGTCTGAACTTTGAGGACAAAGTTCTTTTAAGGGGGGTAGATTGAAATACCCCAAACTTAGATATGGTGTTCAAATGATAAACTAAGATATAAGGAGGCTAAATAATGCCTTAGAAACATTAAGAAACATTTCTAATCAAAGAAAATATAAGGAAACACCAAAAGAGCAGTTTTGACAAAAAAACGCGCTCTAAGCTTGGAGAGACTTGGGAGAGTACCCAAATATTGTTCTAAGACCTTAGTAATATCCTAATGGTCATTTTAAGTCAATTACCAAAGAAAACCAAGCTTGAAAACAAGTTAAAACACAAAATGTGCCTTAAGAAGTCTTAAAGCACGTTTTTGAAAAATTGTCTTGTAAATGAGTTTTGAATGGCTAAATGTCCATCATTACTCTTTAATTAATATGTGTACTATATAGTATCACATTTGGAGGCCTATATCAATGGGAAATCAAAAATTTCACAACAATGTGCCTTGTTTTTGATGAATAGTGAATTAATTAAGCTAGTTTATAACATAAGTCTATATAAGTGAGAAATTTGGTCAACAAAGACTTAATTACCCTCATTACTAAAAGGGGGCCGGTTTCTTAGGAGGTGAGTCATCACCTTCATGAGTCATTAAGCAAATAAGAGAGCAAAAGAGAGTTATAAAGTAAAAGCACTATTCACCTTTTACATAAATATCACTTTATTAGTTCTCTCTCTCCTCACTTCTTCATTCTCCCTTGTTTCACACGGTTTTCTTGCTCTCTTTCTCTTCTCCATTCACGTAGAGCTCACCTCCATGAAGCTCCATCTTCCCTTGGCCACATCTTGCTCATTTAAGCTCCAAATCCAAAACAAAATACATATTCTTCTTAGTTAGCTCAAGCTCCTCCTTTCTATCTTTTCAAAACTTCAAGAGCTTCATTTTGGTGCCAAGTCAAACCACCATTAGAGGAGGAAATTCAAGTTTGGAGACTCCATTGACATCTCCATTCTCTTAAGGTAAAGAAAGTGTAAGAAAATCTAGGTTTCCACCATTTTCTTCACATGTCCGAAAATATATACTCATGGGACTCCATGTTTATGCCTTGTTCTAGCTTGTTTCTACTCTTCAAAGGAGAGAGGAGGTCCTTCTTTCTTCACATCCAAGTTTGTCTTGAGAAACCAAGGTAAAACAATCACATTAATACCTTAAAACATATTTTTAACCTAGGGTTTGTTCCTTAGGGTTAATGTGTTATCTAGTACTCATTGGAGTCATTGGATATTGGTTAGAACATTGGCAAGGAGACACATTGGTGACCGAGATTGAACAAAGAAAAACCTAAGGAGAAAAGCTTTTAAGCTTGTGAGAAAACAAGGTAAATTACTTACCTGAGGTGTTTTGTTGTTTAAGGGAATGAGATGTAGGTATATGATGAGTTTAGTGTAGAGTTTATATTGGGAAGGTGTGTTATATTAACCTAGGAGAAACAATGACTATACTTGTGAACTTGTGACTAAGGAGCAAATGAGAAAAAGAGATAGTTTAAGAATATCAAGGTGAAGTACAAGAAGCATTCTATTTCAATGGGAGCCTTGTTGAGTGTATTTGCAGGTTGAAGGCATATATATGTGGAAATTCAGTGGTTAAGATTATTGTCATTTAAGGGCCTAAGTGCCAAGCATTTTAAGTTTAAGCACTATATGATGATGTGGTGTGGTTTTGGTGTAAATTGGGTGTTAAGTTGTGTGGTGAGAATTGGGTGGTGTTGGTTGTTTGATGGAGAAAAACCATGTTAGGGGGTATATATACTAGAGAACCTATGGCAAAAATTTAAAGGAGAGCTTAAGTGTTTAAGACATTCTAAGAGAATTTAATGACCAAGGAGGTACTAGGATGTTCTAGAGGTTGTCTTGGTGAAAAAGGGAGAGAATAAGGTGTTCTAAGAACTTATAATGACTTAGGCATTACTAGGAAGGATTTAGAAATCAAGAGAATGTATTTGAGTATTTAGGACTTAGGCAAATGTTGGTGCACAACTAAGAAGGAAATAATGTGTTGATGATGGAAGTTTAAACTTGTGAAGGAACTTTTAGTAGATGCTTAAAAGAGTTTTAGATGGGAGAGATGCTTGGGAGATGATGTTATAGTGGTGAAGGAAACATTTGGCATAGTGGTTACATTAGGTATGAACCACCACCTAGAAACCTAAAGGAAAGCATTACAAGTGTAGCATTATCACAAGGAAAATGCATAATGACTAAGGTGGATTTTGGTGAATGATTTAATGTGTTTAGAGAGGCTTAAGGTGTATTTGATTTGAGGTGCCCAAATGAGGTCATAGCATATTAGTATATATGAGGAGAAGTTTGGAATTGAAAGAGGCAATTTAAGAGGGGGGTCTGTAGAGGACCGACCCAGGGTCCGACCCAGTGTGGGTCGGTCGGGCCAAGTTAAGCCAGCCGGAATGCCTCTGGACTGGACCGACCCAGGGGGTTTGGGTCGGTCGGCTTAACCTTGGGTCGGTCGGGCAAGGTTTAAGTAAGAAAATGGTTCTGTAAGGGACCGACCCAGAGGGTCTGGGTCGGTCGGTCTAGCTCTGGGTCGGTCGGATGGGTTTCAAGAGACGGAAGAGTTTCTGTAATGGACCGACCCAGGGGTAGGGTCGGTCGGTGGGTCGGTCGACCCTTAACACTTAGAAAAAAAAAAATTTCAATTCTAAGAATGGTGATAGGTAATGAGGTATACCTTTGGTAGGGTGGTAATGGTTAGGACCCTAAGAACTTAAGGAACTAAGTTAAGATTAAGTATAAGTTTTGATGTTTAAAAATTAAGTGGAAAACTAAGTGGCAAAGACTTGGGAGGACATTGAATGGGAATCCCTAGGGACTAAGTGAGTTAAGTAAGGTGCAAATAACTAATGACCTAAAAATGAATGAATGTTTTAGGTTTGTGAATTGGGACCCCGAGGAAGGTTAAACGAACAACGATCGACGGTGAACGGTACAGTCTTTCCTGTGACCTGCTTGCTAACGAGGTGTCCCTCGGCTTGTGTGCTATCTGTTTATTTGCTATGACTAAGACAAGACAAAGCATGCAACCGGTCAAATTTATTCTCGATGTGAATGTGTTTACTCCACACTAACCCACGAGACTTGAGAATGTTGCTAACTAAGTTTAGTACTCACTGAGTTAAGGTTAAGAACTAAGTATCTGGTGATTGTTGGTTTTACCCGTC